>HG992189.1:16055800-17255800 GCA_905220545.2 Melitaea athalia | reverse complement strand
TAATCGAAGTTAATATAATATCGATTTAATCGATATCGATTTAATTATTTGATTTTTATTTATTCAATAATAATATATCTAAAATATTTTATTTTCACCAAAGTTAAATGTTTTTTAACTAAACGCACTTTTGTAGATAGCTTTTTTCTTATTAATCCGATCTAACAATATTTTTAATCGATATTAACAAATAATCGATTTAAAATTGTTCGTTAATAATTATTGTTTATTTAAGACTGGCAATGTGGGGTAATCAAATCACCAACCAAAAATAAACCAGAAGTAAAATGAAATACTTATTAAATAAACTTTTTATCAGTTTATATTGATACAACTGAAATTCGCGAATAATCATGACTTAATTTATGAAAGTTTTTGGTATATTTGTTTTTTTGTATGAATTCTGTTCACGCTGGGCCGAAAATGGACAGTCCCCTTTCCGTTTTAAGCAGTTTAATTTCATGCAATGAATGTTTAATTTAATGCAATGAATATCAATAAATGCAAAACAAGGCTAAATTTATTTAATATCAATAATAATTAAAAAAGAAATGTGATTTTGTTACTAAAGATTTTATTAAAAAAAAAAAGGAATGTAGGTAGGTAAAAAATTTTGATAATATTTAATTATTTTTGAGCATGGGCCACCATTTATATATTTAATTACCTAAGCATGTAGATTTAAAAGAATTATGATAAGATGCTCGGTGCTTGTTGGTTAAAGAACTTATTCAAATTAATCTAACCAATTTGCGCACGTGGAGTGATATTAAAAATTGAATATCACTCCACGTGCATTAATTTTTACGTAATTTTAATCCAGAAAATTGTTCGCAATTTTGATAAAAGATAGATAGAGAGGGATAGGTATTAGGTAGGTCGTTAGGTTAGGAGAAACAAAGGATGGACACTTATCTTTACAGACTGCGCCGCACGAGTTGGCACTTTCGATATACCACGCCTCGAGCCTCGACGAAGCGCTGATGAGTTCACTTCAGCCTTGAATCTCCTCTTTGTCTTCGGACCTTCCTTACTGCATACGCACCCGGCACCACATGGCGAAGCCGGAACGAGTTGCGATGTTTTCGATTGTCGAAGGTTCCCTTCATGGGCCACCAATTTGTGTATTTGATTACACAGTGGAGCCTTAAGTTAATATTAAAACTCAGTTGAACTTGTATAATTTTGTATTTTCGCTGTTATAGTTTTACAATGTTAATAGTCGCTGTTAAAGTAAGTGATGCTAGTTGTAGAAGGGAAGTTAAGTAAGTGACAAAAGTCTATAGAGTATAGAGTGCAGTATACAAAAAAGGTATAGAGTAAAAGCATAGGCAATACAATAGACAATTTTTTCGTTTTTTAAAGAATATAAAATTAATTTAAGTTAAAGTGGAATTAAATATTAATTTTTATTAGTCTAATTTTTATGGAAATAAATTTAATTTAATTTAAGTGTTTTAATAATTTAAAAAATGTTTAATTCAAAGTTGCCTTAAGCGGCAACAATGTGGAAAAAAAATTGGCATACGTCGTGCTTATGTTACATTTCCACAGTCCGAAGCAACCGTTCAAAAAATAAAAGCAAAAGCTGAAAAATAAAATGACAATGAAATCCTTCAAAGGCTAGTGAACTACAAACCGATAGCTTATCACTCAATTTGCTTCTCAGCTTATCAAATGGCGCTGAAGCGACAATCTGAGGAACGTCCACAGCCAACAGATTGGCATAATAATAGACAGTTGCATCAATTAGCATTCAACTCTCTTTCTGATATCATAAAAACTGAAAATAAATCTGTGAGGTACGTGTAATGTACCTCACAGATTTATTATGTCAATATAAATCCTTGCTTATAGAAATTGGTCAAGGTAAAGTGTGCGCTGAAGATTTCCAAGATTACCAAGCTGAAAATTTGGAGGGGAAAATTTTCAATGCTTTTGGCGATCGAGTAACAATTGAGTTATCGATGGGTACACCGAAAAAAAATCGTCTATCTGCGTGACATGGACACCGCGCTATTAGCTCGTGAAATCGTAATGTCGGAATCAAAGCAAAAAAATCGGTATCGAGACGTCGCTTATGAATTGCGAAATAGCATAACATCTCTGCCAAGTACTAAGCTACCGGAGAAGAATTTGACTGCGGAGGATGTCACCGTGGAGAATGTAATATTCCCGAAGACCTATTCAATTTCGTGTGTGATTCAACAAGATGTATGCGGCGAAAGAGAATAATAAAAAATTCATTAAAAAAATCAAAGGATTTGATTCAACCCACATTTTACCGTGTTGGAAGTCATTATTAAAACAAAAGATGCTACGGACCATTTTCGTCAATTCGATGTGGCTCACTGCTACTGAGTTTGACTGTGTAAAGTTTAGTGCAGAAAATAATGGTTGGCTTCTTTTGGATAGTCTCCTGAAACCAACATGGTTTCTGGGAAGCTCAAATCCAACACAAGTTAAAAATGTGTTATGTAACTCAGCTAACAAATCTTCAGATGATGAAGAAAATTCTGATTGCGACGACGATAGTGACAACTGCGATTATGAAAGCAGCGAGGAATCGGACTTCGACTAGATAATAACAAAATGTAATACACTGATAAAAAATATAACTTGATTCAAAAGACTGATTTCTAAGAAGCCGACATTTTGGAGTCAAGAAAAAAAATTCTTGAGCCAAAAAAGTATTCTTGGTCTGAATTTATTTTCTTGGTTCAAGAATTTATTCTCTTAAATCAAGTTAAATTTTCTATCAGTGTATGTATTGTATTAACTATTACATGACTTTTTAAATTTTTTTACTTTGTAAGATTTACAGAGTTTAAAAAACTGAAGGGTCAACCCTTTTTCTAATTTATCCTTTCAATACGTTGGTTTTTTGGATTAATATTTAATGACTAATTAATAATTGTATTAACGAACTGTAATAAAAACTAATATTTTTTCAAATATAGTATGCGTAGTATTTTATTTTGTTAAACAATAAGACATAACCAAAAATTAATACTCCATAAATACGCTTTTTTCATTTTTACTTGATCAATAAACAATTTTTTACTATAAAATAAGTCTCTCATTATTTTAAGTTTTTTGTCCATAATATTCATTACGTAATTATAATTTTGGAGTAAATGTAGTCGTTCCTACTATTGTTTGAGCCGCCGGCTGAGAACCCTATCAACAAGTGGCGTTGCGCGCTAACTCTCTCTCATTTTATCTCAGATATCTCGCGTTTTTAACTGATGGCACTCCTAATTTGCGGCTATTTTTTCATAGGCAGCAATATATCATCATGTTAGAAAAAAATTAGCTTTAAATTGATATAAAAAACATCCGTGTAAGTCATGAACGTATAGATAGATCAAAATATTACCTGCTTACACCTGGCTGCGAGGTAGTTGCGGCCGAGTATGGAGCGGCACTTAAGGATTTTAGGATTCTTTACATACATTGTTATTATGTGGATGATATTTTATTTTAAAGAGAAGTAAACGAAATTTTTTTTTGGAATATTAATTAATATTAATTTAATTAAAATTACTTGCGGCCACTTTTGACTGGCTGCGGTGTTAGCAGTGTATTCTCCTATTCATAAAATCATGTAAAAATTTGTGTTTCACTCAAAACTTAATGAACGTAGTGATTTTGCAGCGGTATCTTAGGCTATGTATAACATTTATTTTTGAATGTAATTGGCAAGTGACATTGACCTACTAGAGGTATAACCTCTCCAGTGAATGTAGATAGTTTATTGGGACTTCTGCAAATAGTATCATGCGACATGTTTAGTGTGTTAAATGTGTGTATGGATATTATGTTTGTGTCTGCACCTGTATCTAGGATAAAAATCATATTAACATGGTTAATCAATATATCAACATTCCATGGCTTTGACTCATTATTTTGAATGCAATAAATGGACCCGACATGCAAAGAATTATTATTATTATTTTCTAACATATTTCTTTCTTCACATTGGACACGTTTTATTAGTTTAGACCTACAGAAATGAGCAAAATTGTTGAATTTTTTACATTTTCGACACTGAGCACCTTTTGCAGGACACTTGTACCTATCACATGTGTTCCTTGGACTTGATGTGTTTGATGGTGAACGTTGGTACCTTGTTGTGCTCCTTGGTATTGCTGCTTCACGACGGGATGAGGATCTCGAGACTCTTCCTATAAAGTGTAGTGATGCATCCTCTAACGCTTTAGTTTGCTGCTTGGTTGCTTCACACCTTTTGGCTATATTGATAGCATCATCTAGCGTCTTGGGTTTCTCTATCAAAATTCTTTCTTTATAGTATAGATTGTTACAGTTCCAGCTGAAAATATCCTTTAATAAATCCTCCCTGAGTGCTCTAAACTCACAAGAGTAACTGATGTTCTTTATGTCTGTGACGTATGTGTCAATTGACTCATTTGGTGCCTGTTTCCTACTAAAAAGTTTGTGACGTTCGACTGTAATGTTAATCTTAGGCGTGAAATAATTGTCAAATTTATTGCATAAATCATCGAAAGACAAGTCGTCCAGGTCTAGGCCAAAAGAATAGTAGATCTCGAGTGCCTCCGACCCTATGAAATTAAGGAGAATTGCTACCTTTCTCTTGTCTGTTTCGTTTTCTAAATTGTTGGCTCTTAGGTAAACTTTTAGTTTATTAAGCCACTTCTTCCAAGCTAAAGGCACGTTATTCGACGTTAAGTCGATCGGCGCTAATGTAATTGTCATCGGCAACATGTCTGACTTAGTGGACTTACTTGTTTTGATTCGCGGCTGCGTGTTTACAAATTCTACTGTATTCGACATCTTCTATTTTCAAGGCGCTTCTGACTCCATGTTGTGTCTCTTATTAAAAATAAAAACGGCTGATGACTTCGGATCGTTTTATTATCTTGTTGACGTGACATTGCTCATTATTATTGTTCATGTCTGAGTGGAAGGCGCACAATCGGATGCTGTGCACATATTATGTGCGTAATATGGTATTTAGGCTGGGCAAGAAACCAACCGGAAGAAATTCGATTACCAGCAGCTGAATTAAATCTCATTATAGAGCATGACTAGGCATTAAAAATGTAATACACAATTTGTAATATAGTTTCTTATATACTTTGTAATACATAGTATGTTAATTGTATTTATTTATAAGGCAGCATTTGATTCATTGCTTAATAAATATTTTTTGGTACTATCTACATTATTTATTCCACATTTCTTTTTCATTCTTGTACTGCACATAAGCTAGGATCCATAGTAAAACTATCTAAAACAATAATGTATTTTATTCGTTTTAGAAGCACATGGCGGCGATAAAACTTCTACACAGTAATTGTAGGACTACGCCATATCAAGAAATATCAAAATTAATCTTGGCCGCGAATAGCCCACGCTCCATACAATTTTGCCCATTGTCCTTTAGAATTTATCATTGTTGCATTGTAAAAATATTGTTTATTTTTTGTAAGGGCAGCACGAGTTTCTCAACTCGACAAGGTGAAGTCTTCGGGAGAGAATTATGTCTCTCGTATTGCGCATGCTAAGGTAATCGAGAAAATACTCGATGTAGACATTATCTATCTCTCTCGTTAAGAGATTATCTCGTTGTACGCATGCTAGCCCGGCATGCGCCTGGTTGTTCCGTTGATCAGGTGCTCCAGTGAAAACACTGCTGCTGCGGTGGAAATTGTTGAGTGGCCGTACTCCGGACACACGCGAGTCTAATTGTTTCTAAGAGGGCTCGGTTACTTGCGCCGGAGTTTTATGCTAAAAAAGGTCGTACTTGCTCGCAAATCACCTGTATCAGCCGAGCGGAGAAAAAAAGCAAAAGTGGCCAAAACACTCGTGTGTGTGCCTTGCTGTGGTGTTCTGTGCAGCTGTTTCCAACTCGGAGATCTTGACGTGAGCCTCATCCAGCTACTGGTGCAGTGCAGAGATCTTGTTGAGTGTTGTACTCAGCCCGGCACTCATCAAACCTATCCACGAGCTCCTGGAGACGGTCACGCTGTTCAAACAACGTCGTCGTACCGTATATGTAACGCTGATAACTCAGATTTCAACTTTTCATTGCTATTTAATATACCTAATAGTTCCCTTTCATTGTCATCTCTTTCGCTATTCAATTGGGCACATAACTCTTTACTATCTATAAAACTGAGAATAATAAACTCGTTTCGTATTATTTATTTATTTACTGTTATTATTATTGATAACGGTTTTCTTTCGAGTTACGATTGTTGCAGCCGTAGATGCCAAGAAAAAGGCAATTTACTTAAAATACTTTATTAGTTAAAATTACAACTAAACTTACAACTAATAATTGTGTTTGCTCGCAAACGAAAAAAAACCGACTTCAATTACATCGACAAGTAATACAACGTAATAAGACGAAAAAATAGTCAAGTAAATACGCGCTATTAAAGATTACTCAAAAAGTTGTAATCAGTTTTCGATCTAATTTAAACAAGACTACAAGACAAGTATTAGCTTTCAATTAAAGTAAGAATCATCGAAATCGGTACACCGAGTAAAAAGTTATGCGGTATAATAATAACGTAGGTCGATGAAAAAGTAGTCACGTAAATACGCATTATTAGATATAACTCTAAAAGTACTCGTCAGATCTCAATTAAATTAAAATGGGACCACATGACACGCAACACCTTTCAATTAAAACAAAATTGATCGAAATCGGTCCACCCAGTCAAAAGTTCTGAGCTAACATACATTAAAAAAAAAAAAAAAAAAAAAAAAAAATACGTGTCGAATTGAGAACCTCCTCCTTTTTTGGAAGTCGGTTAAAAAGAGGTGATTCCCTACTGATGTTAAGTAAAAGAATGATTAATTAAAAAGAAGTTTAAGAAACGTTTCCACAGTGGTGCCGTCGCTGCGGTGGTCGCGTCGGTCGTCAGTAATCTTCATCCGAAATTATGTTGAAATCTTGCAGGTGCGCGCAATACAGAGTAATAAGGCTGTGAGCACACTTGGGTTTCTAATATTAAAAATATATTGTTTTAATTGTCTTCCTATGAAGTAAAGCTAAAGGCACACCAATACCGTGGCATTAGGTTAGTGTAACACCTCCCCTCGTAGAACAGCGTCTGTTGAAGACTGATGTCGTAAACTGCGCTGGAAGATGATCAGGATCCACCCTTCTGGTACCTGGGACAGCGTCAACGGCTTGCATCTCCGAATTATTTTCTTTTATAGTCTTAGCTAATGGTCTGGTATGGCGCTATCAATAGTACCTACACCCTTAGAAAGGCGCATGTACTTAATAGTATGGTTACATACATAGGTATCGTAGTGTGATAGATACCATAGTTTTCTTCGGTTTTTAACTTTATAGGTTTCTGCATGGATATTCTAGTATTAATTTCTTGAATGTTTTTTAAGCTTACTGAGTAACGGTGACTGCAGGCTGTAAGCTTTGATCGGCAGTGGTGTAATTAGGCGTATTCAACCATTTCAGCGCCTGTCCTTTTAAGCGATCTTTGGAATTAAAAATAGTGAAATGTGGTGTCTCCATTTAACATTGCTTCGGGATTTTGATAAGATAGCTGCCGTGAAGAGCGATAGCAGAACAAGTTGACCTTTGTTGATTCAGGAAAACTGACTGTGTAATGCTTTTCATACAATTCTTCATATGCTGCGTGGCTCAAAGTGACAGTCATATGCTTACATAACTGGCTGCGCACCTGCGTTGTTATAAGTTGTAGTATGCAGTCCTCTGATTGATTAAGAGGGTTTGGCTTTTCTTTGGTTTGTTTGGTTTGGCTCTTTCACATAAATGCCACTTGCTGGCCTTCGGGCATTCCTCTTCTATGTACCTCATGGATAACTAGGAATGAAAAGGTGGGTGATAGGACCTAATGGTATTTATTAGGAATTTAAAAACTAAAACTATCTCATTTAATTCTACTTGAATTTAGCCTAATATTACTTAACCTACTATTCCTAATTTCTCGTGGATGAAAAATTTCGGAAGCTATAAATTAACACACAGCTATATAAATTATATAAAATATGTATAATAAGGCTAAAATTCACACATAAAATTTATGCGATATAATTTTTACGAATTACCCAAATATAATAAGTGAATTAAAATTAAAACAGCTATATTATTATAAAAAATATGTATAATAAGGCTAAAATTCACACATAAAAAATATGCGACATAATTTTTACGGATTACTTAAATATAATAAGAGAATTATAGGATAGGTTTAGGTATGGAACTTGAAAGATTCAAGGTACTTACATTTGCATTTTTCTTAGCCGAATCGATTTCTTGATTCCCTTTGGCTGCAACTTCCGTAGATTCTTCGTATAGTACTCGATCGTAGTTCGAAAACCACACGGGTGGCACGCGGCGTGATGATCCCGAATCTCGCGAACCGGCCCGCGAGTACTATCATACCGACTGCGCCAGTTACGATTGTTGCAGCCGCAGATGCTAAGAAAACGGCAATTTACTTAAAATACTTTATTAATTAAAATTACAACTAAACTTGTAACTAAAAAGAGGTGATTCCCTACTGATGTTAAGTAAAACATTGATTAAGTAAAAAGAAGTTTAAGAAAGGTTTCCACGTCGTCGTGGTCGCGTCGGTCGTCAGTAATGTTCATCCGAAATTATGTTGAAATCTTGCAGGTGCGCGCAGTACAGAGTAATAATGAGCACACCTGGGTTTCTAATATTAAAAATGTATTGTTTTAATTGTCTTCTTATGAAGTAAAGCTAAAGACACACCGATACATTGGGATTAGGTTAGTGTAACATTCGTTACGTCATTGAGCTCATGCGCTCTCTCTAATTACGATTTTTCATACAATTATGTATGCGTGTTTTTGTGTATATGTGTGTATGTGTATATGTATGTATGTATATATACACACACATATATATATATATATATATATATATTTAGATATATATATATATATGTTACAGTCAAAACTCTTAACCAGTCAAAAGCACTATTGACTAGCAAAATCAATAGCAAATATTATTCTCTGGGAGTTCTCCAAAGAACCGCATAAAAGTCTTGCATATGTAGTTCCCATTTTGAATATTTGCAAGTTTTTTTATACAAAATTATTTATTTTTTCTGTTCATCATGTAGACCTTCAGAACCTGATCATGTTTCGCTAAAAACCACTCTTCCATTGTAATACTCTCTAAAATTGACGAAGTTTGTATGGCCGCCATTTTAAATCCGCCGTTATGGATTTTTATTTTATTCATCGGTAGACCTTCGCGTCCTGATTATCTCTTCTTAAGAAATTACTCTTCCAACTTGTATACTTTCCGAGATAGACACCATTAAAGTTTGTATGGCAGCCATCTTTTTTCGCCATTTTGAATTTTTTTTCAGCTCACTGGCAATTGGACGAGGTTTTGAATGACATTTGGTCGAGCCACCCACCTATCTCCAATACCCAAAGCGTGCTCTTCATTCGTCTCCGAAATCCTCAATCATCAGCAATTACCAAAATTTTGTCCGATTTAATTTTTCTCTTCTATGTATACAAAACCATCGGTGAAAAAAAAACTTTTCATATAAAATTTTACGGGAGTACATTTTGGGAAAAAGCGAAAATTACCCCAAATGCGGCAACACTTTTGATATATCAGGAGAGGTGATCAATGAGTCAGTCAGAGTAGCTATATATACATATTAATATATAGTATAAAACTACACTACTAATTATATTCAAAATTTGAGTAGTAACTTGATGCTGTAACAGAATCTTCTTTAATTTTAAAAGCCCCCGCGCACTAGGCAGTCTGGCTGCGCAGCCAGGCCGCGACAGCCAGAATATTTGCGCAGCCAGTTATAGCAGCAAATCAACGACTAGTCTAGATCCTTCCGTCGAGCGATATGGACGTGGAAGAACTTATAATTATTGCTTACCTATCACGTAAAACAAAGAAAAGACACTGGATTCATCCTATTTTTCTAGAAAGACACTCAAAAGGCTTATTCCAAACCTACTTCAAGGAAGTTCGCGCATTCCCAGACCGGTTTTTTAACTACACGAGGATGTCAGTGCAATCGTTTGATAACCTTTTGGAAAAAATACGAAATTCAATCAAGGGCATTGATACTCCTATACGATCTTGTATAAGTCCTGAAGAAAAACTGGTGATAACTTTGAGGTGAGTACAAAAATGAAAGATATTGATAATTAGTCATAACATTATTTATTTATTTCTTACATCTATGATAATGAACCTAGTTCAAGTTGTCCTGTGTAGTAAATAATTCTAGCAATTCAGAATTCTGAGACATATCTGTTGCATTTGTGTCAGTTGGTGATATGTGTTGGTTGGGCTGGTCTATAATTCGAGTGTGTCGAGTATCCATAGCGATACTGCCCACTGCTTGTGGTTTCCGGTCCATATTCAGTCGAGTATCTTTGACCTGTTGATGTCCCTGGTTCATAATCAACATAACGTTGACGAAACGGACTAAATTCGGAATCGTGAGTTTCCATTTGAGCTCTTTTCATAACTTCAATTAACTTCATTTTTGTAGAAAGCTTACGATGTCTTGGGATGTTTTTAAAATCATTTAGAAGTGAAAGCACAAATAGTCTATCTGAATCAGACTCTTGCTGTCTTTCACGCTCTTCTCTCATTACAATACTTTCCCTTAATACCTGCACCAAATTATCGTCGTCACTTGTCTTCTTCTTTTTGGAAACAGGTCGTTCACCTTGAATACTACCGCTGTTAGCGTTGGTTTCGGCAGTGCGTGTTTCATCCATGCTATTTTGAGTCTCATTCATTTGTACGGTGGGCCGAAGAAAATGAAGTTCTTCGAAATATACGTATGGACTCTTGCGCGAAGCTGCTGATCCACTTTTAACACCAGCTCTGCGTTTTACTTCCCTGCTGTAACTAGTCCTGATGTTCTTCCACTTGATTGTAGAGATTTACCTGAAAATTATATTTGTTCTTTGTTACAAATATCTTGCTACAGGATGTTCTCTAATGGAATTGAGTCATAATTATCGGATTGGACATACAACTGTCCGAGATATCATATACGAAGTTTGCATGGCGATTTGGGAAAATATGAGACAGTCATCGTTTCCAGAATTAAATGAAGATAGGTGGCTTGAAATAGCAAAAGGTTTCAATGAAAATGCAAACTATCCCAATTGCGTTGGTGCCATCGATGGAAGGCATATAAGAGTGATAAAATCCAGCCATTCGGGATCACTGTACTATAATTATAAAAATTATTTTTCCATCGTTTTACTTGCTGTATGCGATGCAGATTACAAGTTCATATATATAAATGTTGGGGCTTATGGAAAATGTAGTGACTCATCTATATATAAAGAATCCATTTTGTACCAAAAACTTGTCAACAAAGATATACAAATCCTGGAGAAGCGCCCCATATCAAATAATGGAGTACCGATGCCATACGTCATAGTGGGAGATGAGGCATTTGGCTTTTGTGAAAATAATGAGACCTTATGGAGGTAAGAGTTTAACAGCGGAGAAAAGAATCTTCAACTACAGACTGTCTCGGGCAAGGCGGTTCATAGAATGCACGTTTGGGATTTTAACCAACAAATGGAGAATTTTTCATCGTCCACTAGATGTCCGACAGGAACTTGCAATTGCCATAGTACAAGCTTGCTGTGTCTTACATAACTACGTGCGCAAAAGAAATGGGTATAGATTTCAAGACACACTGCACGTTCCACCAGAACTGGAGATAACTGGTGAACCCACAAATAGAGGCAGCCGATCATCAGCATCTTATAGGGATTTATTTGCGGATTATTTTATTAATGCTGATCCGTTAGAATGGCAAAACAGATATGCATTAGAATAGTGCCTACCTATTTATCTAAATAAAACATTGAAGTGAAAATACCCCGCCCCGAGTGATGCCCATCTCACTTTGTCAATAACAGAGATATGCGAGAGATATACTCAGTACTCGTTTGTTATGAAAAAAAAACTTTTTTTTAAAAAAGAACCGACTACAAAAACAAATACAAAAAAGTTTAAAATAACTTTTCTTTCGGAAGTCGGTGGCTTTGTTTTTTATTTCATTGGCCACTGACTTCCGAAAGAAAAGTTATTTTAAACTTTTTGTGTTTGTTTTTGAAGTCGGTTAAATGCAATGTCGGTTAAAGCAATGTCCTGCGATCTCAATAAACGTATTTAAAAGTAAGGAGAACTGTCCGGCCAACTTAACTAGTCGGTGACGCTGACCTTGATTTCTAATTTCAATTAATAATTTGAATACAAGGTAACTGGACAAAAGTCGGTTATATGTATAAATAAAAAATGGCGGGACTCGGGAGGGGATATTGAAAGGTGTTATACTGTATAATCCAGATAATAATAAAAAAACATGCTTACCAAATTCATTTTTTTCATTTCCTGATAATTTTTCCGAGCACATTTTGTTCGTGATTTCTTCCCATCTTCTTTTTTTTAAATCTCGATTACTGTATTCTTCTGATGTTATATCCCAAATTGCTTTACGGCATTCAATTTCCCGAATAAATTTCTCTGTATCGGAAGTCATCTTATCAAAGTTTGGAACCCCGGAAACACGTCTGGCTGCTACGACTAGTGCGCGGACATGGACATTGACGACAGCCACATACATTCGCCTACACCAGTTTTGGCTGCGGGCAGCCAGCTGGCTGCCGTGCAATCAGGCGCGCTGTATTGGCTGCCGCAGCCAGGAAAACGTGGCTGCCTAGTGCGCGGGCTCCCGTACAACGTCATACGTTTTACTGGCAGCTGCAGCCTGGCTGCTGCAGCCAGGCTGCCTAGTGCGCGGGGGATCTAAATTGTACATTGGTAGAATTATTCATTGCTGATGGTGTAGAATGGAACAGGTCATGAGACGAGTCAGTCTTTTCTGGAATTGATAATCGTACCACAGCAGGAGGATTATTTATTGCATCACCTGTAGAAGGAGACTGTATGAGCGAAGGGTTCTGAGGAGAGTTCGTATTAAATTTAAAATATTGAAATTGTTGCATCAATGATGGACTTGGACTTTGTGTATGATGTGGGCTAGTACTTGAGATGGATGTCGGACTAGGAGAATTTATGTATAGACCTCTATAGTAGATCTATCCTCTATAATACGTAGATAGTGTGGTGTGTTCTGTTCTGATAGTTTTCTGTGGTAAGATTTCCCATTTCTCCTTCAAATAAAGTATCATTTATAAGTTTTTCAGCTATAAGCCGCTGGCGTTTTTCCATTGCCCTTAATTTTAATGCTATTGATTTACCTATTAAATCATACCGGTCTTCTTGCGGTGGTGGTGCAGGTCGTTTAAAGTGATCCCTAATAGAAGTTAATACTTCGTTCGTTAGTTTTTCTGGCTCGTTGTTTTTTTTACCGGGTCTTGATGATCTTGGTCGTTTCGCCGCTGACTCTTGCTGCTGTTCTTGGGATGATGAGTTTTGTGCTATATTTATATTTTCTGGAGTTACTGTATCCGAAGTTTCATTACTATCCCTGGTATCAGCAATTTCCTAAAACAATCATTTTTGTTACAGTTTCCTAAGTCATCTGAAAAATTGAGAAATATAGCGCAACAATTTGAAGAAAGGTGGAATTTTCCTCATTGCTTAGGTGCGATCGATGGTAAGCACATTGACATAGTTCCACCTGCTGCCAGCGGATCGTATTACTATAATTACAAAAAACGACACAGTATGGTGCTTATGGCAATAGTAGATGCTAATTACGAATTTCTGCTGGTTGATTTTGGGACAAATGGCAGAATTTCTGATGGAGGTGTTTTACAGAATACCAAGTTTTTTGAAATGCTCCAAGATAACAAAAAGGAACTTCCAGACGCTGAAGTTGTCAAAAACAGCTCAACAAGTCTCCCATGTGTATTTGTTGCTGATGACGCATTCCCTTTAAGAGTTGATATGATAAAACCATTTCGACAAGCTGACTTGCATTCACGCGAAAGAAAGATATTTAATTATAGATTGTCTCGCGCTAGACATATTGTTGAGAATGCTTTTGGTATTTTAGGATCTAGGTTTCGAATATACCATACTGTAATAAATCTAGAGCCAAAGAATATAGAAAAAATAGTGATGGCAACATGCGTACTGCATAATTATTTAATGAAACACGTAGGAAGTTCTTATGCGCCACGGGAATGTTTTTATGAAGAAAATGCTGCAAATGGTACCATTATCACGGAAGGCTATAATACTACCCGTTCGACTATGGTTAACTTACAGCGAAGGCAAGGAAACATTTTAAACTATGCAAAACAGGTGCGAGAGAAATTTACTAATTATGTACTTCGTAAATGAAGGCAGCGTATCGTGGCAAGATAACTTCGTTGCGGCTTAAGTTTATTGTACTAGATCGTTCAATAAGTCCCGAGACTAACCTGGAAATGGCGCATATATTAAAAACTCTTTTGATTTTTAAAAAGTACTGGGTATCAATACAAGAATATGTGTAAAATTTTTAAAAATGGAACAATAAAATTATTGATTTTGAAACATTTAAGTGACGCTACAGTTGTAATTTCGATACAATGGAAAAAAACGAGTTTCGCGTGTTGATAAAACATTGTTTTTTAATGGGAAAAAATACCGTTGAAGCACAGCAATGGCATATAAAATGTTATGCAGGATCAGCTCCCTCTAAAGCAACCATTTGTCGGTGGTATGCCGACTTCAAACGCGGTCGCATGGACACCAATGATGGGGAACGCTCAGGTCGTCCAAATGAAGCAGTGACTCAACAAAATATTAACCAAGTCCTCAAAATCGTATCGGAAGATCGGAAGGTAAAAGTGCGAGAGATAGCCGAGATAGTGAAGATTTCAGCTGGTAGTGTTTTCACTATTTTACATAAAAATTTGGCCATGAAAAAGCTTTTTTCTAAGTAGGTGCCGCGTTTGCTTACAACTGATCAAAAGGAACAACGTATCAATGATTCAGAGCGATATTTGGCGCTGATGAATCATAATAAAAAGGATTTTTTACGTCGGTCTGTAACAATGGATGAAACCTTGATATACCATTTCACTCCGGAATCCAATCGGCAGGCAGCGGAGTGGAGAGCGGCTGGTGAAAGCCGCCCGAAGCGTCCAAAGACTCAAAAATCGGCCGGTAAGGTTATGGCGTCTATATTTTGGGATGCGCATGGAATACTTTTCATCGACTACCTTGAAAAGGGGCAAAATATAAATAGTGACTATTACATGTGCTTATTGGAGCGATTGAAGTACGAAATTGCGGATAAACGGCCTCACATGAACAAAAAGAAAGTGGTGTTTCACCAGGACAACGCGCCTTGTCACAAGTCCGTGAGAACGATGGCCAAAATTAACTAATTGGGCTTCGAATTGCTTCCTCATCCCCCTTATTCGCCAGACTTGGCCCCCAGCGATTACTGGCTGTTTGCAGACCTCAAAAAAATGCTTCAGGGTAAGAAATTTGACTCAAATAGTGAAGTTATCGCAGCAACGGAGGCTTATTTTGAAGCCAAAGACAAATCGTTCTACACACATGGGATAGAAAAGTTAGAAAAGCGTTGGAGGGACTGTATCGCTCTTGGAGGAGACTATGTTGATGAATAAAAATTAATTTTATAAAAAAGACCTTTTTTTAGTACTTAGTCTCGGGACTTATTGAACTACGTGTTATGTATTCAGTTTGATTAGGTATATCTAATAAAAATAATGGCATTGCTAATAAATGTTTTATTACCCTTACAGCAAATAAGTATTTATATCTGTCTCCTGGATGAATATATTAAATATTAATTTTTATTTAAAGATTTATATATTCCTATAAATTCTTCTAAAATTGCATTTCGTTTGGGAGACGACATCATTGCGCAGTGACGTACGACGCGCCAACGATGAGTGACGACATCTTATCCCCTCGGAACTTGCTGGATGACTGAAGCCTGAAGCGCACCTGCTACACACGTTCAGTTATGCTTGCGCAAGCGACCTGCGCGAGCATAGCAAAGCAAAGTATTTATATCTGTCTCCTGGATGAACCATCAAATAAAACAGAATAAAACCAAATTAAATATTTTCAAACAAGTTCGAAAACGTGAGAAAATAACATCAAAATCTGTTGAGCCATTTAGATTACAGCTAGGCTATTCGCGTCGTGTTTTCACACACTGAGAGAAGTGAACACGAAATGAAACAATAAAAATAACACAAAAAAATTACCTTATTTTTATTATGTAATACAGTCTAAAATTTAACATACTTTAACATAGGAATTGTCTTGTAAGTCCTACATTCAATTTTACACTCTATGTCAATAGAAGTAAAGTTAATTTTTCAGTGCTATTTTATTATTTCATTTTGTGTTCACGTCGCTCAGTGTCTGAAAATACGACGCGAATAGCCTAGCAGAACGTGACAAAGAAATAGACATACATACAAGTAGGTACATAGATACTCTCGAAAAACATTACCTGTTTCGGCGGAAAAATAACTACATATTTTTAATTACCACACGAACGTACACACACATGTACACGTATACGACCGCCGCCACATTTGTATAAAAAACTTGTATTTCTTACTTCAATTTGATCAGCTTCATCTATATTGGATTGTGAAGTACGAGGAATGTCCTGATCTCCGAGAAATTCAAACATGTCATAGTACCTCAACGACGGTTTATAAATTTCGTCAGCTGACGCTCCCGACTTAGTGGATTCTTAAACCTTTCTTTTTTACAAGCTTTTATTTTATTACAAGCTTTTATTTAACTTGCAATGTATGTATGTATGTATGTATGTATGTAAATTTAATGAATGTTTGTTCGGGTGAAATCTTGCAACTCAATTTTGAAGCAGATATCTTCAACCGATTGAGCTGAAATTTTGTATACAGGTTCAATTTAGATGACAATGCATGATTTGTATGTATTTATGTATGTATGTATGTTTGTTCGGGTGAAATCTTTCAACTCAATTTTGAAGCAAATATCTTCAAGCAATTGAGCTGAAACTTTGTATACAGGTTCAATTTGGATGACAATGCATGGTTTGTATGCATGGTGTGTAGTAGATAGTAAAAGTTTTAAAGTAAACATTTATTTTTTTCGTTATTCAAATAAAAGCTTGTTTTTTAAAAAGGTTTTTTACTTTTAATTTATTTTCTCTACGTACGTTACTTCGTAGCGCATTAATTTTTTTTACAACATCCTCCTTTGTCGCATTTAGCTCTAGTTCTCTTAATTTAATTATAAGTTTTTCGTATGCTGCCGCTCTTTTATTTCGGTCATGATACTCTTTATCCTTCAATCGCCATATACAGGGCTCCGATTTATATATTCCTATAAATTCTTCTAAAATTGCATTTCGTTTGAGAGACGACATCATTGCGCAGTGACGTACGACGCGCCAACGATGAGTGACGACATCTTATCCCCTCGGAACTTGCTGGATGACTGAAGCCTGAAGCGCACCTGCTACACACGTTCAGTTATGCTTGCGCAAGGGACCTGCGCGAGCATAACCGAGCGGCAAAAATATCAATTTCTATATTTTTAATTTTGCTTGCGCAGGCAAGAAATTATATCTTACACACGTTCAGTTATGCTTGCACAGTTCAACTGTGCAAGCATAACCATCGGTTATAACCTAGCGTGTATCTACTTTTTGTGGTGTTTGGATGTTGGAGTTACTGGGCCTAATAATGGCTTTGCGTGGTAGTTTTTTGTTTCACTTCAGTTCACAGAAACAAAAATGTCGTCCATAAAATGAAGCAACGATGCAGTGTCTGAACATTCCGGCGGAAGAATGCCAAGATCTGAAAAAAAAAAACAGATTTTTAATAAAAATTTATATTAGGTATCTAGTTAGTGTTGTTAAGCATTCTTCAATTAAAAATTTGTATTCTTACGATTTCAATTAGAATTATGAACTTCTTTAATAAATAAATTATTACCTATTATTATAACTCTTTCATTTGATTAGGTTAAAACTATCTAAAATTGCTTTACCAATCTTAAACTATTCTTATTTAAGCTTACATAACCTACATATTAAAAAAAAAACAACTTGAAAATGGCTCGACCAATTTTGATGCATTTTTTTAAGTATTTGAGAAAATGTTTTTGATGAAAATGTGGTTAATAAAAAAAGAGTAATATTTATACCTGAAAAGCATCCCATGGATGTTGGTACTGTCCTGCTAAAAACTTAGGCTGCATGTTTTACCTTCATTTTATTTATTTTTTCAAGGTTTATAATATATTCCGTTACTTTTGTCACCAATTGTACTCCTTCAAAAATAGGAGTTTTGTTCTTTAATTCATATAGATGTTCCCACTTAGCCACTTTTACAGAGTTATTCATTTCATATTTTAAATTTTTTGTTATCAAATTATACCGCATGGCTTTTAGAAGGTGAGGCGGATCATATAGTGATATTATTTCCTGTTCATTTATCAATATTATTTTTTCTTATGCTATTTGACCTCTTCATAAATATGTATGCCTGCAGGCTTACTCTTGACTTCAATTTCAATCTCACAAAAACACGATTTCAATACAGTTCCAGTTCCAATCTGTAACATTTTGGTACTCTTGACCAAATCGAGCTTTCGATTGAATTGAAATTGGAATCGAATTGACGATCGGTTTCCGGTGTGGCCATTATAATAAAAAATAATAAAAAAATAAAATTTAACTCATGAAATTTTATGTTTTTTAAATTAAAATGTGTCTCCAATCATTAATTATTATCAATTATATTGTAATTCCTTAAATTAAACCTAAACCTGATTTTTTTAAGCATAAAAACGCAAGATATATCATACATTCTGGCATAATGAGTGTTGTTGTTAAAAAAAAAAAACCTCACGACTGGCGCAATTTTGAGACTTCTACAAATCTACATTTCAAAATTTTCAAATGATCTCAATTATATACGTATTTTCTTAATTTTATATTTATAATTAACTTGTTTTCTTTCCTTATTTATTTCTGTAATAATTATTTAAAACAGTTTAGTAATTTAGTTAAAACCAAAGATATTGCAAAATATACATATCACACGAAGAAAAGTAAGTAAAACATATTTAATTTAATAACATTCTCTTTTCTCTGTATTAAACAACGCATATTAAAAAGTTTTGTTCTACTCGTTCAAAGAATGAGTAGGCCCACGTTTCAGCAAATGGAAGGTCTGGCAGATTTCTTGGAACAAAATCCGGGGATTGCCAAAGGTTCACTGCGCACCGCCAAGCCAAGTTTACTACGAAAAGGAAATGGGAAGAAGTATCGTTAGTTCTTAATGCGCTGGGCGGTGCACAAAAAGATGGAAAAGGCTGGGCAAAGGTTCAGTGATTTTAAAACTTAACTAGTATACTCTTGTATATATATTTTTATTAATAATTATTATAGTACAACAGTGTGTGTTCAGTAGCTACATTAATAGTAATATTTTTAGTATTGGGCTGATAAAAAATGTGCCTTGAAAAAGGTTTGTGGCCAACATGTACAGTCCATGAGTCGCACTGGTGGTGGTCCTGTGGAGGCATTGCCGATTCTTACCCCAATTGACCAAAGGTTAGTTGGTGTGATGGGTGGCCCGGAATTCGCTGCAGGAGACAGCCATGTGGCCATCAACCCGTTCCCCACACCAAACATGGCTTCATTTTTACCAGTAAGTAGTAAGTTTGTATGTACTTATAGGATTCGAATCTGCAGCATATTTTGTATCATACATATTTAAGCTATTCTTTTTTTACTCTATTACAGAAACAACCTTATGTTAGTTTAATTATTCAGAGTTACTTTGTTGAAGTTTATTTTGATTGTTTTATTATTTTTTAATCAATCTATAGGAATAGATTGATGAAAATAATAATGATAAAATTTTAATTGCTGTTCATTGGATGTTATAACTTAATTGTTAATTTACTCCTTAATTTTGTAGGTTTCAGTGCAAAACAAAGACATTTTACCTGAAACTCCGACTGTGGTAGTCACTCCTGCCTGCAGCCTGGATAATATATTAGTTCTTGATTTTGCTGCTGAGACAGTGGATTCCGAGACAGGTTTGTAACAAATTGTTTTAGTTTCTTAGGTGGATAAATAATTTTTGTAAATCTTTCCCTTCCCTTCTTTCATGAACATAAGTATTACAGTACATGACATCTAACAGTTAATAAATACATTTTCACAGTGCCTATATCATGTGAACAGGAACGAAGTCCAGTGAGGACAGCACCACCATCAAACAGTCGGCGATCTCGGACAAGACAAAGATCCTCTCTGAACGAGGATCGCACCCAATTTGCTGCCATAGAACAGCAACGAGTGGAAGCTGAGACGGTGACAGCCGAGGCCTTGAGAGAGGCAGTTCATAATATCTCTGCAGTTGCTGCTGCTATTAATAACTTAGCAGCAGCAGTAACCGAGGCTGCCCAAATAATTGCTCAAGCAATTATTTCTGAGAGACCAAATACTAATTAATACATTTTAAGTATTTTAATAGTTAGTTTTATAAACATAGGCTTAAATATTTATTAAACCAAATAGTGTGATTTATATTTATATGTTAGAAACCTAAATACTGTGATTTATATTTAAAAATTAGAGACTTAAATATTGTGATTTATATTTAAAAATTACGAGACTTAAATACTGTGATTTATATTTCAAAATTAGAGACTTAAATACTGTGACTTATATTTAAATATTAGAGACAAATACTGTGATTTATATTTGAAAACTAGAGACTTAAATACTGTGATTTACATTTAAAAATTAGAGACTTAAATACTGTGATTTATATTTAAAAATTGCTACCTTAGGTTAAAAGAGGATAAAATGCTAATTGTTAAGTATTTAGTTCTATTTTAATAAATACTGTGATTGTGATATTGTTAATTAAAATTGTGATATTCAAATTTCTTTGTTTTGCACTGAAACCTACAACATTAAGAAGTAATATAAAAATATACATAGGCAAATAAAAACAAATAATAATTTAACAAGAGTTTAATTGTAACGTTAATAACGCCTCGCAGCCAAACGAGATCTAGCTTCATTGCCTCTAATTAACTCGGGAAGATCCTGGCTACTTATTTCCTGGGTGCTGTCTTCCTCTACTGAAGATGGTATAGTATCCTCACTGTCATTCTGACTCCAGCTTGCTTTATTACAAACGTGTAAAACACAACAAGCGTTTATAATTCTAGCAGCTGTGTCAGGATGATAGTGAAGGACCCTGTGGCCGAGGAGACATCTCCACCTATTTTTCAATACACCTTAGTACGCTCCACTATATTGCGTGCCACACAATGCATGTTCGTGTAGTGCTCTTCTGGTGAGCCAGGCGGAGCATCCAAAATAGGTGTCATTAAAAAATTTCTTTGGGGATAGCCAGAGTCATCTAAAAACATAATTATTGCAATATAATATTTATGTATGAAACAATTGATCACTTATCTTACTTTAAGTTCCCCTGAATTTAATAAATTTATTAGGTAGCTTTTGACAGGGTGTTGATTTAAAATAAAACTGTCGTGAGTCGCTCCACCAAAAGATGAATCAACACTTAAAATATTCATATCTGCATCACATACCTAAAAAGGAATGAACATTTTTTTTATCATAATTCAAAATTCCTTTTCTAAGTTTATGTTAACTAAGTCAAAAGTAAAGATAGAAGAAAAAGCATTACTAAATTATGCAGTTATAGAACCCAAGAGTCAAC
Organism: Melitaea athalia; assembly: GCA_905220545.2. Taxonomy (NCBI): domain Eukaryota; kingdom Metazoa; phylum Arthropoda; class Insecta; order Lepidoptera; family Nymphalidae; genus Melitaea; species Melitaea athalia. Next base: position 17,234,053 of record HG992189.1, on the reverse strand, counting down.
TTACAATTAAAACATTTCTTGAGTGAAATCCTTTTCTGTTGTAAAACCTCTCCTCATTTTGAGCTGGACGTATGATAGCTACATGAGTACCATCAATAGCACCAACTACCGACGGTATTTGGAACTTTTCATAAAATCTGAAATTAATGCAAATACTTGTTACTCTAAGTCAAATAGATTACAATAAGCACCTATTTGATTTATATGAATAGATAGGTATCACATATTGTGAAGAATAATGTCAAACCAATAAATATTAATAAACATTTTTATTACCTTTGTTTAATATGGTCTCTTTCTCGACGGGTTTGTGGGAATTTTAGCCATTTATTTACAACAACATCTGTATTGAGGGCATTTGTGACCTCTCTGATGGCTCGTGACACAGATTGTTGTGACATCAGCGTTCCGTGCGTAGCTCCCACCAAACGCTGATAGCTTCCCGTGGTGTAAAATGAAAGTGCCACTAAAACCTATAGAGATATATTTTATAAGTATCCCGCATAGGTCGTAAAAGAAGAATGATAAAGAGAGAAGGTCAACTATAGGAGAAGATAGGTCGATATTTCTATTGACATACCTTATAACGCGTAGATATATCGCTACGACGGGTAGTTCTAGGTAACAGCGGCACCAAATCTTTATAAACAATTTCAAATAACTCCTTGCTGAGGCGATAACATTTTTTAAACTCCTCATCACTCATGGCGAACGCATTATCGGCATAACGCGCCATTCTTCTAAGATTCCGCCTTTGTCTCATATCTATTCTATTGGAGTTCTCTAATATATCAAAAATAAGCGCCAGTCGTGCCATTATCTTAATAAAAACACTTTGTGATACACAAACGAACACTAAAAAGTTAACTTTATTGAATCGAGTAAATTCGATCCCAAACACGATTTCCAAGTCGATATGTCAACGTCAAAATATTGTCAAGAGTGCAAAAATGTATAGGATCGAGCTCGGAATCGAGAAATCCCAATTTCTATTAGTTACATAAAATTCCACTGTAATTGAGTCAAATCGTGCGCTAGTGTGGTGTTCAAGAGTACCGATTGACAAGTTCTCGATCCCAATCCTAAATTTCAAATAGGATCGAGTTTCAAGAGTAAGCCAGCTGGTCTCTTCTAATAATAATTTTATCGCCTGGCGGTTATTTGTCCCCTGATCACATATGGATGCTACTACATTGAAACCTGCTTCCTGTGATTTTTAACCGACTTCGAAAAAGAAGGAGGTTACTCAATTCGACCGTATATATGTTTTTTTTACGTATGTTCGGGGATAACTTCGTCGTTTATGAACCGATTTTGATAATTCTTTTTTTGTTGGAAAGGGGATATCCCAACTTAGGTACCATGATAAGAAAAGCAGGATCTGATGATGGGATCCCAGTGAAATCGAGGGAAACCCTCGAAAAGTGCGTTTGTTAATTTATTAATTATTTATTACTTGCCGATGCAATTGAAGTCGGTTTTTTTCGTTTGCTAGCAAACACAATCATTTAATAACATGTTTTAACTATTTCGCTAACTCCGGTCCTTTTGTTGCACTTGCAGAAAAATTATAGGCAACAACTTGTTTGTAATTATGTACCACTCCTCGTAGCATAAAAACTTGTGCATGGTTAGCAAATTCGGGTATTCTTATTTGCCCATCATCTACAAACCCTGTCACTATATTCTTTCCCTCATTGTATATTATGCCAGATTTGAGAGTAATCTCATCAAATATTATGGACTAAGATCCCATGGTAAACTGTTGTAGGTATCGTTTTAACCCTGGGAACCAGCTACTTATGTTTATTTATGATTAGGAGAATATATATCGACCAGGGTGCCTATCAAAATGTAGCCACTAGTATTTTTAATTAAATTTTTGTTAATTGAGTTTTGTTAAAAGAATACAAACATAACAGACATTTATGATTTATACATCAAATTAAAGCTAATTTTTTTCTATTTATTATTATATATGGCTGCCTAATTAAATCTGTCCACAAATAAGCATTTCTGTTTGTTGAAAATGGATTTACCATTTAAACGCCTATTAATTTGCGTACGTTTCTTTGTTGTTAACAGAGATGGCGTTATTTTTTTTTTCGAATCGTCGTATACCTATATTGTATTTAAGATTGTGAGCTACCTCCATTATCCGCTAGATGGCATAATTTATTTTTTATAAATAATTTTGATGATGTTTTAATCGAAATCGTATTTAAAAATTCTGTTGTTGTGAATTTCTTAGCAGCTCTTAATTCCGCTGCCTGCCTCATTGCTTTAGTTTTATATTTGCAAATCTGAACTTTGGCTGCATTTATTTTCTTACGCAGCTCAATTTCAGCGTCTGTCATAAATAATTGTTTCGATTTCTTACTGACTTTTACTTGATTTTCTCTGGCAACTATTTCATCTGCAACATAAACAAAGTAGGTGGTTTAATATTAAAATACAGACATAGTTATCTATTTTGCATATAATTACACCAGTAATAAAGATTTTATTTTAGAACAACAATGGGCATGACGAAAGATTTTAAAAACCTCTTCCGTAATGTGGGTACACATTTACTATTTACGAAAATACCTATATTTCGGTAATAAGCTTAAGTTAAAGGAAGTTTAGAACTATTTTTCTAATAATATGTTTTCAATGAGCTCGACAAAACGGCTGCAGGTGTCATGGCGTCGGCTCTGACGTCATGTTATAAATACACTTCGGACGCGTTCAACCTAAGACCAGCATGAAATTAAAATTATAAATAATGGAAATAGAGTTCCGGGAGCTGCAAGTTTTGGATAGCCTATAGGACATGGGGCATCGATTTATGGGGTTTAAAGGAGAGAGGGGAGAATTTACGTTCTGATACCACTCCCAACCCTAGAACTGGGCATAGATTTTTGGGGTTTTGGGGGTTGGGGGTGGGGGGCTATATGACACTGGGCATCGTTTTATAGGGTTTTGGGGGGAGAGCGGAGGAGAGGGTGGGTGTTTTACCCTCTGGTACCACCCCAACCCCTAGAACCAGAGGGTAACACCCCCCCCCTCCCCCAAAACCCAAGAAATCTATGCCCAGTTCTAGGGGTTGGGAGTGATACCAGAACGTAACCCACCCACCCCCCTCTTATCCTCTCCCCTAAAAACCCCTTAAATCGATGTCCCATGTCCTATAGGCTTACCCAAGTTTTTCTATTGGAAATTTACTCCTCTTTCAGAATCATTTTTTGAAATTTCTTAAATATTATATAAAAAACGGAAGGCCATTTTTTCCTTTTTTTCAATTATTTATAACTTTTGCAATTTTTATGTGATAAAACACACTTAGGACACTTTTCTAGGCGATTCCTGATCCAATGAGCGCATAATTTAAAGAGCAGTATTTCTATTTTCAACCATTTTCAACTTGTTGACTAGAGTGCGTTTTAGTTGGAACACGCCCGACGTATTATATTAGTATTATTGACGTCATGCGCTGTAATTTGTGTTTCATAAAAATGGCCGATTATTTATGTTTTATTTTTATGTTTTATTTTATTGCAAATCACAATAATCTTATTATTTTACATAAAACTAAACCAGTATTTTGAATTTTTTTAATATGAGTGTTCCCCTAAAATCATTAAATTGAAGATTTTTTGATACAGTATTGCGCGAGCAGTCACGGCGGATGCGCGTGCCCTTCTTAGGTCAATCGAATCGTCGTGTTTTGTTTACGCGTGACCATTTACGTAATACTAAAAGATTAAAATAACGAGAACGGGGTATCTCCTGGCAACAGGGGGCCCTTTATTTTAAAATGTTATCCCCCAAACGTGTCAAAATCCCCCAATGTCACAATTACCTACTCAATCTCAAATGTCTCGAGTTCCAAATGTATTAAGTTACGCCAACGTGACATCCACAACATGTTTTCCCAAAAAGGATCAAGCCATCATTTTGGACTCAATCGAAGGTATAACTCTCAGAGAGTACCTTATTGCGCTGTCATCTATAACTCCATCTATACGGTTTATATCTCGCATATCTAATGCTCGAATATGTATGTATATATTTAGATATGAAGAAAACAGCTGATTACCTTATTGAAGAAAAGAAAAACGTCATTATAAATAAGAATTTACTTGAAATTAAATCTTTGATTTGTAGAAATAAAAGAATAGTTCTTTCAAATGTTTGCCCAGTTATACCAAATAAGGTTATTGAAGAAAAATTTTAAGAGATGAAGATTAAAATAATGTCTCCTATATCCTTTATGAAAATTGGGGTGAGAGATCCAGGTTTCTCTTATATTTTAAGCTTTAGAAGGCAGCTATACGTTAGCCCTGATAATGAATCGCGCCTCCCAGAATCAATTCAACTATCCTATGAAGGGACAAACTATTGGATATACATTTCAAATTATGCCTTAAAATGTTTTTCCTGTAACACAATGGGGCATTTAGCGAAAAATTGTCTACAGAATAAAACAGTATCCCAAACAGCTGTTTCTGATATCAAGGAATCCGATAGTCATTTGGAAGAAGTAATGATGCAAATTTTTGAAAGAAACGATGATCGTATATTGGACCCACCCAGTACTCCGCAAACTATACAAGAACCACCCTCACAACCAATTACATTAAATTTGAAAGGACATAAACGTTATCATTCCTCAACAACTAGTGAATTAAGATATACAGTTAAGAAAATATGTAAAAGGGCATGAATCTGATATAATTGAATCGGAAACAGATGGCACGGAAAGTAATGTTTCAATGGAAGACATCGTCGTTAAATCAAGAACAAAAAAGAAATTGACGATAGATGACATGAGAACTGAAGAAGAAGTTTGGAAAGATATTGAACACAATATGGCAAAAATAAACAGTGACAATTTATTCCCTATTAATTTAGATCAATTTATTAGCTTCTTGGATTTATTGCAAAAGGAAAACAAAATGTGAAAGAATTAACATATACCTATACAGATAATATTAGTGGTTTAATTATAATGTGTAATAAAATACATATATAGAAAGTTAAATAAGAGTTTAAAAAACAGATGTTCGCGTTTGTTAAAAAATTAAATGAAGTATTAATTACTGATGCAACTGTACCTACTTACTAAGAGGTTTAATAGTATGTTACTTCTTTATACTTAATTAATATAAAGATATACTTAATTAATATAAAGATATAAATACAATACATATTTATCAATTTATTTCATGGATATATCACAGTGGAATCATCCTATGAGTGAATGTATAGGTCTCAATATTGTTCAATGGAACTGTCGCAATTTATATAATAAACGACATGAACTGGAGTCTTATATAATAGGTAGTAATGTTCATATTTGCATACTATCGGAGACTTGGCTATCTGAAGGTAAGAATATCAACTTTTCTGGCTACCAGATTTTTAGAAAGGACCGAAGCGACAATTACGGTGGGCTCGCGATATTAGTTCATAAAACATTATCATCACGTATAAAAGACACTAATTCATTTCAATTAAACTCATTTGAATATTTGTGTATAGAACTAATTAACAATAATAAACTTCAGTATATCGTTGATTGGTATACAGGGTGAACGGTTATAGGTGTAAAAGCTCTGGAGGGGTTAAAGTATAGCTCGTTTCCTATCTTTCTATGTATGGAATACCCCATCCAAAAACAATGGTTCTGGAGTTATTAATTTTTTTAATATTTTTCAAAAAATTCCCGATTTTCTAGGAAAAAATTGGATTATTTTATTTCTTACTTATTTCTACACAAATTTTAATGTGATAATTATTGTTTTATTGAATCAAATTAATAATCATCACTTAGAGGCTAACGCCGAGTTGCACGAAACAAATTTTAAAATTTAAGTGTTTATTAAACTAATTTAATCAAAAAAATCGTGATTCTCTGTTGCACGAAACCTACAATATAATTAATTTAAAGATTTTTTTAGTTTCATTAAAAGACCTGTTTAACGGATGATTAACCCCGAATTTACGTTGTTCGAACGTAATTTTATCTCCGTTAGCGTCTAATTTGACACTTGATTAAATTAAAATTTAAGTGGCAAATAGCCTGTACTTAACTCGCTAAATGGGAAGATGGCGACGTCGGCACAGCTGTTTTTGAACAGTTTAACAATATTTTGTAAATGTAGGTGGCGCTGTGGACGCTGTGGTTGCTATAACAGACAACAGTGTTTGCATTGGAGTGATAACTTGAAAAGTGTAAATTGTAATGTTATGTTATTATTGAGTACACAGAACATTTGAGTATTGACTTGCTTTTTAAATACATTTTTAGTAATCGTAGCTTAAATTGCATTGAATAGAAATTATTGCAAGTTTTGTTCAGAGTAGGTAAGTATTAATTATTTTTATGTACAGTAAAACAAAAAGTCGATTCGAAATCCGGCAATTTTATATAAAACGTAGACAGGTATAAAAGATCTGTGAATACACCAATAATAGCATTGGCTGGACATAACCTAAAATTACTAAATTATACAAGGTGTGGATGACAATAGAACGATAATTGAAAACACCGTTAGTACTAGTATAAAGAAGTATTTCAAAACCATCAGATAAGTCCTAACATCAAAATCAAAAAAAAAGATTTTTTCATACAAACTAATTCAATATAATTTAATAAAATTTTATAACATCATTTTTGTAACTACAGGATCACTGACCTGTTACACGCGTCATCGCCCCGCCTTCGCGCGTGGCCTTCTTTCTACGCGGCAGAATCGCGTGGAAATGCTATGTGCTTGTACCTACAAAACTTCATTATTTTGATTGAATAAAAAATAGTAAGTTAGAAAAGTAAATTAAAATAAATTGTTACGCATTTAAAATTAAATTGAATAAAAAACTATTTGATTTAAATTTTCTCAAACCATCAATTTTTTTAAATATGCAGAACTGATCAGTAGCCGATACTGAATAAGTTATTTTTTTTTAAACATTAGTTATTATAATATTATTTGGTCTGCGAACTGTCACTAAATGGCAATGATTAAAAATTGTGCCTTTTTGTGGCAGTCGATGCCATATCCATTATTTCTTAATCTATGTTTTTAAAAATAATAATAGCTGTCCTTGAGTCGTTAACCGCCAGTTTTAGGGTAGGTCAGGTCTTTAGTCTGATACATACGTAGAAATTTTAAAAAATGAAAAATCATAATTTGTGACTAAACTACTGGATGTATTTTATTGATTTTTTGTATGTGGGCTTGGAATGTCATTACATATACGCTGTCCAAGTTATCGTTGTATTATCATCCCCACCCTGTATTATTCATGCGATCTTTCGAAGTAGATGCGGATTGCGGGTTAGTATTCTATGCGCTTCTTCCCATTACGTGCTTATGTAGTTATGTTAAATGTGATTGCAGAATATGTCGGATACATCGTTGTCGGATACATCTCGCTGTCTTCAGATGAAGAGCGAAGAAGACCCAGAACATACCACAATAGAGAAAACCTCTTCAACAAATATGATGACAACGAATTTATGGAACGGTTTCGTTTCTCAAAAGCCGCTGTCATTGAAATATTATCGAGAATACAAGATAACATTTCTCCTCAAACTCATAGGTCAAAATCAATTGACGCAATGACTCAGCTCCAGGTAACGCTGAGGTTCTATGCAACAGGCACTTTCCAGCAGTTGCTAGGTGACACAATTAAAGCAGATAAATCTACTATATGTAGAATAATTCAAAAAGTAACTCTGGAATTGTGTAGGCTGGCTGAAACATTTATAAAAATGCCATCTGGTGAAGAACTTCGCAATGTTGTAGAAAACTTCTATGAACTCGCAGGATTTCCGAGATGTGCAGGTTAGTTTGAAATGTTTTTTTTTTTCATATAATACAACTTGTGCCACTTACCTGTCAAGATTACCACCGGTTTGTTGGACTGAACCGGTTGAAGCAGTTCTACTGAGAAGAGCTCACAGCTAGTTTATAATACAGTAGGGAAATATTGATCTGTTTTGAAGTGAATCCTTTTATTCATATTATCCAAATATTTTACATTCTTAAAGAATACTGTCTTGTTATTGAAAATAATGAATTTTTTACTTCTAGGTGCAGTTGATTGCACACATATAAAAATTGTAAGTCGGGGTGGAAGCCTAGCTGAAGTATTCCGCTGTCGAAAAGACTTTTTTTCAATAAACGTCCAAGTAGTCTGTGATGCAAAATTAAAAATAAGGGACATAATTGCTCGCTGGCCAGGAAGTGTGCACGATAGCACTATTTTTAATAATTCACATTTATGTGCGCTACTTGAAGCTGGTCACTATGGTGAATACTTTTTACTGGGTGACAGTGGGTATTTTTGTAAAAAATATTTGCTAACCCCGTTTGTCCGTCCAGCAACACCAATGGAGGAAAATTATAATAGAGCACATATAACAACCAGGAACACCATAGAAAGGTGTTTCGGTGTTTGGAAAAGACGTTTTCCTTGTTTACAAAAAGGTACTTGCTAAGATACGTTTTTGAGTTGAGCAACTTACACTGCATTCAGTCTAAAATAATATACTTACTAATAAATTTTTTCAGGTATTACATTAAGAAAAACCACGACAATTTTAAATGTGATCGTGGCAACAGCAGTACTGCACAACATTGCCATAGAAATCAAAGATGAACAGCCTCCCCAAAATCTAAGTGTAGACTTTGATTTAGAAGAAGCCGCAATAGAAGAACTGCACAGTGCGTTTCAATATGGCCAAGATACTTCTGTGAGAACCACTTTAGTGAATACTGTGTTTTCAGGATGAAATATATAATAACCAGTACTCTAAGTATGTATGTCACAAATTTGTTTGTAATTTATAAATTCTGAAACTAGTCAACAGATTTTAAAAATTTGTTTTACCCACTACAAGTTAGCCGTTGACTAAAATCTTTTTTTATTTGTTTATAGTGTTACGAGTACACAAAAAAGAGCTTGCGCCATCTAGCGGGGAGCGAAGGAACCACGTTGTGTGCTGTACAAACCACTTTGTTACAAAGACAAAGTGAAACATCCACTCAATACTAGATGGCGCTAGAGGACATATAGGTGAATGAACTCAGGATCGAGTACACGCACGAAGGTTCTAGAACTGTCTGGGTGTAGGCTCGGCCCGGTATAAAAAGGCCGATTGAGGCCGAGTGGAGTCAGTTCAGTTGGAGCTAACGACGAAGCGACTTCGAAGTGAATACTAGTGATCAAGAAGTGATACCAGCGGAAACCTACGACATTGGCTACGACCTCGGACATTGTTAGTGCCTAGTGAAGTGTACCTAGTGATAAGTGAGTGTACCTAGTGCTCAGTGCTTGTACTTAGTGCGTAGTATTTGTACCTAGTGCTTGTGTCGGACCTAGTGCTAGTGAATAAAGTCTCTAAAAGAGTCAGCAGGTCTTTCTCTCCAAATCGTTCGAACCCTAACACGTAACAACAGGCTACCATTTGGCTGCAATCAGACTTGCTGGCAAGCCTAAAGCAGCCTAAGGTGGAAGATGTTCGCATAGAAGATGCCTATTCACTGATGATTTGAAGATAGTAAAAGACAATGGGCAAATTGTATGGCAGAAAAACCCACGGCGGACAGACATGCAATTTTGAGGATATTAAGACATATGTATCTAGTTTATCATGGTAAGGGTCGCTTTCTTGTGGGTTGTGGGAATTTTGAAAAAAAACAGGAAAACGAAAATTCACATTGTACATTGTCACCTACTCGGCCTGATCAATGTCTACCGTTATTTCATCTAAAAATGCCGCTGGGGCTTCAATTTGCTTTTAGTGCCTAGCTCAGGATAAAAAATAAACTATATTGGCAATATGCGCACAATTCCCGACAGTACGGCGGCCGTGTATGTAACACGTGTATATTTTTGAGTTTGGAACATTACAACACTCCTACAATGTTCCAATATGATTAATGTAATTAATATTACACTTTAAAACGTTTAATATTAGTTAAATTAAATGTATAATATGAAAAATAACGTTTTACTTCCCTGCATTCTTTTGAGAAACGTGGAAATGGTAATTGCCTTCCTCGTATTAGTGAAGTTCCCGCGGATAATACGTAATATGGCGCCAAAAATCTATTGCTTTTATTTTTATATACCCAGTGTCACCCTCATAGTCAAGACGAAGCTAACGACACCTCTCAAGCTAAAATTCATCAAGCCGTTAAGGCAACAGAGCGCGTCAAAGAAATACACATACATACATACACTCGAAAAACATAACCCTTCTTCTGGCACAGTCGGGTAAAAACGGAATCGCATATCTCAACGAAAGATAACGAAGGACTGCGATAAAACGAACGAAACAATGCGCCAGCGATGACAACGAGCGACGCCGATTTGATCACGCAGGGCAGCTACATGCACTTGCACTTGCTAAAACCCTTTATAGATATTATAACGACATCTTATATCTATACTATAATATTATAAAGCTGAAGAGTTTGTTTATTTGCTTGAACGCACACTAATCTTAGGAACTATTGGTCCGATTCGAATGTGGGTGGTGAACAATGTTAAATAGTGCATTTATCGAGGAAGCTTTCATCACGCTAAGATTAAAAGAAACGGAGCACCAATGCAGAATGTTTGAAATTCGACTTTTTTTTTTTGTTAAAGTTGACGTTAGCCAAAAGTAACTATTCCACGCAGACGAAATCGTGGACAGAAGCTAGTTCCTTCATATAAGTGTTCCGATTTTTCCTTATATAATTATGTTCGGAACTATAAAAGTATTCGAAGTTTTGAATAAATGTATTTTTGGCTCAAACTTTGTTGTCCCGTGGATTCAAAATAAAATAACTATACATAATGTTAGGTGAATTTACACTCTTTCATTTTATACCATTCTCATTCGTGTCCGCGACCGGGTCGGATTCCGCCCAATAACCTTTAACGAGGTTGGTTACTATCAACACTTCAAGAAATATAATCGCTAAAATAAGGATTATAGTCCTACAACAAAAACATTACAAATTTTTAATTAATATTGCTTTAAGCATTGTTAGTAACCCACCGATGGATGACATTCACCAGTGATGATCCAGTCTCAAGAAGATCCTGTTAGGGTTATAGCAGTTATATTAAACTTTAATTATTGGTTTATTGGTTAAATAAAAATAAGAATATTATGGCTGTAAAATGTTTATTTTTGTTTCTCTAAAATGTCCATTTCTAATTTAAGTTTTTTTGACAAAAGCATGTGCTCTTTTTCGCGCAGCATGTGCTCTTTTTGGCGAAGTCTTATGTCTTGGTACATTCGCCTCCTCTCCAAAATAGCATTCTGAAATTTTTGCTTAAAATAAGCTGCTTTATAATTAATATCTTTTCTCACATTTGCAGACACTACAGATCGGCCTTGAGTTTCTGAAAAACATGTTAAATATTAAATTATCAAGTACAAACACTGATTAATTATTAAAGATTATCTTTATGTTTTGGTAAAGTCACCTTTTATTGTCTTTTGCTGGGTCCTACATTTTTTTTTTCTTTATAATATGATCTGAAATAAAGAAAAACAGTTAATTTACTTTTAGTATGGAGTATGTATAATACATATATATAATTAAACATCAAAATACAAGTTACCTTTTGGTTTTTTATTCACATCCTCAATATTCTTGTCAATATCAATAACTTCAATAACAACTATGGGATTATCTTCTTCTGTAATTGCCTCATCTGCTTTATTAGCCCTCTCGACAGATTTCTCGGGTGTAAAGTCACCTGAAAAATAATATAATAAGAAAATTGTAGTTACTAAATTTCAAATCTTCAGACTGCATATTCATAATTTTATAATTACCCTTAAAATATGACGCTGCAGAATCAAAAGGGTTGGGAAGGGGCTCCACCTGATCCTTTATAAGTTCCAAAACTTTAAGATCTTTGTCTTGGACAGTGGGGATGAAGCACCCTCCACAAGTTTTTTTACGTGCAATCTGAAATCATTAATTTTATTGAAATAAAATATTATATGAGGATTAAATAGGTATTACATCATTATAATAGTTATTATATGGGTAGCACTACGATAGCTATTAAATAATTATACCGACTTTGTCATATTTTTCCAGAAACTTCAGTGTTTCTAAATCCGCTATGTTTTCATTCTAATAAAAAAAAAAACAAGTTATTAATACATACAATGCACATAATTAATCCAGTATAAATTTATTAAATAAATAACCCTACATCTGATTTTTCCTAAGATTCCAGAACTGCTTTCGCTTTCTCTTCATCTACTTTATGCAGGTAGTCGGTTTTAAAAAAAATTTAATTTTAAATTACTACTTATGTATAAAAATATTTTCATTTAAATTTTAATCCTAATGTGTTGTGATTTTAATAAATCTTTCACCATTAGAAAGCTATTTTATCCAGGAGTAACATATGCTATACATTATTAGATATGTAACATCAAAGACACGACTAGATCGGCTAGTAGCAAAATTTTAAGGTAGGTAACAATAATTACATTTGATGTAGCCAGAGCTTTTCTAGCATTTTGATTCATGTTTTCATAAAGATGCTTCAGCTGCTCCGTTGATCTAATGCCAGTAGTAGACGAAGCATTATAGCTCGTTACTAATTGAGCCCACGCGTCTGCTTTTTTTTTGAAAATTTCTGTGCCAGTGGCTTTGGACTCAATGATGTTACTGTACCTGAAAATAAGCAATTACAAGGATTGTCAGAGGCAAAACTTATTGCTAAGAAACCAAGCATTGTATGCTTACCGTTTAGCCAAAAACATCAAATTTTCTTTTTCCGCCTCTGTATAATTTGGGCCCCTTTTCCGAGGAGCTCTTTCGTTTGTTTTACTTAAATTGGACATGATTGTCAACACGTCTTTAAGCCCACACGCAAAACAAACGGTTTAATTTTAACAACAAAAAAAACCGTACAACTACAAAAAAAATTTGACTTCGACAGTTCTATTGTTTGACTTTTTCCAGACATATTAGCGGAGGCAACTTTACGTAATAATTGAAAATTAACTTAAAAAGCCGACGGATGGCGGGATAACCATCCATGCTGGCTTTGAAATACACAGGCCGAAGACGGGCAGCAGCGTCTTCGGTGCGACAAAGGCAGCCCTGCGGTCACCAACCCGCCTGCCCAGCGTGGTGACTATGGGCAAAACACATGAGTTCGCATCATAATATCGGGGGCGAACTTGTGGAGGCCTATGTCCAACAGTGGACTGTGATAGGCTGAAGTGAATAGTGGAGTGGAGTGGTCATTTTTAGTTAATGAGTCAATACAACAGTTAAAATTTAACTACTTTCGTGGGCGGACGTACATTATCGTTGTCTTCTAAATTCTGAATAGTTTTTCTTTTCCATAGCAAATACATTTAATTTCAATGGCGAATTACAGTAATGAAGAATACGCTGACATTTTCTATTGTTATGGACTTAGTGATGGAAATTCTTTACAAGCACGAAGAGAATATCAGCTACGTTTTCCTAATCGTCTCGTACCAAGTCATAGAGTTTTTTCTGCGGCGTATCAACGCGTCAGGGAAACTGGCAGCGTTCAACAGAGGCGACATGAAGCAGGTAGGCCACGCATCTACGATACTCAAGATGAACAAGGAATCATAGACCATTTTGTTAGAGACCCGACTACGTCAACCAGGGTCGTGGCAAGATTGCTGGGTTTAACACAATGGAAGGTATGGTTTACTATGCATACGGCAAGGCTCTATCCCTACCAATATGCACCGGTCTAGGCCCTAGAAGAAGGAGACCCTGTAAGGAGGTTAGACTTCTGCCGTTTTATGCTGCATGCAGACTTAGAAAATAATAATTTTCTCATCAAAATATTGTGGACTGGTGAATCGAAGTTTGACAGAAGCGGCATAGCAAATTTTCATAATAGTCATTATTGGGTTCTGCGAGGTTAAAATCCCCACGTGATTAGAGATGGAACTCGTCAGCGAAGATTCTCCGTAAACGTATGGATTCATACTTATTTGATAGGCCCAGTCGTTGTCGTCAGAAGTTGTTTTTTGTTTTTGTGAAACTAAGATAAAAAAAAATTATATTTCTTATGATAGCATATTAAAAGACTCACCAGATATTTTATCAGTTCCAAATACGATGAAAATACACCAAATTATCAATAACCCTGACTCGGAAAATACTATTTTATACCGCAATCTAAGTTGTTTCTGCCAAAAAACTAGACCAGGTTTCTGTAACTGTTTTGATGTTAAACCTACAAACATACTGAAACAAACAGCTGTGAAGAAAGTCGCACCTGAAAAGAAGGTGACAGTACTATCAGATATAAGAAATACTGAAGAAAATAGGCAATTTTTTGACTTCAATAAATATACTCCATTCAATATGAAGGAAGTAGAAAATATTTCACCATCTGCCAAAGGCATTAAGACAAATCAAAATAGACAGAAGAAAAGAAAACTTGTAAACAAAAATCAAAAGCCCCAAAAAAAGCGTAAAATTAAGCAAATTACGTTTGCGACAGACAGAAGGTCGAAAAAAACCGAAATTAATTTACAACTAAATTTATTAATAATTTCAATTAATACAAATTAACCCTATAAGCGATGATTCCACTTCGAAGTGGAAATACGGAATGAACGCTTTTACAGAATAATAATTAAAGGTAAATCCATGGGAACATTACACCATTGCTGCATTGACACTTTTATTAATTAAATACAAATTTAAAGAAATGTAACGTAGACAATTCCCATACAATAGCACTATGTAATTAGCATGAAAGCAGCACAGATGAAGATACATATTCATTACATGATTCTTCGGAATATTACATTTCAGATGATGATGAATATACAGTCACTAAACAGACGGAAGAGTTAAGCGAAAATAAATACGAAAGTGACGCCGCGTTGGCGCAGCGGTTACAGCACTGGATTGCGATTGGCTGTTGCGCGGGCGGTTGCGGGTTCGATCCCCGCACACGACAACATTTGTATTGGCCATACAGATGTTTGCCGTGGTCTGGGTGTTTGTGCAGTCCTTGTGGGTCTCCCCACCGTGCCTCGGAGAGCACGTTAAGCCGTCGGTCCCGGTTGTTATCATGTACACCTGATAGCAATCGTTACTCATAGTAGGGAATATATCCGCCAACCCGCATTGGAGCAGCGTGGTGGATTAAGCTCCGATCCTTCTCCTACATGGAGAAGAGGCCTATGCCCAACAGTGGGATATTACAGGCTGAATCGTGATCGTGATCGAGATACGAAAGTGAAATCAAACAAAAAAAGACAGAAGGCGAAAAAATGGAACATTCACGTTATCAAAACACAGATACAAGTAGGAAAGGGACAGACAATGAGGCAATGATAAAACCAAACTCAACTGAACCCGTTATGTTGGCTACAAAGTCTCAGCTGAATCACATAAAAGAATTTGATAATTCAAATGACTTGGATATATCATCGAAGGCCGAAAGAGAAATATGGAGGCTATGTGATGGTTAATGACAGTATAATAGTCAGATACTACCAAAGAGGCTCATGGAAATACTATATTGGATTTATAGAAGATATTAGTGTTGAAAACGGAGAAAGTTATTTTACAATTAACTTTTTGAAAACAGTTAAACATCCGACATTAAAATTTGTTATTTTGAAAATTAAAGATAGAGACACAGCCACTGAAAATTCAATAGTGAAAAAAATTGAGATCACTCGAAATCCCGAACGGCCCAAGGAATACTTTTTAGCTGATGATTCCGACTCAATTTATTTTAAGTAAATTGTATGTAGATGTTTAAGTATAATTTCTAATTTTACAACACTCTAAGTACAAACTTTAATTTTATAATACTTTATTTTTTATCTAATTTTATAATACTCCTTACTCCTACTCCTTACAAAGAAACGCAAATATTCGTATTTTAGAAAGAATTATTCTTATAATAACTCAGTACCTGGGTGACCGAGCCTAGCTCGGTATTTTCATTTTATTTTTTGTTTTTTTTTTCTCGGTATTTTTATATTTTAATTTTATTTAAATAATAAATCAAGAGTGAAATTAAAAAAAAAAAAGAAAAAAAAATTAGCCTGGAGACTGAGATTCGAACCTGGGTCAATACGACTTTACACCCGCCGATTTCCTAATTACGCCATTACAACTCTGTTAAAAGTAGTGAAATTAAGCTTCGTATTCTCATGATATTTTTTCATTTCCTAAAAACAGGGATAAAATGACATTTCTTTTAAATGAATCCTAGCAAGATCAATTTTTCGCCCCCGAAATTCCCTGCATACTAAATTTCACGAAAATCGTTGGAGCCGATTCCGAGATTCAGAAAATATATATATATATATATATATACAAGAATTGCTCGCTTAATAGTATAAGATGTCATATTTTATTTCAATAAAATAATGACTTTTAAATTGCAGGTAAAAAAGCTGGTGGAGGGTGCTTTATCCCCACTGTCCAAAACAAGGACTTAAATTTTGGAACTGATAAAGGATCAGATAGAGCCCCTTCCCAACACTTTTGATTCTGCAGCGTCATATTTTAAAGGTAATATTATAATATTATGAATATGCAGTTTGAAGATTCGAAATAAAAAGTGATTAATTATTAAGTAACTACAATAAAATTGTTATATTATTTTTCAGATGACTTTACACCGGAGAAATCTGTTGAAGAGAGGTCTAATATAGCGGATGAGCCATTTACAGTTGACAATCAGATTAAATTAAGAGACTAACTATGATCACACCCGACTCTTACAGACAATTCAAGATGAACATCGCTTAAATCCAGAACAAAAAATTGTTTACAACCAAATATTGTCATCAGTTAATAGTAATCACCGGAAAATGCTTTTTCTAGATGCACCCGGGGGCACGGGTAGAAACATTTTCAATTAATTTATTATTAGCAAAAGTAAGGTCTGACAGAAAAATTGCTCTTGCAGTGGGGTCGTCCGGTATTGCAGCCAGACTTTTGGAAGGCGGGCGAACTACCCATTCCACTTTCAAAGTACCTTTAAAAATGCAGGATTGTAGCTTGATTATTTGGGGCAAAGCTTCCATAAAGCCTCTGTTGAGGCATTACACAGGACAAAGCGCGATTTACGCAACAGAAATTGCCCAATGAGTGGCTGCACCGTTTTGTTTTCTGGACTTTCGTCAAATTTTGCCAGTGATATCAAGGGGGATGAGAGCAGACGAAGTCAATGCTTCACTTAAAAGATCTTATCTTGGCCACATATTACAAAATGTGAACTTAATACAAATATGAGAATTATGTCCTCCAGTGAAGACAATAGACAATTTTCAAATAACTTAGGCCTCAAGTAATTCAAAATGTATGCAGACGCCGCCGGTTGCGTTCACAGTGCGCCCGCGAGCCGCTCGTCGTCATGAGGCGGGCGCGGGCGCGGGTGGCGCGGGTGTTTCTAATGGCTCGGTCCGCCCGTATCGTTCAGTGATAAAGCGTCTTTAGGTGACTACGCTTGTGGTTCTAAAACATTTTGATTCATCCGCCGAAGCTTAGTCCTCATGGATATCAATACAGAACAATTTATATCTGCAGTACATCATCCTACTGCTATTTAGCAAAGCAAACATCTGCATTATTTAAATAGGGCCGCCATAAATAAATTATGGGAAGAAATAAAACAATTGTTTCCTGGAAGTAACGGTTAGTTTATTTTCATATAATAATTAAAATTACAGATTATAATTACCAATAACTTTAAGTAGATATGTACGTGCTAGTTTAATGTGTAGATAGGTACTAACAAACAAAAAATTAATCTACCTAACAACATGAAATATGTTAAAACTGGAAAATTAATAGTTATGTTCACAAAAGTAATTCATAAACTTGTTACGAATTATATTTTTGCTTATGTTGTAGTATTTCTATCCGAGTTACGCAATACGTTTTGCAGGTTACTTTGGTTGATTTCGGCTGAAGCCCAGGTATGACAATCTGGATCAGCGTCACCATTTAAGTCTAGTATAATATTATGTAAAAAAACATGTCGTTTTAATAATCAAGCAAGCCTTCTCTCGACTAGTTTCAATACAATTCTGTAATATCCTCCATTTCATGCTTAGAATACCGTAGGCACATTCAATTGTTTGCCGCGCTATAGATAATTGTTGAAATAAGGCAACATTCAATTTTTATAAAATAATGTTTTTTAATCTATGGTGTCTTCACATAACTAGTCTATGGGATACTACGTTGTCTGCTTTCTTGTGTGTGAAGTAAAACTACCTCTGATAATTTGTAATAGTTATATACAATAAAACGTTCTTTAAAGCAAAAAGTGTTTCTATATAATCCAAGTTCACAGTTCTACTGCACGGACACATACTCATGCGAATAGGTTATGGGCCCAGAATACTGGATTGCGATAGATACAATTTCGCGGTAAAGCGTGGTCGGAAGGAAATAACGGCCCGGGTTAAACGGTATAAAATGGAGGCTACAGCAGAAAACCAAAACTTATTATTATTCATAAAAAATTCAAAATTCAAATAATTTATTCATTTTAGGCTGATACAGCAGTTGTGAACGTCAATGAAGCTACGCCATCGGTTCGCAAATCCTACGGCGGGAGACCTTGTAACGAGAAGAACCGGCAAGAAACTCGTCAAGGGCTATTTTTTTCTCCCTGTCATATTTCATACAGAGTCGTCAAATTGAAAAATGACTTTGATTTAATATATGTAAGGTCACTTTCCATCACAAATTTATCTTAAATTTATAAACAAAATAAAATACTCGGTTATCATAGCTGTAAATAATTTTCAATTACTTAAGAACTAGACACCTACTAAAAGGTAGTTTCTTTAAAATGCGCTCCAAACAAATAGACAAGTAATTGTTTAGACGTGGCGAATAAAACACTTAAATGGATGCCTAACAAAAGTAATAGAACTTTGAATAGTTTAGGAACATAGTCAATAATAAGCAGTGTTACGTCCGCCTGACGGCGGGGTAACAATAAAAAAACACAAATAAAAGTTACAATGTATATTGTAAAAAAAAATGAATAAAAAAAAATTACAAAATAATAATAATAATACTAACTGATTAATTATTCTTAAAGTCTCTAAACAATTAATTTAACTCTCAGGGAGTAGGTCCTAAGCACAGGAAGGTTTCTTTTGGCACTTTGTACAATAAACCGACGTGCACTGGGGACTTAACTTATTGCGGTCCGATCCGGTGACGCGTGGCACGGTTAAGGCTGCCCGATGGAGACGGGACACGGAGTGTGTAGCGGGTCCCGGTGGCCTGGCAGAAGGTCCCTCAGATGTAGACGGTGGCCGCCGTATCGGTTCCCACCCTTACGGTGGAGTGCAAGGTGGGACTTTGTCCCGTTGGTTGATGTGCAGACGTCGATTGTGAACCCGAAGCGTGAAGTGCAGGTCTCAACCCGTAGGGTGCAGTATAGATGTCAACCCGCAGGGTGCAATACGGAGGTCAGCCCGCAGGGTGGAGTATAGAGGTCAACCCGCAGGGTGAAGTATAGAGGTCAACCCGCAGAGTGAAGTATAGAGGTCAACCCGCAGGGTGAACCCCCAGTTTCCTGGAACGCGTCGAGTGAACACTTGAAGCGCGAAAGATCCGATCCCCAGGCACTAGGTGAAACTAGGAGTGGGCGTCGGCATCTTTCGCGAAGCAAATAAAAAAAAATATAACAATGGAGTGGTGAACGATAACCGATTGAAATTTTTATTTATTTTTTTTATTGTTATAAAGGTACTTCAACGACTTATTCACTATTAACAATATAGGATTCAGATATTCATAAAATAAGTTTATGGTGAACTAGTCACTTACAGAAGTACACAACACTTACATAAGAAAACTTTGTTCAATCGCTACATCAATTAAAAAAACAGATTAACAAACAAAAACCAAAATTAAAGAAACAGCAAAAGCACAATTAAAATAACTTAAGAATGTAGTCAACGAGTGTATTATAAGTATCAAATAAAAATAAATGATAAAAACAAACCAGAGATAAAAAAGTAAAAAATTAATAGTTAAAACAATGAGTGTGAGATACCTAGTGTTAACCAGAACCAGTCAACGACTTTTTGGCAAATTGGGGAAGTGTGTCCGCAAAGATGTCAATACCACAGCAACTGTCCAGTTTATTGTAGTTGGTAATTAATCTATTCATGGGCGCATTTTGACCAAGTTTGGTCTTAGATGAGCTTGTTGTGAAGGTATTTATTTTGCGTTTCGATCTCACCAGGCTTTGTCGAGGTACACATATATTAATTTCGGAGAGCAAGTCAGGTACATTAACTAAATTATTTATGATTTTATAAAGCACAATCCGATCAGATGAGTTTCTACGTTGTTCTAATGATATCATGTTGAAATAGCTTAATCTAACCGAATAATCAGCACTATAAGGACATCCAGGGCACTTAAAACGTAGAAACCTGGTGAAGCTTTTTTGTACGCGTTCTATCCTATTAACGTGGACACGATACGAGGGATTCCAGACTGGGGACGCGTAATCTAAGATGCTTCTGACTAGGGTATTGTATAGTACCTTAAGGGTTAATGCTGATCGAAACTCAGAACAAGCTCTCTTTACAAAACCAACCATTTTTGAAGCTTTGGCTACTATCGAATCGAAATGGTTCACGAAACTAAGTTTCCTATCAAGCTGTACACCTAAGTCACGGATAGTATCAACTTTCTGCAGAGTAAAACCATTTAGATCATACCTTGATGCTCGTACGTTCCTGTTACGAGTGAAAGTCATATGATAACATTTACATGCATTGAGAGTCATTAAATTGTCCTGACACCAATTCTGAATTGCATTCAAGTCTTGTTGAAGAAGAAAGACATCCAAATCCGATTTAATCTCCCTATATACCTTTAAATCATCTGCATATAAGGAACATTTGCAGTGCTTTATGGAGTAAACAATGTCATTTACGAAAATCACGAATAAGATCGGCCCCAGGTGAGATCCCTGTGGTACACCAGAGGTAGACAAATATGTCGGCGACTCGTAACCTCTTAACACCACTCTTTGTTTCCTCTCTGATAGGTAAGATTCAAACCATTTAAGCAAGGGACCAAATATGCCAAACTGCTCCAGTTTTATTATTAGTAGTCTGTGATTAACCTTGTCGAAGGCACTACTGAAGTCTGTGTAGATGGAGTCGACCTGTAAACGAGAGTCTAAAGATTTGCTAATGTCATTAACATACTGCAATAAATTAGTAGTAGGAGATCTACTGGCACAAAATCCGTGCTGTTGAGGAGCCAACTGTGGTTTTATGTGAGATGTAATTATAGGACACACAGCAGCCTCAAACAGTTTTGCAAAGATGGAAAGAAGAGATATAGGGCGATAATTGGAACTTATATTTGCTTCTCCTTTTTTAAAAATCGGGACGACGTTAGCGACTTTCCATTCCGATGGGAATTTAGAAGATGCGATTGAGTGGTTGAAAATGATTTTTAGGGGAAGAGACAGATTAGCCGAGCACTTTTTTATGAATAATGGAGGTAGACCATCCGGTCCTGGGCTCTTGCATGCATCTAAATTACTTAGCAGCTTTAGCACCTGTCCTTCAGTGAAAGTAATTTTGGCTAGACCGAATTGAGAGTAGATGAATGAGCTAGTTCGTACAGAATTTGGACAAACGGACGGCATGAAATTTGACGAGAAGTGTACAGGAAATTGTTTGCTTATCTCTTCTCCCGATGTTGCAACATTTTCACCCAGATACATAGTGGATGGAATATCACTAGATTTAGATTTTCTGGCTTTCACAAAGGACCAAAAAAGCTTGGGGTTTTTGGTGATGTTTTTTTCGGTGTTCGTTATATACGTTTTGTAACAATCTCTAATCGCTATTCTAGCACGGTCGTCTAACAGTTTATATTCGTAGTGATCCCTAGGATTCTTAAACTTTTTATAACGTTTTCTAATTTTTTCTTTCTCATTCAAAAGCTTGATGAGTGACCTAGAAAACCAAAATGGAAATCTACTATTTTGTGCTCTTGAGACCGGAACAAACTCATTGATCAAACTGTATATGCGCGAGTATAATACCCGAACCATGTCATCAACGTCAGTTAATCCCGAAAATACCCTAATCCAATCTATGTCTCGTAGTTTCATATTGATTTCTGTATAGTTAGCCAGCCTAAAATTAAGCTTCGATTTCTTTTTACTTGTTAAGAAATGTGGCGTAATGTTGCTGATAGTAATTACTAAGGGTGGGTGATGCAGATCTACTTTAGACATCGGACTACTACACTCGTTAACACATCCACCGTAGAAGTTGGACAAAATAAGGTCTAAGGTTTTATTGTAACAATTTTTAACAGTATTAAGTTGCAACATATTGTTCTCAGACATGAAATCAATTAAAGAATAACCTAGCCTATTTGCATAATTTGTTGCGGTTGTACATAGTGTGTGACCGAGATTTTTATCTACGTTCCAGCCGATGAAACTGAGGTTAAAGTCACCTGCTATAATTGTATCCCCTCCCCCGGAATCGATCAAAGCCGACACACCGTCCAAGAATTTGTCAAGTGTAATTTGTTGAACCGGTGGTGGCAGATATATGGCACAAATATTTAATATTTTCTGACTCTTTCCTTCGGTCACCTTAAGCCTGACCCAAAGATCTTCAATGTCCGATTCCCATTTTGTGATTCGTTCAGAAATAATAGTCTTAGACACTGCGATAAGAACTCCTCCACCTTTTTTATTACCCAGAACAGTTGACGACCTGTCACGCCTGTAGACCCGGTACCCAGAATCGAAGAGTTCACCATCGTTTATGCCATCATCCAACCATGTTTCCGTGCCAATAATAACATCATAGTTAGTTAATTGAGCAGCCTGCCTAAAATCCTTAAGTTTACTTTTAAGGCCTCTAAAATTCTGATAGTAAATTGTGAATTTTGGTACTTGCCGCACGGTATTTATTGCATCTGTTTTAGTGAGCGAAAATTAAAGTGTCTCAACGGCTTCCAAACTTTTCATATGTTTAGCTTGTTGACCGTCAGCCTTCCTGACGAGGACTTTACCGTCACGCACCCAAACGTACAAGTAACCCTTTTCTCGCGCTGCTTTTCTTGTTGCTGCGTGAATTTTTTTATTCAAAGGTGACAAATGTTCTGACACGAAGATCGGTCTGACAGGACCCCCATAGCCCAGGTGTTGTGTGCTTAATTTTTCCTTAGGATGTGACCTATTAAATTGCATGACGGATGTTAGAATGGTATCTCTTAGAAGTGCACTCCGTAATTTGACGATAACTGCCCTAGGGTTCTTGTTTTCCGGATCTAATTTTCTGACGCGCACTGCCGATAAGATGTCATCTTCCTTAATTGTGTTGGATACTATGTTTCCCAGTTGAACAATTGTCTTTGCCAGGTTTTCAGTTTTGTTTTCTGGTATGCCGTTGATTTCTATATTTTGTTGACGCGAGTGTTGTTCAATCAGGTTCATACGCATAGATAGATCGATGACCGTAGTCTTGAGGGCCTCATTTTCCTTATGAAGATTCTTGTTGTCACTCTTACATATATCTAGCTCAGTCTTCATGCGATCAAATTCGTCGCTCATAAAATTGACGGAGTCTTTCAGATCACGAAACATTTCTTTAATCTCCCGTAGCTCCTCGTTCATGGAGGTCTTGATATTTGCTGAGATCTCTGACGCTATAACTGTCCGTATTTCTTGGCGAATTATTTCAAGATGTTCCTTTGAGAAAGAGTGACGAATGACTGTGTCCGGGGAGCAGTCCGTGCGAGGGCGTCTTGGTTTTACGTTCACGTTGTGTTTGTTCGGTGTATCAACCAAAGCCACGGGAATGATAGGTTCCGATTGTATACTTGTCATACTCGAATCGCCGTCTTTTGGAGGAGTACGAAGCATGTTCGATACGATTATCCAACAATCCCACAGTCACTCTATAGTAAACACGTGCAGGCAGCTTTCAAAAATAAGCTCCACAAAAACTCAAAGATGATTATTTTGATATTATGTGATTCCGTAGCTGTAATTTACCACTAAATGGCCGTAATTTTTATACTGGTAACACTAACAGCACCGTCTAGTGGGAAGAAGCGTTATTCTTATTTCACAACGTAGTGGTTAAATACTCTTTGTTATTTCACCTATTCGTCACACCTACGGTGAAGCTGGCGCTAGTTGTTACAGTGTGTTGACAGTTCGAAGTCCAACCATTTAAATTTTTTCGCAACGGTCATACAAGTTTTGACTTTTTTTAAATAGCACTGAAAATGGTGTGAAAAAGTTTTGAAAAATAGCACACTGTTGAATATTTAGGAACCTCTCAATCTAAAGCTGGTCTCACTGACTCAAAACTAATTTTTTACTGTTTGTTGTTATTCACTAATATATACTTGTAGGTTTTTTCAGAGTTAATAAAAGTTGTCACAAATAATAACACTTGTATATAATCAGTAATACACTCAATTGCACTGTTTCCTCTACTATTTATACGATTTTAACATTAAATACAGATTTTTAAATATGCAAACGAAGAAAACAAAGCGATCATTTAACTGAGGGTAGGTAATGTGAAATATAAAAATAAAAATAAATTATTTAAATAAAATTACCCAACCCAGAATCGAACCCCAACTATTGATTTTTTTTTTTTTTTTTATGTTAGTAAGTCGACAAACAAGCGTACGGCTCACCTGATGGTAAGTGACCACCGTAGCCTATAGACGCCTGCAACACCAGAAGCGTCGCAAGCGTGTTGCCGACCCTATCCCCAATCCCCCCAGGAGCTCTGGTCACCTTACTCACCAACAGGAACACAATACTGCTTGAAAACAGTATTATTTAGCTGTGGTCTTCTGTAAGGTCGAGGTACTACCCCAGTCGGGCTGCTCCATATTTTGAGCAGGAAATTTCCTGCTGTGCCCTACCTCAGTTACCTCAGGAGAAAATTACATTTTATAACTGATTATACGGACTATCGCACCGGGCGTTCACCATTCCATTACACAAATAAAAAAAAATTAATTTAACAAAAGCAAATGAAAAATAATTTTTATAATTTTTTAAATTGCAGGTACATCGAAAATTCTCGTTAAAGAATTTTAAGAAAAAACAAGCTAATGTTCTACGTTAAATTAAATATGCAATTTGCTTCGAAAACTAACGAATTAAAGATATATGATAATGCAAGCGTTTTAATTACATTACTAAGATATTATTTATCAAAGTTACTTAATATTATAGACCTTGTACAACCTTGTATAAAAATTCACGGTGGCAATTTTTATCGATAAGAAAAGCAGAAACTATATTGTAGGGAATTCTAACAAAGTAAATAATTTAGAATAGTTAGTTTTTATTAATATACAAACAAGCCACCGATATTAAAACACACGCGTGGAATACCAAATGAGAATTAATTATCGCGGAGAACCGAGAAACATATTTAAAACTCACTGCAATGACTAAATAAAGAAAAGGTTAAATTATTTACCAATTAATAGATATTCATTGTCACATTTCGCTACTTCGATAAATCACTATTAAGAAATATATATATATATATATAGCTATAGCAAATCAAAGCAAATCAAAGCAAAGAATCACTTTTAGTATACCTAATAAACGAAATAAGCCAGACACGAAAATTAATTAAGAGCAACTACATGAACCTATCGAAATTAATTATATTAAACTTACCAGGGGGTTTAAAACGAGATACGTACAACTTCACTTCACAGAAAATTATACAAAACACTATCTTTTTAAATACTTTAACTAGTTGTTACTGCGGCGTCGACAGGAAATAATTTCGTTCGGCAGAAATGCTTTATATATACTCGTTATGAATTTGCTATCCGTCGCGGGGAAAGAGGGGCTTGCCCACACCGAATTCCAGAACTTTCGTATTGACCAATCAGGAGAATTCTAATAAAACATATCCGTTTTCGCTACTCATCTCCAGGGACAACTAAGCGTGGGTCGCTTGAAGAAATAAATGAAATTATCCTGTCCGCTCATCATTCTATTGTAAATAAATTGCAACAATCGTAAGGCTAAACTAACCGAAATGAACTTACTAAGCGATTATATGTTTATCTTCAACTAATACACACCAAAAGGAGAAAATTACATTTTATAACTGATTATACGGACTATCGGCCTAAAGGTTGAAATAGTATGGTATTAACAGTATTCGTGAACTAGTGGTCTGCAAGAATATGACGATGAAACGAAGTCGTAACACGACCCAAATTTGACTACCCCTGGACCTCAGGGCCAAAACGACGTAGTGGCTACTAGCCGCGGGGGGGGGGGGGAGGACGATGTACGATGTTCTCGAAAGAATATCGCTTCTGCCGTGCAACCATTACCAAATATGGTATTCAAAGCTGACACTAGTTATCGTGCGCGGACTCCGTTTGATAATAACAATTTATCTGATCAATTTGTTTGTATGTAAAAGTAATTAAAAAAATGGTTTTAATTAAATTTTATGATATTTTCGGTTTCAAAAAAATATAATTATAATTTAATAAATATTATACTTGTTACAACGTAACAGCAGTGCCATACAAGCCTCGACAAAATAAAATAACAATAAACATGAAAGATCAGCATATTTTGAGACAAGAAGCCAGGAGCAGACCCATCCCACTGGTGGCACCCGTTCACGAGCATGACGCATGAACCAGCCATCGCTTCGCTCAACCATATTTTAGGGAACGCAACGACCCGCCTCACACGACACCACCGCAGAAATGTTTACAGAGAGCATGACATACTCAGACTACCCATCCCAAAACGCCGAAACCAAAGTAAGAAGGATGTAGTACATGATTTATTTTGTAAAACACGACTCCCAATTATAACTACAAGTAAAAATCCTTGTCAGCTTATGACAGTATAGTAGCCCTTCTTGAGGAGGCAACTTTTTATATGATTCCTAAACTCTTCAAAGGGTAACTCCAAGATATCACTTGGAATCTTGTTAAAGATATGTATACCTTGACCCATGAAGGACCCACGTACCTTCTCTAATCGGTACAGAGGCATTATAAGGTTATTCCTATTCCTTGTATTGCGACCATGCAATTCGCCATGTTTGGTATATAAGTTAATATTTCGGCGCATAAAAAGAATACAATTTAATATAAATTGAGATGCAGCTGTCAGCATACCAATTTCTTTCAACTTCTCCCTAAGAGAAGTTTTAGAGCTTAGTTGATAAAAAGCCCTTATTGCTCGTTTTTGCAAAATAAATATAGAATTAATGTCAACCGCTAATCCCCACATAAGAATGCCATATGACATGATGCTATGAAAATAACTAAAGTATACAGTCCTAGCAGTATCTATATCAGTTATCTGTCTAACTTTTCTAATAGCGTAAGCTGCAGAGCTGAGCTTACCAGCTAATGCAGCAATATGCGAATGCCACTGAAGTTTTCTCTCAATAGTTACACCCAGAAAGACTGTTGATTCAACTAAATCTAATTTTTTTTTGGATTTTTTATTGGAAGGATTATCGAATTGGATGTCTTGGAAATTTCAAATTCGTGAAATATTAAAAGCACAAGGAATATTTGGATTTGTAAACAGATCAGATATAAATGATGGAAAAGATGAAAGCTGCGTCAAAACCTAGGGCAGGCCGCAACGAAAATCAGACAACATACCAGTAGTGTTAGGCGACTGAAACAGAATATTTTAAGACATTGTGTATAGAAGCGGAAATAAAACACTGAAAATTTGCTATGAATAAAAATCAGTCATAACTGTTTTAATTGTTTTATTCATTATAAATGGTAATTTAACCAACCTAATTTATCTTAGAAATGAACAATAATCATAGGCCTTTACGTCTATTAGAGACGATTCAATCAGTGCCTGAAGAGCATTTTTTCTGATGGCTGTACAAGCCGATACGGGAGCGGCAGACTCTACCACACACCGAACAGGGAAAAGATGCGCTAGTGTCACAATTGTCGCTGTTTTGATGTTTTTTAATTCTCCTGTTCGATAAGAGTCCAAACCAGGCTTCATCATGGTGTTTTTGACCATCCTTCACGCTCTTACGCCATTGGTCTCTGTTCTCGGCTAATTTTTCCCAGTTATTGTGGTTTATGTTAAAAGCCACCATATCGCGCTTGGCGCAGTCTTTAAAACAAAGCAAAGGCCTCCCAACGTCCCTCTTTGCATCCGCAATTGCGCCGAGCATGATCTGCCGTGGAAGTCGGGAGGGATCCATCCGGTGCACATGCCCCAACCAACGCAGCCGACGCTGTTTAAGCATGGCAGTTAGACTAGGTAGCTGCGCTATTTCCAGAACCCTCTCGTTGGTCACTCTGTCTTTCCAACTTATACCCAGGATGGTCCGTAAGCAGCGCATATAGAAAGTGTTGATTTGGCGTTCTTGCTTCGCATAAGACGTCCATGTTTCCGCTCCGTACAAGAGTGTGCTCAAGACACAAGCCTGGAATACTATCATCTTGGTCCTGTTGGTAAGATGTTTGTTGTTCCATACTCTTGTACTGAGCCGCCCGAACATAGTCGCCGCTTTCCCGATACGAGTATTGATTTCTGCTTCTAGAGAGAGATTGTTCGAGACAGCCGATCCTAGGTAGCAGAACTTATCAACCACTTGTAAGGTAGTGGTATCCAGCATTATTGCAGGTATTTCTGCACTGCCTTGCGCTAGCACCACAGTTTTTTGGGGTTTATAGACATGGAAAACAGAGTGCATGCTTTGGAAAATTTGTCCATGATTGTTTGAAGCTCGAGAACTGATTTTGCCACAAAAGCTGCATCATCAGCAAATAACAAAGAGTCGACGAAAAGGTCATTACGCTTTCGTTTAGCTTGAAGCCTTGAGATGTTGTATAGCTTTCCGTCTACTCTTGTATGAAGGTGGATACCCTGTTGGTTGTCGCTGAAAGCAGTCTTTAAGATAAGCGAAAAGAATATACCAAACAGGGTAGGAGCTAACACGCAGCCCTGACGGACACCCCTACGCACTATGAACTTATCAGACGTTTGGCCATCAAAAACGACAGTGCCCTTCATACCCTCGTGAAAGGATTGAACGAGGCTCAAGAGTTTCGGTGGGCACCCAATGCATTTCAGTGCAGTATAAAGACCTTCCCTGCTGACGGTATCGAAGGCCTTATTCAAGTCTACAAACACCATATACAATGGCGTTTTCTGCTCTCTGCACTTCTTCTGTAGTTGACGAAGGGAGAAAATCATATCCACTGTGGAACGCTGCGGGCGAAAACCACACTGTGCCTCAGGATATACGCGATTTGCAAGTTTTTGGAGCTTTCATAATATGACGCGTCCAAATAGCTTGCCGACAATGCTCAAAAGGGAAATGCCACGGTAGGAATTGCAATCGCCGCGATCTCCTCTCCCTTTGTATAATGTGATGATGTTAGCATCACGCATATCCTGAGGCACGCACCCCGCTTCCCAGCACTTACACAGCAGATTTATTTATTTATTTATTTGTATTTGGGAAACAAACAGTACAATATAATACATAGTAAAGAAAAATTACAACAAGCTAGTGCATATACCAATCAAGTTTCCACTAACAACTAACACATTATAAGAAGCAGAGTGCAAGAATAAAATGACAAAGTGTATAAATAGAAATAAAGTATCTAAAACAAGAGACAAAATACAAATACAAAATTAAAATTAAATCAAAATAAAATCAAATTAAAATTAAATCAAGATTAAAATTAAATAAAATAAATTAAAACAAATCAAAATTAATTCAAAATTAAACTAAAAAAAAAATTACAAGACGACTGTTAATAAATAAAGTCGAGTATCAAATAAATAATAAAAAGGAAATAAAATATAAAGTAATTAAAATTCATTGATTCATTAATTGATTAATGTTACGTTTAAAACTTATCAGTGAACATGAGAATATATCCATACTATGAAAATTTTTATTATACATATTACAGGAACGACGAATAAAATCATTTTGGGCATATTTAGTTCTAGTACAGGGCAAATAAAAAAGATCATTTTTACGTTTAAAAAATTTAGGGACGTTAAAGTTCAAACAACTTAGTAGATAAGGACTATCAGCAACATTATTAACCAGTTTATACAGAAAAATTTGATCTTTCAATGTACGGCGAACTTCCAGCGAATTGATACTAGGCAAGCTTTGACATGAATGATGAAACCTATATTTCAAATGTTTAAGGAATTTAGCTTGAATTTTTTCAATGGACTCAATATATATTTTATATTGAGGGTTCCAGACAGTAGACCCAAATTCCAATAAAGAGCGCACCAGGCTATTATATAGAATAATAAGAGTATAACAGTTTTTAAACTCGTTTCCAACCCTCAGTATAAAACCAAGCATCCGATAAGCTTTAGCAACAATTTGATCTATATGGCTCCCAAATGTTAACTTATTATCCAAGTAAATACCCAGGTCTCTCACCCCAGAAACGCGGTCAATAATTTTGTCATTTAGATGGTAGTTACAAGCAATCGGCGTTTTTTTACGTGAAAATGAGATAACGCTGCATTTCTTAACGTTAAGAGATAGCTGATTATCCTCACAATACTTGCATAATTTGTTTAGGTCTTCTTGTAATAGTAAACAATCCGACAGCCCAGATACCCTTCTAAAAACCTTCAAATCATCTGCAAATAATAATATCGAAGAGTGCTCAAAAGCCTTACAAATATCGTTTATAAAGATATTAAAGAGTAACGGACCAAGGTGAGAGCCCTGCGGTACACCAGATGAAACAGGAGTAAAAGATGAACAAAAGCCTCTTATTGTCACTGCCTGACTTCTGTGACAAAGATAAGACGATAACCACCTAAGTAGGTCACCGTGTATACCAACTTGCTCCAGTTTATTAAAAAGTATGTTATGGGATATTTTATCGAAAGCCTTCGAGAAGTCGGTATACACGACGTCCACCTGGCCCCCACCATCCATAACTTTCAGTACACGATGAATAAGCTCACACACATTAGTTTCAACGGATCTTCTATCGACAAATCCATGTTGTTCCTCAATCAGAATACCCCGTATAAATGGATAGATGTTATCGTAGATAATTTTTTCGAACATTTTAACTATGGTACATAATTTGGATATCGGCCTATAGTTCTGAACGTTATGTTTATCGCCTGATTTGAATACCGGTACCACAAACGAGCGCTTCCAAACAATAGGCATAGAACCAGACCTTAATGACTTATTAAAGAGAAGAAAAATAGGGTAGGCTAATGAGTTACAACAGTTCTTTAAAAATATAGGTGGTATATAATCGGGACCATATCCTTTATTAACATTCAGTGATTTTAAATATTTTTTAACAGTAGAAACTGACAAATCTATATGGCCGATATCCAAACCACCACAGCTATGAGTTTGTTTCTTAAATGTTACGTTTGCCGATCCATCGCTGTACACTGATTTAAAATAGTCATTAAACAATGAACAGATCTCTTTCTCGTCACTAGCAGTTTTATCTAACCAAAACAGACTGTCAGGAAGGCCAGAGGATGATCTTTTACTCTTAACAAAAGACCAAAAGAGTTTACTGTTGTTGCGTATACTGACCTCCGCCCTATGAATATAATCATCATAACACTGAACTTGTACTAATTTTTGTCGTTCTCGCAAAAGAACAAACGTGTGGTAATCCGATACCCTATTATAAATCTTCCATTTTTTATGGTATTTTAACTTTTCAGCAATAATTTTTTTTAAGGCCGGGGTATACCAAGAGGGATAGTTTCCAAAAGACTTTAAAACCTTAGTGGGAACCATATCAGATATAATGGAATCTATGGTCTGATAGAAAACATCAACTGCCTGGGATATGTCACAGTCATTAAGAATATCATACCAATCAACACTTCCCAGAGCAAGGTTAATGGCATCATAGTTTGCTTGTCGGAATAAACGTATTGAACGAGATACTGTTTTATCACGCTTTTGCGTGGGTATCACTAATTTTATCTGCAAAGATGGATGGTGCGCATCCTCGCTCGTCAAGGGAACAATACATTTATCGACTATGCAGTCATAATTACCAATAACAAGATCTAGAAACCGACCGTTATTATTAGAAATTGAATTAAATTGTTTCAAATCATTAAATTGAAGAAAATTGTACAAGCAATTTACCAAATCACTTCCAGAGTCATAATTACAAATTTTCATATGTCCACCTTCCTCTGACCATGTTGCTTCAGATATATTGAAATCCCCTACCAACAAAAAAATATCATCAACCCGACAGAGACACTCCTGTGAAATGATTTCGTATAGTTCACATTGTACTTCGTACTGAGATCTGCAATGTGGAAAATAGCCACAATATACATGAAGGAGTCTCAAAACGGGAGCAGATGTAGTCCTTATTGAAACTTTTATAACGTCAGCCGCCTTATTTGTTAACATAATATGCGAGGAAGAATAAACAGAGAGGTTAGAGTTAACAGCGATTAAAACTCCTCCACCCATACTATCACCTCGCAGATCATAGCACCTATCACTTCTGTATACGGTGTACCGGGAATCAAATATTTCAGTATCAAAAATACCCCCATGCAACCAGGTCTCAGTAAAACAAACTATATCATTATCCTGTTGCAACAAGTTTCTAAAAATGGTGTTCGTTTTAGTTCTAAGTCCGCGAACATTCTGGTAATATATATTAAGCGTATTAATCATGATGGAAAGCAAAGATAACAAATACATATAATACTCACAGTTTTACCTTTAATTACCCTGAAAAACCCTAGTTTATTCATAAAATAAAATTCACCCATACCTAATGAACTTAAACTAGTAAAGATTATTATAATATGCCCATTCAAAATAACATAATTATTTAAAATGTAAAAAAATAATCAATAACAAAACAATAAAATATAATAAGCACTGAACATTAATCAATACATTAAAGATTATTAAAATGCAATTAAAAATAGAAATAAGAATCAAATTCAAAAATAAAATAAAATTTAAAATCATAACTAAAACCTTTTGTTTTGTTTTTGTTTTGTTTTGATTGTGCAGAATAGGTGACACGCACTTAAGTTTAAGAATTTCTGCTTGAGTTCCATCACTACCTGGACTCTTACCGCGCTTAAGCTGCTTTACAGCAATATGGTATTCCCCTATAGTAGGTAGGTCATCTAATTGACTCCAAGTATCCAGTTTAGGAATGCTCTGAACAGCCTCCGGTTCGATGCTGACTGGAATTGCATAGAGACTGGTGAAATGTTCTACCCAACGTTCCATTTGACGGTGACTATCTGTAATAACAGAGCCGTCCGCTTCTTTAAGGGGAGCTGTCTTTTTGGGAACAGGGCCAATAGCCTGTTTTATACCAGAGTACACACCGCTGAAGTTTCCTGAGTCTGCACACGCTTGGATGTTGCGGCAAATATTGATCCAATGGACATTTGCAAAGTGGCGTGTGCTACGCTGAAGAGCTGATTTAGAATTTGTAAGCTCTTCGCGCGTCTTTGGACTAGGGTTCAGACGGTAAGCAAGAGCAGCGTCGCGTTTAGAGTCAAGCAACGGTGAAAGTTGCTCTAAATTTTCAGTGAACCAGTCTTGAGACTTAGCTCTCTGATAGCCGAAAGCTTTAGCAGCTGTTTCCGTGAGAAGAGTTTTGACTTTATTCCATTCGTCTTCGACGGTCGCGTTTACGTCCCAAGCTGCAGTCTCCTTACGTACCAGATCCTCAAAATCACAAATCAAATCGTCATGCCTAGTTTTAGAAAGATCTAATTTCTTCTTACCAGGTGGTTTGGACGAATGTATCTTTTTATGGATCAGGGCTAGACGTGCTACAACTAGGGAATGATCAGTGCCACAGTCAGCGCTGTGGAATGTACGAGTGTGAATGGTTTCACGGAGGTCTTTCTTTCTGGTGAGGACTAGGTCTAACTGGTGCCAGTGACCAGAGCGAGGGTGCTTCCAAGACACTTTACGCATTAGTTTACCCATGAAGTATGTGTTGGTCACACACAGCAATTGGCTCGAGCAAAACTCAAGTAAACGTTGTCCGTTCTCGTTGAGCTTTCCGATGCCGTGAGGACCCATACAATCGGGCCAAGCAGAGCTGTCCTGGCCGACCCGGGCGTTAAAGTCACCCAAGATGTAAAGTCTGTCACTAGAACTTACGCCACGTACCGTCTCAGTGAGTTGGTCGTAAAATTGGTCTTTGGCTTCATCAGGTGAAACTAGTGTTGGGGCATATGCGGATATTAAAGTAACAAAGCCACAGTTGCTTCGCATCCTCAACACCATAATGCGCTCCGAGATTCCTCGAGGAGTTTCGATTGCAGAAAGTAGATCATTACGGATCGCGAAACCAACGCCATGCTCACGTGCGGCAGTAGAGTCCTTTTCCTTCCAGAAAAATGTATATGAGGCCTCGCGTATTGAGCCTTCGTCCGGTAATCTGGTCTCTTGCAGTGCGGAAATCGCTATATTGAGTCTTTTGAGCTCAACATCGATTAGGGCAGTTTTGCGCAGGTAGTCAGCGCTATTTGAGCTTCCATTGGTGTCCGGGAAGCCTGTCCTCATCGTACGGACATTCCATGTCGATAAACGCATGAAAAGTGTAAGGTTTTTATTGTGTGTTGACTTCTGCTTAGATCCAGGTGTGATAGGTAACGACATGGACTTTCTAGGTTTACTAGTGCTTCCTACACCCTAAAGAAGCAAATCCACGCCGAGACGGATCGGTACCTAATTGGCCGGGGGCTGCCCAGCTTAAGCGGGCGGTAACCGATCAATGGGTCTTCGATGGACCCTCCCACTGACGAGAGTGACCCCTGGCGCCCGCACTTGACGCCTATTATGTGCGGACTTATAACCGGTCACTGCCACTCCCCGTGTTGTTTTCCACGCAGCGGAGCTGTCGTGGGCAGAGTGACCTCTCCACTATAATGTTCTTGTTCGATTATTAATTATCTTGTAATAAAATATACTTGATGTGGGAAAGAGTTCAATGAAAAGCGTGTTCACAGGCGAAGCCATTAATGCCAAGAGGAAGTCTTTATTTTTGTAACAAGTGACCATAAACTCAACCATAGACTACACTACCCAACACCTCCCTTACAAAGCAAATTTTTCAAATTTATAAACTATTAGACATTATACATCTGCAATATTTATATTAACCATTATATTATCTATTACATTTCTCCTCCAAACATAAAAAAAAAATACATTTAGTAGTAGGGCTTGGAATACCGGTAAAAATTCGGTACCGGTACTTTGTCTCGGCAGACGTATCGTTATTTATGGAGTACCGGTACTTTAAATACCGGTACTTTGGAGCCATTTTACCGTTAAATTTTTTACCGGTAAGAACTCGTTTAACGTTATTTTTACCGGTACCTATCCATACCGGTACCGTTAATTGCTACTGTTACCTTTATAGGTACCGGTAATTATTACGCTAATAGAATACTACCTATTTTTCTTTATTTTTGATCTCACAGCGTTATAATCTAATGTCACGCGCTGTTGCCGCTCTTATCAGCCCCCCCGCGCAGCTTCGAGTTGAACATTTTTTCTTTGCACGGAGCGGCAACGTCGTAGAGGTACCGATAAAAATATCGTTAATCGTGACGTCAGAGGTACCGGTACCAGTATCGTTAAAATTCTATTTACCGTTAAAAATTACCGTTAAAAATCGTTTCCGGTACCGAATTACCTTTAAAACTTTTACCGGTAAAACAGGTATCGGATAAAATTAACGCTATTTACCGGTATTTTATAAAGGTAATTGGTACCGGTAACAAGCCCTGTTTAGTAGACAGTATTAATATTATGTATTACATTGTGCTTGCAACACTATGATCAAAGACATTTTATTTGAAGTTGACAATATGACACAATGACAAATGACATTTGATTTTGACAGTGACTATAACAATTGACAACTGACAGGTTAATTTATAATTTTATATGTGATTAAAATATTATTAATTTATTACTTTAAAATAACAAACGTAAAGTAAAATAAATGAAATTTACTGTAGTATCAGACGAAGTTACTAAATAACTAATAAAATCTATCTGGCTTACGAATTTTACGACCAAATTTGGAATATTTTATTGGAGAGGTTCTGGAAGTCGAGGATGGATTGGAACTTGATGGAGAATGATTTGAATTAGCTGATGGCTTTGATGGAACTTGAATAGTCTGTGAATATTTTGGCGAATGAATTTGTTCTCTATTTCTACGAAATTCACCTTCTGGACTTGAAATTATATAAGAACGTGGCTCTGGGCCTACTTTAGAAATGATTCCTGGAATCCAAGCATTATAATTATTATTAGGCTGTTTTTTAAAGTAAACTTTTTCACCTTGTTTTAAAGAAGGAAATGACTTCGTATGCTGATTATAATAAAGTGATGTTTTTTGTTTATATGTATCAATATGTTGTTTCATTTTTTTGTAATCAATACATTTAGGTTTCAAATTAGAATCTGCGGCAGGTATTCTAGTTCTAAGTCTACGTGACATACACATTTGTGCTGGAGAATAACCACAGCTTTTAGGAGTATTTCTATATTGTAATATAGCAAGATAGGGATCTTTTTTATCAGAATAACATTTCTTTAAGATATCCTTTATAGTTCTTATTGAACGTTCAACTAGTCCATTTGAACGACTATGATACGGGCTAGAAGTTATATGTTGAATATACCATTCTCTCATAAAATCACTTAGTTCATTTGAATTAAATGGAGGACCATTGTCGCTTATGACAATATTTGGGATTCCATGACGTGCAAAAATAGATTTTAAATGAGTAATGACACTACTAGAATTAGATGAGTTTAAAAGTACAATTTCTGGATATTTTGAAAAGTAGTCTACGACAATTAAATATTTTTTATTATTTATTTCAAACAGATCCATACCTACTTTATTCCATGCTAACAGTTTATAATCATGAGAGATTAGTGGTTCTTTACTATTGCTACTGCGGAATGTAAGACATATATGACACTGACTGACAAAATTTTCTATATCTTTGTTAATATTATGCCAATAAATTGTACCTTTAGCTAGCCTTATACAGCTGTTTATACCTTGGTGACCTTCATGAATTAAATTAAGTAAATAATTACGCATACTGAATGGAATTACTATGCTCGTATCCTTGAATACAATATTATCTATGACATATATTTGATGTTTTAAATCAAAGTATGGTTTGACTGACGGTGAAACACATCTTTTGTGTTCAGGCCAACCATTTTGACAGTATGTAATTATTTGACTTAGGACTTCATCCTTGACTGACTTTTCTTTAATTTCTTTTAGTTTTTCTTGACTGACTGACAATGTACTAATTAACATGTTTATATGCAAATCTAACTCTTGATCTACTTCTTTCAAAGTTTGTTCTGACAATGCAGCTCTGGACAATGTGTCCGCTATATATAAATATTTACCAGGCTTGTATAAGACTTTAAGATCATAAGGCTGAAGTCTTATCATGATTCTTTGTAACCTAGGTGGTATATCATAAAGAGTTTTTTTCATTAATGAGACAATTGGCTTATGGTCAGTTTCAACTAGTGTTTGACGACCGTATATATATTGGTGAAACTTAGTACACCCAAACAATATAGCTAACAGTTCTTTCTCAATTTGAGAATATGACTGTTGACACGGTGTTAATGATGCTGATGCATAGGCTATTGGTTGACTATTGTGACAAATGACAGCACCCATTGCATCTTTTGACGAATCTACTGACAATGTAATATCTTTATTAGGGTTATAATAAGTTAATACTGGAGTTTTTGTTATAATTTCTTTTAGACTGTTATATTCTGTCTCGTGTTCATGTGACCACGACCATTTTGTGTTTTTTGACAATAAAGACCTTAGACAAGACGTTTTTTGAGACAAGTTATCAATAAATGGACCTAAATAATTGACCATTCCCAAGAATCTTTGTAGTTCATTGACATTGCTAGGTGTAGGCATATCGCAAATTGCCTTGACTTTACTTTCATCAACTTTTACACCTTTTTGACTGAAAACATGACCTAAGTAACGAACTTCTTCTTTACAAATTACTGACTTTTCTTTATTAAATTTAATATTAATCTCTCTAGCTCTTTTTAGAACATTTTCTAGACGTTTGTCATGAGTTTCTTTGTCAGGAGCATATATTAAAATGTCATCTATCATTATTTTTACTCCTTCCAAATCACTAAATCTTTTAACCATTTCACTGTGAAAGATTTCACTAGCTGCATTAATACCAAAGGGTAGCCTTAAGAAACGATATCTCCCCTGAGGAGTGTCAAATGTACAAAGTTTTGACGATACCTCATCTAGCAATATCATCCAAAAACCTTTATTACAATCTAATGTACTGAAATACCTGGCACCATTTAATGTAGATCTAATTTCATCAATAGTAGGTAAAGGAAAATGAGGTCTCATGAGAGCATTATTTAATTTTTTAGGATCAATACATAATCTAAGTTTTCCATTTTTCTTTGAAGTAAGTACTAATGAATTAACCCATTCTGTAGGTTCCTCTACTTTTTTAATGATATTTTTTCTTTCTAGTGACTCTAATTCTCTTTTTAATTTATCAGCAAGACGAAATGGGACTTTTCTACAGGAATCTATGGAGGGTACGGCATCAGGTTTTAGGACAAGATGGGCTTGATAATCTTTTAAACAACCTATCCCTTCAAATAAGTCAGCATATTTGGACAAAATATCTGTTTGTACTACGTTAGACTGAAATTTTACATTATGAATTCTTTTGATTAACTTCAACTTTTGACAAGACTCTTGACCAATAATATTTTTACAAGGTAAATCAACTACATGAAATATTATATCATAAGACTGGTCATTACATATTACAGGCAAGCTACACATACCTACTGTTTGTATAACTTCTCCGCTAAATGTACTTAACTTATGATTACTTTTTTGTAAGATGTTTGTCGATAAATTTAATTTTCTAAATTCATTTAAAGATAAAATATTAGTTTCTGCACCTGTATCTAATATGAAGTTAATGACAATGTTATTAATTAATAGTTCAATTTGAAATACACTGTTTTTAGTTGAATCGCACACAAAAATTTGACTTATAAATACTTCTTCATTAGAGTCTGATTGACTGACAACAGCATTGACTTTCTTAATGGTGTGACATACCTTGGAAAAATGGTTTGGTTTCCTGCATATGTTGCAAATTACTCCAATGGCTGGACAACGGACACGGTGTATTTGACCACAACGATGACATGGACTGGCTTCTTTTTTCCTGACTGGACTTTGACTGACGACTGACTCTTGAACGGTAGATGTGGCTAATGTTAATACTTAAAAAACTGAAAAAACACTTTAAGACTGACTGGAAAACTATTTATAGGAAATTTAACATTTTGAATTTTTCTGATACAATAGTCGTTATAAAATTAATATATATAAATACAAAAAATATGTTTGATCAACTAAGACATGTTATTATTGAGAGAGCTTCAAACGGAATCAAGAAATATGACATAATACAATTTTAACTAATAAAAACTAAACTTCTAAACTTAAAATAATTCAAACATAATATACCAAAGAGATCATATAGTTAATATCAAAATAGTTTTTATGTATATCTGAGATTACCATTCAACACACCCCCTTAATCTCAGATATACATCATAACACCAGACAAACAACAAAATAATTTCAAAGTTAACAACAAATAAAACTACCAACACTAACACACTCTTTCTCAACAAAAAAAAAAAAAACTCTTAAACTAAACCACATAAAATACAAGAAAAACAAAAAACATTAAATCCTTTCCCCCTTACAATACAACAATCTCATACACACGCTTCCACTGCGCGAATCTCTATTATTAACACCCCCTTAAACTAGAACTACCTATACTAAAAGGCTTAGAATTAAAATACCTAAAAAGTCTTAATATTATCAAACACAAGAAAAATAACACTAATCACTTTAAAAACTAGACACTTAAGTCATTTCCTACCTACACCATCACATCACTAAAACTTGATTACGAAGCTGCAAATATTTAACGTTGGATAGATTCTTCGTTAGTATATCAGCCAACTGTTTATCTGTTGGACAGTATTCAACTTTAAACAATCGTTCATCAAGCTTTTCTTTCAGAAAGTGGTAACGAACATCGATATGTTTACTTCTCCTATTTAAAACTCCGTTCTTCATTAAAGCAATAGCAGACTGATTATCAACCATCAAAGTTGTTTTAGGTACGACGTGTAACAATTCCTTCAAGAGATTTTGTATATATAATAATTCTTTACAGCAATCAGCAGCAGCAATATACTCAGCCTCAGTACTAGAGAGCGCAACAATAGGTTGTTTTCTAGATGCCCATGCAATTGGACCTCCTCCAAAACAAATCAAGTACCCAGTGGTACTTCTCCGAGTATCTTAGGTAGTGTTCCAATTGCAGAGCATCAGTGACGCACAATGCCAAATTCTTAAGCGGGCTTTACACGCTCGTTGCTAAGTTGTAGAAATTTATCGTAACGATGAGATTGTTACAATTTATTGTTGTGTGTAAACGGGAGATTGTAGCGATTTATTGGGATTGGAGTTGTGCTCTGCTCTCTCGATTTGTTGGAGCGATAAATCGTTCAATAAATTGCTACAATTTAACGTATCGTGTAAAGCCCCCATTAATTGGAATGTTAATTTTTTCAATTGTACCACTAGAATGCGCTAAATTAAATGTTTAAAAAAAATCATAGACTTAGCAACCTCATCAATGTATAAATAAAGTGATATCTATTTAAATAAATGAATCCCTATTTTCCTTTGGCCCGCCGCGCGCCGTCCGCTGTTACCTGTTACTTTACAATTTTACATCGATGTTTAGTTGGTACAGGTCGTCAAGAGCACGTCAAGAGATGGCGCGATTCGTAACACCTACTATTATTTTCAGTGTATTTTATAATCAATTGCAATAAATTATAAAATATAGCCTTAAGCCTATGTCACTCCTGAATAGTGTAGCTTTCTGTTAGTAAAAGAATTTTATGATCGGATCAGTATTTTCCAAGATTACCCCCTGCAAACAAACAAAGTTATAAACCTTACCTCTTTATAATATTAGTATAAATACCAATTCGAATTCAATATTCGTTGAAAAGCCGTTTTCGACTGATTAAATTCTTTACTGAGTACAAAGATTTATCATTTGTATCCAAAATTGTTACAGCAGCATGTATTTTGCACAATTAGTGTATCAATGGACATGATAACTTTGATCTTTGTAGATGATAATCATGGATAATGTACAATTGTAGAATTTGTAGAATAAATTTAGAGGAACATGGTTATAAAGAACAATATCAAAATAATAAATTAAAAGTAAAAAAACCTTTTTAAAAAACAAGCTTTTATTTGAATGCACTAAAACGAAAAAAATAAATTTTTACTTTAAAACTTTTACTATCTACTTATAAAGTCATTACACATAATCTATATGATAGAAAAGCTTGTCGCGAGATAGTACTCGTATTTCCTTAGTTTGAAAATTTTAATAGTTAAAATCAAGCACATCAATTTATTTAATTAACTTGTTTACAAGCAAATCTTGCGACAAGCTTTTATATCATATAGATTATGTGTAATGACTTTATAAGTAGATAGTAAAAGTTTTAAAGTAAAAATTTATTTTTTTCGTTTTAGTGCATTCAAATAAAAGCTTGTTTTTTAAAAAGGTTTTTTTACTTTTAATTTATTTTTGACTTTTTAGTCGGTTATCACGTCACTTTATTCGAATTTTTCTTAGCAAGCCCCTTTCATTTGATACCCGTGCCCATATTGTAGAAGTGCACTAAAAATAACAAGTCCGCACTCTTGAATATGCCGCCATATTGGATTTAGAATGACGTCACAAAGGTAACCATGCATTGGCATCCAAATTGAACCTATATACAAAATTTCAGCTCAATTGGTTGAAGATATCTGCTTCAAAATTGAGTTGCAAGATTTCACCTGAACAAACATACATACATACAAACCATGCATTGTCATCCAAATTGAACCTGTATACAAAGTTTCAGCTCAATTGCTTGAAGATATTTGCTTCAAAATTGAGTTGCAAGATTTCACCCGAACAAACATACATACATACAAACCATGCATTGTCATCCAAATTGAACCTGTATACAAAGTTTCAGCTCAAATGCTTGAAGATATTTGCTTCAACATTGAGTTGCAAGATTTCACCCGAACAAACATACATACATACAAACCATGCATTGTCATCCAAATTGAACCTGTATACAAAGTTTCAGCTCAATTGCTTGAAGATATTTGTTTCAAAATTGAGTTGCAAGATTTCACCCGAACAAACATACATACATACATAAATACATACAAATCATGCATTGTCATCTAAATTGAACCTGTATACAAAATTTCAGCTCAATCGGTTGAAGATATCTGCTTCAAAATTGAGTTGCAAGATTTCACCCGAACAAACATTCATTAAATTTACATACATACATACATACATACATACATACATTGCAAGTTAAATAAAAGCTTGTAATAAAAATGATAGAGATCGTAGAATACTATTATTCAGAGACTTGTTTCCAGATGCACAAGTTTCATAAGCTCAAAATAAAATATCTATACTTTTCTATACCACTTGTAAATTGATTTCTAAAATTCAATTAAAATGATAAAGAATTAAAATTTATTAAATAAGTAATCTACTGTTTATTTAAATAAAAAACTTTACAAAATGTTTTATTGGTTTTTGCATGTTAAAACATAATAAACTTTTAAGTACAAAAAAATCTTAATCTAAAACATAAAATAAAGTATTTGTTTTGGCATGTTAAAATAAACTTTTTAGGCACATACAACAAACTCTTAAACATTAACTTTTGTTAATTTAATGAATCTTCGCTGTCGGTACGATTTTTTTAACAGTTTTTCTAGAAGTTCACATTTAAATTTTTCTAGATTTAACCAGTCCTTGTGCTTCTTTTCATTCAACTTTAGTTTTTCACTCGCAATATCTTTTTTATATTACATTTCTGTTTCACGAACATCGATTCCATTTTTTTAACTCCATTTCTTTCTCTTTCATTTCTAAATATTTATAGTCATGTTTTCATCTCTAGCCTTGTGGTTTTCTTGAATGTTTTGTAAAAGTACCATACTTTGAATGCGTTGCTGGTTTCTTGCAGTTTTTTTAACGTATGCAATTGCAGTTGTTTTGAATTTTTTACTCTTACTAATGTTTTTTGATCTGGATTATGTCATGCTTCCTTTTTTTCCATCTGTAGAAAGTATCAAAGAAGAAAATGCATGTGGAGTGGAAACATTTTTCTCTTTATGAAAAATTTGTTCAAATTGCTCAAATATTCAAATGTCATATGAGCTCTTCTACTCTTATTGTTGTTGTCCTTATATTTTTATGGTTTAAGCGACTAAATTTTCATTTAACCTGATCTGCTGTTACCTGTAAAACCATAAATTAATCCTTATAATGAAGAGTTCTAATCAACACACTATTAATAGTTTAATACACCTTCAGCATTACTGACATTAAGTATTTTTACCTGCGTACATAAATCTTTTAAGCCTTCTGATGTTTTCTTCCACAAGCGATTTAATGTACATTTACTCCATATAAGCTAAGCATTGCCATTGTGGCTTTCTTTGTCCACACAGCATCAGAAAAATTAGAAACATAACAGACAATTATAATTTAATTAAAACTTCAAAATTTAATCTGCAGTCTATAAACTATACATTTAAAAATTAATGAAATTATTATTTCTCAGTATTACTCTCTGTTTTAAAATCTGCAGAATGAATTTTTAAGTGTTCATCCCTTTCAATATTTGCAGTGTAACCTAAAATAATTATACAAATAAAACACTTAGTTCTAATCTTTTAACTTCTTGCTAAGAAGATTGAACATTTTAAACATTGAAAAATTATTTAAATTATAAAAAAATATTTATCTTGTAACTGTTTGAAATAATTGTAATATATTAGTAATGTAACATTTTATACCTACATTGTAAGACGTTAAATTTTATTTCACTATGAACTATTTGTACCTGATAATTAAGAATCATGAACTTCAGGCTCT
Organism: Melitaea athalia; assembly: GCA_905220545.2. Classification (NCBI taxonomy): domain Eukaryota; kingdom Metazoa; phylum Arthropoda; class Insecta; order Lepidoptera; family Nymphalidae; genus Melitaea; species Melitaea athalia. The sequence continues at coordinate 17,189,818 of HG992189.1, read as the reverse complement.
TCGTACTTAGTTAAACACTTGCTGATTGCTCTTCGTGGTTTTCTTTATTTTCATTTTCGTAAATATGAACAAATAAGATTGTTGTCTTCATTTTGATAACATTTATGATGGCCTGCTTCATTCAAATTTCAATGTGATTCAATGGTTCGATCAAAGTCATTACAATGTGGACAAAAAAAAGGTTTCGTTAAAAGTTTTGAATTCTAAACTGAAATAATTGTAATCACATTTTAAATATGGAATACAAAAAAAATATAGGCAATGTTTGTAACTTCATCCATACTTATATTTTTTTTTATTATATACTTTATTGCACTGAAAAAAAGAATATACAGAAAATTACACATATATGACATATAGTTGATGGCAAGGTCGACTTATCCCACACCCACAGACTTATCCCTAGAAGAGAATAGAGATCTCTTCCAGTCAACCTGCAACCAATGGTCATGAGAGAGAGTGTCATATTATCATATAGCGGGGACACAGTGCAAGAAATAACAACGTAAAGAATAGTTAAATAACTGTAAAATATTACAATTTTTTGTCAGTCTGAATTAACTTTTTATTATTTCCAAAAAATTACGAAGAAAAATATTTTTCAACAATTCAACATTACTAACGATATAGGTAGTTGTTAATCTTAATAAAAAAATTCGATCAAGGGATTCGAGGAAGGGATCAAAATTTAGACCAATTTAAAGAATAAACACTAAAATAATGTTAATTTTCTGCTATTGAGTTGGTATAGATTGTAATTTGTATCGTTGTACGCATCACGCAAAAGCAGTCCTTTTTAATGTGCCCAATTGAGCGAAGCGTTGCTGTAGTTGAAACATTCAACGTTGAGCATTAAACCGCATAATGCGCTTAAATCCTGTAATAGGAAAACTAGAAACTTGAATGTGCTCGATTGAGCGAAGCATTGCTGTAGTTGAAACATTCAACATTGAGCATTACGCCTTAAAATGCGCTTTGGTGCTGCAATTGGAAAACACACTCAGTGTCTCCTGCAAAGTCCGCATCACAGAAGGCCACAAGATTACTATCTCCCCTAACATACTCAATACCCAAACCAGATGTACCTTTTATGTATTTTAGAATAGATTTAATATTAGACCTAGCATTTTCATTGGGATTATTTTGGTGTCTACTACAATAACCCACATGAAAAGCGATGTCAGGACGAGATTTGTTAGCTACATACAATAAAGAACCCACTGCCTCCCTATACTCCTCAATTAAAGAGACATCTTTTATAATAGGATGTTCACCAGTAAATATAGAAGGCGTAATTGTTGCCTTTACATCTTGCAAATTTAATTTATTAATTAATTTGTTAATGTAGCTAGCCTGAGCTATTTTAATCCCATTATCTGTAATATTAACATCTATACCAATATAATTACTGACACTATCACAAACACTCATTTCAAATTCACTATTAAGTTCTTTTAGAATTTTATCCAGTTCCTCAAAAGAGTTACCAGCAAGCAAACCATCATCTACATATACAGCAAGAAAAACAACATCACTATTTAATTCTTTAATGAAAATACAATGATCACATTTTAATTGTATGAAACCCATTTTCTTCAAAACACTCGTAAACCTAATGTTCCACATCAAAGGAGCTTGTTTTAAACCGTAAAGACTCTTCTTCAACCTACAAATCTTCCCCTTGTTCACAACATAACCTTCAGGAACTTGCATAAAAATTTTCTCTTCTAAATTCCCATGTAAAAATGCTGTCTTGATATCGAATTGTCTTAATTTCAAATTCTTCTGAGCTGCTATTGATAAAATAATTCTAAGCGAAGTACTGTTCACCACAGGGCTATAGGTTTCCTCATAGTCCACTTTATATTTTTGTTGAAAACCTCTGACTACTAATCTAGCTTTATATCTTCCATCCGACTTCTTAGCAAAGACCCACTTGCTTGTTAAAAGTTTTCTCCCTTCAGCTTCTTTTTCATCAACCAACTCCCACGTGCCATTCTTCTCTAAAGAAAGTTTCTCTTCTTCTATAGCTTTCAACCAGTTCTCCTTTTCACTGGAGTTAACTGCTTCCTCAAACGTTAAAAGTGCACACTCAGCCAAAAAATCCGTAACATAATCTTTATACTTCTCAGGTAAAGACCTATTTCTCGGTGGATTCCTCCTTGGACCCACACTTTCTGCAACGACTTCTATTTCTTCTCCATTTGTTTCATCAGCTTCATTAAAAACATCAACAACCTCCTCTATTCTTTCCTCACTTGCATCCCAAAAATCATCAAAATCTCCTTTATTTTCTATAACTTCTTCATTTTGATCATCGGCAAAATTCACATTCCTCACATCTTCAATTGTTACTTCTGCTTCAACTGTTTCTTTTCCAATTGTATCTTTTTGAATTCTTTCTTTTTCAATTGTTTCCTTCTGAATTGTTCCTATTTCAATTGTTTCTTCTTCATCACTAGAAAATTCTTGTAACAATCTCCTTCTTCAATATTTAAACCACTAAACAAATCCGCGCAAAAATAATTATTAGCCACACCACCAAAATTTTTACAAATCTCCGCATAATCATTCATATTTTCATCAAAAGCGACATCCCTTGAATGGAATGTTTTCCTAACGCGTGGATTCCAAATTATATAGGAATTAGCATCATAACCGACCAGCAAACCTATTTCACAACGTTTATCTAATTTTACCTATACGTCTATTTATTTTACAATATGCTTTAGAACCATAAACCTTTATATTAGATAAGTCCGGCTTCCTACCATACCATAGCTCAAACGGCGTTTTATTTTTCGTAGACGTACATACTCTATTAAGAAGGTACACAGCTGTAAATAGAGCTTCACCCCAAAGAAATTTTGGCATCTTAGAATCAAACATAAGAGCTCGTGTTTTCTCCATTAGAGTTCTATTTAGTCTTTCAGCTTTACCATTTAATTGAGGAGTATATGGAACGGTATAATCTAGCATTATACCCCTATCCTGACACCACTTAACTAGCTGGCTACTGCAGTATTCACCTCCATTATCACACCGTAGTTTTTCAATTTTTTGATTAAAATGTCTTTCAGCCCAACGAATATAATGTAATATGCAACCTATTGTATCTGATTTATTTCGTAAAAGATAGACCCTAGCGTAGTGAGTAAAATCATCCAGAAACGTAATGAAATATCTCCTACCGTCCCATGTTTGACAGTCAATTGGACCACAAATATCAGTATGAATAATTTCTAGTGGTCTATTAGCTAAATGCCGTACAGTTTTGAAAGGAAGCCTACATAATTTAGCTTGATGACAAACTTCGCAGGACTTTGATACGAAGTCGGAACTAGAGAGGTTTAAACCTACAACGTTCTTTGCTGTTTCTCTAACATTGCTCAAATGAGCTAACCGTCTGTGCCAAATACTTTCACTTTCAACCAGCAACGCCGAGACAGTTGGAAAAATTGCATTTAGTTTCGTAATATAGAGGCCGTTATTGTTTCTATGCGCAACTAGTACTGTTTTCTCTCCTTTTTTTACTACTGCAACATTCTTATAGAAAATTATTTTAAAATCTTTGTCTGTTAAGCTGCTGACCGAAATAATATTTTTGGCAATCTTAGGTACATGTAATACGCCTTCTAAAGTACAGGCGTCAGTAATACAACTACCAATTGCTTCTGCATTAATCATCTTATTATCAGTGCAAGCTATAGGTGTATTTAAAGATTTCAAATTGTATAAAAGTAAACTATCTTTGAACATATGTGATGTAGCACCAGAATCTAAAACAGCGTCTATACTCACATTATTTGGTTTATGATTATTACTACTACTATTATTTCTTTTAAAACATCTATCCGCAGTATGGCCAGGTCTCTTACAGAAAGAGCAGAAAAATTTTGAAGTTTTATTCTTATTGCAATTACAAGTGCAGTTATATTGCCGTGCGAAATTATTTTTAGGACAGAACTTGGCAATGTGCTCCTTAGACCTACATATAAAGCACTCCCTCTCATTTGCTTTAAACACAGTAGTAGCTGTATTTGCTTTATCTAACCTCTCTTCTTTGTAAAGCCTAGAGACAAGGTTCGCCACAGTTCTATTATCGGGTGGAGTTGCGTCCCACGCTAATCTAAAAGCTTTGTATTCAGCTGGTAATATTGAAATAATTTTAGTTGTTATTTCTACATTCGATAATTTGTGACCTAATGAACTCAGTTTATTTATTATAAGCTCAATACGCCCGATAGCTGTCAGCATATCCTCCGAATTAAATGTAAATGTATAAAACTCATTAAGGAGTTCACTGATTTGCAGGTCTCTATTCGCTAGAAAAATCTCATCCAGTTTCTTCAACATAGAAAATGTCGTATCTAATGTAATCACGTAGTTCTCTAAATCTGGATCTATTGAGCTTAAAATTAATGACTTACCCCATGCCTCCATTTTATTAAAGGATAATAATTCCTCACTTGTCGTTGAGGTCGCAGTCTGCTCATTATTTTTTAAAATATTTTAAAAACCAGCACCAGTTATTTTTAAAATAATCTTTTGTTTCCAGCTATGGTAGTTAGAATCTTTTCCTAACAATGGTTTGATGGGCTTGTCCATCTTTGTAAAAATTTTTTCGCAGCTGTCACTTTTGCTCAAAAAACTGGAAAAACTCCAAAAATATAAATATTTATAGGCCCATAACCTCTTGAACGGTAGATGTGGCTAATGTTAATACTTAAAAAACTGAAAAAACACTTTAAGACTGACTGGAAAACTATTTATTGGAAATTTAACATTTTGAATTTTTCTGATACAATAGTCGTTATAAAATTAATATATATAAATACAAAAAATATGTTTGATCAACTAAGACATGTTATTATTGAGAGAGCTTCAAACGGAATCAAGAAATACAAAGAGTATATAACCACTACGTTTTAAGAGACGGGAGTCCCATACAAATAGCGTAAAATCTAATAAGTATGAAATGGAAGCGAAAAGTCTTGCCAATATGAAGCCGCAAACGTCATCTTCATGACATACGTAATGCCAATATCAAGAACAAAATAAATAGGGATTTCACAGAAATTATCGATATCGATATTTGTCGATACGAGTGTGTGACCCTTATGACAATTTTTGTTAATAGTTCAGGTAGGTTAATAATTTAAAAAAAAAAAACAAAGTATCTATACTCAGAGTTTTATTTTGTTCAAACTTTAAGAAAAAAAGGTGTCCTGTTTTGTCCTGGAGTGGAGACCGCGTCTTGGCAAACGCAGTGTGGGACGTCCTCCGGCCCGTTGGACCGACGATCTTTGTAAGATTGCCGGTGTAGGCTGGATGAGGATTGCGGCTGTAGTAATTATGATCATTTAAAACATCTTCTCTTTTGTCACTTTTAGCCACATATTGGATGTGTAATGGAAAACTATGGAACATTTCATCTATTAATGGATTTTTAGCAATATCAATATGTGGAACAGCATTTTTCTTTAACTGTGTTTTCCTTTTCTTGAAATATTTTGTATGAAAATGCTTGCCGCAAATATATTTTAATTGATTCAATTTTTCTATAGGCATGTTTATCAAGTTTTCGTTACCAGTCGCCTTTACCCATTGTTTGCAGCTAAAAAGAAAACTATGTTAAAATTTGTAATAGATACCTGATGATAATTAATAAAAATACAATTATCTCAGAGGGAATTGCAAAGAGTACTTATATCTGACCAGAATCGTTAGATTGTTTTGAGTAATACTTAGTCTGAGTTATCAGATTGGTATAAAGAGTAGTAAATACTAATAATACATTTTCACCTCTCATCTGTTCTTCACTTCAAATCAAAATTATCGATAAAACATACACAACACTATTCTGTGCATATCAATAAGGTTATGCATTATTTTACTCGAAAAACCAACTGTTTGATGAAAATTATGATTTACACAGTTATTTTACGCGGTAATAAATTATATTCTGCACTTACCGATCTTCGTCTAGAGGAAATCTTGCCATGAATATTCTTTTTTGGCCGTCCATTTGACATGTTTTTGCACCACATATTTCGCATTTTTTCTTTTGGAACCCACTCATTTTTGCCTTAGACGATCACTATACCCAAAGATACGCCAAATATATAGCAAATACCTAATTAGATGGTTAAATTTTTTATTTAAAGAGCACAGATCCGACTTCTCAGCTACCACACTTATGGCAAAAAAGAAATGTCAAGTCAAATGACACAATATGGCGGCCAAAGATGGCGGCGAAGTATAATCCGCCTAAATTCGAATGCCGTCAATTACATACTGCTTTGTAGATGTCGATGTTTTTTCAAACTTAGACGGGTTCAAAATTCGCTCCCGTTTCATACAATCGTTTTTTTACCTTGAAGTTGCGCCAGGCTGAAGAAATATGACATAATACAATTTTAACTAATAAAAACTAAACTTCTAAACTTAAAATAATTCAAACATAATATACCAAAGAGATCATATAGTTAATATCAAAAGAGTTTTTATGTATATCTGAGATTACCATTCAACACTGACGACTGACCGAGGTTGCTTCTTGACTGGCTCCTACGCGGACTGATACTTCGTGAACTTCTAAAATTGTAAAGACGTTTGTTAGTTGACTGTTTTTGACTTTGACTGCTAAATACCTTTCCTACGAATGACTGTGACGTAGTAGACTGTTCTCCTTGTAGAAATTTGGCTTGTTGTCTTGACGCTTCTAATTTTTTAGCTAGATCTAGTGATTCTTGAAATGTTTTAGGGTTATTAATTAAAAGTTTTTCCCTGATATAGTTGTTATTACTGTTTAAATTCCATGAGAATACATCTTTAAGTATATTATCGCGCAGCTCATCGAAACCACATTGTAGGCTAATATTTTTTTATGTCTGTAGCATAGGAAGCAATGTCTTCATCCTGACCTTGTTTTCTGTTAAATAGTTTGTGTCTCTCCATCGTTATATTCGGCTTGGGCAGAAAAAATTCCTCGAACTTTTTGAGCAGCTCATCAAAAGAGATGACATCAATGTCGACGTTGAATGAATAGAAAATCTCCAATGCCTCGCTGCCGATGCACGCTAACAAGATGGCGACCTTGCGTGATTCCAATTCTTGTTCGAAGTTGTTTGCCCGCATGTAGATTTTCAAATTTGTGGCAAAGTTTTTCCACGTGAGTGGCATATTTGATGCATGTATGTTGAGCTTTTCTATGTTATTAATAAGTGATGAAGGCGATTTAACAACATTCGGTTGACCAGCGACCATGTGTCCGTCTTCTGTAGATTTAATTTTTTTCTTTGCTGCTGGCGTCTGCGACATATTATTTTTCTTACTTGTTTTCGATTAACTACGTTAATTTCTGACACCATATAATGTTCTTGTTCGATTATTAATTATCTTGTAATACAATATACTTGATGTGGGAAAGGGTTCAATGAAAAGCGTGTTCACAGGCGAAGCCATTAATGCCAAGAGGAAGTCTTTATTTTTGTAACAAGTGACCATAAACTCAACCATAGACTACACTACCCAACATCCACAGACACTGCGTCGCCCGGGACACAGATTAAGGAAAGCGCAGGGTTGCCCAAGACCCACGCCTACCTTCTCGACCTAGCTGACTTAGTCCGCAGGAACGGCAAGCCGATACGTGCGGAGCCAGTTCGGTTGCCGGAATCAGCTGCGAGAACGCCTAACGGAGATCCCATCCGGGTTTAATATCGGAATTTTCCATTTCCTGGATGGTAAACATCTACGCAAAACTAGAAGGTCTAGGTGAGTTCCCTTAGTCGCCTTTTACGACTCCCTAGGAAGAAACGGGGTGGAACCGTTCTTATAAGCCGGAAACCACACTGCATGACGAAGAAGGATATGTGGGAAGGATTTATGTGAGAATAGGATCTGGGGTTAGGGATACCAGTGCCATGGAACACGGGCGGGAGGGGGGGGTGACCTAGCAGCTAGAGCAGTCCGGGGCCAGCGTGCGCCGCGTGTGCTTGCGCGCCGCGCAGCACGCGCCCGACTGGCCCGATGGATGCAAAGTGACAATAGAAATGAACAATAGTTGCTTTTAAAATAATTAATTAATTTAGGACATTTTACGCCCCCGAACATTTAAAAGCAGTTTACGGCTAAAATAGGCCTATTAAGTACCACTTTCTTTGTATTATAATCAAAGCTGAGGGTCTCAGAAAGTTTTTGAAAATACTTCAAAGTCATAAAACTTTTTTATTTTATTTTTAATAAAAATTTCAAAATTGAACTCTGACTCGCTCAAACCAAATTATTTATTTTCGATCTAATTTTTTAATAACTTTTATTAATGGTAGGAAGCTAGGTATTTTATCTGTGAGAGAAGAACTAATAAGGACTAAGACACAAAAAATAAAAATAAAAATTATGGCTTAATTCACAAAGAAACATTTTTTTTAGTAATTAGGTCGAAAATTTTAAAAAATATGAAAAAAATTCATATCTCGTAAACTACAAATAATCGTAGAACATACATGGGGTATTTTCAAGTACCCCCAGATGTCAGCAATCCAAAAAAAATTTTTGGACGTCACCGTTTGGACCATTCTGTATAACAGGCCATACTATTAAAGTCATGCGAAGTGACAATAGAAAAGAATTCGTCAATAAAATTGTAGAAAAGTTATTAGATTCTAAAGGTATTAGACATGAGATAAGTATTCCATATCTACAAGAACAAAATGGTTGCGCAGAACGTGAGATACGCACAATTGTGGAATCTGCTTGATCTACTCGTATGTCAGCAGAAAGTCGTCTTGGAAAAGAATTTTGGGCAGAAGCAGTAAATACTGCAACATACCTATTGATACCAACAGGAAAAAGTAGAATAAAAGAAAACTCCTTATGAATTATGGTATAAAACGTCGAAATATAATATAACTAATCTGTACAGTTTTGGAGTAGACGTGGCAGTTCATTTACCTGATCAAAAGTGATTAAAATGGGATTACAAATCAGAATTTGGTAAATTTGTTGCCTATGAAGACAAACAAAGGATATAGAGTATACTTACCAAAGAAAAGTGATGTAGAATTAAAAAGAGAAATTGTAGTAATTAAAAAAAGTATCAGACACATAATAATAAAAATAAAGAAATATACGTACAAAAAGAAACTCCTCCAATGATTCAAGCTAGTGAAATTGCTGTACTGAAAGAGGTCGTAAAAATTCTAAAACCGTTTGAAAAAGTAACCGAGGAAATGTGTACTGAAAAGTATGTCAGCGCAAGTAAAGTTATTCCTATTATAATGTGCCTGAAACAGATATTAGAAAAAATAGATCCATCACACGATTTGGCTATTCAATTAAAAGAAACAATAGTAAATGAATTTAAAAAAAGATTTGACCACATACAGAAAGTTCATTTATTTATTGCCGCAACATTTTTAGATCCTCGGTTTAAAAAATTACACCTTGATGACGGAGCATCTTTGGGAAGAACTTTAAACTACATTAGACGATCCATGGAAGACAACCCAGAACCTGAGCATTGCCCACTGTCAATAACTGCGGTCGCTGATAATGTTGATAATGATGACATTTGGAAAACCCACAAGCTGTTATTGGAGGCTGTAAGAAGCAGTCAAACTCACAATCAGTCATCAGAATTAAGCTTGTACATAAATGCGCCTCTAATAGGGATAAAAGAAGACGCTTTAGAATTCTGGAGAAGGTGTGAGGGAGCTTATCCCCAACTCACACAGTTGGCGTGTAAGCATTTATTAGTACAGGCTTCTTCGGTTCCAGCAGAGAGATTGTTCTCAAAAGCTGGCGCTATAATAACAAAGACCAGGAGATCGCTGCCGACAGATTTCTAGTTTTTTAAATTTTTAAAGTGAAACTTATATTACATCGTCTCAAACTTTTTCGTCTGCGTTCTGCATGTCGTTTTGACTTGTAATCTTTTGCCACTAGATGGTGCTTTTGGTAATTTTTACAAGCGCGGAAGAAATTCCCTACGTAGTCGTTAATCTTGTAGCAGTTCCATAAATTAAATATAGATGTCGTTCAACCTTTAACAAGAAAGTAGTCCTTATCATTTCTAAGAGATGGCGTTCCTTGAAAAAAAAAGTTTCACTTTTACCGTGGTTTCATAAAACCACACAGAGGTTTTTATTTTAATATTTGAATAATTTAATTTTGTTGATTATTGGTTCTAAAACTTTAATTAGTGTTGATTATATAAGTACTATTTTTGTTGTTTATTTTTAATTAATAAATCTATTTTATAATATTTATGGCGTTAATTTTGAAATTGATTAAGAAAGTAGGAAAAAAACGATTAATATAAATAATATAACAAAATCGATTATTTTCTAAAGAAAAATCGATTTTTCATAACAATAAAAAAAACGACTAATTAAAAATCGATTTTTTATGTACATTGTCACATCCCTACATCCATTGGCCACGGCCCATGTAATGTCAATTGTCAAATGTCAATACTTGACACCTGTTCTTCTTTTATTTACGGCACGGCAAACCAACGTCCATCGCTTTTTGCGACATTCTGCCAGTGTCAACTGTCAATTTCAAGTGTTGAAACAAAAGTTACTTATCGAAAAATCATTGGAAAAAATAAATCTTAGTGGTGTTTTGAGTGTGTTTTATTTTATTTATTATTTTAAAACGATGGCGCGTGCAGTACTTATATTAGAAGGTCTAATTGAAGAAGAAAGAAGAGGTGCAGCAAGAAAAACAGCACAATTGAGACGTCGCATTAGCGACCAAGCTCAGGCACTGGAGCTATCTAACAATGAGTTTAAAGCGCATTACAGGTTAAATAAGCAACAATTTCTAGAGCTCTGTAATGAGCTTAAGCCCTACATGGCTCCAATGTTAAGGAGAACAAAAGTTAGTGTGGAAAATAAGGTAACATTTATAGTTTAAAGTGCAAGTGTGCTGAACATTAAAATATTATAATAATATTATATAGATTGTATGAAGTGTATCTACAATTTATATTGTGCATTTACAGATTCTTACTGCTTTGTCTTTTTTTGCCACGGGTTCCTACCAAAAGCCTGTGGGTATGAGCTTCTTACATGGGCTCAGTCAGGCTAGTGTGCCAATGGCAGTTGAGGAAGTAACAAGGGCACTAAATTATCGTAATATAGTAACAAAACATATTAATTTTCCTGATACACTCCAAGAGAGGCAGCAAATTATTAATGGGTACAAATAAAATATATAGCTACGTAATAATTATATTATATCAATTAACAACTTATTGTCAATTTTTATTTTTAAATACATTAATCAAGTTGTATGTTGGTTCAAATTTTTACAACAAATTTGGTTTCCCTGGGTGTTTGGGGTACATTGATGGCACTCATGTTGCGCTTATAAAACCTACAGAACATGAGAAAAGATTTTTCAATCGAAAACATTTTCATTCCAGAAATGTTCAAATAGTAAGTATTCTAAACCTTTGTTCTATGTAAATTAAAAAACATCTTTCAATTTCTCATGTTACTTACTATTACCTCTTTCTAGATTTGTGACAGTGATTTAAATATCACAAACATTGATGCCTCTTTCGGTGGAGCTACTCATGATGCTCACATATGGAAGATGTTAGAAGTACAAACTGTCATGCAAAATCTCCATAACTCAGGAGAGTCCATTTGGTTGCTTGGTAAGTATAAAAAATTTTTTTAACACGCTTACTGCGATAGGAGGCCTAAAAACCTCCTATGTGTACGTTCGTACGGTGCGGGGTAAAATACTGTGATTTTCCTCTAGTGCGAAGGCCACAGCTTGTAGATTTCTTAATGTGTGACAGAGATAAATATATGATTGTGTTTTTATTTTGATCTGGAACTCGAAATCACCAAAAAACACGAGAGAGGTCTATAAGCCCCTTACCGCACTACAATAGAAAAATCATCATTCAGTGCGGGTAATAGACCTCTTATGCTGTGATAGGCTTTTCGATCCCCTACCGCACCTGTTCCTATCTATGATTTTTTACCTATGATCTAGTGTTGCACGTGCGTTGCGTATGAATAAACGTTGCAGTGTGATACTTACGAATAAGTGGAGTGTGATAATAACGATTGCAGGAAAAATGTCTCGCGGAAATAAAAGATGTCGGAAAATGCTCAATTTAGCTATTAGTCAAAATTCAAGTGATACCGCGGAGGACACTTCTATTCCAAAATATCGCCGTGTGTATCAAAGAATAAACGCTGAGAATCAGGCATCTAAAAATCAAAATTTTAGAAAATGTGCAATTGACAGAGGACACTCCAAGTGTTACAGCCTCAACAAGTGAATACTTTTTGACCCCCAAACGCCGTAAAGTCTTTCATTCTGACAACGAAGAAGGAAATCCTCAAATTTTTGTGAGCCCTGGTACTTCATCGAGTTATCATGTATTACAAAATGCTGAAAAACCAACAACTCCTGGTACAAAACTGGATGTAAACAATATCTCGTCGACAGTAAGTAGATGTAGTTCTATAAGTGATTTATCCTGTACACAATATTTGACATGTCCGTTAAGTGCGGAACAACTAACCGAAATATTATCAACGACCATAAACGATTCAGTTGCTTTTGAAAGTATCTGCAATGAATCGACAAGTGATGCAAAAACAGATAACATTCCAGATAATTTACAACATAGCAATGTTCCTGAAAATACCTGTGATGAACCAAGAGATGCAAAAACAGATGACATTATAAATAACGTACAACAAGGCACAGAATCATTAGAAGAAGTCTTGCACAATTCACCTAAATATGACTCGAGTAATGATGAAGACGAAGACTTTGTCCCTGACAGTGTCGATTCGAATAGTTCCGTATCTGAGTGCAGTGAAACTTCTGATGATAGTCCTGTAGAAAATGAAGATGTTGAAGATGATGCTACTGACAATGGTACAGAAAATGCTACTGAAATAAGTGATAGTGATGAATAGGTAGATATAACAGACGCAGTGCCAAATTTTGTGGAATATGATGGCGACCCTACAATAAATGTGCCTGTCACTGCAGAAACTCCAACAGACTTTTATAAATTATTCGTTACAGAAGAAATAATTGATAAAATGGTTAGTGAAACTAATAAGTATGCAGAAAATTATATTAACAACAGCCAGGTTAACACGAAGCCTAAATCACGTGTTAAGGCTTGGACCCCTACCGATCCACAAGAAATGAAACGTTTTCTAGGACTGCTTATGGTAATGGGGCTGGTAAAGGTGCCACATATCAATGACTATTGGTCAAAGAAAAGCGTATATAAAAATGACTATATAATATCTATAATGAAACGAGATCGGTTTTTATTACTGCTTAAATGTTGGCATTAATAAAAATTTAAAATTTAAGCCAGAAAAACATGCCGTAACTGTCGGTCAAAAATAATAGAAACTAAGAATAGGGAAAATACATTCACTCGCACGAGGGAGTATGCAAAAGAGAAACAATGGTTAGTATACCCATCAAAAGAACTAGAAAAGTGCTTTCATGAAATACAAAATATTGTGACATCATTCTTAAATAAAAATGTCCCAACAAATGGTCTAAAAAACAAAACAAAAATGTTCACGGACGTTTTGGTGGATTTCCCATTTGATTGCAGCACCCACAAAAAAGAATTGAAAGAATATTTTCAAAATTTAACAATAAAAATATTGATTTACAGTTGGTGCAGATCAATAAATAGAATTTTAAATGGTAAACTGACATATGAGGGTGACGATGAGTTGAAAACCTATGCTCAAATATATTATAATAAACATATTAGGCATTTTAAACAATAGCCCATGATGTACAAATAAAAACGTGCCAAGTTATGACAGGCTTATAGTGTTTTGTCTCTTTAACTCTCAAAATGAAAGAGAGAAAACCTATTATAATGGTGTAATAACTATAACAAGTTTATTCAGCGTTTATTTTTATGAGGTTAATCTTAAGGTGCAATTATGTAGCCAAGCTACGGCTAAGAACTAACATCCTGGGCCCTGTTTAATAATAATCGTTACAAATTGTAAATTGTAGTTGTAGATTACAGGCTACAAGTCTACAACTTTCTGTTTAGTAAAGAATACAACTTACAAGTTTACCATGGTGGAAAACTTACAAAATTGTACCTACAATTTTACATATTTCTGTTTAATAAATATTTTCTATTTACAGGTGATAATTACTAATTTGTAGGGAAAACTGTTTTATTGAACACATAATTGTAATTACAAGTTAACATATTTTTGTAAATTGTAGTACAATTCCGACAGGCGGACTCGTCGTGTGTCAGAAATTTACAATTTAGTGCCTCCTAATTTACATTTTATATAACTTGTAACTTACTACTACAAATTTTAGATACAATTTTTCATCGAAATCTACAGACGTTGTCTACACATATAAAGGTTTATTAAACAGCACTTGTATATTTGTAAGTACTCAATATTTGTAAGATCTTATAATTATGTAAAATTCTTACTTATTTGTAAGGTTTATTGCAACACTTATCATACAACTTAACAAATTTGTCACTTATTTTTTAACGTTTATTAAACAGGGCCCAAAAGTATGTAAACCTTCTGCTTCTGACAGTATCCAAATACTCTTGCTATGATTTTTGGTAAGACTGATAAGTTACCATACATTTAGTAAGACGAAATCGAATTTCTCTAATGTGTATCTGACTGACTGTTATAAATAAACTTTGAATCTTTTTTTAATTAACACCATATCACCAACCTGCGTTTCAGGTTCATGAATGTAACTGTATAACGCCGAGTTGCACGAAAAAAAAAATTAAAATTTAAGTAGTGATTAAACTAATCTAATCACAAGATTTCATACAATTCTTGCGATTATATATGTTTAATCTCTACTTAAATTTTTTATTTTGTTTCGTGTAACTCGGCGTTATACAGTTACATTCATGAACCTGAAAGCCAAAACTGTACATTCCTATCTATAGGTAATTATACATATAAGTATATATACAGAGCTTAGTACTGGGGCCAAAATACAGGTGTCGCTAGTATTCAAACTTGGTTGCACTTTTATTCCATGAGAGGGCTCTCTTTTCCTGTATGTTTATATTACTCTTTGGTGTCACAGATAGAAAACTTTGTGAGAATGCACGGTCATGTAAACAGGTGTTCGGATTATCGACACCATTCCTACTCATGTCACCTGAAGAATTACAACTCTCACGAGGCTAGAGCGTTCGCAAAGCCCTTAGTTGATCGATGCAAGTTTGAGCACTTTCATCACTTGCCCGTTTGAATATTTAATGATTCAGCAAACGTAAAAAGTTTTATTTTATTAAAGAATCTTGCAAATTAACTAGGGCACATGCTATGATTAATATATCATCCAATATTTTAACAAATTTAAAATTAACACATGCATGTGGCTTAAGCAAGTAAAATTCACGTAAGCGCCGAATAACTCTTTCTATATGCTTATTTTCATTTCCTTCCTGTAAATCAGTGTTTTTCAACCTTTTTCATGATGCGACCCCCCTGGTATGAAAAAATATTTCGCGACCCCCGACCCTTCGCTTTTTGAAGTGAAACTTCTTGAGGTACATGAGGGGTAAAATTTGAGCGACCGGTAACGCGGCAGCGTCATGACGGTCAGTACTCAGATGGGTGACCGCCTGGGAACACCGTGACGTTGGTTTTTTTTCAACTAGTTTTTTTTAATATTATAAATTCGTTTTTTTTAATTAGTTTTTTTAAATTAGTTTGCCAAAGAAGTTTCACTTCTGACATGTGTTCTTTGTACGCACGCAATTTTTTTTCCCTATGTATGTGTATAAGGCGAGATGAAAATCTCATCGCTACAAAAGACAAAATACATACATGGCTTTACAAAAAAAGTTGACTTGTGGTCGTCGTCTATAAATCAAAATAGCTTCGATTCATTTTCGTCCGCACAATCTTTTACTGAAGAAGTCCGATGTGAGATAAACATCAAGGCTTACATACCTGGTATGAAAATGGTGTTAGATAATTTGACAGAAGAATTGTGTCATTACTTCTCAGTGCAAGAGACATCGGAGAACACTGGGCAGAGGTGGTTTTTTTTTTTTAATTTAACTAGGTCGGCAATCAAGCGTACGGCTCACCTGATTAGCGTAGCTTAAAGACGCCTGCAACACCAGAAGCATCGCAAGCGCGTTGCCAACCCTATCCCAATTCCCCCCAGAAGCTCTGGTCACCTTACTCACCAACAGAAACACAACACTCTGCTTGGAAACAATATTAAGCTGTGATCTTCTGTAAGGTCAAGGTATACTACTAATATTACTTAAATATATATATCTATGTATGTAATATTACTCACTGTATTTCTTCTCATTACCACATGTATGCAGACGATATTCAAATTTATCGCCATTCCACACCTGAGGATGTTGTGAGTGCAATCAACATAATAAATATAGATCTTAAAAACATTTTGATTGGAGCAAGCGATATGGACTTAGTATCAACCCTGGTAAGTCGGAAGTTATTGTTATAGGCAGTCCAGGCATGATCGCAAAAATAAATAATAACTTACCACCTATTACTTATAATGGTACCAGCTTGCCTTACTGCTCCACTGTCAGAGATCTCGGCATCCACTTAGACAAGACGCTGTCATGGTCGGATCATTTAAAAGCAATTAGTAAAAAAACTTTTGCAGCACTGAATTCGTTACGTCGCCTTAAATCCGTTCTGTCAATCCCTACCAAAATTATATTGGCAAACTCTCTTCTCTTATCTATTCTAGATTATGCTGATGCAAGCTATCCTAATTTGACCGAGGACCAACTCAATAGGCTTGAGCGACTTCAAAATCTGGCCATTCGGTTCATATTTTGCCTACGCAAATTTGACCATGTTTCTGAATTTCGTTCCAAGCTCAAGTGGCTTCCTATACGCTTTCGCCGGAACCTACATATTCTTTCTCTCTTGTACTGTGTGCTGTTTGATCCAAATTCTCCTTCTTATTTAAAAGATAAATTTATATATCTCGGCGTAGCTTCGGAATTAAGATCGTCTCGAAGACTTATGCTGGAGATGCCTGTACATAAGACTAAGTACTTTAGTCAGTCTTTTACTGTTCAGGCTATTAAATTATGGAATAGTCAGCCCTTACCCATAAGAGAGGCTAAATCATTGTTCACTTTTAAGAAACATGTCAAGGATTACTATCTCAAGATGGTGACGCTTTAGTGTTACATATATAGTGCAATTTCTTTTCTTTTTTTTTCTTTTCGTTTATATGTATATGTGTTATTTTTTTATCATTCACTTAATTTTTTATCTTCTGTTTATACTTTATTATTTATTAGTTTATGATAAAATATATATTATTTTTTATTCTTCTTTTTATTTATTTATGTATTTTCTATAAGTACTAGGATGTAGACATTCGTATATAAGTTTATTATACATCTACACCACCTACCCAATTTTGTTAATAACTTTCCTTTTATATCTGGGTTGTCTGGAAGAAATGGCTAATTAGCCATAAGTCCGCCCATTGTACTTATCTGTAAGCTTTGTTTGTTTATATTTGTGGTGTACAATAAAGTATAAAATAAATAAATAAAATAAATATACTACTGCAGTCGGACTGCTCCATATTTTGAGCAGGAAATTTTCCGCTGTGCCCTAAACTCAGTTTAAAAATCTTAAATTCGTTTTTAAATGCAACTATAAATGAGGCTAATTTTCCAACTAAGCTCAAAAACAATCTGCTAGAATTATCTGCCGATGGGATGTTACGCTTGGAATTAAAGTCTGCTAATTTGGATACCTTTTGGTTAAGAAGAAAAACAGAATACCCGAAATTGACAACTGAGGCTTTGAAGTGTGTGATTCCATTTGCCACCTCGTACTTATGCGAGTTGACATTTTCATCAATAGCCCAAATAAAAAGTAAGCAAAGAAATCGCTTAAATTTGGAAAACGATTTAAATGTATTTGTAGCAAATACAGATCTACGATGGGAGAAATTGGTTAATCAAAAACAAGCACAACCTTCGCAATAACACGACTCTTAGGATTTTATTTTTTGTTAATTTGTTTGTACTAACATAAAAATGTTTGAGTATATCCTTTTCATTAAATTCTCTTACTTAATAAATCAATCTTTTTAATCTTTATTGTTTTCTTACTAAAATTCTCTCGACCTCTGACGACCCCCCTACAGAAGCTTCGCGACCCCCCAGGGGGTCGCGACCCACAGGTTGAAAAACACTGCTGTAAATGATAAAAACGTATTAAATTTACTTAAATGAACAAACTAAATTTCGGGTCCTCACGAGAATCCTACGGAGATGATGCTTTCAGCTTCGTACAAGTTAAATGAGAGGATAAACTGTGTACTGTGAAGTGTAAAATATGCCCAGAGCATAAAGTTCATGTTAGGTTATAGATGCACACAAATTTTAGATGAAGAAGAAGAAAACAACAACTGTGAGGTGCGAAGACTGTGTAGCTTCACAAGTTTACAGGGAGATGTAAACATGCAATTGCATTCTTTGTGGGTGAAAATTGTCCAGGGTCGGTAGTAACCTAAATTATATAACTGCCAAAGAATTATCAAAGGGCAATCCTGTATTACCAGGGAATTCATCTACCCTAAAGAAGTTTTTACAAGAGGCTAAGACGAGAAAGGTTGCAGATTGTGAACTTTTAAAATATCAACCCACATATTGTCTAAGTGAAGCTGTCTCAATGCATAAACTTGTATGTAATCTTAAAGAAACAAATGGAGCAGATTTTTTAAGAAAAATACAAATAGCAGTCTGTAATACAGAAAGTAGAAGAACTAACTAGAGAACAATCAAATAGCGCTCTTTGGTTTGAATAAAGGTACGGTCGAATAAAACTGCTTCTAGAGCTTTCGAAGTAAGCAGAAGCAAAACAAGTGATGGCACACTTATAGCTCTCATACTTGGTGGCAAAATTCCCGACACTAAATATATGAACCGTGGCCGCACCTTAGAAGATGATGTGAGAAAAACTGTGGAGGGAAAATTAAGAAAAACAATTAATAAATGTGGCCCAGGTAATGAGACTCTAGATATCCTATGATTGCGGGGTCCCCTGGTGGAATTTTTGAAGATGGTATAATAGAAATCAAATGTCCTCTTAATGAAAAGACCTACAAGAATTTTGTAAAGAATAGAGAGCCTTCAGAAAAATACAATACCCAAATGCAGCTACAAATGTTTTTGTCACAAAAGAAAAACTGTTAATTGTGTAGCTGACCCAGACTACGAGTATCATAAAAATAAAAAAGTAAATATCATAAGTGTAACATTAAACCTTGCATATGTTGAAGATTTAATTAACACTAAGTTATTAAACTTTTGGAAAATAAATATATACCCTTTATTATATTCAAGTGTAGATTATTTGTGCTTATGTTTAAATGAGTGTTTATTTAAATAAATAAAACCTTTTTTGTAATGACATACTAGTTTTATTTTATTAAAGAATCTTGCAAATTAACTAGGGCACATGCTATGATTAATATATCATCCAATATTTTAACAAATTTAAAATTAACACATGCATGTGGCTTAAGCAAGTAAAATTCACGTAAGCGCCGAATAACTCTTTCTATAGGAATTCTTAAGCTTGCAATCTGTTCAGTAATTCTTGCTTGGTTCTTTGTCTTTTTCATTCCTGTTCCTACACTACCATATTATATATAAAAATATCTTACTTAAATTTGTTGAAGTCATTCCATAATCATCAGCAAGCTGGTTAAATTTAACATCTAATCTTATCTTCATTCATCATCATCATTTCAGCCTA
This sequence comes from Melitaea athalia, assembly GCA_905220545.2. Lineage (NCBI taxonomy): Eukaryota > Metazoa > Arthropoda > Insecta > Lepidoptera > Nymphalidae > Melitaea > Melitaea athalia. The sequence goes on along the minus strand of HG992189.1, from coordinate 17,169,992 downwards.
TCACAGTCCACTGCTGGACATAGGCCTACACAAGTTCGCGCCAAAAATGACGTGAACTCATGTGTTTTTCCCATAGTCACCACGCTGGGAAGGCGAGTTGGTGACCGCAGGACTGGCTTTGTCGCACCGAAGACGCTGCTGCCCGTCTTCGGCCTGTGTAATCTTATCTTATGTAAACATAATAAATGATGTTTTGGAATCTTTAAATTTATCATTCATCATTCTTAAATTTTATTGAATGTTCTTCTCGAGAAAGAGACCATAAAGCAGCTGCAGCATATCAAAAGACACGAGTCTTAAATTATTCTAAAACGTTGTGTGAAATACGTAACTAATTTTGCATTTAAATTTATAAGACAAGAATTTAACAAAATGAATAATGTACAATTAAATAATCAAATATCAGGTGTCTACGAAGAATATAAGTCACCGACCATTAAAATATCTGCAACATCTGACTCGTGCGATTGCTTGGGACGAACGTCAATGCTGTTACCTTGCAGTTAAGTTTGTTGAGCAAATATTTCATTAAATTATATTTCATAAGCTTTAAGCATTACTAGCGTGAATACCAGTAAAAGCTTTAATGTTGGATCATAACTTTACGTCAAATTTTTGTATTAATTCAGGCATATATTAATGGTCAGAAAAATGGAGCAGAAATATTTATTTGAAAAAAGTTTATGTGATAACCGATGGACAAATCATTATTACTATGAAACACAGACAGTGTTTTCTACCTGCGATGTTCAAATTGATATACCGGAAGCTCACATCTGTTCCAGAGAATATAAACAAAAAGTGTTCTCAGAAAACTAAAAATATCGAAAAGCAAACAAAATAACATAACAAATGCCAGGTTTAGTAGCCGAAGTAGGGACTAACTCTGCATATATTAATGGTCAGAAAAATGGAGCAGAAATGTTTATTTCAAAAATGTTTATGTGATAACCGATGGACTAATCATTATTACTATGAAACACAGACAAAAAAAGCATCAATATTACTATTTATTTTTTTTCTTTAGAGGAGGTAAATCTTCAAAAAGACACTTATCAGATATTGTTGGCAAGTAGTGTAGGATTTTTACCCACTAAAACTCTCCTCTCTTGCTTTAGTAACAAACACCCCGGCACCGCGTTAGCAATACTTCGAGGTGTTTGGTACTCTACCCTGCCGCTTTTTATCACGTCCTCCAGTTCCTATTCTTCCTCTTTTTTCTTCTCCTGCAGGACCACTCTCACATACTCCGACATTCCTTGCAAATTGCCTGTCGTCGCCATCATCCATGGAAGAACTACTTCTACCCTATCAGGCACGTCCTTCTCATTTTGATAACGTAACCGTATTTCAGACCAATCTACGTGGCCCGAACAATAATGACAGTATCGGATCCCTTTACAATGCAAGTACTCCTTAAACTGTCCATGTCCCGACAAGAACTGGGTTAAGTAGTAATCTACCTCCCCCTGCCCCTGCAGCGTCCAGTCACGGACCCGTTTAATAATATGGGCACATCCACCTTCCTTTTTCACTGGCTTCCCAACGCTCCTGCTACATATTCAGCGTTTTCTCGCATTCCCGGGTCTTGACATCCATTAAAGGTCCGCGGCCATCCCTCCGGGCATCCCAAATGCGTCTCTTCTCGAACACCATAAGGTCAATTGGAATCACACCCACAATGACCAGGGCTGCATCCTCAGAAACCGTTCTATAGGCACAGGCTATCCTTAGTGCACCTCTACGTGCTGACGTACGTACGTACTGATGAAAGTTGCCTACGGTTTTTCTCAACTTTGAGTGCTTCAGACCAGACTTCTGCTCCGTAGAGCATTATTGAGCTTGAAACACTCATGAGCACTCTGGTACGGCTACTTCTTGGTCGCCCGATATTTGGCATTAGTCGGGAGAGGTGAGCCACCGCCTTTGCCGCTTTGGTAGTAGCACTAACAACCTGATCTCTAAACGTAAGTTTCGAGTCGATCGTCACCCCGAGGTATTTCAGAGACCCTCTGCTTTCGATGTGTTGATCCACGACAAGAACGCGAAAGGGACTCGGAAACCACCTCTGAGCTCTAAGTACTACCACCTCAGTCTTCGCTTTGGCCAAAGCCATACCGTGTTCATTTAACCTCGCGTTGATTTCTGTAGCAACTAGGCTGGCTTTTTGCGCTGTCTCATATGAACGTGCAAGTATTAGTGAAGCCACATCGTCAGCAAACCCCTCGAGGATAACCTCATTTGATAACTTAAGACGGAAGAGAGCATCATAAAAGATGATCCAAAGTACTGGTCCTAGGAGCGAACCCTGGGCCCCCCCCCCCCGCTCAGCTTCATCCTTATTTCTTCCATCGTAGTCTCATTGATCAAAAAACGATCACGTAATCGTCCACGATCCTAATGAGGTAATTTGATAGACCTAATTTCTGAAGCGCTTCCATTATGTCTGGTCATCTTGCTGAGTTAAATGCATTTTTGACGTCGAACATCATCATTATACACACTGGGCGGGTCCGATGGTTACCTGTCCAAGCTCGTCTGGCGAATGAAAGCGCTTCAGAAATGGCACCAATTGTGCTGCGATTTGGTCGAAAGTCATGCTGGTTATCAGCTAGTCTCCCCACGTTAGCCACTTTTTTCCTCAGTCGATTTCTTATGAGGCTCTCAAAAATCTTTCCTGCGACATCAAGCACGCAAAGTGGTCTATATGATGAAGGTGTGTGGGGGCGAACCTTTTCCTTGGGACAATATTACTATTAAATTATATAAATATTAACTAACTAAAAGAATAGAAAAAAAGAGCTGGTTAGTAATAATTTTTGATGACATTTACACTACACTACACGACATTATCGATACGTGTTGGAAGGATTTAAGGTCATCAAAAATTATAATTAGCCAGCTGTTTTTTTCTTTCTTCTTTTAGTTACTTAATATTTATATAATTTAATAGTAACATTGTCCTACAAATTGCGTGGTACGTTCCCGGTCCTATGGTCACTGTTGCTTTATCCCCCCTACCCCTATTACCTACCACAATCGAGAGTTTTCGTTGAGGAAATTGTTGATCGTCTCATCAAAATGAAGCTACTCAAGGAAAATTAACTTGATAGTAGTCAAGTGCAAAAAATATACTAGGGATCCCGGACTATATTATTTGTGTGGTCTCTTTGAAGAGTGTGTTTAAAAAGGGATATGTAGAACAATTTATTTTTTTCTTTGACACTCAAAAAAAACTCCAAAAAAGTTAAAAAAATAGCTTAGAAACATTTCACATAATCGAAAAAATACAGATTTTGAAACTTAAATAAAACCAAGGGCAATCATTCTACAGCTTCCATGTCACAATAAAAAATGTTTAGATGGACAAGTTCTAGCGAAATACAGCAAAAAATTTTTTGCCCGGCACTTTCACTTTTGGATGTCCTTTGTTAATTTTATTGAGTGTTGTTTTTAAAGCTTCGTTATTATAACTAAAAGTTTATATTTCATTATATTTTTGTGTTTTTATTACCTATAATACCAGTTAATTAATATAGGTAACAAATAATATTAATATCCTCAAATAGATACTAAAATATTTGCATTGTCCATCTGGGTAAAAATGACCCAGCCCCCACGTCCGTGTAACAATTTTCCACCCCCATGACGCCGGGTTAAAGTCATTATTGGATGCGATTATTGTTTAGAATGGTATGATTTACAATGTGCTCAACTCAACAGAAAACCGAAAGGAAAGCTATGGATGTGCACTGAGTGTAAAGATAGGCGGAGTGAAAATTAAATATAAATATTTAATTTATCATTAATTTTTTCATAGTAATTTCATGAATATTATTTTACTAAAAATTTTTCTAAATAAGTAAAATTAATAATTTGTAATTGACAATAATAACAATAACCTGAAAAATAAAATGAAGATTTTTGCTGTTGAATTTCTCTTTTTTTCATTGTAACTTTATTAATTTATACTTAGAACGAGTAAAATATTACGACAGTAAGTGGAATACATAATAAAATATTATAAAGATCTTGACAAAATATCGAATTTGATACTCGAAAATAAATATCGATTATCGATATTTAACCATAAAAAAATCGACGATATTTATCGATAATTTTTTTTTTCGTAGTTCTTTACTTTTTATACTGGACTGTTGGTACTGGACCTATCACAGAAGGGTCACGTTGAAAAAAAATATTGAACAGATTTTTTAATTATTTAGTATAACAATAAATAGATGTTATCGGACGATTAAAACACTTTTAACCATGGTTATCTCCATAACCATGGTATATTTTATCGGACGATTAAGTTATTTTATTCATCCGATAATCGGACGATTAAAATAAAAAAGGTTTAAAAAAAGGTTAGGTTAGGTTAGGTTATCTATAAAAAAAGGTTAGGTTAAATTTAACTTTAACCATGGTTATCTCCATAACCATGGTATATTTTATCGAACGATTAAATTATTTTATTCATCCGATAATTGGACGATTAAATATTTTATTCATCCGATAACGACTTAATTATTTTATTCATCCGTTTAGCGGACGACTAGTTTTATTTTATTCATCCGTTTCGCGGACGACTAGTAATAGCATTTTCTTAAATACTTACATCGAAATGATCTTCACAAAAATACATTCTTGAATTTGTTGAAAAACAATGTGCATTATTTTTTCTTGCAAGTGTTAGCCACTTTTCCGTATTTCTTGTTTGGTGGGACAAATACAAATAAAATTTGTTTGGCGTTTTAATGCTCGTGCTTCCACACTGGGGCACCATACAGTATTTGTAATACGATTCATTTTTAATCACAAAACATTTACAATATCCATATAAAAGCCGCTGTTTCGCACGAGGTGACGTAACACAAGAGGCCATGACAGTTTTTAACGTTTTCGAGAGAAATTCAATGCCATTTCTTTAAATGCGAAATACAAATTAAAAATCGATATGTTTTTTTAAAGTAATATTTTTCTTATGTATAATAGATATTAAGGTATATTTCCCAAAAATCAATCAAATTTAGGCAACTAGCCTATTATAATGTTATTAATAAAGTCAGAATAAACTTGAACTAACAATACATTCTTTACACCTAGATTAAAGTGAATATACTGGCAACCCGGGCGATTTAAAAGTAAAAAGAGTGAGTTACTAATGGTGCATTCGGTTTGGACGCTTTCACGCTTTGAGCGCTTACGCTTGAAAGTATGTACTAATTTTTAGTTTTCGTGTTGGTCTATATCTATAAGCGCTGAGAACGATTTTAAAAAAAAGCATTCGTTTTGGAAAGTGTGAGCGTCAGTTGACAGCAAAGAATCCTACCGAGAGCTTGATAGTTAGCATCAACATGGCGAATGTAATAAATGTTCAAATAGCATATAATTTATTAGAAATTATCAATGATGATTCGGATGAAAGTGATGAATTTAATATGATAGAAGATAGTGATGATGATACGGAATGGGAGTATTAGAGTACTTATTTAAATTTTGGTACAGGTTCTATTAAAAAAGAACCTGTTAGACCGGGAGCTGGTGACAGGTCACGTTCCACGATTTTGTCGTGCGTGCCTTTTTAAGGTTTGATAACTAACCCTAAAATATCAAAGATTGTCGGGGCTTTAGCCCCCCCGCGCGTCCTCATCATAAAGAAAAGCGAAAATTTAGGTGACAATCTTTGATATTTTAGGGTTAGTTATCAAGCCTTAAAAAGGCATGCACGACAAAATCGTGGAACTTCACCTGTCACCAGCTCCCGGTCTATGTACCAAGAATTAAAAATTTTGTAGACGACGTTATACCAGCATTTTCTGACAAAGAATTTAAATCTCATTTTAGGTAACTATTTATTACAATTTGAGCATTTACTTAATAAAAAATAATTGTTTTAACCCTTTATTTGACTTTTAAATTGTAATTAATTACACATGAATAAAGTTTTTTATAACTTTATGATGTCTCGGTCAACATTTAATTTTGTTCGTGAAAAATTGAACCATCGCTAATAAGAAAAATCGTTGTAAAATGTTATCACCAGACAAACAATTATTCATCGCTATATGGAAAATGGACACTCCAGATTCGTATCGGTATAAATTTTAATAGAAAAATATTATTCATGTTTTGGTTAAGTTTAGTTCGCTTCAGCCTGTAATATCCCACTGCTGGGCATACGCCAAACTTAAAAAGCCGACAGATGAGGGATAGCCATCCATGCTGGCTTTGAAATACACAGACCGAAGACAGGCAGCAGCGTCTTCGGTGCGACAAAGCCAGCCCTGCGGTAGCCAACCCGCCTGCCCAGCATGGTGACTATTGACAAAACACATGAGTTCGCGTCATAATGTCGCGCGCGAACTTGTGGAGGCCTATGTCCAGCAGTGGACTGTGGTGGCTGAAGCTCATAGGTTATCCTGATTGAATAAAATATACCTGCACGGATTGTGTGCAAGATAAATCACCTGTATTCATTGAGTCTGAGTTTGAAAGCAACTCGCTTAAGACCTCGTTCATCACTGCTCTGAATACACATACACAACAGCATTTATATATTTGACTAGGAATTTAAACCTTATTATCCTTAAAATTAAATTTAAAATTTATTAAAAGCAGTTGTTTCAAAAAATTACTATAACTTTTGAATGATAATCTGTTATAGCATAAAACAATATACGCAGCTACATTAGCTTTTACAAACTTTTTCCAAGATTGTGTACAATTTAGGTTCTAAAACATTGCCAAATTATTTGTTTGTTTAATAGGAGACTCATCATACTTTTAAACTGTAAACGGCATCATAGTTAGTGAGAAATTGATTCTTACGATGGACTCAGACATAAATACTTTAATATTTGTACGTACATAAAATAATTAAATTTATTTATTTACTTTACTTGAAATTTGATCTAATACTATTTATTAAGCTTGCTTAGCTTATTAGTTATGATAAGACTCTAATACTATATATCTTCAGACATCGGTTAGTGATAATTTTTGCACTACCATCAAGAAAATCAGTTATGTAGTATTAACTTATTTATGAATTTCAAAATATTGCAAATTTTTCAATCACGATAATTTAATTACTAACGATCGAAATTTACAACTTCTTTTTATTTTTTTTCCAGAAAATTCACCTAAAAAATATATTAATGGCCAAATCCGAGTGTGCCAAAAAGCCAAAAGCTGCGCTACAAGAAGCAATTAGTAAATTACCCACAGACTTTCAAAATGCCGTAAATGCATGCTTTACAGCTTCTAAAAAAAAGTGCACACGGTCGAAGACATACGTTAGAATGGATATACGAGTGCTTATTGATTCGCTTGAAGAGTAGGAACATATATCAATTTTTGCGTCATAGGAATATTTATCCTTTTCCATCTATTGATACATTGAATAAATTCGTCCGAAAAATCAGTTGTTCTGCTTATGGCTTTCAAGCTGCAACTTTTTACAGCTTGAAAGAAAGATGTGAGACAATGCCGGAAGGAGATAAACGAGGAGTGATTCTAGCCGATGAGATGAAATTAAGCGAAGGCATTTTTTTTTATTCACAATCGACGAAATTTCGTAGCCTTGTGGACTTGGCAAAACACACCCCTGAGGACTTAAAAGATAAAACTGCTGATCATGCTTTAGTTTTTAAGTTTGTACCTTTCAAAGGTAGATGGATCCAAGCCTTAGGTTGCTTTCTTTCAAAGAGTGCTTGTAAAAGCAAACCACTACACAAGCTCATTATAGAATGTATTGTGCTTATGGAAAATAGTGGAATATGTGTTGATGCTGTCGTTATGGATGGAGCATCATGGAATCGAGGCGTATGGAAGATATTTGGGATAGATGAGACCAACATAAGCTGTGATTGTATTGTCTACTTTGATAATTTTTACACATCACTGCCTCTAATTTACTTTCTAGCCAAGCAAGGAATTCACTCTGTTGGCACTGTCCAGCAGAATAGGATCCTTAACTCAAAATTGCCTTAAAAAAGAGTTTATGAAGAAGGCAGTACCAAGAGGCAGTCATGAAGAAAGAATATCTACTTATGATGGCATTGAGATGGCCTGTGTCACTTGGAAAGACAATAAGATTGTGACACTTTTATCAACCTATGTTGGGGCATCACCTGTGTCCAGTGTCACTAGATATGATAAATCGAAAAAGGAAAAGGTAGTAATTCCATGTCCACAAATCGTCCATGAATATAATAAGCATATGGGGGGGGGTGGACTTAATGGACAGTTTATTGGGGAGGTTCCACATTCCAGTGAGGTCAAAAAAATGGTATTTACGTATATTTTTCCACCTACTTGATCTGACAGTGATTAATTCTTGGATCTTGTGCAAAAAAAAATGCAGTAAATAGAAATATACCAAAAAAAGATATACTTTCAATGGGCAGCTTTAGAAATGAGTTAGCACAAGTTTTGTGCAGAATAGGAGCTGACACAGAGATCAAAAGAGGTCGCCCCAGTACCAGCTCTCTAGAGAACGAAATACAGGCGAAAAGGAAGAGGGGACCAGCAGTTGTTGCTCCACCAAAGGACATAAAAAGAGACGGTGTTGATCATTGGCCACAAGTTGCAGGTTCACTACGTTGTAAGTACCCACAGTGTAAGGGGTATTCTACAATAAGATGCAGCAAATGTGGAATCAATTTGTGTCTTAATAAAAGCAGCTGCTTTGTAAATTATCACAAAAACTGATTTTTTTGCATTATTTTATTTTGTACTAAGCTCATTGTTACTTATTGCATATTGATGTAAATATCCATCATATGGTTTTTTTTTTAAATAAATACTTAAAAAGGCCAAGGATTTTTTTATTTATTTTTAACACATCCTAGGACTATAATTAATGTATATGATTTTTTCCACAAGAAAATATTAAATCATGCAATGAAGGGTTAGGGGTATACCCCTAAGTTAGTAATTTGGGAATTATATTGTATTTTTGCATGTGATAGTTTTTTTCTTACATAAATTTTAATATTTGGTATATAAATAAACTAAACAGTTACTGTGAGATAACTTTTAAAGTCAATAATATATTGATATATGTGATATAACCAATTGTTATTATGGACGGTACATATCTATATGTACAAAAGAGTTCAAACTATATGTATCAAAAAGATACCTACTCCTTACATAAGTATAGAAACTTAGTGAAACTTTTTTTGATAGTGTGTTGTGATGGGTATATTGTGGATATAATAGGCCCCTATCCAGCAACAATGTCAGATGCTAATATAATATCAAATGAATTCAGTGATGAGACAGAGCCATTAAGGCAATATTTTCAATCTGAAGACATTTTCATACTGGATAGGGGTTTTAGAGACTGCTTGCCATTGTTAGAACAGAATAATTATTCTGTCCACACCCCTGCATCCTTGCAAGAAGGTCAAAACCAGTTATCAACACTAGCAGCTAACCAGTCAAGAACAGTTACCATGTGCAGATGGGTTGTTGAAGCAGTCAATGGAATTTTCAAACAATCCTTTAAGCTTCTAAGGCATGAATTTTTTAATGTGGCATCAAAACATGCCATGACGGATTTTACAGTAGCTGCAGCATTGATAAATAAGTTTCACCAAAGGATAAGGAATAGGGATGATGCAGACCAAATCTTGGAAATAATAAATGAAAAGCTGCACATCAACAGTGACCTAGCTGATTTTATTACAGAAAATAATTCAAATAGAAGGCGAGCACAGTTTTTAAACATTAATATTAACATAAACAATGTACCCTTTCCCAGACTGGAGTTAAGCGAATTAATCCCCATAGCTTGCGGGACCTACCAATTAAAGCAAGCCCAGTCCTACTATGGGGAGCACATAAGAGGTGATGGTTCTTATACCATCGAAGTATGTAGAGACATGGCCAGCAACCTACTGGAAGGTTTTCCGTCAACCCACAATTCATCACTACTGCGAGGTAAAATACACAGCAGGCACATAAGTAGGAAAATATATTTAGTGTATATTTTATACGTAAACAATACGCGGTATAAGAACCAGATGAACGTATCTACAAAGAAATCAAAAAAAGTTTTTTTTCGTAAAACGGTTCACAATATAGTCCTTTATGAATTGCCAAAACGACGTAACGGTAAAGTCAATACTTATCAAATTCCAAAAAAAACGAATTAGCTTAAGAATCATTTTCAATTGAACCAGAAAAACGTATTATGAATACCGTTTAAATAGTTCTAATTATCTTTCTACCTCTTTAGAGCTATAGGAACGTACGTTGGCAATATTATAAAAACCGGAAGAACGTAAAAGCTTATAAGTTGTTTTGGTCGTTACAAAATTTTGTTTTGATGCTTAGTTTAAAGAGCCAGTGTAACGTTTGTGTATTTACGTTTTATTGGCACAAACATTTTTGTTAGATAAATAATACAAATCAATGGCCAAAACGATGTATTACGATTTACTTTATGTGGCAGTACTATTTTGTTTGATTAGTATTATAGTCCATTGACAAAATATAAACTTACGTTAGTTTGGCACCTAAAAGTTGATGTAAGGTCTCAACGAGTTGAAACACGCAGTGCGGGGGAGACCCTTGATTTGAAGTTAGGAGAATACTTTTTTTGCTTTTACTTCGTAATAGTGATTTTAAGTGACAATAATACAGTGATTCAATAAAATGAAGAAAAACAGTAGAAATTGGAAGATTTTGGAATCGTTGGAACGAAGAGAAACATTTCAGGTTCACGACGAATTCCATCAGATTTTGAACAGGTGAGTTATCTTTAATACCTATGTTTTAGTCTTGACTGTTATTAATTTGCATTAAACGTGCTGTTCAGGGTTCGATTCCCAGGTAAGGTTAAGTGTAACAGAGTTTGAGTTCGGATAATACTAATAGTAAAAATAATATTGTGTTATTTGTATTATAAAACGTGTGTAATTTACGATTTACTAATGTTATAAAACCAAACCCTTTTTACCCATTAGGGTCTATATTTGAGGCAAGAGTGAAATTAGCATATCCCCACTCACGCAAAATAGGCACCTGGTCGTCGACTTGCGGAAACCAGCCCGTGATACCATACCATACCATACCATAGGGTCTATATTTAGTACCTATAACTACAGCAATGATATTATTTACTTTACAGTTAAATAATTTTGTTTTGTTTTTCTCAGGAACCAACCCATTCAATCGAAACCATCTGCAATGCTGCCGTTGAAGAAATCAACAATTGCTTAAGCCCTTGTCCTCAACCATCCTTTAGTAATTTAACGACAACTTTAGAAAATGAATCTCTCTCTGGTTTTGGTGAACCTGGACCGTCACCCACAAAATTATTGACATTGGAAAATGTGTCACTTATTGGTTTAGTTGGTTCAGTGTCGCGCAGAGATGGGTGTCTTGCGTTATCTTCTTGCAGCTATCCTCCAGGTAAGCGCACTCCTCGCTACCCAGTATTATGTATCACCCTACCCAGTGGTATTTGGACTTGGGAATAATGGTTAGATTTGGTTTATCTGGGATGGAATATATATGGAGAAGGTCAAAAACCTTTGGGTCAACGGAGGGTATTTCCAGGATAAATGTTAATGCGTGCTCTGTGCTATAAGCTTTTACACTAATAGACTTTTCTATACTATGTATATTTTTAATGCTTATGCTATCTACTGCTTTAAATCTATTTGATTTTTGCATGTTATGAATTTCAGTTATTAAATTATGTGGGGCTATTATACTTGGGTGCATTACGCCTATCTGAGCAAAAGTCATTGCATCTTCTAAGACTAAGAGCTTATTTAATAGAAACTCTAAACTAAAATTTATTTGAATATATAAGTCTAAAAAGTTCATATGATTAATTACTAAGTTATTACTAATAGTGGCATTTTTTAACAGATCTACTAACTTTTCCTCATTTTCTTTAATAATTTGTATTTGTTTGCTAAATTCCTTAATCGTATTTTCCGCTAAGAATAAAGATTGTTTCTGAGAATTCTGAATTTTGTTAACTGAATTTCGTAAGTTTGATATTTCATTTTTAAATTTAATCGCATCTTCGTAGTCTAAATTTCCTGTAATAGCTTTAACCACGGATCCTAACCCGTTTATAATACCACGCCTAACTCTGTTTGTATGCGGTGCTATGAACATAATTTTCTTATTTATTAAACTTAAACTAGTTTCTATCTGGTTCTTGTACGTTTGATAACGTATATTCTTACTACCTGATAACAATCTATCCTCTGCATTCTTCGTGCTAACATACAGTGCTAGAATTTTTGTCGTAACCTCATGAAGGTAAGTGATATTATAGACACAAGCCAGACTAAAAGTATCAACCTGCTTAAGAACTAGTCCTTGTTTAAGTAATAATATTCCATTTTCATTATTGACTGGATTAAGGGTCGTCCTTATTAGTCATCCTTTGAATCCTAATGAGTTCTCCTACCGTTGAGTGGAAGCGCTCTATGGGTGAATTTGAATTTGGATTATATGGAGTTGTGAAATTAATATTGATATCATGTAAGGCACACTGCGGTGTGCTGGGTGCTGTGCGGTTACGGCACTGTGCTGTGCGGTTACAGCACTGTGCTGTGTGGTTACGGCACTAAAGAATGTAGCCACCCCCTCTCTTCCCGTGGGTGTCGTAAGAGGCGACTAAGGGATAACACAGTTCCACTACCACCTTGGAACTTAAAAAACCGACGGATGGCGGGATAACCATCCATGCTGGCTTTGAAATACACAGGCCAAAGACGGGCAGCAGCGTCTTCGGTGCGACAAAGCCAGCCTTGCGGTCACCAACCCGCCTGCCCAGCGTGGTGACTATGGGCAAAACACATGAGTTCGCGTCATAATGTCGGGCGCGAACTTGTGGAGGCCTATGTCCAACAGTGGACTGTGATAGGCTGTAGTGGTGGTGGTAAGGCACACATCTCTTTAATGACATCGTTATCAAACTTACTGTCAGAGTCAGTCGTAATTTTAAAAGGAGTAAAACCTAGCACTGAAAAAACGTCGAATAAGGCTTCTGCTATGTGTATGCTAGAAGTGACTCTTAAAGGGATTGCTTGAGCGTATTTTAAGAAGTTATCTATTACAGTAAGGAAAGTAGCTCCTTCCGTGGAATATAAGTCCATGAATAGATGCTGCATAGGTTTAGTTGGGGTTTCTGTTAGGGCTAATGGGGGTCTTAAGGGGTTCCTTTCATATTTAGCTTGTAGGCATATATTACATTGATTGACAAATGCTTGGATAGTGAGTAACATGTTAGGCCAATGGTAACTTCTATGGATTTTCTTGTAATTTTCCTGAATACCACGATGAATCGTCTTACCTTCGTGATACCTTTTAATTATTTCTTGTTGTTCTGTCTTATTTTCTACCAAGGTAACGCGTGTATCGTGTATCTTAATAGCTTGGGGCCTCTATCATTAAATATCGTTGTGTAAACTCTAGAGAATGCGCGATAAAGATCTTCATTATGGAAATAACAATGGAATACTCGGTCGGCAATGGTATGCTCTCTTAAAAATCGTACAATTTCCTTTTCAGTATCATTCACTGGAATGAATACATCCTTAATAGTTTTACGTGAATTTGTCGACCTATTGTCTACTCTATAAGTTGAACCAGGGGTTGATCTAATATGAAATTGCTTAAGTTGTCTGTCTATGGCGTCTTCTAAAATTGGTATTCCTTGGTTTTCGTTGTCGGGTTGGGTATGATTGGTCGAAACGAGATTGTCAGGGTCAGTTGCACTCCTACTGTCAGATTCAGGTTCTATGCTAAGAGGTTGTTCGTCAGGTCTAAGTGTTGTGTCCTCGTCAATATTAGTATTACTGCCTACAGAGGGAATGTCTTGTTGTGTTACCGTTTCGTTCTCGAGCTACATTCTCAAATATCCTATTTATTAATTCGTCATCGTCATTGTCGTCAAAATTTACTGCAAGAGAATCGATGCTGTTATGGAAAATTTTTACTCTTGAGAGGGCGTCTGCGTTTGTATTTTGTCGTCCTTTTTTGTAAATAACCTCGTAGTCATACTCAGCTAGTTTTAGTCTCCATCGGGTTAATTTAGAGTTTGGGTCTTTTAACGACATTAACCATGTAAGGGGCCTATGGTCGGTATATATTTTAAATTGTCGTCCATAAAGGTACGGTCTGAAGTATTTAACTGCCCATACTATAGCCAATAATTCCTTTTCTATTGTTGAGTAGCGAGTCTCGGTATCAGAAAGAGTCCTGGACGCATAAGCTACAGGCTTATCTGCGCCTACGGGTCCTTGTGACAATATTGCACCAAGGGCTACATCTGATGCGTCTGTTGTCAGTATAAAGGTCTGGTCGAAATTTGGATATTGTAAGATAGGTGCATTAGTTAAGATTTGTTTGCATTTATTAAATGATTCTATAAATTCTGGTGAATGTATGTTTCTTTAGACATAGAGTCATGGGCTTGGTTAGTTTGGCAAAGTCTTTAATAAATTTTCTATAATACCCTACTAGTCCTAGAAAACTTTTAATGTCCTTTTGAGTTTTAGGTAAAGGAAAGTTCAACACGGCTTTAATTTTGTCCTGGTTTGGTACGACTCCTTGTTCTGTTAACTCATGACCTAAGAATTTAACGTGTTTTTTCAAAAATTCGGATTTATCTAATTGTATTTTCAAATTATGGATCTTAAACCTATCAAAAACTTGTTTAATTTTTTCGATGTGCTCTTGTAATGATGTCGATACTATTATGACATCGTCTAAGTAGGTGAAAACATTTTCTAATCCTCTTAAGACGTGATCCATTAGTCTTTGAAAAGTGCTAGGTGCATTTTTCAAACCAAACGGCATTCTAAGAAACTCGTAGTGTCCTCTCTCGGTAGAGAAAGCTGTCTTTTCGATATCGTCTGGATGCATTTCTACTTGATGATAACCACTAGCAAGATCTAAAGTCGTAAAATATTGTGCTCGTCCTAGTCTGTCTAGGATGTCATTAATGTTAGGTAAGGGGTATTTGTCCTCTATGAGTCGGTCATTAAGTCTTCGATAGTCAATGACTAGCCTCCACTTCACCTTTCCGGATGAGTCAGCCTTTTTTGGGACGATATGGACGGGACAAGACCATGGAGATGTACTCTCACGTATAATACCCTGTTTTAGTAAGTTATCTACTTGTTTTCGTATTTCATTACGTTGTTGTGGGGCCTGTCGGTAATTTCTAACAAATATTGGGGTTTCGTCAGTCAGTCTAAGTTTATGCTTAACAGCATGCGTGAAAGAAAGCGGAATACTTTCAGAATAAAATATATCTCTATATTGATAGCAAAGGCGTGTTATTTCGCGCTTCTCTTCCTCATTCATATGATCAGTACGTATTTTGTTTAGGTTCTGTTTCAACTCCCGGTCAATGTCTTCTTGGATACTTAATTTATTAATATTACAAATGCTTTCCACGTTATTCAATACGTTATTAGGTATAGGGTCAAGAGCTATTTGGGTATTATTGGAGACAATTTTTTTTCATCACTAAAATTAATTACAGATGTTTTAAAAATACCATTTTGGACTTTAACTAGGGCTGTTGGAGATTTAAGATCTTTAGCCCAATTAAACTCATTACAAATATACTGACCATCAGTATAATTTGATTTAACAATAATTAATTTTTCGCATTTAGGTTCAACTTTAATCTTTTTAATTGGGTAATCTGTGAAAATCGGTATTTCACAAGTAGGGGCCCTTAATAATTTATTGTTTAAGTCAATAGTACAGCCTAATTCTTTCAATAAATCTATTCCTATTATTCCTACATACTTCGGATCAACATCGAACACTAAAAACTTATGAAACTTGTCGGTATTAAATTGAGGGGGTAAAGGTAAATATGCAATATAATTATGTTTAGTAGTAGCGTGCGCGGTTTTCACTAAAAACGGTTCATATCCTATACACTGTTCGAAATTAGTTCCTATTAATGCTCTAGGTGATATCATGCAATTTGTTGCTCCGGTGTCTAATAAGAATTTACCTTTAAACTCTGGGAGGTCAATGTATGGTAGATGGGACTTACCTTGTCTTTTTATCTCGACAGTATTTAACTGTGATCTTCCTTTTCTTTGTCCTCGGGAAAATCCTGGTTGTTTGGCTGATCTATGGACGTCCCTGCATAATCCTGGTCAAAATATTGTGTGGTAAGATACTCACCTTGTTCGCAATAGGGGTTGTCGTAATTTTGGTCAAAATCCGGTTCATTACTTGTGTAGTAAAATTCTCCTTGACCTAACTGAGGTGTAGGTGGTTTATTTACTGACCTCATTGTAACATCTGAGCTATTTTGTGACTGGTTGACTTGTTGATGTGGCATATTCTGCTGCTGTCTAAAGTTTCCAGAGTTCCTAAAATTTCCAGAACTTTGAGGTGTAACGTTACCTGTAGTTTGCTTGTTTTTCCACGGTGACGTGGGGTGTACCCACTGTGGTCTTTGTTGTGGTCCAACATTATCGAAGAACCTATGTTTGGGTTTATTACTAAACCTAAACGGCAGGCTAGTTTGACTGATTTGCATGTTGGGTCTAGGCATCTCTTTTGGTTTGGCTTGTATGGGAGGTGTATGAAAATTATTATTATGTGCTAATCGTGCCTCCTCTTGTCTAGCTGTTATTATCGCTACCTCCAGGGTCATAGGTCGTGAAATACGCACGCCTATCGAAACATGAAATTCAAGGTTATTGATATATTGATCGATCACCATATTTTTAACCGACTTCCAAAAAAGGAGGAGGTTCTCAATTCGACACGTATGTTTTTTTTAAATGTATATTAGCTCAGAACTTTTGACTGGGTGGACCGATTTCGATCAATTTTGTTTTAATTGAAAGGTGTTGCGTGTCATGTGGTCCCATTTTAATTTAATTGAGATCTGACAAGTGCTTTTAGAGTTATATCTAATAATGCGTATTTACGTGACTACTTTTTCGTCGACCTACGCTATATTATACCGCATAACTTTTTACTCGGTGTACCGATTTCGATGATTCTTACTTTAATCGAAAGCTAATACTTGTCTTGTAGTCTTGTTTAAATTAGATCGAAAACTGATTACAACTTTTTGAGTAATCTTTAATAGCGCGTATTTACTTGACTATTTTTTCGTCTTATTACGTTGTATTACTTGTCGATGTAATTGAAGTCGGTTTTTTTTTCGTTTGCGAGCAAACACAATTATTTTCATAATATGACTTATCGCTGTGCCTACCTACCGAGTTCAATGTATCTAATATGTCCCTAAGACGTTTACCGAAAGCCTCCGCGTCTTCGTTTTTATTACGCCGAACACGCGTTAGCTCCTGCATTACTTGGATTTCATTACGTGGCTCTCCTAACCTACGTATTAACGCGGCTTTAATACTATCCCACGTATTGAGTGACTCTTCGTAGGCCACGGCGTCTATCGCGGTTCCGCTTAGCCTACTTTTAATAAGAGAAATAAGCGGTGGACTTACCCTAGCAGGTTCGTCGAGCATAAACAATACATTTTCTACTTCTCTTGTATAATAGTTCAGTATCTTTGGGTTACCATCATACTTGGGCATAACATCCCTTACGAATTTAAAATTATTTATATCTGAATTATTCATCTTGAAAAATGAAAATAAAAATTCGCGTCAATAAAAAAATTAAAATTAAAAACTACTTGTTTGCGCACAAAATATTCTATTATTAAATTTATTGTTTAATGAGATTAAAGCATTAAGGACAAAAATTTATTTATTACACAAAATATAATTATTATTATTAAAATAATTGTCTAACCGCGATTATAGCACAAAGACAATCACATATAACACTATACTCATGTATAAATGTAATAAAACGACAGGAAATATAGCACAGGATACTGGGTAAACGATTCGTACTTACCCAAGGATTCTCTGCATCTCTTGCCGGGCCTTGTAGAACAGCAGGACTCCCAATTCGCCAGGACTCCCGCAGGATATCGCCGTTCGTAGATTCTTTCTTACGGATCGCGAAAATAACGATAGATACCGTTCACTCTATTTCGGAGAGTTTTATTCGAATTTTAGAGTGTCGCGATCCTACCGACTGCGCCAGTTAAATAACGGCGAACGATTTTTCCTTTTTTTAAAAATATATTTATTTATAACAAAGGTGTTTATTCTTACAATGGTTCTACAAGACTAACTTAAAAATATAATAATTAATTTTAAAACATTACAATATGATTTACTAGAATGCACTTTTGAATAACGCTTTGTTAGCAATTGTATTGTTTCAACTTGAGCCGGTGGCGTCGATGGGTCGCGTAACTCCCCACCGGTTAACATTTTTTTTTTCACCGGGTCGAAAATTATTTTTTTTAAATAAATTAATTTTATTTGCATGGATCCCTGTCGTTTTTTTTTTCTACCATAGTGGACAGGGATAACCGTGACAAAATTTTGAATGTTACAATAATTTAATTTTTTTTATTATTTTGCAGATGATAGCATTAATATTTTAGCCGAGGAAAAAGTAGGTAGGTGATGTCTACCGAGACATTAGAAATATTGACTAAGTTAAGGTTGTTTATAACACTGGGTACGTTACGTAAGTTTGTAATGCACCCAATGTTAATGTTAAGTATACATTTTTATTTTGTTGATATTTTGCTGCCTTAACTTTTTTTTTATTATTGTTTAGTTTTTTTTTTTGGTAAATGAAATTTTTACTTTTCTTTTTTTTTGACTTTCGTTAAGTGTGAGGTTCACCTTATAACGAAATAAATGTTTTCATTTCATTTCATTTATGAATACTTGTAATATATACCTTACACTTGACTGATGATAGCTAAAATTTGTTTTTTTATGTACAGGTGAAGAACTGAGTTCAGGTTTTCAGCAAAACAGTAGCTGGAGCTTTAAACTTCAATTCTACATTCTGTAAGTTTTCATATTACCTTGTTTTGAAATAAAAAATATTTTGTCTGTTTATATTTATTTAAATTATCATAGAAGATATTGTCAATAGTTTGATCTCAATAATAATTAAAGTAATTATTGTTTGAAGTAATTATTACTTTTATCTAATATCTAATGTTTTTGGAATGCTATATGATTTTTTAACATTATTTTTAATTGCAGCTCAGTATGCTGATGGAAAAGCAGTTAGCAACACTTTGCAAACAACTGCAGAAGTGGTATAGTTTTTTGACGACTTATTTGATAGCGTCAATGGTTGGCAACAAGTTCTAACCCCAAAAGAAAAGGCAAGGAATTAAGAACAGCTTTTACCAAAAATAGTAAGCATCATGAGTTTTGGAGAGATGCCATAATTAAACTAAAAAATATTAAGTTTATTGATAAAAATATTATTTTGGTCGCATACGCGCATATAATTTCAGGTCTAATAACCTGAGTTGTCACAACTTCGTGGCTACATTTAAATCTTTGTTTGTAACAGGATACATTAAGTGTACAAGTACTACCCTCTACTGACGTGCGTTGCGATTGTATTGGTCATGAAAAAATATTTACGGATTCTAGAAATAAGTGTAAATTTAATAATTGCAGGAAACTTACCTCTTGGTTCTGTAAAAAGTGTAAAGTGTCATTATGCCATAATAAAAACAACCAATGTTTCGCATTATTTCATGCCTAGGTATATCTGATTTCTTTACGGCCTTAATGCCTGAAGTATCAAAATTGATACCTGTTTTTTTTTCTAAATAAATATGTAAAATAAATATTGTGATTTTTTAACTATTTTTTTCCCTTCATCTAGACCTACAAGCAAACACTTTATAACATTAAAAATAATATATATAATTAATATAATAAATATTAATAATATTTAAAAATAAAACACTTTCGTAAATCAGGCTACTAAGGGTTAAGACCAAAAATACATTTTTGAGACATAGAAAAAGACAATGAAACACATTCAGCATCAGATGGAAGGATGGATGGTGAGACAAATGAAACCTCTATCCCAGTATTAGGTACTTATCCAGTAAACAAGAACCAAACTGTGAAAGGTAGAATCCCGTGCTTATACCGCAGGGGGGGTTATCCCCCTGCAAAGAAATGAAAAAAGAAAAAGAAAAGAAAAGAAAAAAAAAGAAAAAAGAAAAGAAAGAAAAAAAAAAGAAAAGTTATGAATACATTAAAGATCCACTGTAACATTTGCAAGAAAAGCCTCACCACAAAAAACGAAAATGAACTTCACAGGTGGATCAAAACAAAAGAATACAATAAAAATAATAAAAAAATGTTTCACCCTGCGGAAACCATTGTAAGATACTTTGGAAAAAATTTCGATTATCTATACTAATATATAAAGCTGAAGAGTTTGTTTGGTTGTTTGTTTGTTTGAACGCGATAATCTCTGGAACTACTGGGCCGATTTGAAAAATTCTTTCAGTGTTAGATAGCTCATTTATCGAGGAAGGCTATAGGCTATGTATCATCACGCTAAGACCAATAGGAGCGGAGTCCACGCCGACGAAGTCGCGCGCAGAAGTTAGTATTATATATTGTTTATATTTAAAAATTCGTTAAGAATTTTTAAATAAAAACGGTCAAACAAAAAAAAAGTAATCGAAACTATAAGCACGAACACTAAAATATTGTTTAATGATGACGAATTACTAAGTTGCCAAACTCATAAAAAAAATAATTCACGCCTTGCGTTCATACACGATAATAATGTGTATTTTAAATTGATGCAATAGTATTAATAAAATTCTAAAGGGCATAGATATTGCTAGACTATAGGGCAAAGCCTTACCTGAAATGCAACAATATGCTTTTGATCAATTTAAAAAGAAATTGAAAAAGAAATAAATAAATACCTTAAAAAAATGTTGTTTAATTTATTACTTATTACACCTATATAAATAATGGTACAAAAGGTTTTAAAGCCTGGGTCACTCGTAGCAAAAAAAAGGTGAGTTTTTTGCATTTTGCAAATACTGCTTGACGGATTTTTCTATAGGTAGTTGTGGATAATTTTTTTTATAAACATATGAAATTCGTTAAACACCAAAACTCTGTTCCTATCAGCAGCCAAAGATCGCTTGTAGAGTTTTTGGCAAAAACATAAAATACTGCAAAGAAAGGTGAAATTTTATGGAGCATCTGCCACAGTTAATTAAAAACATATGAAGTGATTCACAAATTGCTAAAGAAACGACTTGTAGTAGGACTAAAACAACTATCATTATAAAGTCAGTTACTGGACAAACCGGAAAGGACATTGTTTTCGAACATTGCCAAAAAACAAGTTTTCCCTAATTAGTGACGAAAGTACTGACAGGAGTTGCATCAAACACCTTTGTATGGTAGCAAGAATATAAAAAGATTACAAAGTCGTTGACTCATTTTTGGGTCATTTCCCGCTTCAAGATGCTACAGCTCAAACATTCTATGAACACATAATAAACATTGTTTTTTAACGAGAATGACATTTTTTACAAAGATAACGTGATTGGGTTTGCAGCAGATGAACGACGGTTGATTTTACGCTTTTTAATTTTATTTTTTTCATTGTTTTAACGTAAAACGTATTTTAATGCTATTATAATAATCCAAACTGATTTTTCTTTCAGATGGTTAAGGCTAAACTTGATAATAAGGAAGTTGATGTAGTTTGGAAAATCCAATTCAATACGCAGTTGTTACTTTTTACCAAAAAATCAAGATGGTACCTGTGAAATTGACTTGGTTCCATTTTCTTGGCATGACTTCAAAGATGATAAATTACTTTGCGCGTATCCAAATACGAAGAAAGATCTGAATAAAAGGGAAACTTATTTGCAAAATTTGACACTACCGAAATCCAAATAGCCATTTTGTTTAATTGAATTAATTTCTTGTACTGGTAAGTAGCAAATTGTTTGTTGTTCTCTTCTTTTAATCATCAGACGATTGATCAGTATATGTATATTTACAATATTTAATTACAACTTCAATTTCTAAATTGAACAATTAATGCATTATTCTGTTATAAATATTTTCGATATATATTTTTTTTTTGAATATAAAAAAATATATTTTCGATATTTTTTTTATCGATTATTTTTTGTATATAAAAAAATATATTTTCGATAAAATCATCGTATATTGAAAACAAATAAGGTTTCAGATACTCTAGAAAGAGGGAAACATCATTTAAAACGTGCTGAAGTTTCCAGAAAGGTTGATACAGAAACCACCAGCGACTCAGATTCTCCGAACCGTCATGATTCCAACATTGTTGAGCTTGCGAAGGACGATCTTGCGAACGAATTCAATGCTGTGGGTACGATGAGCTCAGCTTCTAGTCCGAATTCAAGCCCATTCATTAAAAATAAAATACCTGCTGGTAAATTACATAAAAAATGTATATTTATTATTAATTTTATTGTTTAACTGTCACTTTCTATATTAAAGTCGAATAATTAAACAATTGCTTCTTTTTTTTATTGTAGATGATAATTCTAGTGTTCTGTCTATACAATTAGAGAATCAGGGAACTCTTACCACTCGTATCGTGTACGATGATAAATTGTATAGTAAGTGTTTATCATTTTTTATTGAAAAAAAAAAATTGAATATGTGTTGATTGTTCCCCATAAAATATTGATATCTTATATGTTGGAAACACCAACAAAAACATAATATGTATACTAAAGTTTAAGATGGTAACATTGATTATTGTCTATTCAATCTGTCATTGTCATTTTTGTCATTCTCTCTCTTTGGATTTGGATCGCCGGCGAGGCAGATGTGTTTCTTGAGTGTAAAAACGTAATAAAATATTGAAGTGTTAAAAACCGTCGTTTTGCATTAAAAATCGCCACAAAGTCAACCGCCCACTATCTACCAGCGAGATCGTCGATATACAGTCCACTAATTAGAAACCTATATTTTCTACATTTGGTCCTTCGAGCCGGATAGTGGTGGCGTGGCTTCGAGTGTGGCGGCAACGCATCGTGGTTTTGTACAATTACGCACCGAGAAGCAGCTTTCCGCGAGATCCACGAGGTTCGAAGAGCAATTTAAAACCTGCAACGAAGGAGAAACATTCATTTGCAGTAATATCGAAAGATACGATATCGAAAAAGGAAGCGGCTAGAAGTCCTTGAACTATTTCCGCCCTGTTTGCTCCGTCATAGCGTCATACGCCGAACAACCAATTAGAGGCCTTCGCGGCGTGCATCGTGTTGAAGTTTCATTCGTCGAGGTCGCGGAGCGGTCGCGCGATTCGTCAATCAGCCAATCAGCGGTCGTTGCAGTGTGCAGCAATTCGCGCGGTTCGCCCGTCAGCCAATCAACGGCGTGCTTGGATTCTTTGAGCGTCACGTTGCGTCATCTTGGGCTCTTGCGCAGTTTACAGTTTTATAACGAAACGAAGAAGTTTTCAAAAGTTTTACATTTACATAGTGACTTTAATTTAATATTAGTATAGCTTGTTAAATTTGTGTTAAATACCTACATATAGTGCTGCATAATGGCAGAGCTGAAAAAGCTCGTTTCATATAGGGGATATGTAAAGGGCAGCATAACGAGGCTGTCTCAACAAAGCTTTGTCGCTGACTCGTTCGAAAGCTTGGTGGCAAAAAGGGATCGTCTAATTAAAACGTTTGCTGAGTATGATGAGTACAATAAGTTAATCTTAGCACTGGATCCTAGTGATTCAGAGAATTACTCTGAAATTGAGGATAAATATTATAGCGTCATCTCCACTTTGAATATTGAAATTGATAAAAAACAAAGTAAGGTTGTGCATGAACCTACTGTTCAGGGTAATAATACTAAGTTACGTCTACCTACTATACAAATAGACAAATTTACTGGTAAGTATAGTGACTATACACCGTTTATAAATATATTCAATTCAGTTATTAGTAAAGATGTAACATTAGACAATATCTCTAAACTATACTATTTGAGGTCATTTCTTAAGAATGAACCTTTAGATTTAATTAAAAATTTGCCATTAACCAGTGAAAGTTACCCGGAAGCCCTCCGGTTGTTAGATGAAAGATACAACAACAGATTCCTCATTGTAAATGAACTTAATGGTTCTTTATTGGATGTCAAAGCTTTGGTAGTAAAGTCCTCCCCTCAACATATTAGGGAGTTTGTCTCCCAGGTCAAACAAATACTAACATCACTAAAAAATTTAGGCTCTAAAGTTGAAGCATGGGATGAGATTGTTTTATGTATTTTGTTACGCAAATTAGACAACTACACCAAGGAACACTACCAGTTGGAGCGAGATGTAAAGAAATATCCCACGGTTCAGGAGATCTTGGATTTCCTCGAGAAGAGGGCATTGGCTCTTGAGAATTGTGAACATGTGGCCCAACCCAAGAAAGCTGTAGTCAACGTAACATCAACCTCATCAGGTAACAAACCATGTTTCTATTGTAATGCTAATGACCACAAACTATATAATTGTAAAACTTTCAAATGCTTAGCTGCTAAAGAACGATTTGAGTTCGTTCAAAATAAAAAGTTATGTCATGTATGTTTAAATCAACATGAAAAGAAATGTAGGTTCCATTTCAAGTGCGGTGAGTGCAAGAAATCCCATAACTCACTTGTACACTATGAACCATCACCGTCACCTGTTACATTAATGTCAGGTAACACTTTTAATGATATCTTACTTCCCACAGCTATGGTCAAGCTTGTAGGCAAGGATAACTGTGAAGTTCATGTGAAGGCTATCCTCGATTCAGCGTCTCAAGCATCCATGATAACATGTAGGGTTGTCGAGAAATTAAAATTGGCTCCTATTCAAAATAGGTTGGATATAATAGGAGTCACAAATTCAAAACATACTTCCATGTTTTCTGTGCCTGTGGACTTGTGTTCATTAACATCAAATTATAAAACCTCTTTAAATTGCCAGGTGGTTAAGAAAATAACGTGTAAACTCCCCCGTAGCAGGATAGATATTTCTAAAATAAATATCCCTGCCAATACTGTTCTGGCGGATAAGACGTTTCAAACACCATCTGAAATAGATTTGTTAATTGGTGCGGATGTGTTTTTCCAGGTCTTGTTGCCACCTGAGAACGAGAATATAACACAACCACAACTAATAAACACAAGGTTTGGACATGTAGTAGCGGGAGGGCTGCCTGCACAGCAGGCCTCTAAGCATAAGGTAACCTCTTTGCTTTGCTTAACATGCGAGACTGATGTTAATGAAACTTTAAAACTCTTTTGGAAGGCTGAACAGGTCCAGGAAACATTTAATGAAAAATTAACTGAACACGAGCTCGCTGAGAGTATTTTTCAAAATTCAGTTCAAATTGTAAACAAAACATTCTATGTTGATATGCCTTTGAAGGTACCATTAGAGGATGTAAACAATACAATTGGTAACTCATTCGATTCTGCATATCATAGATTTCTTAACTTAGAAAAAAAGTTACAAAAAAATTCTTTATTGAAAATTAAATACAATGAATTCATTAATGAGTTTGTAACATTAGGTCATGCTGAATATGTGGAGCTTAGTTCTTACAATTTAAATAAGGATTCTGTATATTTTTTACCACATCATGCTGTCATAAATGAAAGTAGTAAAACGACAAAGGTTAGGGCAGTATTTGATGCTTCTATGCAGACAAAAAATAAAGTTTCACTTAATGATTTAATGTTGAATGGGCCTCCAGTTCAAAAAGAGCTATTTGATATTATTCTCTTGTTTCGCTTTGGTGATTATACTTTTTCAACTGATATTCAGAAAATGTATAGGTGTGTAATGCTTAATCCTCAATTTACACCGCTACAAAACATTCTTTTTCGCAATAACACAGAGGAAGAAATAAAATGCTTACGTCTTAAGACTGTTACTTATGGTTTGAAAAGCTCAGCTTATCTGGCCACACGTTGCTTGAAAGAGCTTGCAATAAGGTTTGGCAACAATTATCCGCTAGGTGCGCTTATTTTGCTTAATAACTGTTATGTTGATGATGTGCTTTATGCAGACTCAAATCTAAATATTATGTTAGATGCAAAGAAGCAGTTACAAGAGTTGCTTAGCTTGGGGAACTTTAACACTCACAAGTGGGCGTCTAACTCACCCACGCTACTAGATAATATTCCAAATTCTCAAAGGCAGTTTGATGAGCTTGAACTACAAAAACAAGAATGTAGCATGAAGGCATTAGGCTTAACAATTAACATGAAACAAGATTGCTTTAAAATTGGTTGTCCTACATTACCTAATACTGATAAACCTACGAAAAGGGATATTTTAAGTTATATAGCACGTTTCTATGATCCCATGGGTTTTATTAGTCCTATAGTTATTAAAGCTAAAGCATTAATGCAACGACTTTGGTCAGAGGGTATAGGCTGGAATGACATTGCACCTGAAAGCATTAGAGTGGATTGGCTTCATTTCATTGACAGTTTGTCTAAAATGCATATCATCGAAATACCGAGGAATGTTCCAGTTCCTGAGTCAGCTGTCTCGGTGCAGCTGATTGGATTTGCTGATGCTTCCAGCACCGTTGGCTATGGGTGTTGTATATATCTACGAGTAGTCAACATTTCAGGCGAGGTTAAGGTATTGTTACTCTGTTCCAAGTCGCGAGTCAATCCTATAAGTAAAAGGTTATCAGTACCACGATTAGAATTAAATGCTGCTCATTTGCTTTCTTTATTAATTGACAGAGTCTATAGTATTTTAAAAGTAAAAGTTAAAATTGATAGTGTTACGTTATATTCAGATTCTCAGGTTGTTTTAGCTTGGCTAAAAATAGAAATAACAAGATTATTACCTTATGTTGCAAATAGAGTAAAAATAATTAAAGAAAAAACATTAGCTTGGAACTGGTATTATGTAAAGTCACAGGACAACCCTGCTGATTTAATTAGTAAAGGAGTAGATCCCTGTGAATTATCTTCATGCGCCCTCTGGTGGCACGGGCCCTCGTTTTTGCACTCTCCTACTTATTCAGTCGAAGCAAGTAGTGTAGATGTAGCATTGCCTGGTGACTTACCTGAGCTAAAGGTTGTTCCTGATTCAGCAGTTGCTTTGATTGTTCAAAGTGATCAGGGCTGTTTCCAATTTTTAGCTAGATTTTCCAACCTTAATAAAGTTATTAGAATAATGGCGTATGTAATAAGATTCATAAACAATCTCAGACCAAACGTTAATAAAAATTTAGATTCTTTTCTTCATAGTTCCGAATTACAACAAGCTTTAATGTTAATTATAAAAAATGAACAACATATTTATTTTAAGGATGAAATAAGGGCTTTAAAAATTAATGAAAATGTTAAGGGTCCCCTAAAACCATTACATCCCTTCTTAGATAGTCAGGGTTTAGTTAGAGTGGGAGGACGTCTTCAAAATACAGACTTTTCATTTGCACAAAAACATCCAATAATATTACCAAAAGGTTCATTTATAACTGAGCTTATAATAAACCATGAGCATTTAAGATTGTTACATGCCGCACCTAAATTGATGCTGGCTCATTTAAACCAAAAATATTGGATTATAAACGGTGTACGAGAAATAAAAAAGATAACACATAAATGTATTACGTGTTTCAGATTAAAGGCCAGCACCGCAAAGCAGCTGATGGGTTCCTTGCCTCAGCAGCGTATTACTGCCGCTCGACCGTTCGAAAGGGTCGGGATAGACTTCGCTGGCCCCGTAGATGTTAAAAATTCTCGATTACGACGCGCCGTAGTTTCCAAGGGTTACGTTTGTGTAATAGTTTGCTTTGTTACTAAGGCTGTTCATCTTGAACTTTCTTCAGATTTGTCAACTGACGCGTTTTTAGCCTGTTTTAAACGATTTATCGCTCGTCGCGGGTTACCCAGCGAAGTCTATTGCGACAACGGCGGGTGTTTTAGAGGGGCAAGCAACCAGTTGGCTGATTTGTATAAGCTGTTCGCTTCTGCAGGTCATCAAACCTTAGTACAAGAATATGCTTCTAACCAAAACATAAAATTCCATTTTACACCAAGTTATTCACCAGTGTTTGCTGGACTGGCAGAAGCAGCTGTAAAAAGCATGAAATTCCATTTAAAACGTATCATTTTAAAATCTATATTAACCTATGAACAATTAATCACCATTCTGGCTCAAATTGAGGCAGTATTAAATTCTAGGCCTTTGTTACCTATGTCTGCCGATAGCTCTGATTTTAGTTACCTGACGCCAGGGCATTTTCTAATAGGAACCTCTATGGTTGCATATCCTGAAAGCAATGTTACTGATGTACCTGTGCATAGACTTAAGCATTGGCAAATGTGTAATAAATTGACTCAGCAATTTTGGAATGTATGGCACAAATATTATTTAAATACGTTGCAGAATCGGCCTAAGTGGCGCGATGATCTACCTAATGTAACTGAAGGCATGTTAGTAATTTTAAAAGAGCCAAACGCGCCGCCATTGTTTTGGCCAATGGCAAGAGTAGTAAAGGTTTTTCCTGGTAAGGATGGCAAAGTTAGAGCGTTAAATTTACAAATTCCAAATGGGAAAATTTACAATAGGTCCTTGTCAAGTATCTGTATTTTACCTTTTAATTAGAATAGTAACGATTAAGTTTTATTATTGTAATTTGTTAATTAACATTGTAAAGACTAACAAAACTTTGCATTATAAGATTGTTAAATTCCTATTTAAAATTTATTTGTACCTGATGGTCATAAAAGGGTTCAATTCGATTTATCCTTGTATTGAATTAACTTTAATATTAATTTTCTAAAAAATAATAATAATTTTTTATTAAGTATTGTACCTTGTTTTTGCGTTAATGTAAGTTTCTTTTAATTTAGTTAACTTCGATTCCGCGTTAACCTATAATTTGTGTTAAATTGTATAACCGTACTGTAATGTAGGGTGTTAGAAATTAAGAAACTATATATTTTCATTCTTTTATTTTGTAAAATAACACAAAATAAGTTGTTTGCCGCGTAGGCGGGCAGCATGTTGGAAACACCAACAAAAACATAATATGTATACTAAAGTTTAAGATGGTAACATTGATTATTGTCTATTCAATCTGTCATTGTCATTTTTGTCATTCTCTCTCTTTGGATTTGGATCGCCGGCGAGGCAGATGTGTTTCTTGAGTGTAAAAACGTAATAAAATATTGAAGTGTTAAAAACCGTCGTTTTGCATTAAAAATCGCCACAAAGTCAACCGCCCACTATCTACCAGCGAGATCGTCGATATACAGTCCACTAATTAGAAACCTATATTTTCTACATTATATATTGGCGGGAAGACGTTCTTCAATCTCCATAGCAATAATTTTCTATGTTTTATTTTAGTAAGAATTATTTCAGTTATTTTATTAACCAATAACGGTAAAACTAAGTGTTAAAATGAAAATAGAATATTTACTATTAATTGTTTTTTTTTTTTAAATGACTTAAACTTAAGAACAAACTTAAAATGATTAAATAATAATAATATATAATATAATATAATAATAATAATAATAAGTTTATTTCAGACAAAGTCCATACAATCAGATAGCCGTTTACAAAATAATTAATGAAAAAAAAAAACACAGAAAAACAGAAATAAACATAGTAAACCACCAATAAAACATTAGGAAATTTAAATCAAAATACATGTATATATAATATTCATAGCCGATTAAATAAAAATTCATGTCAATACTTTAGTGAAGCCAATAATGAACAATGTCAACCAATTAAATTAAATAAAATAATAATTAATTAAACAAAACAAAAAATAAAATAAAAATAAAATTATTATACACTCAAACTTAATTCAAAGCATACAATGCAATATCAAGTAAATAAAAAGAAAATCATATGTCACTGTAGCCCTATTACTATGCACATTAACCTATGTTGGATCGGGCAGTCCGTGCGTGCCGCAATCATCCTGAGGATGCCATTGCTGCTGTCTCTCAATCGTCTTAATAATGAGGCCACCTTTTTTCGAATCACTGCTTGATAGCAATCCGTATGAGCTTCGGCAAACATAAGCGATGCTGAGCAATATGGAGGCAGCCGCAATAGCATCCTAAAGATGTTGTTATACTGAACACGCAGTGCACTGGCGGCCCGACGGGTATGACTCACCCATAGGCTGCTCGTGTAAAAGGATTGACAATAAGCCTTAAATAAGGTAATTTTTACTGGAATGGAGCAACGAGCAAATCTACGGGCTATCATATTCCCTCGGACCGCCAGTGCCCTGCGCTCCCGCTCCAGATCCGCGTCATCGGACAGAGTATCCGTTACAACATGCCCGAGATACCTAAAGCTGGTTACCCGCTGCAATTGCTCACCATACAACTTAATTGGAGGAACATAGACCGGCATAGATACATTTATTTTACCCTTGAATAGGAGTATTTTGCTTTTCTTTGTATTATATGTCAGTCCATGCTCCACCGCATATGATGCACATATCTCTAACATTTTGCGAATGGACCCCACCGTTGGTCCCAGCAGCACCATATCGTCCGCGTAGCTAATATTATTTATACATACGTTATCAATATGACAGCCCGTATGAGTGCTGCTGAGCTCAGCGATGAGGTCATTAATGTACAGGTTGAATAACAAAGGAGAGGTCAGTCCACCCTGCCTAACGCCGCATTCCATACCGTATGGCTCGGACAGAGCTCCACCCCATCTCACCTGGTTCTGCTGACAGTGATACCATTCTTGTAATAAGGATACTACTTCCACCGGCACACCCGCACCGATCAACTTGCCCCAAAGCTTATCATACAGAACTGTGTCAAAAGCTTTTGACAAGTCCAAGAAACACGCGTATACCGGCGTTTTCCTATCCGTATAATACTGTACAGCCTGCTTAAGACATAATATGGCACTTTCAGTGGAAAGCCCACTCCTGAAACCGAACTGGGCTTCGTGCAATTTTACGTGTTTTATAAGAATGTCATTAAGCAGGCTGTCCAGCACCTTGGCCATTATGTTCGCAAGAGAGATGGGACGGTAGTTATTCTTATCCGACATATCTCCCGTTCTGTTCTTAATAATAGGAACGACTATCGTTTTAGTTAGTTCTTCAGGTAAGTAGCCGTGGCAGAGGCAAAGATTATAAAACTGGGACAAGACGCGCGGCAAGTGGACCCCAGCATGCCTAAGGTGCCCAACGCTGAGACCATCATACCCAGGGGATTTACCTCTACACATATTATTAATGACGCGAGCAACATCTTTCTCAGTAAATTTAACCTTGATCTGGCCAATGGTCCCAGCAACCGGTGACCGAATCACACCAGAGCTATGCCGCGGTATGGCCCTGAAATGCTCACCAAAAATGTTAGCAATCGTATGTTGATCGCTAACACCATCAACACTCATAGGAAGGCCAGGCTTTCGGCTCATATATCCCGTCTCTTTCCAGAACTGGGAGAATTTTTTAGCAGAATGATGGGAAGCAAGTGTATCCATTTTAATTTGATCCTGCCTATCTTGGCACCACTTTAACTTTTGCTTAAACAATTTCCTACTATCTTTCATGTCAACATATGTCTGACCCGTGTTGGGTTTTCCCGCTGCCACCCAGGCCAAAAACCTCAACCTGGCCTCCCTGTGGTAACCTGAAACATATTTGTTCCATCCCGCAACATAACCACCCCTCCTTTTTACCTTCACCCTTGTACACGTGGATGAAGCTGCATCGGATAATATTGTAACCAGTTTTAAGTACATATTTCTTATAAATAACTTATGATGAACATTAGCACATATTCCGTCACAACAATAAGTCATTTCACACGGGATATCAATTTCTCGTAATTGGTCATGACACAATTGATTATATCTCCGGATTTGTTCGTCTGTACGTTCACCCCATACAATCCCATTGAACACCCGTGCACAGACTGTTGTGTACTTATAGGACACAAGATCCAGGTTACAATCAATTATGAGGGGGAAATGATCAGACCATAGGACGTCGTACTCTACTTGTACATTAACCACAGTAGACAACGCTGCATTCGTGACAACGCAATGATCCAACCATCTCACACAACCATGGGCCTCACTAATAAAAGTATACGTGTCGTCAGATTTCATAAAATTAAGGTCTATACAAGTCCACTTCTGATCATCACAAAAATCCAATAAATGTTTACAAAAAGGTTCGTTAGGGTGTGCATTGAAGTCACCTAAAACGTAAACTACCGAACAGTCATTATTTTCTTCAATAGTAGCACTGATTGAACTCAAACACTGGGTGAAAGTAGGCAGATTATCGGCACAATCAGTCGGCATAATGCAGAAACAATGTTTGTTCTTAAATTTGTGTCATTTAAAAAAGACAGTGTACAAAAATATTTAGTTTATTTTCGCATTTAATTTAAGTATTTTAATTGAAACCATTTTTATCAAATTTTTGTAAAGCCCAAGATAAAATGTTAATCTATGGTGACGTTTTGTCAATGGTACATAAGATGGCCGTTTTGAGCGTAGGTATAAAAGACAAAGGAAAGGGGGACGCGTCCTCTTTGCTCGGGCGTTCGGACGGCGAAATTTTATAAGCTAAGTATTATTGCTCTATTGTTTGAACTAATTTGTAATGAGATGAACATACATATATAGTAATTTTATATTGCGTTAGGATAAGTATTTATTGATTGACGATTTTTAATAAAAGTAATTTGTAATTCGTGGATAGTAAAAGTTACATTACGTAATTTTGACACATTGACTGACGTTACAAAGACTAAACTTTGTAAGATACAACCAGTTGTCGACTACTTAAACGATAAATTTTCGACATTGTACCTTCCGCGGCAAGAGATCGCCATCGATGAATCGCTCCTGAAGTGGCATGGCCGGTTAAGCTTCGCTCAGAAAATCAGCTCCAAAGCGGCACAAGTAGGCGCCAAAACCTATGAGCTATGCGAGGCCGTTTCAGGATACCTTTGGCGATTTTTTGTTTACGCAGGTAAGGACAAGACTGACACTACTGCCGCTACTGACACTACTGCCGCTACTGACACCTCTGCCGCTACTGACACTCCTGCCGCTACTGACACTTCTGCCGACGTAATTTCTGACGCAACAGACTTTCGACCAACGAATGCGACAGCTAAGATTGTGTTTGATTTAGGGGAGCCGCTGCTTTACAGAGGCCACACGCTAATAATGGATAATTTTTACAATTCGCCATTATTAGCGCGTTGCCTTAAACGACGTTCGACAGACTGTTATGGGACTCAACGACTCAACCGAGAATTTGTTCCGAATTCTCTACGAACGCTGACGAAGACAGACTTGAGACAAGGTGAAGTGATGGCGACATACTGTCCCGGTTTGTCTTTGATGGTATGGCGAGATGCTAACCTAGTTAGCATGATCTCGACATACCATCAAAGACAAATCGGGACAGTATGTCGCCATCACTTCACATTATTCTGTTATGTTTTCATTCAGCATTATTCTGTTATGTTTTCGATAAAATCATCGTATGTTGAAAACAAATAAGGTTTCAGATACTCTAGAACTTTGCTGCTAAACCCTATGCCCGCGGGCTACGGTATGGCCTGCGAACGAATTCCAAATGGCCCGCGAGAGCAAGTTCGAAAATTCCCGCTAAGTCTAAAAAAACTTTTTTGCCGAAAAAATATCTTCAAAACCACAAAATTCTTCAGATTACTTTGCAGATTTTTGGAAATTGGTACCAAAAGAAGACTGACTTTCCTGCAATAACTGACCTGGCCTTGCAGTCCTTAAGTAGCTTCGGATCAACGTATGTTTGTGAAAATGTTTTTTCAAGTCTTACTTATGTAAAAAATAAATACCGCACATCACTAACTGAGCAACATATTTCTGACTTGCTGTTACTGTCAACGTCTGATTTGACGCCTAACATAAAAAAGTTACTGGAGTTTAATTTCATAAGCCTAACTAAAATAGGAACCATCAGTGGCCCGCCAAAGATTTCTGAATCTTCTGTTTGGCCCGACTGTTAAAAAGGTTGAGCAGCTTTGCTCTAGAAAGAGGGAAGCCCATGCATATTTATTACAAAACTCAGTTAAGCCAAATCGAATTTGAATATTCGCCTCAAATCAACTCGAAATAATGAAGAAATACTAGCCACTGAAGTACCTAATCTTTATACGTGTGGCTTAAAAATAGATGCCAAAAAACTAAGACTTACAAGACTTTTGTAAAAAAGGTACAATCCCTACCTCTAACCACGAATATTACATGAACCTTATTGCTTCAGGTGATAATATTGATGTTACATAAAATGATTGAATTTCTTTATTGAAGATTTTTAACAATAGTTTATTATTTCTGGTATAAAAATATTAAAAAATAAAGCTATTAATCTTTTTTTATGTCTACCAATTACTACCAACCAACCCTGAACCTATCAACTGTTTGTATATACAAGGTGTGGATGACAATAGAACGATAATTGAAAACACCGTTAGTACTAGTATAAAGAAGTATTTCAAAACCATCAGATAAGTCCTAACATCAAAATCAAAAAAAAAGATTTTTTCATACAAACTAATTCAATATAATTTAATAAAATTTTATAACATCATTTTTGTAACTACAGGATCACTGACCTGTTACACGCGTCATCGCGCCGCCTTCGCGCGTGGCCTTCTTTCTACGCGGCATAATCTCGTGGAAGTGCTATGTGCTTGTACCTACAAAACTTCATTATTTTGATTGAATAAAAAATAGTAAATTAGAAAAGTAAATTAAAATAAATTGTTACGCATTTAAAATTAAATTGAATAAAAAACTATTTGATTTAAATTTTCTCAAACCATCAAATTTTTTTTAAATATGCAGAACTGATCAGTAGCCGATACTGAATAAGTTATTTTTTTTTAAACATTAGTTATTATAATATTATTTGGTCTGCGAACTGTCACTAAATGGCAATGATTAAAAATTGTGCCTTTTTGTGGCAGTCGATGCCATATCCATTATTTCTTAATCTATGATTTTAAAAATAATAATAGCTGTCCTTGAGTCGTTAACCGCCGGTTTTAGGGTAGGTCAGGTCTTTAGTCTGATACATACGTAGAAATTTTAAAAAATGAAAAATCATAATTTGTGACTAAACTACTGGATGTATTTTATTGATTTTTTGTATGTGGGCTTGGAATGTTATTACATATACGCTGTCCAAGTTATCGTTGTATTATCATCCCCACCCTGTATAAATAGATCTATGACACTTGTATCTTTTTACCTCCCTGTTTATTAGTAGATTATTTTCAAAATATCTAAATGGTGAAAAGAGCCAAGTGCAAAATAACAATTAACAGAAAAACTAGTTTAATTACAATAACGATTTATGTACTGAAAATACAAGAATCATGTTAAGCAAAACCGATGCTATTCTTATTAAAATCTAACTTACGGTTTGGAAGATATGGACTAATTATTATTTTTTGTTTAACCTTGCCACTTTGCTCATTATTTTGGAACTTGTTATGTGTGGGTTGACTCTCTTCACTACCAAAAAGACGAGATATATTTACAAACTACATACACACTAAATTTAGAGAAATGTTAAATTTAAAGGAGTAAAATAAATGTTACTTAATAATGACTTAACTAATAAACTTAGTATTGTTAGGAATTGTTTATTTTTAACACTTCCGTTGTATTTAATTTTAATGAAACATCCGGTACATCCGGTGTAGATTATTTAATATTAATTAATAATTTTTAGTTGCAATATTCTGTAACTGTTGCATTTATGAATAGTAAATTTATTAACCAATTGAATAATCATTTAAAGTTATTTTCCAATGTAACTGAATATTCCAATTTCATGATTATTCTTTTGGGGGAACTTCCGGTAGAAATGGCGCCACTGACTAGTTATAAAAGAGAACGATGCAATAAAACCCTGTTTTGCAACCTACTGCAGAGTGTTTAAGGCAAAAAATCTGTTTTCATCATCCCAAAAAGGATCAATGCAGTTTATGCATAGCGTATCGTACTGGTAATTCCAAAGATAAATTAAAATTGCAGGAAAAATATGATTACCATATTGAACAAAAAAAGTTGTTCCGTCAAAAGAGAACCGAATGCAAAGAATTAGCTAAGCAGTCTCCTGACTCAATACAATGCGCAACTTTTGATCTGCAGCAAGTTATATCCTTGCCAATAACAAACGAAAGTTCGCTTTTCTATAAAAGACGTCTGTCCGCCTATAATTTTACCATCTACGACATGACATCACGAGCTTGCACTTGTTTCACGTGGCATGAAGCACAAAGCAAAAGAGGATCCTCAGAAATATCGACGGCTTTAAATATTCATCTGAAAGACAGTGATATTCGTGGTCTAAAACACGTCTATTTATTTGCTGATGGATGCAGCGGACAAAATCGTAACTCTATTGTAGCTTCTGCGTTATAATACACCATTAACAATGCAACAAATCTCGAAGAGATCACATTGCAATTTTCCGTGCCCAATCATGGTCAAAACGAGGGAGACTCTGCCCATAGCGCAATTGGCTATGCCTTAAAGAAGGTTGGAGATGTATTTGTGCCGTCACAGCTGGTTCCTATATACAAACTGCCAAGAAGGAGCCAGCCTTACGATGTCGTAGTCCTGAGTCATACAGATTTCCTTAACTTCAAAAAGTTATCCACAGATTTACGTCTTCTCTCAGTTCGAAGTGATGATGAGAGGCTGCCAATCAATTGGACGGAAATGACCGCATTTCATGTGCGTAAAACTGACCCAACAACGCTGTACTTTAAAACTGACCATCGCCAAACCTCAAACCGTTCTTTAAGTTTAAAACGGCAGCGGTCTTCTTTCTTAAATGATGAATTAAGTCTTCTTAATGACGATCACCGGAAAATTGTGAAAGAAAAATATGACGACTTGATTTCGTTAACAGCCGGTGATGCGCCAGTGATAAGGCTGCCGGAACATGCAGAATTCTACAAATCGCTTCCACATTAAATTAATTATTGTTGAAGATCTTTTAGCAAGGTTACTTTTTCATGATTCGAGACCATGTCTATTTTCTTTGATGCATTTGCATTTTTAAGAGTTCCTATTTAATAATATGATATTAGTATTTTTAGAATTTGTTTTCAGTTCTATTTCGCAGTTTTAACTGCATTTTTAACCATCTCGTTTTTTTAGATTAGTTACTATAAGTAATCGACGTACTAGTATGTATACGTAAGCATAGGTACAAAAATTATGACTATCAAAAGTTATGTTTAAGACTGAATAACTTAATTAAAAATAAGGTTAAGTACATACCTAAGATGTGATCTCAAAGATATTGTTTTATGAAACTGTTAGTTGTCTAATTATACAGATGTTGATTATGTTTGAATTTTAAACAATGACGTTATAGAAAAAAAACTGTTGTTTAAGCTTAAGTTTAACTCTTGTTAAAAAAAATTAACTCTTGTTAAAAAAATTACACAAAAATTCAAAATTTTTGTTACAATTTGTTATTTTTAAACTATCAGTATACCTAATGGTTACGTGTTAGTAATTTGATTCTAACTGATTATTTCTATACCTTGAATTTTATTACATGATTTATAGTACAAATTGCCCGACGTAAGATACAACAAATACCGTCCAAATCGAAAACAAAGTTCTCTCAAAGAGACGTATCTGCTTCGAAAATTTATTATTTAAATAATAATAATCTATATATATAAAAGAGTTATCCACCCATTGAATCGTCACGACATCATCACGAATTTTGGTAGGAATATTCCTTTCGCTGAGTAGAGGTCAGCTAAGAACGGATTTTACGAAGTTCCAACCCTAAGGGGGTTAAACGGGGGTTGGAAGTTTGTATGAAAGTCCTATGTTTTTGAAGTACGAGACTTGAAATTCAAAATGTATGCTCTATAGATGGTGTTGAGGTGTACTAATAATCTATTTTGAGAAATCAACCCCCTTTTGGGGTTAAAACAGAGGATGGTAGTTTGTGTGAAAGTCCAATAAAAAATACACCTACAAACTTGAAATTTGGCCGATAGGTTCCTTAAAGGGAGTAGACATCCGCTAAGAACGGGTTTTACGAAACTGAACCTACAAGAAGGGGTTGCGGGGGAACAATTGAAAATTGAATCGTAAGGCGTAGAGACTTGAGGTAGAAATATTCTTTACGCCGAGTAGAGGTCAGCTAAGAAAGGAATTACGAAATTCCACCCACAAGAGGGGGTTTCGGAGGGTTAACAATAGAAAACTCTTGCAGGGCAATATTTAAATACTTAAAGAACAAGAAAATAGAAGAGGATCTGCTTGGCTGTGAAGACGAAGATACCTCCCTGTCACTACTGGAATCAAATTCGGACTATCAAAAATATCGGAATATTCAAATAAAAATTGGCTCTGCTATCCAAGCAAAAATGTATTCGATATTTTTGTCCACATAGAAGTAATAGTCATTGAAATAATGAAATCTATGAGTCATGAGGAAAATAATATTGAGTATGTGAAACTTATAATATCGGCTGTAGTTGATTCCTCGTTCATAAAATGTATTGAGCACAAAAGTAAACTGACAGAATACTTCATTAAAAAACTGTTGATTTTTGCATAAAAAATTGGTGCAAGGAGGTCAACAGAATACTATCTGGAAAGTCTATCAACTGCGATGAAAATGACCATATAAAAACATATGCACAAAATCATCACATAAAACACAAAACAAAGAAAAGACAAAGAGTAACGGGTGTGCAGCTGACAGTATAAAATAACAACTACAACATAAAAATGAAGATTTTACAAAATAACTAATATGAAAATTATACATATTTAATATACATGTCAAGAAGTGTACATAGAATTTCCATATTTATTATATAATATATAAAGCCGCTTAGTACGAGCCTAAGTATTATTTAAGTTATTTTTGTTACGTCGTACTTTTAATTTGCATATCAACAAGAATATCAAACTCTATTTTTGTGAAACAATGTTATCATAAGCTATCTTGTATTTAAATAAAATTTATACCCACGCGAAGTACTCTATAAGATCAATGTACAGGCAGTTTTTAATTTTGCTCACGCTGATAAACGTTGAGCTGCCTCCGATTTTAGGTAACCATAAACCGAATAAAGCTTGCCCTGAACATTTTGCTCAATGTCAGTTACGTCAGTTAGCAAGCGACGAATTATGGAACGTCGACAAAAAGAATTAATTATATATTGAAAATTAATTTACTCAACTTTGGTCTCCAGCACTGAAAAAAAATGTACTAGACTGCTAGTGCCTATAATAGCAATAAATTACCTGTTTCATTGAGAATTTAGAAAGGTATAAAAAATTAGAGAATTTTTTCGGCTGTACAAACGCATTATACAGCGTGTGGTTTACTTATATGTATAATGGTAGCGGGCAACCCCGGTAGTAGTTCCCCGTTTTTCCGCTAGGCTCTAAGCGGGCAAGCGGGCGACATTGGAGAGGGAATCACGTAAGTGAGCCGTGTGGCTATGGCGATGCCCGCCATTTTTTTGAGTGATTATTATATTATTCGAAATTATTTACTAACTGTTCATGAGACTATTGTTCTTTTCTTCCTTGTATGTGAACTTTAATAAACGTGCCATACAACATAACATTCTTTGTGGTCAACGCCCCTCACGGTACTACGTAGGTATATTATAACTGGCAGCCCAACGTGTATAATAATAGTTGCTTGGAGTGATATAATTCGTCTCGACGCAATTCACTCGGCATGTACGTTTCGGGTATTTTCGAACTCATTGTGGTGTTGTTACGCTGTAAACCATCGTTATCATTCTTCGATGGCTCAAAACTGATAAACAATGCCGAGAACACGGAAAATGTCGGAAGCAGACAATGCGGACAATAATGGCGTCGGCGGTGCCGACGTTGTCTCGATTAATGCTATTACGCTGTCTCAAGAAACGCTCACCAGTTTGTTAACAAGTATACAGCAAATCCAAAATGAATTTTGCCAACAATTAATTCGAGAGGTACGCTCATCTACGTCGCAAGCTAATATGACAGATTACCTATCGGGTTCAACACATTCCATGAACGGAAATTTCGCGAAGTGTTTGTCGCGTTACGGTGGTCGCCCGGAGAATCGTTAGACAACTTCAATAACTGTCTGATAGGGCCCCGTATTTCATCGAAGGAAGACTCAGTATAAAAAAATAAAAATAAAATAAAAATAAAAATAGCCGTTATTTCTATTACTATTACAATTTCAATAAATATCAGCGCAAGTATTGTTATTATAAACATATGTATGTATCTTAACCTATGTTATATATATTGATTTTATATAATTAACTCTTCTACATATTTATAACACAACTTAATTAACATTAGTATTAGTAATAGTCGCCTCTGCGGCGTAGACCTTTATTGTTATTATAAACATATGTATGTATCTTAACCTATGTTATATATATTGATTTTATATAATTAACTCTTCTACATATTTATAACACAACTTAATTAACATTAGTATTAGTAATAGTCGCCTCTGCGGCGTAGACCTCTCCTAAACCTTTCCATGTATCCCTTTCCCGTGCTTTTCGTATCCATAGCGGTCCACATCTCTGGTTAAAGATATCTCTCCACCTTTTGCTTGGTCTCCCTTTTTTCCTTGACCTGTCTCTTGGCACCCATTCTGTTAGGCGTTTTGTCCATCGGTTATTATCCATTCTACAGATATGTCCTACCCAGTGCATGACTTGAGTAGTCTTGTTCTTTTCCTTACATCTATTATTTTTGTTTTATTCCTGATGCTAAAGTTGCTAAACTTATCTGATAGTTTTAGACCAAGCCTGCTTCTTTTCATTTTACGCTGACAGATAGCAATTTTTTCTTCGTCCACTTTTCTCAGTGACCATGTTTGCCAACCATATGTTAGGCATGGCAATATCACTATTTCGAAAAGTTTTCTCTTTATATTTATATTAATATCGTTGGTTTTCATTATTTCTCTCAATCCCCAATATTTCTTCCAGGCTAGAGTTATCCTTCTTTCTGTTTCTTTTCCTGTATTATTTTCAAATGATACTAGCTGTCCCAAATATATATATATATATATTCTTTTACATAATTATTCAATTATTTCATTTTCTACCCTAATGTCCTGAGGGAGTCCATTGGTCAAAATTTTTGTTTTCGTCTTGTTCATTAACAATCCCACCTTTTGACTTTCTGTTGCTAGTTCAATTAACATGTCCTCCAATTCGTTAGCACTTTCTGCGAATACCACTATGTCGTCCGTGAAACGCAAATGGTTCAGCATTTCTCCATCTATTTTTATTCCCTTCGATTCCCAATCTAGACGTCTGAAAACAGACTCGAGCACCGCCGAAAACAGTTTCGGGGAGAGCGGGTCTCCCTGCCTTACTCCTTTTTGTATTGGGAATTCTGAACCTTCACGTTCTAGGCGCACTTTAGCCAGACATTTTGTATATATACTCTTAATTAAGTTAATGTATTTCTGGTTGACGCCTTGCTGTGTAAGTGATATCCATATAGCTTCGAAGTATATAGAGTCAAATGCTTTTGTAAAATCTATAAAGCACATGTATAAAGTCTTGCCATACTCCTTTGCTTTTTCAATTACCTGCGTTACAGCTTGTACATGGCCCATAGTCGAATAACTTTTACGTAAACCTGCTTGCTCGCGCGGTTGGTTTTCTTCTAGAGTCTTTGTTATCCTACTCAATATAATCTTCGAAAAAATTTTATATAAATTTGACATAAGACTGATTGGCCTATAGTTTCCTAGATCACTTCTATCCCCTTTTTTGAATAGTCGTATGATTGCTTTTGACCATTGGTCTGGTGTGTCTTCGGTTCTAAGTATATTATTGAACAATATTTGAAGAGGTTTTAAAAGTAAATCGGATAATGTTTTAAGGGTTTCGTTTGTAATGTTGTCGCTTCCTGGGGTTTTGTCGTTTTTTGGGATTTTATTGCATGTTCGATTTCTGAACTAAGAATGATTGGTGTCTCTTCATTTGCATCTGCTCTACATTCGTTCGATTTTGTACCTGGGAAGGAAAAGGTGCTATATGTGGTAGTGTAGAGCATTTTATAGAATTTTGTAGCTTCATTTATGATATCTGGACGTCGTGATTGGAAAATTCCCTGTTTATTCTTTAGCTTTACTGTCCACTCTGACTTATCGCTCAACTCTTTATAAGCTTTGCGTACAGCCCCTGTCTTTCCTATTAATTTTTCGAAGGTACTTTGTCGTATTGCTTTTTTTTGCTGTAAAATGTTTCTATTAATTTTTTTGCTTATTCTTGTTATTTCGCATTTTACTTCCTTTGTTCTCTTCTTTGTATATAACTCTTTCCTCTGTTCTAAGAGAACTTCTGTTTCGGCCCTTAGACATTTTAAATAGTGAGTTAAACGACATGCTCGATGATGTACCACTGAGTAATCACCAAAACTAACTTAGTTTTATTGACTAGGTTTTAAATTTATTTTATTGGTTTTAATTTAGTTTATTATTAATGGAAATTATTGAATTGATGGAATTATTATAGTTTTTATTAATATAGATTATGTAATTTGATTATTTATTGTGAATTTTAGAAATAATTTCGTTTTATTGAAATGACTCGATGGAATTAAATGTGATGTCAATTATTCTTGTATTTTTGTCCTTATATGACATGTATTTATTACAACAACGACACTAACGCATTACCATAACTATTCTGTTATGTTAGATGTAAGATGATTGAATAAAAATATGAAAAATAATGAAAAAAAACTTATTTCATCAACATGACGAAGCACCCAGTTGAAACTAAAAATCACCAGTTCTTTCGAAACTGTTAAAAATTACCCATTCGTGTTAAATCGTATGAAAGACAATATGCGTAAACGTGCCGAACTGTGTATCACACGAGAAAGAGCTCAATTTGAACATTTGTTAAAGTTAGTGTAGTTACTTGTATGTAGGTTAATAATTAAGTTTAATTCTCAATAATAAACAATAAAAAATAAGATAACTACGATTGTTTTGATTAAATTATATACCACTAACCCTGTTTCCTGCTAAAAATGAAATAATTTCTGGTTCATAATTGACAATCGTTGTAAATAAGTATGATTCCATTTTTAAATACACCAGAAATACAAAGATAGGTAAACAGTTCATATTAATTTTTGTTCAAAGTTGTGAAAACACACGTTGTTGAAAATACAAAGAACGGAGACATAACAATAAGGAATGAAGAAACTGGAAAA
Source organism: Melitaea athalia (assembly GCA_905220545.2). Taxonomy (NCBI): domain Eukaryota; kingdom Metazoa; phylum Arthropoda; class Insecta; order Lepidoptera; family Nymphalidae; genus Melitaea; species Melitaea athalia. The sequence goes on along the minus strand of HG992189.1, from coordinate 17,126,777 downwards.
ACCTTAAGAAGGAACATAGTCCATTTAAAAAGAGTGGAAAGGCAATGGAAAGCTGTAGGTGAAGATCAAGAAAGTGAAGTTTTTGAACCTGGAGTAAGTGGAAGTGAAAATAAATGACTGAAATTGTAAACGCTTTCACGATCACGATTCAGCCCGTAATATCCCACTGTTGGGCATAGGCTTCTTTTCCATGTAGGAGAAGGATCGGAGCTTAATAAACCACGCTGCTCCAATGCGGGTTGGCAGATATATTCCGTACTATGAGTAACGATCGCTATCAGGTGTATATGATAACAACCGTAAACGATTTAATTGTGATTAATTAATTCATTATATTCTCGTTAACACAAGATATACTCGGTTAATCCCTCCGCGCTATTTCCAGCACCATTGTACCTGTGCAATTATTATTTGTTCCTCTTACGGTTTACTTTGCAGTTTACCCATCTTCAAAGATATTAATAGTATAATAATTGAAAGCTGTTTTCGGTATAATTGAACTACTGGTTTAATCACTACTCCCAAATAATCCCAACACTCTCGAGCGATTGTTTACAGTTGCGCTTGCCGTATTGGTGTCGCCGTTGGAAACTCTACACTGCTGTGAAGCGTGAACGCGGGCTTCAATCGATCTAGCCTAATTTTTGTGTACTGTTTTTCTGCGTAGTCTGCTGCATAATTTTATAATGTTTATCTTTGTTGGCGCCTGCATAAGCTATGAAGAAATCCCGTAGCAAAATAATTTGCTCATGCCTTTTCCTAGGCGCTTAGTTTTATGTTCGTAGCGTACGTCATTTTTAATAACTAACTTCACTTACTATAATGTATTATCTATGTTGACTTATATCGCCGCCTAAACTTACGTGCCTTTCAAAATATTTGTTTATTTATGTTAAATATTGTTGAAAGTAATAAAGAGAACATTTGTATTAAGTCTTCAGGGTTTTAATTCAGCCAAGAAGAGTAAACTTCCTCTATGTACAAGATACATAAGTTTGGCGACCGTGACAAGACTGATCTTGAATAACCTTAACACGAGCATGAGGTGGATTTGTTTGGTGGCGCTATCATAGAAGAATACTAGCTGTTGTGGCTTTAATGTGCTTCAGAAGCCTATTTGTGTACTAATAATGCAGTTCTAGTACATATTTTGAGGAATTTGCCGGGTGTAAGGTTACAATTGGCACGCGGCCCCAGTCAGACCGGCAGCGGCGCAGCCGATCCATTCAGATAAGTAAGTAAGGAAGCCTCCTTTAACCTATTTTTTTTTTAAATTTCTAGGAATCCTAGTTCCTATTTTGGCCCTGTGTCCATGCAAGTGGTTTCGATCCTCTCGAGAAACTCGATCGAGTAGTAGTGGGTATCCAGCTAGTAAATTACAATTTCAATATTTTTATCATCTTTCTATAGGTGCTATTATTGTTATCACGTAGGTTGAAGATCTACTTACTTTTTGTTGTTTGTTCTGTAAAACTATACCAGTATTACAGAAATCTGTAATTTAAATTGAAAGCTAAATTGTTTTCAAATAATTAAAAATAAAATTGTTGTCCAATATCGATTTTAAATTTAATTTTCCTGCGAATATTCAGCTAGCGGACCCTAGTTTTAATGATTCTAAGCCAGTTCAAATGCTTATAGGATCTGATTTATTTTGGGAGATTATCGGTAGTGAACAAAAATCGCTAGGTAAAACTACTATAAACCATTGTTGAGAAGTTCACAGTTTGGCTGGATAGTTTTCGGGTCCTATTTTTATTAAATGTGAACTTAGATAATTCATTTGCAATTTTTCAGTTTCTCACTCTAGTTTGGAAAACTTGAACGATCAATTTGCCAAGTTTTGGGAAATTGAAGATCTCCCCAAGCGTCCGTCACTTCTACGTGACAGTGAGAAGGCTTGTGAGCAACATTTTAGTGCTCACACTAGGCGTCTACAGTCAGGCCGCTTTGTTGTTAAGCTGCCTCTAGTATCTACCCCCGACTGTTTAGGCGATTCATACAAACTAGCCAAACGACGATTTTTAAATCTAGAAAAAAGATTCAGGAAACAACCTCAGCTAAAAAGTCATATTGCTATTTTATATCTGAGTACCGCGAGCTAGGTCATTGCACAGAGTCTCCTATTGAAATACCAGAAACTTATTATTTCTTATGTCACCATGCCGTACTAAGGGAACAGAGTGAGTCCACCAAGTACAGGGCTCTGCACCTACTACGACAGGTTATTCAATCAATGACCTACAAATGGTTGGCGCAAACATTCAAGACTCCTTGTATTCTATTTTAATTAGGTTTCGTCAATACAAGTACGTCCTTTCGGGTGATGTCGCAAACATGTTTCAACAAGTACTAGTGCATGAGGACGATCGAAACCTGCAACTTATTTTATGGTGGGAAAACGAGAATAAACCCATAAAAACATTGGTAATGAACACAGTCATATAAGGGTTTGCTAGCGCCACTTTCTTAATCACACGTTACCCGAACCCCCCCACCCCAGCCTGCGAATTTGGGATATATATAAAAATAAAAATACAATAGATGTATTTTTAATAGCACTTCTCAGAAATGTTAATTATATAAATAACACCCCCGTAGTTTATGAATAAAAAATAGGTAAAGATCGCGCATCTTATACGGTCGATATCTCCTCGGATACCTAAAATTCGGTACTTCTTATAATCTATAAAAACTGCACCCTGCTTAAATCTAATTGCACCATCAATAAAAATACATGAAATGCAATATTAATTGCAAAAAGTTAATAAAACTTAATTTATCAATTGCCGAACTGCACAGCGTCCTCGCGCATGCGCGGCGCAGATATTCTAGGGAATCTAGGGTTTTTATCAGGGGCCTAACACTCCATACAAATATTTTTTTCTTAGAGAAAAATTAGTTCGTCACATTGCAGTAGATGGCGTTATGTAGCAGTTTTTTGTCATCTAATAGCTACTAGATGTCACTGTTGCTTTTCGACTTTTTGTATGAATATCTTTAATTATATTAATTTAAAAAAATCGCTTATCATGAAAAATAATTTCGTAATTTTATATTTATGTAGCATAAACATCAATAACACTAGCTAAAAATGTTTATGTTTTATGTGGCATAATAGAATTTGTTCCTCCTGTTATTCCACCAGGAATGGGACACTATATTAGTTACTGTAGAAAATTGAACAATACATGGTATGTATGCAATGATTTGCATAAAAGTAAGAAGAACCTTACAGCTGGACAATTAAGCAATAAAAAAATTAGTATGATATTCTATGCAAAATGTAAAAGCGTGTGAATAGACTTTCAAAGTTAAAGGTTATAACAGTAACTAATGTAAATCTGTTTTATAAATCCATTCTACTTTGTAATTTATATGTTATCTTATTATACTCGTAGTTGTTAATAACTTACCTATTTATTATTAAATCATTATTATGCTTTAGTTTGCATGTTAAAACTACAGTTCTGCTCCAAAATGTTATATGTAATGAACAGTATTGATCGCATTCACGATTCACCACACAGTATACATATGTGTTGATATATGTATGTGTATGCGTGTGCGTGTACCAAAAGAAGAATGCCCATTTTTCACCTGACTATGTATAGAAATGAAATAAATCTTAAAATTCAGCTAATTTAATTGTTTATTAATTACGCTTATCACAATGTTAAAAGAAACGCAGGAAAAAAATATTTTGTAATATTTCTATTTTCTTAGTCTACGTCAAGGGTTAACGTATTAACATAACTTGAACGCATCTCAACTACATTTTTTTACGACGTTCCATTTTACACACTGCTACTTGACTTTTTTTTAAGCTGTTTCTGTGTTTTATACATTATTTTACGTTTTATTTATTTCATTTCATATATTTTTTATTTTTATTAGGTTTTCAATATTTCAGATGAATAAAAAGTTAGACCCTTGTGTTCTCATGATTTTGACACGAGGTGCGCAGAAGTAGATCGCGCTCGTAAATTAAATAACTGGGACGATCGAGAATGTCTGGGACGCGTAGGCGGTTGCTTACGTGGTGATGCTAATACATGGCTGGATGGCTGGACTGCACGTGGACGAACTTTAAAACTGAATTTCGATTGTTGTGTCCACGTGATGTTTACATGGCCACTGTCCTGTACAATGTGATGAGAACAAACTCTAACAAATACACCAATTACGCAGAGTACACCCGATAGTTGTAAAGTGGCTTTCGAACGAATTAAAAACTGCTATAGTGATCCGAGGCATTTTCGATCCTCAGATTAAAGCCGCGTCAACAAACGCTAGGTTACAGAGTCAAATAATAGGGTCGAATTTCTGTCAGTATACGTAAAACCCAAGAGCGCGCCTTCCACTAATAATCCTGTTCGCGATAGTAGTACGTTAAATCCGCGTAAACGTCACGCTATTAGGTACGATTGAATGTCTTGCTACACTTGTGGCGTAACGCGGTAACGATTACCGAATCGGTGGTAGCTTAACTTTTAAAAATAATAATCACTTTAAAATTTTAATTTGTAAAATGACGATTCGATAGTGTTTTTGAAGCCTATTTGAATAAAGTTCTTTTTGACAGAGACTGGTTTGGTAACTGATTCGAGTTTCAATTTCAATCATAAGAAATGCTCTTTTTATCAACTGAGAGAGTATCGGACATACCATAAGTCAAGGTCAGGGGGCTTACCATGATCTTTTCTAAAACTATCATGTTTCCAGAACACTTTGTTATAAGATTACAATAACATTACTTAGATTCGTACCATGAGCATTTTATAATGTATGAAAACATTATTGTTTTATTCCTGCTTAGAGATGTGAAAGAACGAACGATTTCATAATGATTGTCTATGACATATCAATGGGCGAAAACGAGATAGAAGCTTTTTTAATGTGTTTTGTCCTTTTCGCACGAACATTACGATTTGCGTTTCGTATTACGTATTTATTTTATAAAATTAAGAATTTTCTTACTAAATAATAACGTTATTTTAAAATATTATAACACAAAATCACTAACATTTAATTAATTAAACATAAGAAAAGTATGACACTGTCTAAAAATTGAGCGATTAAACAGTAAAGCTGTTAAAAAAATTAAATGTTTTTAAACGGAACGTAAAATATTACTACGAGTAGAAGTGTTTAGTGTTGGCGCGCAAAAATAGAAAAGTTTTCAAGTGAAGAACCTGTGAAGATATTTTAATTTCAATTTTCAATAGACTCAACATATAATGGCAAATAGAAAGTAAGTAATAATACTTTAAAACAAAGAATTTTGAAAATGCGTGATATTGCTCTATAATATTATATTGAGAACATCAATGCAAAAGTTATATGGTATTTCAAGTGGTTTATGATTTTGTTTGCAGCGTTGGAATGCGTCGGGTTTCTGGGCAACAGCTCGATATCCTATGGGAATACCTACATTCTCATAGGGATACTGCCGTTGCCTATAATAGATCCCTACAGGCAAAAGAGCACTCGAAAAGAAAATGGCAAGAGGTAGCGGAGATATTAAATGCTCAAGGCGATGGGTGTCATAAAGATTGGAAAAACTGGTCTAAAGTAAATAAAATACATAATTTTCATTTTTTAAATCATTTAATATTATCTAACAATGCTTCAATTTTAATATTATGATTTTTTTCAGTATTGGGTAGATTATAAGGCTAAATTAAAAAAAAAGGGTGGCATCCTTGCGATTGTCCCAAGGCAGGACGGGGGGTTATCCATCAACGGAGCAACCTCTGTCCGACATCGATAAAAAGTTTCTCGAGATATTGGGGGAGGATTACGGACAGGGGTTGAGCGGTGTTCAAGTGGAACCATTTCCAGTAAGGGCTCCCACACAAAAACGCGAATTCGCATCGCATCGCAAATATCTGCGAATTCGCACGAACGCACCGCAAGAATTTCATCGTCATCCTTGGTGACGCCATTTTAGTCCGCTCTGAGACAGCTTTTTAGAAAGACGCGCGGCGCCTGCGCCGCCTTCTTTGTTTATAAAAAAATGGCGGAATATGATATAGATTTTTTAATATCTTTAATTGAGGAGCGTCCCGTCCTTTGGGACACAAGTGATGAACATTATAAAAATAAATTTATTAAGCAAGATGCGTGGAAGAGCGTCTGTGAAAGTTTGTTTCCAAATTACCAAGACAAAGAAAACAGTGAAAAAACAAAACTTGGTAAGTACTTTTATTTCTACAACAATACAATCAATGTATATAAGTATGAATTAAATAGCGTGCGCGCGTGTAAGAGGGCTTCCAGAATCTGGCGCGCTATTCGTACTTCTATGAATAAATGTAATTCAGTGGAATAAAGTGTACGACAAGGTAAATAATGAGCATCGACTAATGTCGTGTTTCTGACCTATTTTGATTTTCTTATAAATGACTGACAACTATTTTGTTTGCTTATAAAGTTGAATTATGTTTTTTTTAATAACGTTTTAAAATTGTTATTACTTATTTCTGATGTTTTGCTATGCCCATTATTTATCTTGAAGTACCTACTGTATATCTACAGTACGTCCGAAATAACTTGGTAAGCCCGAACTACGCGCAGCACGAACGTTTTTTTGGAACCAAATGGTGGCATACCCTTCATTCAATCAAATATCGCAATCGATTTTAATCGATTTGGAATTTATTAATTTTTGTTTATACGAGATATTGAACGAAATCGATTTACAAACATAGTTAATGTTATCGTTAGTAAACGAGATTCCCCTTACCGCATTGCGTCCCATATTTGCACATTTAAGTTTTTTGTCAATAATTCAAATTTATTCCAAGTTTGAGTGATGGCAACTTTAAAAACCATAGACTAGATAGATACTTTGACGTTTAGTAGCTGCATAATGTTGGTAAGCCTGCTAGAATAAAAAAACGAAGGTAAGTAAGTAGCTCTGTATTTGAACCCGAATTTCTCAGAATTCTACGGATATTTTTGCTTGTATATTTTTCTATGCATGAATTCATCTTTTGCGAGTCTAAAAATAAAAGAACCTGCTTTAGATTATTATTGATTCTAAAGTTATTCTGCGAGATTGTCGTGTGCATATTTGGGACGATATGCAGACTTGGCTCAAAAGTGCTGTGTATATATGGGACGGTATGCAGATAGCAGAAAAACTGTACTGTTCATATATGACTCGTCATGCAGTATGAACGCATGCAGGATGAGTTAGTAATATAATATATTTATTCTGCCCATTAATTTTTGAACTGTCTTCTTTCGCAGTAAAGTCAAGTCACGGGTTCGACTCCCGTGGAGTTTTACTTGACCAGACTTAGGTCATGTAGGTTGGGTACGCTTTCTGATTTTTTATTCAAGCTGCTCATGTTTGTTTGTTTTCTCGCTAATAAAGCAACCGCCTTGAGGCCTACTGGCAAAAATATGGATATGAGCATGGGCTTCAGATGTCTAATGAAGCCCATGCTCATATCCATATTTTTTCCCCGGTCCCCGGCCCCCCTTCTCCGATAACGGGTCATAACTATCACATGCTTTAAGTGTTTGGTTGCATGGTGTATGCTAACTTTATTTATTATGCTTTTAACAGATTTCGCTCTTAGCTCAGCCTAAAAAATGGTAAGCAGGTATTATTCTGAAGATATACCTTCCGGTAGCGAGGATGAGGCTCTATCTAGTGACGACGATGAAGATTACCAACCAGATGAAGATCCGTTGGCACATTCAGAAGTGGATAATGATTCTGGTGATGACAGCGATGACGATTCACCCTCTTCGACTATGCCAGATCCACATACATCAAGACGACCTCAAAGATCAGCTAAATACAATTGGGAACCAGGTTCAATGGAGTATAAAGAAGAGGATTGCACATTCTTAGGTGATATACGCCCCACTGATGCTCTTAAAGCACTAAAAACACCTATCCAGTTGTTCGATTTATTTTTCCCCCCTGATCTTATTGAGTTGATTGTTTCTGAGAGTATGAGATATGCAAGTCAGCAGGGCAAAGAATATACGACTTCTCCAACAGAAATCAGACAATTTATTGGCATACTGATATATATGTCAGTGATACGTTATCCAACTACTAGACACTACTGGAAGATAGGAATGGAATTTGATCTTATCGTTGATACAATGTCTTGTAACAGGTTTGAGGAAATTAAAAGGTTTCTTCATTTCGTGAACAATGATGATATGTTACAATCCACGAATCCAGATTTCGACAAGTAGCAGAAAATCCGTCCAGTGTTGTCAATGGTAAAACAGATGCTGTTACAAGTTCCAAAAGAAGAATATTTGGCAGTGGACGAACAAATTGTGCCCACAAAAACTAGCAAAAGTAGTCTCAAACAATATAACCCCAAAAAACCCCACAAATGGGGCTACAAGATTTATATCCTCAGTGGAGTTTCAGGTTTTTCTTACGATTTTGACCTGTATGCTGGTAAGCAAAGTGATAAAGTCCCCGAAAATAATCCAAACTTAGGCACTAGCAGCAACGTGGTTCTTCGTTTGACCGAAAGTGTGCCGACACATCTGAATTATAAAATATTCTTCGATAACTGGTTCACGAGCGTGGATTTAATGGTCTGCATGCATAACAAAGGGATTTTACCATTGGGGACTGTCCGGTCTAACAGGCTTGGGGGAGCTAAACTTCCCACAAAAAAAGAAATGTCCAGAGAGGGTAGAGGATCTACCGCCGAATTGCATGCCACAGTTGATGATACGACTGTAGCCGTGATTTCGTGGCTAGATAATAAAGTTGTCCATTTATGTTCAACTTATGTTGGAGTTACTCCGACAACCATAGTCAGGCGATATGACAGAAAAAGAAAGCTGTACCACGAAGTAAGTTGCCCTAAAGCAGTACAGCTTTATAACAGGCACATGGGAGGTGTGGACACTTTGGATTCAATGTTAGGTTACTACAGAATTAAAGTGCGGTCCAAGAAATGGTACCTTAGAGTTTTTTTTCATCGAATTAACGTAGGACCAATAAACGTATAAAGAAATGATTACCCTGTATTTTTAGGGTTCCGAAGTAAGTTTGAAAAGTAAAAATAAAAAAAAACAGAACCCTTATAGGATCACTTTGTTGTCCGTCTGTCAAGACCTTATTTCTCAGTAACGCGTAGAGGTCTCAAGCTGAAATTCATATCAAATAGGTACTTAGTTCTACTGTCCATTAGAGCTGTAAAAAAATCAAACTACGAAGCCAATGCATTCAAAATATACAGCCGTTTATGCTGCAAATTGTCGACACTCCCCGTGAACTCAGAATCTTGAAATTCGGTGCGAAGCAACGTCTTATAGCACAGATAAACGAAAAATTGCGACAAGCATAAATTTTTTGTTACATCATATAATAAAAATATTTTTGATAATTTTGTTTGTACGGAACCCTCAGTGCGCGAGTCCGAATCGCACTTGGTCGGTTTTTTTTTAGAAGAAAACTGAAGAAAAAGAAATCTGCGGCCCTCCAGATTTTGTAGTAAATTTAATTAGCCCGCGAAGGTATGAAGTTTGGACAGCCCTGCTTCAGAGGACCAAAACCAAATATTGAAGAATTTGTCGGCGAAAGTTTTGTTAATATTCCTACAGAAGATAAAACATAATTTGAAATATACAAATTATTTTTGACGGAAGACATAATTTAAAAAAAAATACAGTAGAAACAAATAATTACGCTGCTAAATCATAGAAAAAAAAAAATAAAACAGCAAAAATCACGTTCAAACCTATGGAATCCTACTGATTACGATGAAATGCATAGGTTTTCGGGAGCCATAATTGTCATTAGCTTGAACAAGGTACCACATATCGTCGCAAAAAAGGCAGAATTACTGAAGCGCCAAAATAGGCATATTGAGTTTGCCGAATTGTCATTTGACGCTGGTTCTGCTTTTGTGTATACCTAATTTATAGGTACGAGTATATACGTTATTGGTTTAGATTGAGCAAGGTAGAAGCATTTAGAATTCTAGATAGTTTTTAACAGGTTTGTCAGGTCTAGACCAGCACGGCAGATATTCGGCACGAGCCATTAGTTCCCAATTTGTGTCGGATATTTTAGCCAGCCATCTAGCTTGAGTAAAATAGTATTAATTATTTACTTAACCGTTTTTTATGAAACTTGCACTCTCTCATATTAAATCTCTAGATACCTACATACATAAAAAACTGATGCCGATTTTATTATAAAATAATTATGCATTACAATAATTATGAATTCGTGGGGATGCAAGCCACGTTTTTGTTGTATAATTATGTTATGGATAGGTGAGAAGGTTAACTTAAGATTAATTTGATTATAACTAGATGGTAGGTAGATTTGATTATAACTAGATGGTATATTAAACGTTTTTTAAATTTATATGAGACTTACTATTCCTTTCTATTTTTTCAGCTCATAATGGAAAGTAAGAATCAGAGTTTTTACAAAAGGTACGCAGCAAGACTGAAGGATGAACAGGAACCTGTAGCTGGAACATCAAAGACACCACTAATGGAAACAGTCTCAAAGCCAGCAGTACTTAAAAGACTGATATTTAAAACCCCTGAAAAAAAAAACACAGAAGTACAAATCAAATAACTTGAACAAGGAGCTCTTGATACCAAAACCAGTTGTTATGCGCAGTGCAAATACAGAAGCTGAACCACCACGCATTGATTTAACAGTTTGCGATTTGACAAATGACATAAGAGAACCATACCAGGAACAAAATCTTACAGAAAAAACAATACAAAAAGAATTAGACATTTTCAGAGAAATTGAACGACAACACGAAATTCAGGAGGCTTGTGAACAAATCCGACGAGAACACTTTGAAGAGATGAACATGGGATCAAAATTTGTACAAATTGAATCTAAACAACTTGAACTGACAGACAGTAAAATTTAATGGAAGATTACAACAATGAAACACCTGAGATAGTACCAGACAACATACTGAAGCGATGTGATAGTAAGCAGTTTTTCGAGACAGAAGAAAGCAAAGGAGAAATTGTAAAAGTTACTAATGAAAATATAGAATCTGAAAATGATGCTACAGATGGCATATTGTTATGTCTTCGAAACAACGTGGAGCACAACAACGACATAGATTTTAAATGCATGGAAGATTTCAAAGAAATAGATATTAATTTACAGGAAAATAAAAAAGTAACCGCTGAAATTAATTTTATTAACATAGGAATGAATATACAGGAAGACCAAAAAAGCTATGAAGGAGAGATTTGTAAAGATAAGAAAATACCTGAAATAAAAAACGCGTTTATGCGTTAAAAACTTTCTCTTTCTAATAGCTTTTCAGTTTCATAATAATTTAAAGATAGCAGAAGTTTCGTTAAGATGTTAGTTGCTTTAATTTTAGTTAGTGGGAAGATGTTTAATTTATTATTTATCCTATTATACAATAATGCAGACTGACAAGCGAATTGGTTCTTTTTAAATTTAGTATTGCAAAAAGGTACCTGGCAAGCACTAGCAATTCTACGTTTATTGACAGAACTTTTTTTATAATTTAATTGTAGATGCAGTTTCTGAATTGCCCTTATAATGTATAGTTGACGAATAGCTAGTAAGTTATGAGAACTATACAGATCGAAAGTCGGGTACCGGGAAGGCTTGCTAAAGGTCACTTTAAGAAGGGCACGTTGTCCTCTCTCCAAAGTCAGCAAGTGGGTTTTGGCTGCTCCACCCCAAGCTGGAATGCAGTAACTCAGTACCGATTGAGCCAAAGCTTATAGGTCATCGTTAGGACTCTGTCATCTGCTACCCGTTTCAACCGTCTGAAAACCCACATCAACTTCCTCATTCTGTCAGCGATCACTCGAATATGACAGTCCCACTTAAGGTGTTGGTCAATTATTACACCAAGATATTTTACATGATCACAGTTACCAATAATATCGCACTGACAGTCTGTTGAATTAGGGGCAGAGAACGAGTGAACTTTCAGGCCAAAACTAGGGTTGGGCAAAGTGTTTTTCCGTATCGAGAAAGGTATAAACTTGGTTTTAGTGGTATTTAATGACAGAAGGTTGGATCTTAACCAATGAGAGACATAAAAGAGTCCCTCCTCAGCAGTTACTCTCAGCTTGTCCCAAGTCTGGTCATGAAAGATTAAGGCAGTGTCGTCCGCGTAAGTGTAGATTATGCAATTGGGAAGGTTAAGTTTGCAGAGATCGTTTACGTAAACAAGAAAAAGAGTAGGCCCAAGGACGCTACTCTGTGGGACCCCGTAAGATAAACAGGTTGAGTCACTTAACACAAGGTCACGCAATTTAAGTTGTTGTTGGCGGTCTGAGAGGTAATCTCTGAGAAGCTGGTGAGGTAAGCCCCTTATACCAATATTATAAAGCTTGTCAAGTAAGATCCTTATCGAAACAGAGTCGAATGCTTTGGCAAGGTCTAAAAATACTCCCAAACATTTTCTGCCAGAATCCAGGTGCTCGGTATTTTCCCCCGTCAAGGACAGCACTGCATCTTCTGTTGATATGCCATCCCTAAAGCCGAATTGTTGGTTGGACAACAAGTTATTTACGGAAAGAAATTTCTTAAGACGGTTATTAATGAGCTTTTCGAGGATTTTAGCCATGACCGGGAGTACAGAGATTAGCCTGTAATTATTTACGTCATCATCACTACCACTTTTATGTATTGGTGTAACAATAGCTTTTTTGAAACATGGGGAAACGAATGCAAGGGAACCGAGATTAGTGGGAGTTGTGTTACTCAATAATAAATACCGAACATCCATCGGTAAGCGTCAGACTAGATTCAGTATCCATCCGATACAGACTGAACATATCAGTCCTTAATATCAAAACGCCTCTGTAACCTATAGTGCAACGCTCTCTTCAATTTTAATTGTAACGTGAACATATTTGAATAAACCGTAAATTCAAACAACGTTACTTTCATTATCCTGACAAGAAGTCCATCAAGAGAAATCAATATACCAGCATCCGCCGGTATATAATAATGTACTTGTATACTAATAAAATTGCTTAATATGGTTTTTAGGAAAGGTAAAACGCCAAACACTGACTGAGGACATCAAGAAGTCAGTGAAAAATAGAAATCGGGCTATTGCTGAATAATACGATGCAAAAAGAAAGCATGAAGAAGAAATGTTTGTTTTGAAAAAAGGAGATTAGAATTAGAAATTCTTGAGAAGGAACGGAAACTGGAGGAAAGAAAAAAGTATAATAATATAGTAAAGTATAATAAATTGGCTTGAAACATTAGTTTTATTTACCTAAAATAACTATTAATTAACGATTGACGTTCTTGAATCTGATTTAAAGAATGATACTCCGGAACATTTGCAGAATTAATACTTATATTATAAATGGGTATATCTATTTCTGGTTCGACTTCCTGTCTTTGTCTACAAATGTTATGCAACATACAAGTAGCAACAACTACAGCCTGTGTTGTTTCCATAGATAGTGTTATTATTATGCTCGACCATTGTATTGTTACTACTGCAGCGCGGCATTCTGTATTTAATGCATCTGTGTTGAATCATGACGTTTACTGGTCTGATCATTTTCCCTTATTAATTGAATGTAATATAAGCAAGATTCAGTTTAAAATTGTGGCCCCCACACAATATGTTAATAAAATAAAATGGGGTGAAAGGGACAGTGATCAAATACAGAAATATACGGAGAGTTGTGATAGTAAATTACGTTTAATAGACCTTCCAGTGGATTTTTGTAGCTGCACTGACAAAAAATGTTCAAATGTCGATCATAAAATTAAAATAGCAGCTTTGTATAATAAGATTGTATGTATTCTGAGGGAGTCGGCAGAATGTAGCTATACCGATAAAAAAGTGACGAGGCATAGGTGCATAGCGGGCTGGAATATGCACGTTAGTAGCGCTCACGAGGCTCGGTTTTGGTATCAGTCTTGGTTACTGTATGGCAAACCGTACACTGGTTTTATCTATGATAAGATGCGCGAAACGAGAAAATTATTTAAAAGTAAGTTAAAATATTGTCAAAATAATGAAAAACAAATAAAATTGGATATTATTGCTCAAAATCATGCTGATAAAAATTTCAATAAATTTTGGAAAAATACTAATAAACTTAATCCAAAATCGAGCCTCCCCGTGAGTGTAGATGGTAAGTTTGATCCGACTGATATAGCGAATGCCTTCCGTAAGCATTTTAAAGTGGAGTCTTCCCTCCCTATAGAGTCGCAGGTGTTCGATGTTGGGTCTCGAGACGGGGACTTTACTGTCAGGTTTTCTGAACGCGAGGTCGCCTCGGTTATTAAAGGAATGATCAGAGGTAAGTCTCCCGGTCACGACGATCTCAGTATCGAGCACCTGAAGTACGCGGGGGTACACGTGCCTCGAGTTCTAGCTATGTTTTTTAATTTATGTGTAAGCCATTGTTACTTACCGAACGAATTAATGTATACTATTGTTGTGCCTATAATAAAGAATAGAACGGGGGATGCCTCCGACATGTCCAACTATAGGCCTATATCATTGGCTACGGTTATAGCCAAGGTGCTGGACGGTCTGCTTGACAGAAGACTGGCCGAAAATATTAAGATCCATGATTTACAGTTTGGTTTTAAACCCGGTCTGTCCACAGAGAGTGCCATTTTCTGTCTTAAGCAGACTGTGCAGTACTACACGGCTCGAAAAACCCCAGTATATGCTTGCTTTTTGGACTTGTCGAAGGCATTCGATTTAGTGTCGTACAATTTGTTGTGGGAAAAGCTACGGTGTGAAACCAGTGTACCCCCTGATGTCATATCAATATTTAAGTATTGGTATGACAACCAGAGGAATTGCGTCAAATGGGCTGGCTCGCGATCGGATGAGTACGGGTTGGAATGTGGAGTTAGGCAGGGGGGGTTGACCTCACCCAAGCTTTTTAACTTGTATATTAATAAACTGATCGAGGGGCTCAGCAGCACCTACATAGGATGCCATGTAGGCGGGACGTGCATCAATAACATCAGCTATGCAGACGATATGGTGCTGCTGAGCCCGTCGATCGGTGCCCTGACTAATTTACTTAAATTATGTGAGGAATACGCAGTGGCCCATGGGCTCAGATATAACGCGCGAAAAAGTGAGTTCATGGTATTTCGAACTAAGGATACGAGGAGTCAGCGGAGAGTTCCTTGTGTTACACTAGGGGGATCTCCGCTGAAAAGAGTTGACCGCTTTAAATATCTGGGTCACTGGGTCACTGACACCTTGTCAGATACGGGTGACATTGAAAGGGAGCGTAGGGCGCTGTCTGTTCGTTGTAACATGTTGATTCACAGATTTGCACGCTGTAGTAAACAGGTCAAATTGACACTTTTCAATGCGTACTGTAAATCTTTCTACACTTGCGGTCTGTGGGTCGACTTCACGCAGCGAGCATACAGCGCACTGCGCGTCCAGTATAACAACGCGTTTAGGATGTTGTTCGGTCTGCCGCGCTTCTGTAGTGCGTCGTCTATGTTCGCTGAGGCGCGCACCGACTGCTTCCACGCGATTATTAGAAAGCGGTGCGCCTCGCTGTGGCAGCGAGTGCGCGGAACATCGAACACCGTCCTGAATGCGTTGGCCGACCGGTGGGACTCCCCACTGATTTATCGCTGGATACAGCTCCATGCTCCCGCTGCTAATTACCATCTTTAGCACGGGAGTCTCATCGGAAGCCACAAATTTAATTTTAATTTTATTTAATTTATATAATGTAAACTGTTACTAACCCCCCTTTTTTGTTTTATTTTATCTTATATATTGTTACTAACACATAATTTAATTTAATTTTAATGTAATTTAATTTTTAATTTGAATATGGATTTACGTCCGAAATAAATGATTATTATTATTATTATTATTAAAAATAATAATAGCTGTCCTTGAGTCGTTAACCGCCGGTTTTAGGGTAGGTCAGGTCTTTAGTCTGATACATACGTAGAAATTTTAAAAAATGAAAAATCATAATTTGTGACTAAACTACTGGATGTATTTTATTGATTTTTTGTATGTGGGCTTGGAATGTCATTACATATACGCTGTCCAAGTTATCGTTGTATTATCATCCCCACCCTGTATAGAGCAACCTTTTTCCTAGAACCAGTTACAGTTACAATTATATAATCATGATCTTGATCATGCGCTTCGCGCGATCGATCGATTATGCCCCCAACTAATTGCCGCTCCCCGCTTTCCTTGTGCGGTCGCCCATTCAGTGTGGAAACCGGCGGCTTGCCGGTTGTTTAGATTATTCCCCCGCTCAATATTTGATGATAATGTATTTTGAAGAGTATAAATAGGCCAACTTTGAGAGCTACATTCATTATGTCACAATCACTCAACCGTGAAAAGAAGTCTAATAATTTAATAGAAAATGAAGACTCCGATCAGTTCTCCGACGGTTTCGACGTCGAACGGTCGCCGAGGTGGGAAGAATTTATCAGTTCATTTTCAAACAATATCTCCAGCGACATCAAGCGACCGAGAAGATCCTCCTATACAGAATCGAGAAAACGATTTACAAGAATTTCTTCAAATGAAACCATCGTCTCAGAATCAGCTTCAGACTACAATTCAAGTGATAGAGAAAGAACAATGCGAAGATATCGGTGGCGAAACACCAATGATTGTAGAGGAAATGAAAACCAAAGCTCAAGCTCAAGTAATGAAGAAGGCAGTAAAAAGAAAAAAACCAACTACTTCGAAGAAGACAGCAGCAGCAGCCAAGAAGAATCCGAGAGAGTTACCGGATCCGGAAGCAGACAGTTTCTTAGGAGTTTTGGAGTTGATATGGACAACGGAAGTGTATCAAACAATATTGGAGAAACTGAAGTACGGCGAACAGAAGTCAATGATAGAGAAGAATCTGAGTTTGAAACGGGAGTTCACGAGTTTGATTTCGTTGTGGAAAACAATATTGAAATTAATAGTACACCGAATGAGAGCGAAGCAATGCGCCGGTTTATCGTGGAATGTTTTCAGAACAATCCTTTGCGATTCAGAATTATACACGACGTGTTTACAATTCAAAATGTCGGATACAGCAATTTAAATATTTCACGAATATGTCAGCAAGGAGGAAACTCCGGTTGTAGCTTCAAAGGGTCCGTCTTCTTCGTCTCAAATCATGCAAACGACCACCTCCATGTCATCCACGATTGCACCTATAATGGAAATTCCTGTCGATGTCAACGAGTCAAAGAAATCCGAAGAGAATGCGGACAACCTCGACTTAATCGAAGACTTCTTCGGTCTGCAGAATGTACCAGCGAGCACTGGCTCAATCTCGCAGTCTATCTCGAGACAGGCGAACGGGAAGCAATACATTTTGAAATCGCCGGGAGAATGTGGACTAAATGTAGTAAAACTCGAAATTTATATTATTTGATTGATATTTCTTTATAAATAAAACAAACAAAATATGACATGTGTCTTATTTATTTACTCATTTTACCTAAACGAACTGACACCACGGCCTCTATTCAGTCACAGACTCATGTTTTTAATAGTAGGTAAATAAAATATTGCAAGTATCAAAGTCATTTATGTCATACTATACAGTGTTGCTATGTGTTTGCTACGTGTTATTAACAGCGCCCTCATTAAATTTCACGACTTTATAGACAGACTATACTGTGTATAGTTACGCTTTACTATGTACGCTGCAGAAAGTGCAGCCATGCTTCGTTCGGCAGCTTTAAAAACACGCACAATTTTAAAAACACTAAAAAAATGTTTATGTATAACGGCTATAGAGCAACAAGTGATACGAATTGAAACTGACATAAATACATTCCCATTCCTTTCGTCTTTCAAATCATGTATGCATTTAGTCAGGAATTATCATACAATCAAACTAGGTATGAATTAGCGTGTGAAGATGGTCCAATTATTTCTTACGCCACAATAGGGGACTGGTTCAACTATTGTACGGAGGCGATTTTCATCTACGAAGTTGAAAATCAAAGTGGTCAAGGAAAACTAGGGGGTCCCAACAAAATAGTCCAAATAGATGAATCGAAATTCGGGAAACGGAAATACAATCGTGGCCGACACATTGAAGGGCATTGGGTGATTGGGATTATCGAAAATGGAAATGACGACCTCAGGCTAGAAGTGTGTCCCATAAATGATAGATCTTCAGAAGTATTGGTGCCACTTATAAAAAAACATGTTGTTCACACCGATTTTTGGAGAGCTTATGCGAGGATTTCCGGCCATGGATATATCCAGAAAAGAGTGAACCATAGTGACCCTATCAATAAGTTTGTGGCACCAGATGGGACACACACTCAACGAATTGAGAGCCAGTGGAGGAGTTTGAAGAACCATTTCAGGCAAACCGCGTTGCCGCAGCGGTCACAGCACTGGAATGCGATGGCTGTTGCGCGGGCGGTTGCGGGTTCGATCCCCGTACACGACAACATTTGTATTGGCCATACAGATGTTTGCCGTGGTCTGGGTGTTTGTGCAGTCCTTGTGGGTCTCCCCACCGTGCCTCGGAGAGCACGTAAAGTCGTCGGTCCCGGTTGTTATCATGTATACCTGATAGCGATCGTTACTCACAATAGGGAATATATCCGCCAACCCGCATTGGAGCAGCGTGGTGGGTTAAGCTCCGATCCTTCTCCTACATGGGGAAGAGGCCTATGCCCAACAGTGGAATATTACAGGCTGAATTATCATTCAGGCAAACTCAAAATAAGCAAGACTTTACTTTGTGGCTCGGAGAATATTCGTGGAGGAGACGGATTAAAGTAAATTATTTAGATCCTTATGAGGAATTATTAAAAGCTATCCAATATGTTTATTCGATATAAAATAGTATAGTTAACTTTTAATAATTATTCATAGGGATATTTTATAAAGGACACGGGCGAAAATGGGCCTAAACTTTACGGTCCGTTACATCATTGAAATACTTATCAATATTCGTTTCAAGTTTTTTCATTCCCAATGGCGAAACGATTCGTTATTTTACCATGGGATAGTAAATTGATTAATAAATTGAAACACTTTTGTTTTCCTGTGCCCTAGTACTCTTTTCTGTCCTATAGTGACACTATAAATGTTGCTAGGTGAGAAAAACGAATTATTGGATTTCCAATTCGTTTTTTTTTTTGTCTTTATTTTTAAGTTTTTTTAATATGTACTTATGTTGCATAATAAGAGAATGCAATGCTATCGTGATTTGCAATGGGTTTATATATTTATAATGGTTTTATTTAAAAACAAAGATACTAATTATAAAAAAACGACCACTTATTTTTTAAGGTGGCAATCTAAAGCGTAAAAAATTAAGTCAGGTGTCGGTCAATTGTCAAAGTCATTACTCATTCGCTCGTTTTGCTCTCAGCTTGCGGCAGTGAATATTTTTGTGTTTTGTGAATATCGTTTGGTTTTCTTTCACGACTTTCGCTACGTTTATAGGATTCTGACAATTATTGCTGTAACACACGACTCACGCTTTTCTTACAACGGATTTTGTTAACTTGCCTTCTCGACGACCTCAGCCTGTTTCCTGGATTTCGAATACTTACAAAATAATAAATTAATACAATGAGCGAACAACATTATTGTGTTAACTGCGGTATAGCCACTGGGCGCAGTACTACTATAGGAATGCATCAACTGGAAGATGAGGGCATTCTTTCAGTTATACAGCAATGGATTGCACCCCAAGTGGTAAGTTAAGTTTATTACTTCGTCACTGTTAAATTACTTTGTAATATGATTAAAACTTGTAAATGTGCCTTTCGATTGTTTGAAATGAAACACGAAAGACTTTATTTAATTGATTTTCTATTTACCACAAGTATTTTCTGCTGGTTAAAAAATACTTAGTCTTCATTAAGGCGGCTGGGGGGGCAAAACGCCGCGCTAGCCGTTTTTTGTGCAGTTTTTTGAAGCTATCTACTTTTTATTGGAAAGAAATATCAAACTAATACAAACACATTTAGTTTCTATATAATTTTGATTATATAATGCATGATTTTTAAATTTTTTTTAAAGGAATACATTTTAAATAATCGCCTTGCAACGAAACCACAAAAATGAGGAATAATTACTGATACTATGCGTCTCCTCGTAAAGTAAACATTATTTTATTTTGCTACCGACACTAATGGATGGACAATTTAATAATGAACAATTCGCATGAATAAATTTTTCGAAAAGACCTAAATTTGATGTGTTATTGATTTTTTTCTAAAATCTGGGCGTATTCACTACTGTAACTCAAGCGCGGGGTATCGGAATTCAGTCTGCCGCAAGGTTTGGAGGGCGAAGCTTGTGTCGTTTGTCACCGTCTCGGCTAGCGCACGCTCACGTCGTATTATAAATCTATACGTCTATACTCTATACATACAAATAAATAAAATTGGAGCGTCCGTTTGTAATAATAAAATAATAGCCTTTTACTAAATGCATATGCATGTATACACGGTACATATACCAAAATAACATTTTTTATTACAATTGTTGTCTGTCTGTCTGTCAGTTTGTTCCGGCTAATCTCTGAAACGGCTTGACCGATTCAGACGAGACTTTCACTGACAGATAGCTGATGTAATAGGCTGTTACTTTTATTTTTATTTTGTATCTCTGCGAACTGAACAATATATGTATATATAGGGAATGTGATACAAAAGGCAGATGTCATTAAGGACTTGGGTGTTTTGTTTGACAGAAAGTTAACCTTCACGGATCACATTGAGTATATCTCCAAAAGAGCTAATCGTATGTTAGGTTTTTTGATTCGTAATGTAAGGGTATTCAAAAATAGTAGTACAAGAATTACTCTATACAATAGTTTAGTTCGAAGTTTAACTGAGTACTGTAGTGTAGTGTGGATGCCTCATTTTGCAGTTCACTCTTTGAAATTGGAACGCATACAAAAGCGATTTGTCTCGTACCTGGCATATTGGAACAACGTCTCAAAGGAAACGCTGTCCTATAAAAAACGATTAATTTTTTTTTAAATGATCACATTGGAAAACCGCAGAATTTTGCTTGATTATTCTTTTCTTTTCAAAATTTTACAAAATGTCATAAATTGTCCACAATTACTTGAAAAGTTCCAATTCCGTGTGCCGAGAACTTATCCTCGAACTCCTATTACTCCGCTGTGCCCGCCCTTTCGCAAAACAACTCTGGGTGCAAACTCATTGGTACCGAGGTTGTCCAGACTCCTTAACGAAACTAACATCGACGTCTTTGCTGACTCATTTACCAAGCTCAGACGGGAATTGTGCGAGTCATGGATGAATTGATTTTAAGATCGTAGCTTCTTATGTATAATTGATGACTGTTGTGTTGATTGCGATTTTTTTATAGATTTTAAATATATTTTTATTATTATTCTAGAATTTAACGCTTCTCTTTGCATGTGGTGTTCACCTTAAGAAATTGTAACACTTAGCTGTATAGTATTTATTAAGATTAAGTTTACTTTATTGTGTAATTAGTGTTAACAATTACTGGTGATCCTAAATAAATAAATAAATAAATAAATAAATTTTTTAATTCCACGCGGACGAAGTCGCGGGCACAGCTAGTAAACAATAATAAATTTATTAGCATATTGTTAGCATTTTTTGTTGACTTTTGTTTGGGTTAGTTTTTTTGTTTGTTATTTATTGTGAAAGGACGCTCTGTGTGTGTATTTAAAACTATGTAGGTATTGAGTTTCCTTTAAAGACGCTATTGTTGTGTAGGTATCTAAAAATGGTTTTAGCACCTTTGAAAATTATAGAAACGACACCCATGATGATTTGCATGAGGTTTTGCTAGCTAATTTAATTTGACCACGTAGTATAGGTTTTTACTTTTTACCTAGACCTACTTTAAAATAAAAAAATATATAAGTAATAAAATTTACTTTATTGTTGTTATTTTATTTTTCTACTTACACTGTCTGTGAAATGAAATGTGATGAATGTGTTGCTGAGCGCAAATCTCGAGAGTAGCTAAACAGATTTTTCTTACGAAAAATTAGAAAAATTGCCTGAAAAGTCTGAAAACAACACTATTCTATATTCCCATATAAAAGTTTCGTAATAATACTTAAAAGTCAATTTGAACTTTAATACCATACCATAAAGTTTAAGTTTTAGTGGAGGGGTTTCAGTAAGGCAAAACAATTGAGTGACGTTAATATCGTATAAATATTAATGTCAATATTTGTCAATATATTAATTTATATTTTTTTTTTTTACATTATGTAATTGTTGACTTATCAACTTTCTTTTTTCTTTTTTTTATCTTAGGTACTAGCTGACCCAAATTGCCGTTATCCCGAATAGCAAAATAAGTATTTAAAAAAAAATAATTAAAGAATCGACTGTAAGGCGGTACGAAGTTCGCCGGGTCAGCTAGTTATTTATGAGTTTAAGTAATATTATACTTCATTATTAGTATTTATTGAACGTAAGTGTAGTCACTGAATTCATTACCTAAATGGGCAAGACGAAAGATTTTGAAAACCTCTTTCATAATGTGGGTACACATTTACGAAAATACCTATATTTCGGTACTAAACATAAGTTTAAGGATGTTTAAAACTATTTTTAAGCGACTTCCAAAAAAGGAGGCAAAAAAGCGACTTCCAAAATCTTGCGACTTCCAAAAAAGCGACTTCCAAAATAACAAAAATACTTGGGAATTGCGAGTAAAACGGAAATGAATAAATTACGGCTTAATATGTAGATTCTTATCCGTCGAAGTTATGGCTAAGTATTTTACAATGGCTAGTGAAAATTAAAAACATTGTTTTTAATATTAATTTGGTTTAGGCATAACGACGTGGAAGGAGGAAACCACGTATGGGTATTCCCTTTATCTTTCTTCACTTAAAAACCTTAAGTGAAGTAATAGATAGTCATCTTATAAAACTACCTACTTTTTATTTATTAATTATTAATTTTATCTGATATTTAATACTGGTGTACGGTTCAACCGCACATACATAATTATCACCGCATCAGCATTTTACGTTACTTGCACGATTCATTAGCAATAGACGTCAGTTCACGTACAATCATCAATCAGCGCGTTCGTGTACTCATAGCAATTAGATGTATCAAAATATAGTTAATCTTTTATTTTTATATTTTATTTATTTATTTATTTAACAATTTATTATAATAATAATAATAATCATTTTATTTCAGACTGATGTCCATACTTTTTGTTAGTTACATTTTTATTATGCGTACAAAACTTACATAATAAATTTGTCATGGAGACTCACGTATAATGGGTGTGCTTATCCCTATAAGAGGTTTCTTCCAGCACACCCAAAAAGGAACGGTTACAGACCGTTGTTACCCGACCGAGGTTTATATTTTATTTACAAATAATCAGCAGCAGCTAGTCAGGTGTAACATACATCTTTTTGGTCCTTCGAGCTTATCGTGAGCGGGACTTATATCGCGAGTGACTTTTTTTACGAGCGCAGTAAGAGCCAGTCCACACGGCGCGTTGCGTCAGCGTTGCGTCGACGCAGCGCTACCACTGCGTTGTTTTACATACAAATAACCAAGGTGTTCACACGGCGCGCTGCGTCGTCGCAACGCACACATGACGGACAGCAGCCCCCGAGACGAAGCGGGAGGGGGTGTACTCGTGCGACGTCGGAGCGTCAGCGCTCAGTTGCTTGTGCGTTGACAGAGAGGATACACGGAAGCTCATTTCGTTTTACGTTTACGTTTTTGTATTTAGTTTTATTTGCAGGGTAATTAGTTTTATTTGCAGGGTAAAATGAATACCATTGAAGAAATTGACATAGATTACTTGATTACATTGATACAGGAAAGGGAAATTATATGGGACAAGTCAAACGTAGATTTTAAAAATAAAAATTTAAAAACAAAAGCCTGGGAAGACATATCAAAAGTTTTATTTCCTGATTACGAGAATTTCACAGCTGAACGAAAAAATAAAGTTGGTGAGTTCACAGTACAGATATTTATGTTTTTTTTATTTAAGAGGGCTTTCAAGATTTTCTTGCACCGCCAATTCCGCGATCAGTACAAAATTAATATCTCGACACTCTAAAATTTTAAAACTTAGGGAATTTAGATTAGCGTGAGTACTATTTTATTACTTAGCTCAAAACTAACCTAGACTACGCTGAGTAGGTATAAAATATTATTTTTTTACTGATCGCGGAATTGGCGGTGCAAGAAAATCTTGAAAACCCTCATAATACAATTATACCTTATTTAGCTGCCAAGGCAGAGTTCCTCTAGTCATAAAATAGGTCGCATATTGCTGTCTTATGACATTCGGTGCTGTCTGTTCTTCATGTACGGGTTGTATTGGGAGAAATTCATCAACACTTATAGCAAATTTATCTCTTTGTCTAAAACCATCTCGATCAGCGACAAAATTGTGTAATACACAACATGCTTTTATAATGTCAGTAGCGAAGTCATAGGACACGTCTATCGGTCTGTGAAAAATGCGCCATTTGTTAGCCATAATCCCAAAAGCGCATTCGACATATCTTCTGGCTCTGCTTAGACGGTAATTGAAAACCTTTTGTTGTAAGTCGAGATTTTGACCGCCATATGGACGCATAATATGTTTGCTCAGTCCAAAAGCTTCGTCACCCACAAATACATACGGGGTTGGTATATTGCTACCAGAGAGTGGCTGGGGTTGAGGTAGTGGTAAGTTGTTGTTAATCATTAGCTCGTACAGTTTAGAATTTTGTAATATGGTTGAATCGCATTCTTTTCCGTATGCACCGATGTCGACAAATACGAATTTGTAATTTGAATCCACAATAGCTAGCAACACAATCGAAAAAAAGGCTTTATAATTAAAAAAAAGTGAGCCACTATTTGCAGGATTACACACGCGGATATGTTTGCCGTCGATGGCACCAACACATTGAGGAAAATTTGCCTTTACATCAAAACCCCTCGCTATTGTTTGGAAACTTTCAGTTGTCAGTTCAGGGATGTTGTCTCGAAGAAGATTGGTCCATATAGCACGACAAACTCTTTGTATTATATATGCAATAGTAGATTTTCCCCGTTTGAATTTGAAATGTAAATCAGTTATTGAATTTCCACTTCCTAGGTATCTGAAAAGAAAATAATTATTATAATATGCATTTATGAGATAGATAGATACCCGAAAAAAAATACTGACATATTCAGACATCGATAGCAAATAACTTTCTCTATGTAACCAATTAATTCTGGAATCGCGAAAAAAATAGCAGCTGTTGCATACATTTTGATTCAGTAGGTATTGCTTTTTGTATGTAACAGCTGTTATATTTTCACGATTCCAGAGTCGGTCACATAGTGTTTGTTAACGATATCTGAATATGTCATTAAATTTTATCGAGAAATTCACTATGTATAAATTATTAAATCATGTTTACTATTGGTTTTGCAGGTAATGATTTAATAAAAAAATGGAGAAGTGTAAAAGATAATTACTTCAGATATTCAAAAAAATTAAAAGAAGCATCAAAATCGGGCTCGGGCGCTACGAAACTGAAGAAGTATCATTTATACAATCAACTCCTTTTTTTGAGAAAAGTGGAACAAAATGCCACCGAATCTAGCTTAGACTCGCCTAGAGAAATCAACAATGAATCTACGTCTACAAATGATGACATTACCACAGACAACACTCCGCGCTATGTTCCAGTCGCGCGCAAAAGGGCAATGCAAATGGATGAGTTTAAAAGAGAAGGACTAAAACTTCTCAAGGAGCCGGAAAATCGCCATATGTCCTTTTTCAGAGCTATATTGCCATCTATTCAAGAATTTTCCGACCGAGAAACTCTCCGTTTCCAAAGTAAAGTTATACAAATTATAGATGAAATGCGGTATGGACAAACATCATCATATGTGAGTGGCCCATCAACGTCTCACCAACCACCATATGGGTATCAAACAGCAAATTTTCAAAGTACATACATTTCTGATTTTAATAATTCAATTACATCTCCAGAAACATCTCAAGCAAGTGAAGAAACTGAATACGATTTTTCTAATTTGTAATTACTGGATGATATCTCTCTTAAATAATGTCTAAATTTAAAATTATGACAATTGCTGATTATTTGTGAGTTGATTACTCTCTTAAATAATGTCTAAATTTAAAATTATGACAATTGCTGATTATTTGTGAGTTGATTACTAATTAAACAAACCAAAAAAACTGTTATATTTTTATTACTTAAATATATTTATATAGTTACCTTAAAGTGATTCCCAGCATTTCTACTGGTTCCACTGGATTCCTCATATTAGTATAGTTTTTTCGTATGTGTGGTTCTAAGGACTTCAATAAACATTCGAAGCTGGATACACTCATTCTAAAAAAATTATAAAACTTCTTTTCGTCTAATAGCAACTCCCGATATTCTAAAAAAAAAAACTGTCCATCACGATTTCTTAATGAAATGAAAGGACTGATCCAGTACCGTCTTGTGATCTTGCGTCGATTTCGGCGGTGACGTAGTAATAGGAGCAATGCTAGACGTCTTTTCCGATCCATGATTTGCTATAGACTGACTGCGAATTTTTTTCAAAATACTTGCCGCAACTGTGCGTCGCCGCTGCGCCGACGGAACGTTGACTGCGTCATAGTAACGCTGCAGCGCCCGTGTGGCCGGCTATGCGTCAAAATATTTGCGTTGCGACGACGCAACGCAACGCAACGCGCCGTGTGGACACGCTCTAAGGGCCGCCACGTAAGTCAACTAGCAGCAGCGTTGGTGAGTCTACAGCTCTCTATTTTATCAGCAGTATTTACATAATTTTGTAATCATGGAAGGTCTACAAGCTAGCCAAACCCAAATAATGGAGGCTATAAACCAATTTTTAATCAATTTTAAGAAAAACGGTGCCGAACGCAAGACACCGGCTCATATTAAAAAGCGACTCAGCACTAGAAAGTTATTGGCAGGAGTTTCCAAATAATCATTTGAGGCTTTGCGATTCTAGCGACAAATCAATCGAATATTTCACTAGCAACCATTATATGAAAACATCCAATTTTTACAATGAAACACGCAACTATTTACTCACATTTTTACCAAGTGAGTCTAAAGAAAAAAGCATCGTCAAGACAGCCAACCCGTTGCAAATGTCAGGCTTTACAGATATACCGTCGTCTGGCAGCGTGTCACTTCCGGTGACGTCGAAATTGGAGGAAATGTTGAGAAAGCAAAGGAGCAATTTTAAGTCGTTTCAGCGTACAATTAGCAGCATCGATCTCGACATTGTCTCGGAAAAATGGGAATACGAAGATATTTTGAAGTCGGTACAATCACGCTGGACTATCATTGACGCGTTGCACTGGGAAATAGACAGCGAACTATACAAAGATGATCCAGAATATGAAGAAATGTTCAGCAGCTATGAGCGGAAATTTACCGACATCAAAAAAATATCAACAGCAAGATGTGGTCTGATCTTT
The DNA here is from genome assembly GCA_905220545.2 of Melitaea athalia. Lineage (NCBI taxonomy): Eukaryota > Metazoa > Arthropoda > Insecta > Lepidoptera > Nymphalidae > Melitaea > Melitaea athalia. The sequence goes on along the minus strand of HG992189.1, from coordinate 17,099,319 downwards.
ATCGGGAGAAAACCACCCCGAAAATGGATATCCCTGTTTAGCGGGAGCTACCACCAGTGGTTATCGTTTAAAGACTTGTTCGTCGAAACCATCCACACGAATCGAGCCTTATCAAATAGCCAAAAAATGCAGTTCTTAAAAAGTAAGTTAAAGGGTGAAGCAGAAAAACTAGTACAACATTTACACATAACTACGGATAATTATCAAGTATGTTGGGATCTATTAAACAACCGCTACAGCAACACAAAACTTATTTTTAATTCTTGTGTCCTATTTAGTGTCTATTTAGTGTCCTATTTAACCAGCCTGTCATGCAGCAACAGTCCGCAGTTGCAATTAAAAGGATTCACGACACTACCAACGAATGCCTTAACCTGTTGCAATCGCGCTGAGCCATATGGCTCACGTAGAAACTTACATAAACATCGCGCTGAGTCATATGACTCACTTTGACATGTGTTGCTTGTGAGCCTTATTTTGATGTCGTGAAGGTCTCTTTTCGTAAAATTTAATTATTGACTTACGCCAGGTGAACCAACCGTTCGAATGAAACAGAAACTGCCACCATTTTAAAAATAAAGTTCTGTCATCCGATCGGTCAAAGTTCAGTCTACCGAAGCGCGCCGACCATTGTGTTCATTGTTTCTGTGACTTGTTAACATTTGCGGATTTCTCCTTTATTTTGAAAAGAATCGGTAAGTTGCTTATTTATTATACGTTTTAGAGTGTTTTATCAAGCTTTTTACATAGTTACAATAGTATAATAAGTAGTATTTGTTGATATAACTTGGAGTAGAAATCAGCGGGTCGCAATTATTTGCGCGCGAATTGGCCGATCCTTTGTTTTGTGTGCAATATTTCTATTAGTTATTTAGTTAGGTATGTGTTGAAATATCTTTACTTTAGTGACAAAAGTATCGTAGAATCTATTTCAATCCTTATCTTGGCCCAACATTCCATAGTTTTGTTTATATTTGATTGTAAAGTGCGCGGTCCCCAAAATTCACGCACACAGACACATCTCTATCTTGAATGTGTGCGTGTCATGCGCCCGGCCGCGCTAGTCATCGTGATAAAGGGTGTTGTATTTTTGTGTGGCCATTCCCGCTGATTTGCTTATGACATGAATTTATTAGGTTCAAATATTTTATGAGGTGCATATATTTATAGTGATTATTGAGATAATTATTTATTAGCCGATTTCAATAAATAGGACGTTCTTAGGTTTTTACTCTGCCCTTGTTATATTTAACTTTTTTTTCACAGTTACATCGTTATGTCTTCTGAAGACGAAGAAAATGTTGTGTGTGCGGTGTATGCACACTCATACACTGCAACGCCGCGTGGGAGCTTGCACCCAACGGGGAACCCCCCCTCTTTGGCCCATATTACTTCGGCAGCTGGTGGAAGTGTAAGTCTATTTTCTTTTATCTTATTTTCTCTTGTCATGTGTTGTATTCACAGTAGGTACCTATATCAACCCGCTGATGGAATTGGCCTCACCTCTGGTGTGTTGTATCTCTTGCCTGCCTACAAGGCGTTGTTTTTTATCATTCGCCATTCAATTAGTGCTAAAATGTGTTCCTAATTTTTTTTTTTTATTTCAGGTGCCTTTGCAGGAGATACCGACTTCGTCTCGGGCTGACGTAGCTGTACCAGGCGGAAGTGTAAGTCAATTTTTTGTATTGTATTCCATACCAAATTTAGTCTATATCTCCCGCAGCTGGTATTTATCTGTATGTTCTTTTGTGGTTTGTCCATAAACATTTCACATCGAACTTGCCTGCAGTGTATATCTTTATTATTATTATTTTTTTCAATTGTAATGAGGTTACATTGTAATAAAGAAATATAATATACATGAATTTGACACTAGACTCCAGCCAAATACGATGTGAAATTATAAATAACTATTTTTAGAATTTGACCTTTGAATTTGAATACATAAATATTGCTAACAACTCCTGATCTGTGACTCGACACTTAGCTCTGTTTTGTTTATCACAGAATTGTTTGTTGACAAAAAAATCACATCGAATTTGCCTGGCGTATATTTTCTTGTCATGTTTACTATATTTTTTTCTATTGCAATGTGGTTACATTGTAATAAAGAAATATAATATACATGCACTTGACACTAGACTCCAGTTTAGAATTTGACAGACACCATTCGATTAGTTCTGGACTATCTTTACCTTGTGATCTAATTTTTTTTTTCTTTTTTTAGGGTACTCGGTCTGCCTCTCGCGGCCGGCGCATCGTCAGAGCTCGTCGTTCACTCCCCCTCCAGGATTATACAATAGCAGAATATTTAGCAGATTCGGGCAGTGACGACGACGACGACGACGACGCCGCCGAATCTGACGCGGGTGATTTAGGGGGCATCTTCCCACGTGGGGAAATAAGACGCTTACGCCAAACGATGATACAAAGAGAGGAAGAAGAGAATGTAATAGAAGAATTAGGTGATGCATGGAATACGTATGATGAGGCGATGAATGTAGGGAATGATGAGAACGAGGGGGGTATGAATGTAAGGAATGATGAGATCGAGGGGGGTATGAATGTAGGGAATGATGAGAACGAGGGGGGTATGAATGTAAGGAATGATGAGATCGAGGGGGGTATGAATGTAGGGAATGATGAGAACGAGGGAAGAATGAGGAATGAGGGAATGAATGTGGGACCAGATCGCGAAAGTACGGAGTTTCTGTGGTCGGATGACTTCACAAGTTTTACCGCCCAGAAGGAAACGTACCGACGAGATCCTGGTCCAACCTTCATTTCACAAGATCCTGCCGAAATATTCCTTGAGTTTTGGGACGCAGGGATTATGGGTCTCATCGCAGATGAAACTAATAAATATGCACGGCAATATATTGAAACATATACAGATCCTGACCTTGGCACCACTATGCCAAAATATTTGGATAAATGGGAAGAGGTCACGATAGAAGTATTGTATCAATATTTTGCCGTGATGATATGCATGTCGTTTTGTCTGCGTTCCAAAATTCAAGAATATTGGGAAGGTGGTCTAATGGGGATGCCAATGTTTCGGCAGATGATGACGCGCGATCAATTTCTGTTGATTACAAAATTTTTGCATTTTGTAAGCGACAGAGATTCGTCGGAGCGTGGCTATGAACGAAAGATTGGCAAAATAGCCCCAATATTAGACCATTGCAACCGAAAGTTTTCGGCCTTATACATTCCCGAACAGCACATCAGCTTAGACGAGTCTTTGCTACTTTGGAAGGGCCGTCTAAGCTGGCGGCAGTGTATAAGGTCGAAAGCCGCACGGTTCGGCATCAAATCTTTCGACTTGTGCGAGGCGACGACGGGGTATCTGCTCAAGTGCAAGCTGTACACCGGCAAAGAGACGCCCATGCATTTGGTACCTATCCATGGGTTTGCTAACAAAACTGCCCAGGTTGTGTTAGAACTCATGGAGGGGTACTTGGATGCTGGGCATGTACTCGTTATGGACAACTGGTACAACCAGTTGTACTTAACGAGGTACCTCAAGAGCCGGGGTACAGATGTACTGGGGACCATGAGCCGTACCCGCAAGAACGTCCCGCAGGCGTTGAAAGATTTGAAACAGAACCAGGTTGCGCGGGGAGATTGGCACGCTAGACATTGCGGTGACATAGCACTGGTCACGTGGAAAGACGTAAAGCTTGTCACCGTTTTGTCTACGTACCATAGCCATGAAATGGTGCCAGGAAGGCGTGCTGGAGTGGCCAGGGATAAGCCAGTCTCGGTGAGGGACTACAATGAATATATGGGGGGCGTGGATCTCAAAGACCAGAAACTGTCCACGTTTCTTTTCGAGCGCAAGAGATGCCACAAGTGGTACATGAAGGTATTCAGAAGGTTGGTGAACACCAGCCTATTGAATGCCTTCATTATATACACAAAAAACCCCACATATAAATTGTGCTCGCACCGAGATTTTCGGCGTAGTGTAGCGGAAGGTTTGTTTGCCCGATTCGGGAAAGCTAGCGTTCCGCTACGACCTGTGCTGCACCCGTCTCTTAGGCTCCAACCGGGGAAACATTTTCCGGTGCCAACGGAGAAGTTCCCGAACTCTGCAGTGCACAGGAAGTTTTCCTGTGCCCGGTGCAAGTTGATGAAGAGACGGACCCAGGTCAGGACAATATGCCTAGTGTGTCAGGTACCATTGTGTATCGGAGAGTGTTGGTTAGATTACCACTCACGTGAAAATCTAACCATCGCTCCCCGAGGCAGCGAGCAGCACGAGTGAGTTTTGAGAATGAGGGATGAAAGGACACACTAGGCATATTGTCATGTCGTTGAACTGAATGCGATGGATGAGGAGAAAGTGACTGAGATGGACAATTGAGAGATGGGGTGATTGAAGAATGAATGGGCGTAAGCGGTTATTGTTCTCATGATCATCATCAGCCTATACTAGTCCACTGCTGGACATAGGCCTCTTTGAGTACTAGTTCAAATTTTGCTTCTATTATTTGATTGTACTAGTCCACTGCTGGACATAGGCCTCTATGAGTACTAGTTAAAATTTTGCTTCTATTATTTGATTGTACTAGTCCACTGCTGGACATAGGCCTCTATGAGTACTAGTTCAAATTTTGCTTCTATTATTTGATTGTACTAGTCCACTGCTGGACATACGTTTCTATGAGTACTAGTTCAAATTTTGCTTCTATTATTTGATTGTAATTTTCTTTGTACCGATTGTAACAATTGATATGTGTCCAAGAGTCCTGAAACCTGTTCTGTCAAAAATAAATAAAGAACTTTGATATATTTGATAGTTTGAGTTTTATTATTATAAGCGTAACAGAAGTAAGGTATTGGTATCGGTATTGAAATAAGTATAAGAAGATTATGTACATATTAGACAAATATAAACCTATATAAATATAAACCTTGTTTTGTTTTTCATTTACCCGTCCAAAACTGTAAACTTAGGTAAGAGATAATTATTTACATGTCAAAAGTTTTTACTATATTTTTTCAAATGCAATGTAGTTACATTGTAATAAAGAAATATAATATACATGCACTTGACAATTCTTCAGCCAAATTCGAAGTGATTTCTTGTAAACAAACCAAAACAGAGCTAAGATCAGCAGTGTTAGCCATATTTATGTATTCAAATTCAAAGGTCAAACTCTAAAAATAATTATTTATACTTTCACATCTAATTTGGCTAGAGTATAGTGTCAAGTGCATGTATATTACATTTCTTTATTACAATGTAACCACATTGCAATAGAAAAAAATATAGTAAACATGACAAGAAAATATACGCCAGGCAAATTCGATGTGATTTTTTTGTCAACAAACCAAAACAGAGCTAAGTGTCGAGTCACAGATCAGGCGTTGTTAGCCATATTTATGTATTCAAATTCAAAGGTCAAATTCTAAAAATATTTTTTTATACATTCACATCTAATTTGACTAGAGTATAGTGTCAGGTTCATGTTTAGTATATTTATTTATTACAATGTAACTACATCGCAATTGAAAAAAAATATAATAAAAATGACAAGAAAATTCAAAGGTCAAACTCTAAAAATAATTATTTATACTTTCACATCTAATTTGGCTAGAGTATAGTGTCAAGTGCATGTATATTATATTTCTTTATTACAATGTAACCACATTGCAATAGAAAAAAATATAGTAAACATGACAAGAAAATATACGCCAGGCAAATTCGATGTGATTTTTTTGTCAACAAACCAAAACAGAGCTAAGTGTCGAGTCACAGATCAGGCGTTGTTAGCCATATTTATGTATTCAAATTCAAAGGTCAAATTCTAAAAATATTTTTTTATACATTCACATCTAATTTGACTAGAGTATAGTGTCAGGTTCATGTTTAGTATATTTATTTATTACAATGTAACTACATCGCAATTGAAAAAAAATATAATAAAAATGACAAGAAAACATACCTAAATAATAACGTCTGTTGCGAATTCACCCAAAAAAAGATCCCGCTGTATACGGCAGTGTAAACACGTGTACGCTTGCTGTCGAGTTTTCGGAATTGTGTTGACGCAAGGCCATTTCAAGTATCATTTTGTAAGGATTTTTTGTTCTATGGTGTGCCTGTGTGATACCTTTCCAGAGAGGTCTATTCATTGGCGTTTTGTAGAAAGTATTTTATGAAAAGAAAACGCGTTTTATAATAGCTTTTTTTTGAGAATAAAAATCTTCGGATTTTGTCATGAATTTCCTACCATTGCCGACATTTTGCTTCATAAGATATAATTTTTTTGAACTATCTCATCTGATATAATGTAAAACTAAATCCTGGATATATTTTCTATCGGACAGCATATAAATTTAAAGCCTAATGCTAAAAACCTAGTCACAAAAGGATTTGGAAAGAAAGGCACTAACGAGTGCAACTTCTGTTCATCGTAATTTTCGTGGGTATGTTTCATGGTGAAAAACTCAAAATATTACTATGAAAGGATATACATTTTAGTTTTATTTTAGAAAGAACATATCATATTTACTGTAGAAACTTAAAAACAAGTAAATAAAACTAATTATTTTTGATGAAAAAAATATTATTTCCTAAAATGTAACTATTTTACAACTTTTTGTCAAATGAAAGGTATGTGTAAAATAAAATCAAAACACAATACAAAACATTTTATATGCAATATTATAGCTTATTTCAATAGCTTTCAGATAAAGTAAGTGGAATCACCCTACTCAAAAGCATTCCATCGCTACACGTAAAATAACACTTAAGGAGCGATGACGCCTTCGCGCGCAAAAAAATCTGCGATCTTAACGGTTTCTTTCGTAAAAACCGGCGATTGCAAGAGGTTAACGCTATTAAAAACCTGGGAGTCAGCATAGAGAGCTGGGACCCCATGATTGTTTATATAATTACACAGAAATTAGACGCGGACACTCACAACGACTGCATCGAATCTCTGAAGCATCCGAGAGATTTACCAATTTTAAAAGATTTTTAACAATTTTTAGAGGCCAAATTTACCGCTCTGGAGTCCTCTAAACGAAAACAAGATCCCTCAAAATCTAACCCGCATCCGCAACATATATCTCAGCCATCAAATTTAAAAAAATCATATACATTTAAATCATTTACAAGCAATCAAAATCAATTATTTAAATTAAATAATATTAATAGCAAAAGTAGGTTAACGTCAACAGCGAAGCAAAAATGCCCTGTTTGCAATAAAGATCACGCCATTCCATATTGCGAAACGTTTTTAGAGTATCAGCCGGATATTAAGCGACAAACAATTCAAAAGCTATCGTTATGCCAAAATTGTCTTTATAATCATAACGGTAATGAATGTTTTTCAAGAAAAAGATGTCATAAGTGCCAATTAAATCACCATACGTTGGTTCATGAAGCCTTTGCCGCATCAGCTAACGCTGCATCGTCGAACAAGTTCAATAGCACCGTTTCCAACTCTAACGCGTCACTAGATGACTCTCACAAAATTTTATTAGCAACCGCTCTGATCAACGTCCGAGCTGTTGATGGCTCTCTTCATACCATGCGAGCTGTTATAACCCCGATATGTTAGCTTTAACCCTTACCTGTCCTGCCAGCTCAGCATCTTTCCTCTAGAACCCTCAGACGCCTACTCCTCCTAGTCAGTCTCATTCCTACCTCCGATTCCGACGGTCGCATTTAAAATTATTTTCAATTTCGTTTTATTTTACGAGTCCTTAAATATTAATATTTTCTAGTTTATAAAAATTCCTTTTTTAAAAAAAGGATTTAATCAACGTCGTATAACATTTTTGGTGGCAGCGGTGGGATCCGGATATTCTAGTGCCTGACTCTGTCTCACCAGTCAATGATCCAGATCCGGATTCCTAATTAAAGACTCCGTCGTAAAATAAATAATAAAAGTGCAACAAAGTGTAAAAGTGTTGTGTGCAACATCAGTTTGTGTTCACGAAAAAGTGTGTAAGAGTTGATCAACCTGGGTCTGTTCTGCCGAAGGCCCATTGCCATTTCAATTGCACCACAACCAGCTCATCAAGAACCTACATTCTACATCCACCGTGATCGGCGCAGTTCCTGGGATATAGCTACGAGCCTGACGAGGCTCCCGCTTACTACCTGTGGCGCCACGAAATGCAAACAATCCTTATCGCGTTCTCCGTCTTCATGTGAGTGAATTCCTTGGCAATAGCGATTCTCAAACTTTCTTTGCTATTTTATGATAATCATTTTATATTTTTATTGTGAGTTTGTCTGTTCTGTGTCTTGTTGTTCATATTTAAGTGTCTTAATCTAAAATATAAATTAAAATGTTCGAAAGTAGAGCTCAGAGTCCAAAGCTAGAAAGCCCTGAAACCGTAGTAGCAGATACGGAGGACGACAATGTGTGCCCTCCTGGTCCGACCACTAGGTCACAAAGTAGAAAAAAGGTCACTCCTACCATTAAAGTAGAACTAGATTTAACCACAATTCTGAAATTCATAAAACCCTACGATGGGGCAAGGGGAACACTAAATTCTTTCCTAGTAAATTGTAGCAATGCCTACGACTTAGCAACAGACGTACAAAAAGATATTGTCTTTAAATATATTTTGTGCCAACTACAGGGTAAAGCACAAATAGCCTACTCAATTAAAGAGTTCACCAATTGACAATATTTTAAAATATTTACGTGTCGTTTTTACTTTAAATTACGAAAATACATTAAAAATTAGAGGACACGTATGTTTTATTTTTTAAAACTTTTCTTTATTTACGCTAAAAATAATTAATGAAAAATGGTTTATTCGAAAAGGTCGATAGTACAAGATATAGGCCTAACATATATAGTGCCTTTGTCCAATTTGTCTAGAAAAAAAAAAAACTGTCATGTTGACGTCTCGTGTGATGTCAATTGTCAAGTGTCAACAGTGAACGGTCAAAACTTAAATTTTTGTTTATAAACATTACAAATATTATCATGGCAAATCGTCCAAAACTTCGATTAAATCGTCTGGTTACTTGCTTTGTCCCTATTTGCAAAAATAGAGTTTTAGAGTGTCCCAGGAAATATTTTTTTCATGTACCACATTCCACAAGAATTGAATGGTGTTCGGCCGTTAATAAAAAGAACGTCCCCAAAGGTGCAATTTATATATGTGAAGACCACCTAAATGTGAGTACCTATATAGTTATTAATTTTTTCATACTAGGTATCCAGGTAAGCATTTTTGAATAAAATGTATTTTAAACGATGGATATGGTGTTTCTCATACACAATTAAAAAGAAAAAACAAATCGGTAATGTTTTAAGATAGAACAGATACCAGTCGACGTAACCTCACGCAACGGCGCTCCGGTTTCTAGGGGGGGGGGGGGTTCGGAAGCTTAACGTAACCGTACTAATCTTTGTTTGATTAAACCACATATAACTATAAAAATAGAGTCAAAACTTTACAATACAATACCAAATAGTTCATTATACTATAAGATGTATAAGTGAATAGAAGTCAGTTTTGTTAAATCATACATATTTTATTTGCAGCTTGAGGAAGATCTACTAAACTACCAGGACTGGATGAATGGAACCATACAAAGGCCGAGGTTAAAACTGCAAGTTCCAAATAGTTTAAAAAATGTAGGCAACAACATACTGCAATCTATTTCATTTGTACAAGAAATAACAAATCGTCAAAAAGACATGGGCATATTATGTAAACCCCAACAACATCACAAGTCTGTACAAGTTAACCCTGTAATGGTACATCGATCTGTTGGTGTTAAATTAAAGGGCAGACAAAAAGTGGTAGAAGAGATGAGCTTAGATGAACAGGACCCATCATCTGTTGGTTCCACAGTGGAATTCACTAAAACAGAAACTGAATCATCTGGTGTACAACATAAGCAAGAATTTAGTGGACGAAAATTTATATTGAGTATAATAGAACGAAATCCTTCTGATTATCTCGGCATTGGAAAACAATATTTCTGGATTATTGAATATATAAAGGAAACTTGTAATATACCATCATTACATGTTGTTTTGACGCTTTATAAATTAAAAAATAATGATACATTTTCAAAAATGAAGGATTTGTTTGAAGTGTCCATATCTACTTTGTGGAGAGTGTTTTATAAAACACTGAAAATATTGAGCTTATTTTTCAAACAATTGTTATATTGGCATAGACCTCTAGCTATAAAATGCAATCTGCCACCAGTATTCAGATGCAACGTAAACTATGCAAGCGTCCAGAGTATTATTGATGCATTTGAAATTGAAATAGAGAAACCCAAGAAGCCAATACAACAAGCTTTGACTTGGTCACAATACAAACAAAGCAATACTATAAAATATTTAATAAGTGCAACTCCTGATGGTTTCATAAACTTTATTTCTGAAGGGTACAGTGGACGGATCTCAGATATGTACCTGGTAGAACAAAGTGGGTTTTTAAGAGGTTGTGCCTGAACATGCTACTATATTAGCAGATAGAGGATTTAAACATCTTGAATCACATTTGATCCAGAAATCTGTAAAAGTGTTACGGCCACCAAGTGTTGCTAAAGATACAAAAATAACTAAGAATGAAGTGGTTGACAGTAAAGTTATAGCAAGTCTAAGAATACACATAGAGAGGGTGATAAGAAGAGTACGACTCTTCAAACTGCTGAAGCCACATTCTGTTGTCAACAATAAATTAGTCAACATTTTAGATGATGCAGTTATAGTAGCTTGTGGGTTGATTAATTTACAAACTCCTATAATAAAAACTTAGGATAAATAAATAGAAAGTAAAAATTTATTTCTTTTATTTCTCACAACAATACAATTATCAAATTTGAATAATCAAATTTAATAATATTATAACATGCATATTTTTTTAATATTATTACGTTGTTTATCATAATAATTTCCATTAGTCTTATTTACAACAAAAAAAAACTCATCAAGTAATAAAATAAAAGTAGAATATGTTTAGATAGTATAAATTAATTTAAATATCTTAATTTTTTGTTTAGTTTGTTTTGTAAGAAACTTTTACATAAATTTCACTACAGAACTAGTAACTATGTAAATAATCTACTTTACTAGTGTGTAAATGACTTGTACCCGTAACTATATTTCACTACATAAATGTAAGATAAACAAAAAATATAAGAAAATAAAGTTAGTTACATTATAATACCTAATACAGGTATTCTAAATAATTAATTAAACTAATCAACTGACCTCTCAGATTAATAAATTTTAAATAATTGTTGTAATTTCAAATTAACAGTTTTATACTCAATGCATATGAATGTATATACTAGATCGTTCAACAAGTCCCGAGACTAACCTGGAAATGGCGCATATATTAAAAACTCTTTTGATTTTTAAAAAGTACTGGCTATCAATACAAGAATATGAGTCAAATTTTTAAAAATGGAACAATAAAATTATTAATTTTGAAACATTTAAGTGACGCTACGGTTGTAATTTCGATACAATGGAAAAAAACGAGTTTCGCGTGTTGATAAAACATTGTTTTTTAATGGGAAAAATACCGTTGAAGCACAGCAATGGCTTATAAAATGTTATGCAGGATCAGCTCCCTCTAAAGCAATCATTTGTTGGTGGTATGCCGACTTCAAACGCGGTCGCATGGACACCAATGATGGGGAACGCTCAGGTCGTCCAAATGAAGCAGTGACTCAACAAACTACATATTAACCAAGTCCTCAAAATCGTATTGGAAGATCGGAAGGTAAAAGTGCGAGAGATAGCCGAGATAGTGAAGATTTCAGCTGGTAGTGTTTTCACTATTTTACATAAAAATTTGGCCATGAAAAAGCTTTTTTCTAAGTGGGTGCCGCGTTTGCTTACAACTGATCAAAAGGAACAACGTATCAATGATTCAGAGCGATGTTTGGCGCTGATGAATCATAATAAAAAGGATTTTTTACGTCGGTATGTAACAATGGATGAAACCTGGATATACCATTTCACTCCGGAATCCAATCGGCAGGCAGCGGAGTGAAGAGCGGCTGGTGAAAGCCGCCCGAAGCGTCCAAAGACTCAGAAATCGGCCGGTAAGGTTATGGCGTCTATATTTTGGGATGCGCATGGAATACTTTTCATCGACTACCTTGAAAAGGGGCAAAATATAAATAGTGGTAGAGTTATTGGAGCGATTGAAGTACGAAATTGCGGATAAACGGCCTCACATGAACGAAAAGAAAGTGGTGTTTCACCAGGACAACGCGCCTTGTCACAAGTCCGTGAGAACGATGGCCAAAATTAACGAATTGGGCTTCGAATTGCTTCCTCATCCCCCTTATTCGCCAGACTTGGCCCCCAGCGATTACTGGCTGTTTGTAGACCTCAAAAAAATGCTTCAGGGTAAGAAATTTGACTCAAATAGTGAAGTTATCGCAGCAACGGAGGCTTATTTTGAAGCCAAAGACAAATCTTTCTACACACATGGGATAGAAAAGTTAGAAGAGCGTTGGAGGGACTGTATCGCTCTTGGAGGAGACTATGTTGATGAATAAAAATTAATTTTATAAAAAAGACCTTTTTTTAGTACTTAGTCTCGGGACTTATTGAACCACGTGTTACTGTACTTATAAACAAAAATTCATTTTTAAAAGTTCTGTCTGTGTTTGGGCTAATCTCTGAAATGGCTGTACCAATTTATACGGGACCGTCATCGGTATATAGCTGATGTTATAAGGTGTAACTTAGCCTAGGATACTCTTTTTTTCATATAAGAAAAAACTTATGATTCCACAAAATCAAAATTACGCGGGTGAGACCGCACGGGACTACAAGTAATATATAAAAGGCTTTAATAACAATATTAACATAATTCTAATTTCAAGTATAGCAAATGGTTTTTAATTGGTTTGAAATTGATATTTGGAGTTTACAAAATTAAGGTATAAAGAAAAACTTAGATGTGGCACAAATTCTATCTAGCTTCTCTCTTCTTTATATCTTACACTTGTATACATGCAACATCCAGTTATTGTTGGTAGGTACAAATGGATGTGATGTGATACTCAGTTCCACATGTTTTACATCTAAAATTATATATATCTACCTCAACAAAAAAAAAATTAAAAAAAAAAACTAGTAGCAAAGTAAAAAAAAAAACAAAATCAAACATTTACTTAAATGTTGTAAACAATAGAAAAAAATACAAAGTACTCATCAAGACAAATCATATGAGCCCAAACTCTATGTGATTGCATCATATCATCATATCATGTGTGAAAAATTTCAGCTCAATCCAAAACCAGGAAGAGAGTCAAATGTAACTTGAAAGATTTGATTACAGACAATGTACAGGTGAAGCTAAATAAATGCTTTTAAAGTAATTTGTTATTTATTTATCTATAATATGGCAATAATCATACTGCAATATGATGGTAAGTTTCTCTATATTCATATTTAACTATTTAGTATTTATTTATTTTTATTTTATTTTTATTGGGAAACAAACAAAATCATTAGTACATTCATACACAACATAACACTAACACATTTTTCAAACAAGTTTCCACTAATAATTATAACAGTAATACAATTAGCAAAATATTTTGGAGCGAAATAACAAAAATTAGAAGGACATTTAATGTCCTTCTAATTTTTGTTTTTAATTTAAAAAAATAATATATATATATAAAAGATACAAAACAAATAATACGCCGTAATATTAATAATTTCGTTTAGCCGATTCAAAATTTATATATATAAAAAAAAGCTAGTATGTAAATAAAAGGACAAAAAAAAAATTATAGTAATTCCAACAGCTTTTGTCGTACACTCCTCTTGTAAACACTTATTGAGCAGCTGAAAGGGTCAATGCTTTGTAAATATTGATTATAAAAATTGCACGATCGATGCATGAAGGTGTGTTTTTTGTAATTTCGTTTAACAAGAGGAGTATAAAACAAGTTTCTGTGGCGCGAATGTACTCGGGGGCAGCAAAAATTAATGTGACGACGTAGAAATGGGCTGTCTATTTGGCCGTTCAGAATTTTATATAGAAATAATTGGTCTCTCTCGGCTCTTCTGTGTGTTAGGGTTGTAACAGAAGGTGCTGATCCATACCTTTGTCTATGATGTTTGACAAATAGGTTGAAGATTTTGTCCAGGCTGTTTTGCTTTGTTATATGTTGCGGATTCCACACAATAGAACCGTACTCAAGAACAGATCTTACGTAGGCGTTAAAAAGAAGTGTGATTGTAGAACTGTTTTTAAAGTCTTTGCTCACTCTTAATATAAACCCCAGCATACGGTAAGCTTTGGCAGTAACGTGATTAATATGTTCATTAAAAGTTAACTTGCTATCAAGTATGATTCCCAGGTCCCTTATATCAGAAACACGAGAAATTACTGTGGCGTCAAGTTGGTAATCAAATTTAATCAGTTTTGGACTTCTGGAAAAAGTAATTACGTGGCATTTATTGAGATTGAGCTCCAAGAAGTTATTTTTACAATAGTTCACAAAATTCTCAAGATCCCTTTGTAAATTTAGACAGTCCGAGGTACATTTAACTTCTTTGAAAATTTTAATATCATCTGCATATAACAATATATCAGAATTATTAAACATAGCTAAAACGTCATTGATAAATAAATTAAACAAAAGTGGAGCCAAATGGGAGCCTTGGGGCAAACCTGAGGTAACCGGGAGAAAAGTAGAACAAAATCCTTTTATAGTGACAGCTTGGCTTCGCTCACGAAGGTAAGATATTATCCATCGTAGGAGGTCTCCATGCATGCCAATTTCTTCGAGTTTCCGTACCAAGACCGAGTGCCGTATCTTATCAAACGCTTTGGAGAAGTCTGTGTAGATAGCATCTAATTGATTACCAGAGTCCATAGCTGAAGCAACATGGTGAATGAATTCGCAAACGTTACTTTCAGTAGATTTTTTTGTGACAAATCCGTGTTGGTGGCTAATGATTAAGGGTCTTAAAAATGGAAATATATGATCATAAATTATGTTTTCGAATACTTTGGCAATGGTGTTTATTTTGGAAATTGGTCTATAATTCTTAATGTCATGCTTGTTACCACTTTTATAGATGGGAACTATAAAAGATTTTTTCCAAATTTGAGGCATATTACCAGACCTGAAGGATAGATTAAATAATATAGACAAGGGTAATGCAAGGCTTTCACAGCAACACTTAAGAAAAACTGGAGGTAAACCATCAGGGCCATATCCTTTTGTAATATCCAATTTCTTTAAATACTTTAGGACTATATTAGATGTAAAATTAATAGAGTTAATGGTTAGGTTAGGAAAAGAGGCATAAGATTGCCGTTCCGAAATGTCAGCAGCCGTTGATTTATTTAATAATTCATCTGTTTCGAACACCGAGTGAAAGCATTCATTAAAAAGGTTACAAATTGTGTCAGGATCATTTGATACTGTATTGTTAAAAAACATATTATCAGGTAGGTCAGAGCTACATTTTTTACTTTTAACGTAGGACCAAAATGATCTACTATTACGCTTTATATTATATTCAGTATTCTCGATGAATCTTTTGAAACAAGTATGCTGGACTCTCTTTTCGCGCTCTCGCAGAAGTTGAAATATATCATAATCTCTATACCTTCCGTATATTTTCCATTTTTTGTGATATTTTAATTTCTCATTGATTATTTTAATTAGAGCACTTGAGTACCAATTTGGGTAACGATTGGTGTTAACGTGTCGTTTAACGGGGACACAACTCGTAATTATATTATCAATAATCTGGTAAAAAGCATCCACACAGTCTTCTACATTTTTAGAATTAAAAACGTTAAACCAATCAATGCTCGATAGAGACTGATTTATTTTGTTGTAGTCCGCTGAATGAAATAATCGAACTAAGCGTGAATTTGACTTTACAAAACGATCAATCGAAACCTCTAAGGATAACTCTAGGGCTGGGTGATGTGCGTCCTCTGTGACTAGAGGAAAATCACAACGATTCACGACGCAGGTTTTATTATACAGTATCAGGTCTAAATATTTTCCATTAATGTTTGGTATCTTATTATGTTGTGACAGATTAGTCACACATAAAAAGTTATAGAAAGCATTAATAGGGTAATCGTTTTTATGACAATTTATTAAATTCATTGGACTATCTTGCGACCATACAGCATTAGAAATATTGAAGTCACCTAGTACAAGAAATTTATCATCTGTATTAATAAGAAAACTATCTGTGACCAAATCGAAAAATTGCGTTAGAGATTTATTATGGTAGCGATTGTGTGGAAAGTATCCACAGATAATGTGCAAATGTTGGGCTGATGCACAGGATATAACGACCTCAATAGCCTCCGCGGAGTCATGTTCAAAAGGTATCGCTGATGAACTATGAACGCACAGCTCTCGATGCACAGCTACAAGAACGCCTCCCCCGTAATTATCACCGCGAGTGTCATATTTGCGATCACTTCTGTATACATTATAGCGACTGTCAAATAACTCTGAATCATTAATTCCATGTAATAACCAAGTCTCAGTTAAGCATATAAGATCATAATTTGTTAGGAGTACGTTTTGATAGAAAACATCGGTCTTGGTACGTAAACCGCGTACGTTTTGATAGTAGACGTGTAAATTTTTTTTAAACACAGCCATTGATGACAAAAACAGTCCTCATATAGCACAAAGATAGATACAAATATGAGT
Organism: Melitaea athalia; assembly: GCA_905220545.2. Taxonomy (NCBI): domain Eukaryota; kingdom Metazoa; phylum Arthropoda; class Insecta; order Lepidoptera; family Nymphalidae; genus Melitaea; species Melitaea athalia. The sequence continues at coordinate 17,082,641 of HG992189.1, read as the reverse complement.
ATGAATTAAAATAATCAACCCTCCAATAATAATAAGAAAAAACACTTTGGTAATTTGGCACTTGGTAAAAGAAATAATACTCTGGACAACACAATAGACATAAAGTTACTGCCCTCTGCCCCCGTGCAGAAAAATAATATACAAAATTACTATTGAAAAGCATGCAAAATTTTGAGAGAGTCTCTACACTTATTTTAATTTGTTTAAATCCTGTTCGTCGGAGATTGCGATGACCGGACTCGTATCGTTGCGACGAGCGTATGTATGTGAAATAAACTAAAATAATAATACATATAAATATTTTGGAGTACATCTGACGTAGTAGTATAATATTGTAAAACAATAATATACAAAATTTCTGTATTATAACATCATAGGCATTAGTATTGTAATACTATAATAGAAAAATATGTTTTTACTATAGATAGCATTTTTAAAAATAACATTGTACTATAGATAGCATTTTTTCAAAAATAAATTTCTTCCAAAATTCTTCTCTTTCTAATAATAATTTTTCAACATACAACCTGTCGTAATAGTGCCACGATTGTATCATTTTTTTATTTTCCTCAAAATTCTTATCTGCTATACAAAATAAGGCTTTTTTCATGTTCTTTGCATGCATTTGTAGATGAATTTGAGCTTTATATTTATTATTTAAGAATTTGCCTTCTTTCATATAGTTTTCTAAAGCTTTATCACTGTATGGGCACTTAACTTCTACAACAAAAATTTTTTCATGACAAATTCCATCTGGTGAAGCTCCTATCAAAGGTGTAATTAATTTAAAACCACACTTGTTTATTTTTACATTATGCGCCTTTTCTATTTCATTTATTACCTTCTTTTCTAAAATTTTGCCTCTTTTAATGGCTTTTGTTTCTGGAACTTTATAGCCCCCAAGAATTGACTTAACTAGTACCCCATCTATTTTACATCTACTAGCTTCATATATTTTTGAAGCAGAAACTCGACTTTGTTTTAAATTGTGCCACCACACATTCTCTGCTTGATGACGAGTTTGTTCCTCAATTGCAGATATTACTTCCAATGAAATCTTTGATTCGGCAAAATCTTTAAAATTTTGAAAACTCTGGGATGGTTTCGAGACAGATACAGTATATTCCAACATTAGTTGGAATATAATGTATTTGCCTAAACCATCCTTTGTAGTAATATTATAATTTATGATAAGTGAATCATTCATTTTCCTCTTTTTGCACTCATTTATAAATAAAGGTAATTGTAATGAGGGTGGCAAGGTTACAACTGGATGTTTCCTTACACCAATTTCTTTTGCCATAATAAATTTATGATCGGAAACAGCTTCATATAGTCTTGGCTTGGACCAGTAGCAGTTAATTGATGTTACAGATGGCTCTTCTGTCCGTTTTATAAGCCACATTATAAAGCAAATTGAGTGCTTGCATCCACCTTCGCTGGTTGCACAATCATGACACGAAACTTCTGTGATTGTATCATCAATTTCATTTATAACTGCATGCACAGTATACATTTTACATCTGACTCTGTGCTCAGGCGTAACTCTTCCCTGTACAAAACAAAGCGAATTTTCTCGTTTTACTTCCACATAACCTATTGATGTTTCAACATAGGCATCCCTAGATGACAACATGATTTTGGCACCTCGAATTTCAGCTACATTGAAGATATCATTTTCCCGCATAAATTGCAGCAACATCATAAAATCAACCTTCGGTAGGTTACGGCTGTCAGCCATGGAGAAACCATCAGAAACCTTCATTTTTGTTATAAGAGCCTTAAATTCTTTAAGAAATGCTGGATTACAAAATATAATTAAAGCAAACGAAAACCGAACAAATATCGCAGACAAAGAATAAAGATTTAAGATTGACAAGAATATTCGATTCCGATTTCCGAGATGTCATACGACACGAAATGTCAAATTGACATTAATAGTTAATTTTTTTTTTCTTTTTTTTTATGAGACACTGAGACGATGATAGCATACAAGTTATGCCTATATCCTTACGAATTTTATATTTTGCGAAATTTTTTAAAATTTCGGCCACTAAAAAATCCGAAACATTTTTTTTTCGGGTTAAGCATCGCTATATCTCGAAATGGTTTTCGAGTTTTAGTACCATGATAAAATTGAAAGGATGACAATTGGAGTCAACTTAAAAATTTTTTAAAGACACAGTTTAGCGTGCGGAAACATTACGCACACTTACTAACAGATCTTCAAGAGTGTAAAGAGCACTCGAATGAACCTGTTAGCCAATACACGTTGAGGGTTGAGACCTGTTTGTCACAACTCCTTACTGAGATATCGATAACCCATGGTCACAAAAGTAGAGAGATGATAGGGAGAACAGCAGCCATGGAAGAGTTAGCACTACACCACTTCCAAATGGGACTAACCCCGCGTATCTCGAACATAATCTGGTGCAAATCCCCCAGAACTCTCAACGAAGCTATTAACATAGCCATCTCCGAGGAAAAAATACAACAATTTCTGTACAAAAACTCTCAGCCTAGCGCGAGATTTGAAAAATCAAGAAATATTAGGCCCAATTTTAATCAAAATTCTATTAATCAACAAAATTACAAATCTAATCGTAACATTCCAAACCAGTCAATTTCTAAACCAGCTAATAATAATAATAATTATTATTATTATAATCAAGCTTCGACAAGCGCCCCAGATATATTCTGCAGATACTGCAAGACACCGGGTCACGTATTAGAACAATGTCGCAAGCGACAATATAACAATGAACGGTTTAAGTTTAATCCAAATAATTCTAGGACATTTAGTGACCGATAACCCCGATGAAGGTACAAGTGACCCAACAAATCTAGCTAGCCTTACAGAGGGCTATGACACCGTAGATTTTAGCTCAAAAAACGAGTAAATATCTCGTCCCGGTGTCGTGCGGGACTCAGACAAATACAAACCGATACCCTTATTCATAATCCTAATCACAAAACCCTGACTCCGATACATGGAAGTCAAATTTCTAATATCCAAAATAATTCTAAGCCAGCGTCGCTACAAGACCGTCTGGCTAATACTATTTCTAAGCCCACTAACAAACAGGGTAACCAGCCCCAAACTCATAGTGGTTATAATAATACTAAATCCAATATTTTTGAAATCACTAATGATCCAGCTATTATGCTCCTACCACATGTAATCGTGGAATCCTTAGTATCCGATATTCCTCTTTCCCTACTCGTTGACTCAGGTTCCTCTGTAAGCTTAATTAAACATTCATGCCTGAAAAGTCATCCTAAACTTATAAAGAGACTATCGAACTTAAGGGCACTGACTCATCAGAAAATCCTATTCTTACACCAGGTCATTTTCAATTAAAATTAAAAATAGACAAATCAAACGTCTCTTACAAATTTCATATTATTGATAAAATTCATCTACCCTATGATGGCATTATTGGTTCAGATATGCTTAACGCGCTTAATTGTAATATAGATTATAATAAAGATATACTTAAAATCGGGAAAAAAGTGTTAAAGTTACACTTCAATGAGCCTGCCTATTTAATCCCTCCTAGAACTGAGCAAATTATCGAGTGCTCCGTTTCAAATCCGGAATTAAAGAAGGTTCTCTAAAATCTCTTAAAGATAGTTCTCGGTCAAAAAATCTCCGATTCATTATTATTAGCCAATTGCGTAGTTCGGGTTAAGAAAAATAATAGAATAAATTTATCCGTAGTTAACACTTCCGAGAAAGAAATTACTCTAAAGTCTAATTTAAACTTAAAATTGACCCCGATTGAGCCTTGCGAATTCAACGAATGTCAATCCGCGACCGTTAACCATATTAATGCTTATTCTAATGCTACCAAACGTACAGAAGAAGTTCTAAAACAGCTACGCGTCTCTCACCTTAATAAAGAGGAAAAGGGCGCCCTTATGCAACTGTGTTCAGATTATTCCGACATTTTCCATCTCCCGGGCGAGAACCTAACCTATACGAATGCATTAAAGCATGATATAAAAACAACCACAGATGTTCCAATCCACACCAAAGCTTACCGGTTTCCTGATCGAAGCCTAGATCTTTGAATCTGGAATTTAAATGCAGCCTAAAATGGAAATATTTTGAATATTTTGAAAGCTGAGTCTACCTTGGAACACCAGCTCAATAAAACACCTGTCCGTGTCATAGTTAAGACCCTGGAAGCTGGAGATCCAGTTCTCGGTGCTTCTTATGGAGTCGTAACGCCCAGTAGATGCTCAGAGCAATTGAGCTGGTTGATTAGTTAGTCAATGATGAGGAGGTCAGTACAGTCTTTAGTAATTAGTTTTTTTTCCTATACTGCGGTTGTGTTCGGATTCTGGTGGTATACTCGTTGAGAATATATATATTTACTCGTTAAGAATATATATACTCGTTAAGAATATAAATTCCTTAAGAATCATACTCATCTTTATATTTTATTTTAGTTAAATTTTAAATAGATTTTTTTAAGAACCCTATCTTACGACTGAGCTACAATTTAATTTTCTTGTTACCATAAATTTTGTATTATATAATATAACAAGCGACCCGCCCCGGCTTCGCACGGGTGCAATGCTGTCACTCTATCTATTAAAAAAAAAACTGCATCAAAATCCGTTGCGTAGTTTCAAAGATTTAAGCATACAAAGGGACATAGGGACAGAGAAAGCGACTTTGTTAACCGACTTCCAAAAAAGGAGGAGGTTCTCAATTCGGAAGGTATGTTTTTTTATGTATGTTAGCTCAGAACTTTTGACTGGGTAGACCGATTTCGATCAATTTTGTTTTAAGTGCAAGGTGTTGCGTGTCATGTGGTCTCATTTTAATTTAATTGAGATCTGACCATTTCTTTTAGAGTTATATATCTAATAATGCGTATTTACTTGACAACTTTTTCGTCGACCTACGTTGTATTAAGCCTCATAGCTTTTCACTGGGTTTATCAATTTTGACGATTCTTACTTTAATCGAAAGCTAATACTTGTTTTGTAGTCTTGTTTAAATTAGATCGAAAACTAATTACAACTTTTTGAGTAATCTTTAATAGCGCGTATTTACTTGACTATTTTTTCGTCTTATTACGTTGTATTACTTGTCGATGTAATTGAAGTCGGTTTTTTTCGTTTGCGAGCAAACACAATTATTTTATACTCTGTAGTGATGATGATAAAGATAAAGATGTACCTACTGGTAGTCGAGCGATGCGTCATGCGGGGCAGAGGGGATTGACTCACGCCGCGCAGTAGGCATAGCATAGTAGGCGCTTTAGGAACTTTAAATGTTTCGCTGCTAATTGCTTCTAACGACGATATCTTAAAAACTATTCATCTGATTGATATAGTGTGAAGGGCAATTTTGATCTGCATTAAATGTCTAAGCTAACTAACATATTTATATGGATAAGGATTAATACTGAACTAAAGAAAATAGCTATGAAAATAACGTAATGTTTTTAATTAAAAATTTGAACATAAACGTGGTTATTGTAAGTCAACCGTAAGAGATAGAGATATGCTCTCGCGGACTTTTTTGTAGAATTTTTATAGATTTTGAATTCGCTAGTACATTACTAAACTGTATCTTTGCTAGTTTACGCGGCGTTTGCGTGGAAAGCTCCCAGTTGGCGCGATTTTTTACGACTTCTTCAACATTTATCGCCGTAATTCTGCTAATTTACATAAAAGTATACTAAATTATATACACAAACCTTTCTCAAGAATCACTCTAGCTATTAAAAAAAAACCGCATCAAAATCCGTTGCGTAGTTTTAAAGATCTAAGCATACATAGGGACATAGGGACATAGGGACAGAGAAAGCGACTTTGTTTTATACTATGTAGTGATATTGTAAGTTTTGTTGTGAAAAAAAAACAATCATTATTGTTAAAATTACTAACTAGTTTTTTTTTTTAATCTTTTGTATCTAGTCCTAACCTAGTAGTGAATTAGTGATAAAATTTTTTTTCTTTTTGTCAACGGCACATTAGTTTCTGATATAGCCAGGCAATTCTTCCGACTATGTGCCGGGTGATAACCAAAGACAGAAATAATACATAACAAAGAAAGAAATTTTTAACAATATATCATTAGGTACAAAAGGCGGCCTTATCGCTAAAAAGCGATCTCTTCCAAGCAACTTTAGGGCAACGGAAATGGTATAGCGTCAGCGTAGGTATACGGGCTACAAACAATTTATCGTAAATATTCAAATAAACATACATACGTCGTTTTAAGACATTTAAACCTTGATTTCATTGCATTATTTGCAACCAGGATGGATTCCCGTAACTACGGACGAAACCCTCAGCCAGTTCAGCGTGGACAGCCCGCTAGTGGCGAGATTAGAGGTAGTCGCAGTCAGCGACGTGCACACCAGCTCGATCCCTGTCCAAGACACTTATTCTCAAAACTTTGAGTTCGGAGGTTTCATAGACCAGGTGGAGCGCACATACGAAGCTCTGAGGGGTAGAGATCCAAGATTAGATAGGCGCATGCCCTTCAGCATGTTCCAGCATTCAATGTGTACCATCTTGAATTGCTGCTTACTCGACCTGACACTCGAAAATGGTGAGATTGCTTGATGCTGCCAGATGTCAGAACTTACTGCCTGAGGATCTGTGCTTGCCGGACAACCTGTTCCACTATATTTCAAGTATTGGCAATACAACCACAGTTAACGGCGAAGAAATTAAATTCAATCTACCTGATGTAGCTGTCCCACAACCCGCTGATGATGCTATTCCATCTGGATCCTTTGGAGTGATCACCCCTGAAAATCACAATGTATATGAGTGCTACATCTCACCCTTAGTTACTGCAAACAGGGTGCTTAACTGCCGCCGCGATGCTGGTGCCCCGGAAATACTGCCTTTGCCACCTGCTCTCGTCCCAGCTGGAGCGGTGCCAACCGCAAATCTACTTGGCCACGGCCCTGCCGACGTCATCCCACAAGAGGCCAGACACCAGATTGAGGGCTTTGACTTTCCAAATGGTGATTCTGTGTCAGCCTGATTAAAGATATGACCGGAGCTAATGAGTAGAGTCAACACCGTATTGTTTGAATTACGGTCTAGATATAAAATGCGTGATATTGGAAGAGTGTCATCTACCCAACGTAATTATATAACTGCAAAAGTTCTTCCTGGAAACATTCAGTATGTTAGAGTTCCAGAAAATAGTCCTGACGTTCAACGTCTTACTCAGCGTCAATGCCAAATTCATGGCGCTGCATCATTTGGTGCATCAACTGCCGGCTTTAACAATGTAACAGTCTTCCATCGCGAGAGAACCAATAATGCGAGAGGTGCCTGCTACACTGTAAATGGCGCCATTCCGCAGGGTTGGCTGGCTACAATCAACAACAACTTTAACATGGTAGCACCATTTGTACCGACCATAGGTGTGAACAACCCAGCTATACGTGCCTTCAAATTCATTTCTCACTCAACTGGCGGTACTAGAATTACAGCCATCGATAATTACATAAAAAGAAATATGCACGTAATACAAGATCAATGGAAGTTAGTGGCATACTACGATATGGAACCTTATCTGTACGGTACAAAGATATTTAACAATTATATTAATCATTTACAAAATTTATGTACAAACTCGATTAAAAATAAACATCGTGACATAATATTACAACAGCTGATTCACGGGATCAACGAGCTTAAGTACTACGACCGCATATTACTAAGTCAGCATTTTGATAATCGTAAGCGCAAGCGCCGAGGCTATGTCAACGGTGTCGGTTACATCGCGAATACATTGTTCGGCGTCTTAGACGAGCGCTTTGCGGCTCAGTACGAGAAAGACATTAATTTACTTCGAAGCAATCAAAAACATTTAGCACAGCTATGGAAAAATCAAACATCGATTATAGAAGCAGAAAATAATGTTTTAAAAAGAATAGAAATCACAATGGAAAAACAATACAAAACTTTTAACCAACACCTTAATAACTTAGAAAAGAAGTCTTATGATATCAAGGTTAAAATGTCGGAAATAGAAATTACCAATGACTTCATCATGTCTAGCATCATAGCCAACAATGTCCTCGCAAATCTTCGGAATATCCAAGACACTCTTTTGGATACCATTACCAACCTTCAACTTCTTAATGTGCATCTGTTGTCACCTTCTCAGATGGAAGAAAGCTAAGTACAAGGTGGGGCAGAAAAACCTATCCGATTTCAAATCCCTTTTTCTCAGAAGAGGGAACAGGTAGAGTAGTGGGGTAAAAACCGTTAGAAGGCCGGTTTTATGCCATTTGTCAGTAGTCAACATGCCTTGGTCTGGTGGACATCGCGCTTTTGTTATTGAGCGGTTTATCGAAAACGGCGGTTCGATAATTGCTACACAAGGTGCGTTTCGAATTCATTTCGGACTCGGGCGTCATGTTCCACATCACGCTACGATTAAAGTGTGGGTGTCAAATTTTCGACAGACGGGATCAGCATTGAAAAAGAAGTCGTCTGGATGTCCCAGGACAGCAACAGGACCTGAAAACGTGGCCAATGTGCGAGCCGCGATTGAACATTCCCCGCGTCGTTCGGCGCGAAAACATTCGCTCGCTTAGGCGATTTCCAACCGCAGTATTCGGCGAATTTTGCACCGGGACCTCAAAATGCATCCCTACAAAATGGTTGTTGCACAGGAATTAAGCGAAAGGGATTTTGAAACCCGTACGAACCTTTGTCGCGATCTCCGAGAACTCTCAAACGACGATGTTGTGCTCTTCACGGACGAAGCCCATTTTCACCTTTGTGGCGCCGTAAACAGGCAAAATTTTCGATATTGGAGTGACGAAAATCCTCGGGAAATCCATCAGGAACCCCTCGAAAGCCCAAAAGTGACTGTGTGGTGTGCTCTTTCCCGCCTAGGCGTCTGGGGGCCTTACTTTTTTGAAGAAAATGGGCAAACCGTAACGGTCAACAGCGAGCGCTATTGTTTCATGCTGGAAAATTTTCTTCGACCCAAAATGGAAGAAATTGGCGTAGAAAATGTGTGGTTTCAACAGGATGGTGCAACCGCACACACATCGCGACGATCAATGGACATTCTCAGGAAAATGTTTCCCGGACACCTCATTTCTCTGAGAGGTGATCTTGGCTGGCCGCCGCGCTCACCGGATCTCAATCCATGTGACTTCTTCCTTTGGGGCTACCTCAAATCGAAGGTATTCCAGCATCGAACAAGGATCCTTCTTGCTTTACGAAGGGAAATTGCTCGGGCAATTGAAGAAATTCCTGTGGAAATGACGGTGAAAGTCATGGAAAGCTACCGCGAGCGCCTAAATCAGTGTATCCGCTCCCAAGGACGACATTTAAGTGACGTGCTTTTCAAAACTTAAATTTAAAAATGGCATAAAATTTGCGATATGTTAATAAAATTTTTTTTTTTGTCAAGTTGAGTGGTTTTTATTTTATAACGTTTTGAAATCGGATAGGTTTTTCTGCCCCACCCTGTCATATCCAGCCAGATAACAAAGGATTTGTCAATGCCGTTAGATAATATCCGAAATAATTTATCAAACCTCTATAAGATTTTAAAGGTCAAAGCTAGAATGACGAAACAATATTTCATTTTTGAGATCCAAATACCTCTTACAAGTAGAGACGACTACGAAATTTACGATGCCATACCTCTCCATCGCCAAGTCGCTAACTCATCACACAGTATGATTAATCTTCTCCCAATATCTGATCATGTAGCCATTAACTTAAAGAAAGATATCTTCATACCGGTAACCGAGAACGACTTCAAGAACTGTATAGAATACAACGATAATATTATATCAGATTATCTTTGCCAGATTCAAACGCCCGTCTACGAGAGACAGACAGACGAGAGCCTTTGCATTAAAAATGAACAATCAAACACTTGTAAAATCATAACTAGCGCGTGTCAAACTACATGGAAAAAGCTTACTAAGTTAAACACATATTTAATTGATTGTTGCGGGCAATGTACCTTTCGTTTCATATGTCGAGATCAGCTGCTTTATCACGTAAAAATAGCGATCAACAATCCATCAGCAAAAATTGCGCGATCGATTGCTGGGTATAAAAAAAGTGGTATCATGTAAGCGATCGCTCGCGGATTGCTCGCTTATCGTTTTAATGCACTTTTGCGAGTACACTAGCGCCAAAAACAATTTAGTAGTGTTACGAGTACACAAATTAAAGGAGCTGGCGCCATCTAGCGTGGAGCGGTGGAACCACGTTGTGTGCTGTACAAACCACTTTGTTACAAAGACAACGTGAAACATCCACTCAATACTAGATGGCGCTAGAGGACTTATATAGGTGAATGAACTCAAGACCAAGAACACGCACGAACATTCTAGAATTGTCTGGGAGTCGACTCGGCCGGTATAAATAGGTCAGGATGGCCGAACTGGGGCAGTTCAGTTTGAGCTAACGACGAAGCGACTTCGAAGTGAAGACTAGTGATCAAGAAGTGATACCAGCGGAAACCTACGACATTGGCTACGACCTCGGACATTGTTAGTGCTTAGTGAGTGTACCTAGTGCTTAGTGTTTGTACTTAGTGCGTAGTGTTTGGACCTAGTGCTTTGTGTCGGACCTAGTGCTAGTGAATAAAGTCTCTAAAAGAGTCAGCAGGTCTTTCTCTCCAAATCGTTCGAACCCTAACACGTAACAACTGGTGTCAGAAGTGGGATTTGGAGATGCCATTGACTCCGAGAGAGAACCCCAAGGAGGGGGTCAGGACGAGGGCACAACGAGCTGTGGATGCCACTGTGGGCCAAGCTCCGCCCACGGTGGGCCAAGCCCCGCCCACTGGCCCCGCCTACCAGGTCCCTCCCACTGATCACGCCCCTCAGGCCCCGCCTACTGGGCCCGCCCAAGGGCCACGCCCTCAGGCCCCGCCCACCTTGCCACGCCCACCGGACAGGCCACGCCCACCAGCGGCACCGTTCTACCGACCCTCACTCAAGTGGCACTTCAATTAGGAAGTTTAATTGAAATAATTCAGGCAATGAAGGAATCACAGGAACGCAAGTTCAGCTTCAGTTCAAGTTCAGCTTTGCAAGAATCACAAAAGGCTTTGCAAGAATCACAAAAGGCTTTGCAAGAATCACAGGAGCAACAAAAAGACCTCCAAGAAAAAGCGCTTTTGGCTATAAAAGATGTTAGTGATACGGTGGGTAAACTTCGAAAAGATGTCGACGAAGTGCAAGAACGAGTTACCGGGTTAGGATTGGATGTCGAAAATGTGAAAACCGGCCTCACTGAACTACACACAAAAAAGTGGTACGCCTTGAAACCAAGGGAGTCGCGATGTCTAGTGGAACTACCGGAGTTGCGCAAGGACCAAGAGTGAAAGTGCCGCCATACGACGGCACTACTTCGTGGAACGCTTATCGTCAGCAATTCCAGACTGTTGCTACTGCCAACGGATGGACAGAAGAACAATGCTTGACCGCTCTCACTGTTGCGCTCAGAGGGCAAGCTTTGTCTGTCTTGGAAGCACTGCCACATACAGGAAATGGGTTCCAAGACCTGATGGAGTCACTTGAATCGAGATACGGGGAGCGACACCTTGAGCACGTGTTCCGTGCCCAACTGCGTGACAGAGTCCAACGCTCAGGAGAGGGACTTCAACAATGGGCGTCGGAAATTGAAAAACTCGTCAGGAAGGCACACCCAGGAGCCGACAGCAAGACGGTAGACACGAATATTGTTCAAGCATTTGTCGACGGAATCAAAGACCTGGAGGTCAGAGATGCAGTGAGGCTTCGTCACCATACCTCGCTAAAGGAAGCATTGGCGCATGCTTTGGAGGTCGAGGCTGTTCGCCATGACGTACGGCAGACGCATAGGATCCGCGAGGTCTCTGAGGAAGTCAAGCAGGTTAAGACTCCTACGAAGAAAAGTTATGAAGTCATGTGCTACAAGTGCGGCGAGAGGGGCCATCTTCAGCTCAACTGCCCGCAGAAGGAGACCCGGCAAGGAGAAGGGATCTGGCAAGGATGAAAAGGATCGAGGATCAAATGGAGTACCTGAAGAAGCAAGGGGCTTCGTCCCCTGCCCGGGATCAGGGAAATGAATAAAAGCCAGGACTAAGGGGCGAGTACTGGCTGACGCGGAGGAAGCCCCGATAACCGTTATCTCCCAGGCATGCAGCGGGAATAGTCTTGCGATTCAGGGGACTATTAACGGGACGGATTGCAAAATGACTCTAGACACAGGAGCCTCTAGAACAATAGTGAACCCAAATCTGGTACAAAAATCCGACTAATTGATCGGTCCACAAAAACACTTCCCCTGTTTTATTAAAATGTAGTTTTAGACGTACTCGCTAACTAAAAATTGTTGGATCCATCTTGTAAATTAGCCGTTAAGTTTTTATGTCGGTCTCGTCCTTGTTTTAGTTTAGCTCACATCATCCATACCTCACTCATCTTCTCGCCCGGGAGCATGTACGGTTCAAACGCACATACATAATTATCACCGCATCAGCATTTTACGTTACTTGCACCATTCATTAGCAATAGACGTCAGTTCACGTACAATCATCAATCAGCGCGTTCGTGTACTCATAGCAATTAGATATATCAAAATATAGTTAATCTTTTATTTTTATATTTTATATACAAATAATCAGCAGCAGCTAGTCAGGTGCAACAAACATCTTTTTGGCCATTCCTACACATAATAGAGGCATTTCATCTAGAGCTTTCAAAATGCCCTCAAATTGACACGACAGCTGAGAAAGTCATGGACACAGTGTACAAGCAAAGCTCTGACATATTAACACAAGGCCGACAAACATTCTGCCCTTTTCGCGAGCAAAGTGTAACGGCAGCTCAGGCGTAGTTGCTTTTGACTTTTTACATGAAAACACCGGTAGGGATTGCTTCAGCCTCCTTGACTGGATTCAAGCCAATTTGGAATGCTTCGAAAAAGATGACTTAATTGTGCTATCATGTGTGGATGAAGAGAGGAAAGTGCGTTTGATGGACAAAGAAACCAAACAACGGGTCGAACTTGTTAAAAAAGTTATAGTCAGGAAAAAAGTAAGACTAACAGGGAAAGAAAATGTGAGGAGGAAAATGCAGCAACTTACGTGTCGTTTTGCATCCTACATCAAGCACAAAGAGAGAGGAAAGAAGGATCGACGGGCTATTGCATCGGCTACAATGTTACTAAGGCCATTCCTACACATAATAGAGGCATTTCATCTAGAGCTTTCAAAAGATTTGCCTGGTTCTATTATCTTTACAGGCGGAGAAGAAAAGAAATCCAAAATCACCTCAAATATGGAAATTACTGCTCTGGACACACAATTAGCCACTCATGTATGTCAGGGGACGGAATATGCAAAAAAGTGGAACGAGTGTTTGTCCCCTGACATCTTCTTCCTACTGCACTTTTACATGTTTGACCCAAGTCACCGGGTTGCCAATGCAATCCTCCCCCCTAGAGATTCTGGGTTAGTATTGTTAGCAATAGCTAAATACTGCCACTTATTTCAAGCTTGGAAGGAGATACAATTGGGACCCGGACCTATTGTTCAAAACGAAAATTTTTATTCGCGATTAGAGTGGAAATATGGGCATATAAAATCAATGAATAGTAGAACCAAAGAGTGGTATATGAAATTAAGGGATCAAATCACAGATGATCGGAAATTCGTTAGATCCAGTCCAGGTATGCTCATGGGAATGCTTAATGCAGCTAGCACCACCGTAGGAATTATCCCCATGAATCACGGCATGAAGTTCAATGAAATGAAAGTGGTTCGCATGAGATCAAGCGATGACTCTACAACTAAGTATTTGTCAAATAGTGCAGGAAACCAAAAAGATGTTTGTTACACCTGACTAGCTGCTGCTGATTATTTGTAAATAAAATATAAAATATAAAAATAAAATATTAACTATATGTATTTTGATATATCTAATTGCTATGTATGATGATTGTACGTGAACTGACGTCTATTACTAATGAATCGTGCAAGTAACGTAAAATGCTGATGCGGTGATAATTATGTATGTGCGGTTGAACCGTACAACTGGTTTTTATTAGTTTTATATACACACCGGCACAATTAGCGGAACAGAAAAAAAAAGTGAGACTACGAGATAATAACGCATATATTTGACGAAAATGTAATTAGACACAAAATAACAAATTGATTAACATCTTTTAAAAACGACTGAAAAGTCTTCGTTATTTTTTATTGAAAAATAAAGAAATAAGTGAATAATAAAGTGATATAAGTGAAAATAAGTGAAATAAGTGAAATTTTTAGATAATTATGAACCATCACAAAAAATAAAAAAAGTAAGCATTAAATGATTTAACAATAAAATTAAAGCAAAATTAGTAACGAGTGTTTCCCCCTCTTGCTCTGATTACGGTTTCCATTCGTCTGGGCATGCTACAGATTATGTTATCGATGATTTCTTGAGGCAACCGCTCCCACTCCTCAAGTAATGCGTTTCCAAGTTCATTCAGATTGTTGGGGGGTGGCATTCTGGATTTAACCATTCTTTTTAGGACATGCTCTATCGGATTCATATCGAGGGAATTTGCTGGCCACTGCATCACCGGTATACCTACGTGGCTCAGATATGCCTGTACCGATTGTGCACTATGAGCACGAGCATTATCTTGCATTAGAATAAAGTCGTCAGCAATAAATGGGGCAAATGGTACAACATGTTCTTCTAAAATGTCTCTGATGTATCGATCTGCTGTCATGGTCCTTCCTGTGACTATCACTAACTCCGTGCGAGCTCCCAAACATATCCCGCCCCAAACCATAATCGAGCCGCCACCATAAGCCACTGTGTGTTCAAAATTAGACTGTATGTGGCGTTCTCCTTTGCGTCTCCATATTCGCTGTCTCCCATCGATCTGTTTTAAAAAAACTCTGCACTCATCAGTAAAGAGAACCTACTGCCATTCGTTCAAATCCCAATGACGATGTTCTCGCGCATAGCTTTATCGGTTTACGCGGTGACGTCTCTCAAGTTTTGGGCCTTTGGCAGGTATATCCGACCCTAAACCAACTTCTTCAAATCTCCTGCGAACTGTACGCTCACTTACTCGTACTCCTCGAACGTCTTCCAGTTCATTTCGAGCTTGTACAGCCGTTAATCGCGTATTCCTACGAACTCCAAGTTGTAAAAAACTGTCATCTCGCCTCGATGTACATCTTTTTCTACCTTGACCCCTCCTCCTCACAAGAGAATTAGACGATCTGTACCGCTGGATGCTGCGATGAATCGTTGATACTGGTCGACGAAGCCTTGAGGCAATCGATCTGTAGGTATGGCCATTTCTTCTCATTTCATCAGCTCTAATGATTTCCAGTGATGTTAAGTCAGGCATAATAAAGAGCTTTTAATAAACACAATTGCCTATAGAATAACAAATTTATAAAAAACCATTAAGTGCAATTTTTCAAAAAAATTACAATTACGTAGTTATTACTCGAACAAGTTGACAAAACGTATTGTTCGGAAAAATAAAACATATGAATGAAAAAAGTGTATGTCATCTAATTTTCTATTTTCAAATTTGACAATAAATTAAAAAAATATCATAACTGGCCAGTTCCTCAAGTAAAAGATTTTAAAATCCTGCTTTTTTTGTGTTCCGCTAATTGTGCCGGTGTGTATATATTTGAAACAACTAAATACAATTTTTATATACCTATATCTATACATGCCTTTAAATTGAATTACTTGTAGTTTAAACACATTTAGGGTTTTGTTTAAAGCACTGAGATGAATAAGTTACAGACTACACATTTATTTAAAATAAATTACATATTATTATAAAATTAGTATAATATTAGTATAAATTACATATTTATTTAATTTAATATATTTTTATTTGAAAGTGGGACGAATTTCGAATTACAAATTTAAAATACTTTCAACATTGAGTTTTTTGTTGTTTTCTTACAAGACTGTTTCTCAAGTCTATTGATTTGACCCTTATCCATTATTTCATAACTCACACCGTTGCTTCTCTGCTTTTGTATTAAGGTTTTGATTATTTAAAGTATTTAAGTATTGAAGTGTCATTAACACCACACATACAATTTAATAGTCACAATGACTAGAAGGGCTTGCAACAAATAATGATAAACTTTTTGCTAACCATGTCCTAGTCTTTATGGTAAAAGGTGTCAAGGAAAATTATAAACAACTCATTAGATATTATTTTACAAATAGATGAAATGAAATTCAACTTAAAAACATTATAAGATCTATTAGAAAAGACGCTCAAGAAACTGGTCTGGTAATACTTAACACAGTGTGCGACCAAAGCCCTGTCAATGTTGGTGCAATAACTGAACTCATAAAAGAGAGTCAAGCATTGTTTGTAAAAAATAATAAAGAATGGCGTCCAGAAAAAATTAATTACATTGAAGCTAAGACAAATTTTTAGTCACACTGTAGCTGTAGCTACTGAGCATTTAACTGCTAGAGGTATTTTCCAAAGGGAATGTAAAAATCTTATTAAAATAACATTATTGTTAGATAAAGTGTTTGATACACTGAATGGGAATACTCTCCATATACCCAATGGAAAAATATAAAGGACCAGTAAAAAATACTCTCCTCAAAACGAAATGTGGTAAGATGCCAAAATAATTTTTAAAATAATTAAGTTTAGAATATCAAAAAAAAAAAACATGGTCACAAAATTCGGTTAATTGAAACCTCAATACCAGGGAAGTGTACAAAGAGTTGATAAAGAATTGGCATAGAGTTTACAAGCAATATGATAAAAAAGAAGGCAAGGGTAAAACGACGGTAAGACGAGTAAACGCTCTTCAGCCGGAATACTCTCGCTGAAGTTTGTGTTTTGTTTTGTTTAACTTGATTGAACTTAATAATAATTGGTATGTGTTATCATGACATTCTATTATATTATAAACGTACTTGACGATATGGATAAAACAACAATTATCTCGCAAAAAAGTGGCATTATGACTTTAGCTTTGCTTCTCGTAAAAAACAACCCATTTTCTATGACTGTTTTTTATGATCTCTAATTTTCTCAGAATTATGTCCCCAATAACAGGAAATTTTATGATTTATTATTATTCTAAACCATATTGCCTCTCAAATAAAAGAAAGTTCTTAGAAATGACGTCACCACTCAGGTAGACACCCTTTTTTAACAATGTTATACAACGTTGTTTTGATTGGACGTGTCGTTGCAAGGGTAGGAAGAAGGGAAATATGAATACGACATACGAACTATGGGGTAGTGTTATATGTCCCATAAGTAACTGTGTAATATGGGAGACAGCCCTGAAAGCAAAATGAAATGGCAAACAAAAGAATAAATAAAATAAAACTAAATACGAAAAAAAAAACGAGCCTTGTTCTTAGCAAAATCAAAACAGGACAACTATTACGGTCAAGACTGTCAAACCTGATATGCCAATCGATATTCTCAATAAAATTAAAGATATGGAAATTTTAAGGATAACTGCTAAGGAAAGAAGTTTAATCGAACGGACAATTATTATGCAAAGCGAATGCAGCGAGTGGCTAGAGCTGCGTAGGTCTTTATATTTAGGTAAACGCTTCCAACTTTGGAAAAGTTGTCAAATGGCAAAAGAAAACAAGTTGTCATAACTTTGTACACAAGGCTTAATGTACAAAAGTAACACTGACCATGTGCCATCAATTAAACATAGCAAAAATAATGAAAATATTAATTGACCATGTGCCATCAATTAAAAAAAATAATGAAAATATTACCATCAATTAATTAGAACGGCAAGAAAAATTAATACAGAAACTTGTGGTTTGTTTATTGACGAAGAGTTGCCATTTTAAGGAGCCACTCCAGATGGCTCATGCAGCGATGACACTATAGTTGGAAGTGCACGATAATGGCATATAAATTGGGTGTACAAGAAGACATAAAAGAAGAAGAATGACCTTTAGAAAAATAACAAAAAAGGCATGGAAATTAAAAACCACAAATAGAACTATCAAGTGCAGGGGCAACCTCACGTAATTAAACGATCAAAGTGCTTATTTGCAGTTTGGTCAAATGACAACTATCCCCTAGAAATAGAATGGATCGATAGATATGATAAATTGCTGCTATTTTCGGAGGTAGTTAAGGAAAGCACAGTATGCCGAGATTATGGGATCCACATTATCAATGTGTACATTGAGAGTGCTTCGAAGTACTCTAAATCGTGACGCAAAAATACCGAATGCGTTCTCCACTGCTCTTCTTGCTCGAAACAAACAGTAGTTGAATTTATGTTTCTTCTTAATTATATTTTAAGGAGATGGTGGTAGTAAATTATCATAGTGTTAATTATCATAGTGGTAGTAAATAATCATTATTCATCATTTTTTTATAAATTTTTGTAGACTGCAGTACCAGTGCTGAATCATGAAGAGATAAAAATTTGCAATTAGCATTTACAACAGCAAAAAGTATCACACTGAAAACTCCGTTATAATTGTAAAACAAAGAACCACTTCTCGGTATTTTTTCAATAGCAACGTGTTTTTCGTCACACGCACCAATGCAGTGATTGAAATTTCACATTTGTTAAAAATCTGCTGCAGTTTCCTTCCATTCTTTTGGTCTGAAGCATCCGAAAAATAACAAGAAAAAATTATTTGCAGAATTCATCATTATCCGACGATGAAATTCAAAGCAATCAACCAGGTCCCACAAATGCAGGTTCCGTATCTACCAAGAAAAAGAAGAGAACACTTTTTGAGAAACAAGAAAATATCCTCAATATGGCAGAAAAAGTACTGGCAAAGAATGAAGAAGACTGGGAATGTTTGGGAAGGTCAATAGACTTACACTTAAGAGATCTAAATGAAAAATCACTCACTATTTTACCAAAAACTTATTGCTGATGCCATTTAGTATATTAAAATTGGGAGACTGACCGAAGATTCTTATATTGGATCAAATCCAATCAGACCTATTTCATCCCATTAAACAAGCAATCACGGTTGATTCAATCACTTATGTGACCTAAGATGTCGTTAATCACTTAAATTTACAATTTTTTTAAAATTACAACTTAACTTTTTAAAACAACTTAATTTTTTTTTGTTTGGCGCCGCTAATTCTTGGTTATATTTTGGTTAATTAACCCGCAAGATATCGTGCGAAGCTGACAAAATCGTCAAGCTACGTTCAGGATTGTATCGATCGATAAAATAATCGATATAACTTAAAAAAACGTATTTTATCATAATTAATGACATTATAATAATCAATAAATTTCTTTTTTTAATTATTAATAATATTGATACATATGTCGTTGTCAAGAAGGCATTGTGTAAAAAATTCAAATACATTTTGTTACATTTGTGGTGAATATGTATTAAAAAGTTTAGAAAACCTATAACAGATTCAGTGAAGAAGACATACATTGATTACTTTAAAATAGAGATGAAGGATCTGAACCGCCAAGGCTTCGGTTCTGTAGAAATCATCGGCACACTTAAGTTTAAATGATTACGTTAACCGTTTGCCCACCGTCTTAAATGTTCACTATACAACTTGCACACAATGTTTGGAACCCACGGTTTGTTTATTTATTTATTTATTTGGGAAAGAAACAATTTAACGTAATCATTTACGGCCTTCCTTATAAAAATCTCGTTAAGCTATACTTAGCCACCGCTTAGTTAAACCACTCTTATGCTATAAATCCAGGTTTAACTTTTGTTTACTTATAAACATTGATTAGCTATTACTTAGTTGAGAAACGAACAAAGAACGATACATCGATGGTTGGCAGTTGGCACAGATTATGCCCAAAATAATCGAATAGATAGAGAAATTGAATGAACGAAATTGTTAAAAGTTCTGTTTTTTCCGTATTATATTATCTATATATCTCATTATATAATATCTCATTAAGTATATTTTAATTTTTATATAGCGGGAATTTAATTATAAATATCTTCTTTTCATTTTTCATTTTTAAGTTTTAGTTCGAGAGGTTTTATTCAGTGATAGACCGAGCAAGCCAATAAAATAATAGATCCACCAATTGTAGTGATATGGAGAAGGTATTTGTATACTTATATATGTATTTGTAAACGAATGCTGTAGTGCCTGTAGTAACATTCATATATGCCTGAATGCTTGCACGCTAACAACAATTGTGTTCTTTTTAGAAAGTGCTAAGAACGCTTGTGCTCGAAACAGCACATATTATTATTGAAAAAAAAAAGATATCACGACGAACACGAATGCCGCTAAAAAAATAGCTTGGGAGGAGGTATTGTCATGGTTAGTTTTGATGTTTTTCGCATTTCGGTTTTGTATTGTTTCAATATTGAAGTTACTTATTTTCAATTGCATCTCACATCTATTGACATATTTCATTTCAGTTTAAATGCTGTCAATTCTACTAAACGGGATATGAAACAGCTGCTCAACCAGTGGAAGAACATGAAAAATAAAGCAAAGAAGTCGGAGTTTTCTTACAGGAGGGCAAGAAACATGACCGGCGGAGGACCTCCCCCACCTAGGCCACCTCCTGTTCCTGGTCTTCACCAGGAACTCATCGACGGAATTCTCTACGAGTTCTTAATTGACTCAAACTGTCATGATAGTGACAGCATTTATATTAAATAGGTAGTTAAATATATTTAAATTTTGCTAGATTCTTTGTTAATATTTAACAAGTCCAGTGGCGTATATTTTTAAACCATTAAATATCTTGCAGTGTCTGAATTGAAGTACACATATTGCATTATCTATTACTGTGCTACCTAGTTAACAAATATTTTCACTATCTCAGCAGGAATCAACTCAAAATGTGTGCATCCCATCTCCAGTATCACCGATACAAAAGGAACAGGAGATAAAAATAATTAATTTATAATAATATATATTTATTTACAACTTGTTCTCTTTTATACTTAAGCCTAAAGGCTAGTTATAATTAACTAGCATAACCTTGATGTGTGTAAATTATTAACCAGCAGCACTCCACTAGTATATAATAATTCGCCCACATTAGCACTCCGCGATTAATATTTGTTTTTATTTTTTACTACAGTTATTGTCAACGAAAGTAGCACCTGTATTGACCTGTTTTATTATATTTTAGCAACAAAAAATCGATGATCCCAGCCCAGTTCTATTCAGTCCGACAGCCCAGTCAAGTAGTCAGACCTCACTTCCTATACATGACAGGCCAGGTCCTTAAGAATCGGCTCGAGCAAAAAAACAAAAAGCAAGAAGTATGTTTGTATACATTTTTTATCTCAATGTTCTGTATTACAAATATTTTATATATACAAGCTGTTGCCCATGAATTAAAATGCATTAAAAGAAATAAAGATAGATTTTTGTATACTTATTAAAGAAACCTTTGTGGGCATGTCATTAGCAATTATATTAAAATCAATAGGCCAGGTAAATCATTTTGTGAAAATGATAACTAACTCGATCCATCTAGTTTTCCTGGCAATTTGAAAGGGCTAATTAATTTGGGTTAAGCATATGAAGATGCGGAATTTTTCGACCGGATATTGTGGAGCGAGAAATCATCGGTCAAAAGAGATGGACACTTTAATCTACACAATCTTCATAGCTTGTTATGAACCGCAATTATCTGTAAATATAATTAGTAGTTGTTAACACTAAAAGTTCTGTATAATCTGTGTGGTCTATGGCAACACTGCTTCCTGTCTCGCATGACAGCTCAGCTCGACCTTCTTGCTAACCGGCGTGTGCGCGTTCGCCGCCCTTTGTTCCTCATATCGCGTATTGAATATTAGATATTGTTGTTAGTATTGTACGGTTACTGTAAGCATTTTGTGTGTATGCAATTTAAAGTTGAAACTTATAAGTTAATATTAAAAGTGTATTGTGAGTTTGTGCCACGCCGATATACCAGCGGCCATATTCGTCGGTCATCAGCCCGCCACTCCCAGCTAAGTACATATCTTCCGTATTATCATGAAATCGCATTTGGCCATTTGTGTTTTGTGTTAATTCAGGTTGATATCAGCTCAGCGGCGGAGCATCGTCACGAAGAATCAAAGGTGAAGACTATAATTATTAAACGCTGTGAGAACGCAGTTAGATATGTATGTTCGTTACACCTGATGATATTTAATTTCACGCTTCCACTTATAACAAATAATTCCAGGTCGAACATAACAATTTGTGGTAGCATTGAGCGCGGTTCTTGTAACAGGTAGGTTTGGTACTTATTAGATAAAACAGTATAATAATTAATTAAATTTGTATGAAGTGGCGCCACCTATTATCCCTCTCATGCAATACGTTGTCATTTAAATTGATTGGGTTCGTATCTCGAGCTAGTTGTGTTGTTGTTTTGATTTTCCGCCAGAGGGCAGAATAATGCAATAAGTTACAAAAATTCATTTATAATAAATGTTTGTTTAAATATAAAAGTAAATAACACTATATTTGTCGAGTTCTAAGATTTGTTTGAAAGTTTAAATATCCATATTTATTTATTAAAATAAATGTTTTGTGGGATTAGTTGTTTAAAACGTTTATAATTTGTGTTAAATATTTCAAAGTTAATAATTTATTGTGTCCTTCCTTTGCATAAATCTGCATACTTGTTTGCTTTTCTTGAATAGTTTGTTTGTATTTTATTCAATAGCTAATCGGTAATAAATACACATTTTGCTTGTTTATTTGAACGTTTGCTTTTTTTTCTATATATACTTGTTTATACTTATTAAAATATAATTAAATAGAAATAGTGAAGTGCCAAAATATGTCGTCTTCGCAAAATTCTTCTATTGTGTGGACGTATTTTAAGAATTTAGATACCAGAAGGTTCTCTTGCAACTTATGCAGGAAAATGTACAAAAGCAGTTGAAATGAGTGGATCCGAGGATGAGAAATCACTCTACACTTCTTTGCCTCTCGTGAATTACCTGACAAAACAGGGGATTCACTGCATCGGCACTGTTCAGCAAAACAGACTTCCTAACTGTCGTAAGCCAGACAAGGACTTATTGAAGGCAGCAGTCCCTAGGGGAACACACGATGAGAGGACAGCGCACTTCGACGGTGTTGATTTTTCAGCAAGTGTATGGAAGGACAATAAGGTAGTAACGCTATTGTTAAATTATATAGACTCTCACCCGATGGGGAAAGTCGTGCGATACGATAAGAAACAGAAACTTAAGGTAGAAATGCTTTGTCCCAAAATTGTACAGGAGTACAATATGCATATGGGCGAAGTGGACCTTACAGTTAGGCCGCTATCGCATTAGGATCAAGAGTCGCAAATGGTACGGTGACGATGTTATAGGATATGTACAACTTCGGCGTGATTCCGACTTGTAAACTATTAAATGCCAGGTGTCCAGAACACAAAGTTCGTTCGAAATCGTATGCGGCGACTATGATAGTAGATGAAAAAGAAGGTAAAGTCTTAAGCGTCCAGTGTCATGATTGTGCTGCATCTACAGGCAGGTGCAAGCATTCAGTAGCTTTTTAGATGTAGGTCCGCTGAAGGAGCAAAGAACCATCATGATCTACTGGGGGGGATTGGGGATAGGGTCGGCAACGCGCTTGCGATGCTTCTGGTGTTGCAGGCGTCTATAGGCTACGGTCTTACCATCAGGTGAGCCGTACGCTTGTTTGCCGACCTAGTTACATAAAAAAAAATGTACAGAAAGTCAGTGTTACTGAAAAAAAATCAAAACTAGCACAAGTTGGTATCAATATTAAATAAATTACTACCAAAGATCTGTCTACTGTTAAAGTACAACAAGCTACGTGAACTGCATTGCAAAATGATTTTCTGTCAAAATTTCTCCAAGAAGCATCAAACCGAGGTGTAACTAACTGTGAGTTATTCAACTATAGTAACAATAGAACGAATGAGATTGAGTAGTTTTCATTACATTACTTAATTTTACATTGTGATAAAAGTGACAGTGGCTCATTTTTTAACAAAATATCCAAGTATTTTTCAGAAGAAAATATTTTTGTTTATTTAAAATTATTGAAGAGTATACTCATTCACAACATAAAAGCAGGTTGTGGTACTAGTTAGAGGTTTGGTTAAGGTACGCGCGAATTACAGCTTCAAAAGCTTACAAAGTGAGCAAATGCCTTACTGCAGATGGATCATTGGTGGCTGTGATCATGGGACGTAAAACTCAAGACACAAAACCCATTAATGCCATGTTCGGGTATTGGAAAAAAAGTGAGAGTAGTAGTGGAGAAGTTAAAAAGCATGATAACTGTGTTGTTGCAGAAATTGTTCAGCTGCGATGAAAATACCTGTAAACAGTATTACTACTCGTCACTCTCCCCTCAAGAAGAGTGATAACATCGTCATTAATAATACACATGCGATGGTGAATAAAAAATCGCAATCGAATGATCATTTTTTTAATCAAATTTCTGAATCAAAAATAGGGATGGTGTATCATACATTTCTACTAATTCTGACGAGGGAGACCAAGCGACGAATCTCATAGAAATTGAAATGTACGATATAAAGAAGCTAAGCAAGATTCCAACTACTGATCATTAGAGACATGATGTCACGAGGATTAAATAATGTCTTCAAAAGACATACACTAGTCATACACTAGACTTAGTGGAAACATTGGGGGACTCTGTTCCTCTATATTCTACAGTTGCACGCTGGGCCAAGGAGTTTAAACTGGGCAGAACATCCACTGAAGATGAACATCGCGAAGGACGCCCATCCACGTCCCTCACTGAAGATAACGTGAAAAAAGTCGAAGATGTTGTGTTGGCAGATCGAAGAGTGACCATCAGGCATGTAGCTGAGGTCACAGGGATCTCATACGGCAGCGTTCAAAGAATCCCCACCAATACCCAGTATGTTAACCGACGAACAAAAGAAAAATCGAGTTGACATTTCGAGAATCAATCTCGAAAAGTTCCAAGCAGATCAAGAAATTTTTTTGTTCCGTTTTGTGACTATGGACGAGACCTGGATCCACCATTTTGATCCTGAAACGAAACAACAATCGATGACTTGGAAGCGAGCCTCCTCACCGACGCCAAAGAAATTCAAAGTTTCAAGTTCGGCGGGAAAGGTTATGGGCATCTGTTTTTTGGGACGCTCAAGGCATAATTATGGTGGAATATTTGGAAAAGGGAGCCACTATTACGGGCTCTTACTACGCAGACCAAATAAGAAGATTACGGGAGGCCATTAAGGAAAAAAGACGCGGCAAACTGCGAGCTGGAGTACTGTTTCACCAAGACAACGCACCGGCTCACAAAGCCACAGTTGCGATGGCTGCCATTCAAGAAACGGGATTCGAACTGCTCGAACACCCTCCCTATTCGCCAGATCTAACTCCTAGTGATTTCTACCTCTTTCCTCGGCTCAAGGAACGCCTCCGAGGCAAGAAATTCGAAAAGGATAGCGAAGTAATGGCCGCTGTTGAAGCGTTTTGGGAGTCAAGAAAAACAATTTTTTTAAAGGGAATCCTGGGTTTAGAAAAAAGATGGACTAAATGTATTGATTTGTTAGGAGA
Source organism: Melitaea athalia (assembly GCA_905220545.2). Lineage (NCBI taxonomy): Eukaryota > Metazoa > Arthropoda > Insecta > Lepidoptera > Nymphalidae > Melitaea > Melitaea athalia. The sequence continues at coordinate 17,057,103 of HG992189.1, read as the reverse complement.
CTATGTAGAAAAATAAATTATTATTTTAACTTTAATTACCGTGTTTTATTTTCATTATCATTACTTTTGGATCACCTGGACTAAATGTATTGATTTGTTAGGAGACTATGTAGAAAAATAAATTATTATTTTAACTTTAATTACCGTGTTTTATTTTCATTATCATTACTTTTGGATCACCCCTCGTATAAACAGAAAAACAGGAGAGAGAGAGATGCAGAAATAGAGAAATTATTGGCCTTAGTAGAAATCATAGTGGTAAAATTGGGTAAAGTTATACAAGAAAAAGTAACTACTTTATTTAGTACGGGGGAAATTGATCTTGATTTATCCGATGAAATTTCAGGCTTTTTGATGACCGTTTACACCTGTCTTAGGAAAGAGGAAAATGATCCTACGGGGCATCAAAAATATAAGGCATACTCAACAAAAATTGCAGGGGTAGAGATAAGCGTTCAATCAGTAATAATACATACATACATAATACACAAACGGTCATCTGTTCCTAAAGTAAGCAACTTAATGCTTGTGTTATAGGTAACAGTCGACTGGTCTAGCTACATTTTTTTTTTTCGATAAACATACTTATAAATAATACATATATAAATATATAAATAAATATGTATATAACACCCAGACTCGAGGTGGGAATCGAACCCACAACCCCCGGAACAGAAAGCAGGGTCACTACAAACTGCGCCAACGGGCTAGTCAAATGGTAGTATAGTATCAGTGGTAGAAGCAGTTAAAGAAAGAAAGCTAGGAATAAACTTCTTGGTGGCCACCCCAATAGTGGAGTTGATGACTTTGTTTAAAGGGTTTTTCGATGAAGTACGGTCAAGGGTAACACGTTTTAAGGTACGTACTTCTGTGGCTCGAAGATCATTTAAGCGGGATTCAACAGGTAAACCAGTGGCGTGGGGGAAAAGATACTAAGGATTCAACTCAAAGCATTAGCAATTATGGATTAGCAAATCATCATGTTCCATTGTTACAAGGTATAACTTTAGCTCCCAAAAGGAGAACAGGGGTGATAAAAAGTTTAGATCCTATGACTCAAGCTATTTTGTTAGTGATGGAAGACAAATACTATTCAAAATTATCTAATGCACTGTTGAATAGTCTCCAAATGCTTCCAATGGCGCAAGACATTGTAAATTGTCTAAGAGAGGCAAGAAATGGGGGTTCTGTTGCAGGGATTCTAAAGGAGTTAGGGGATATCCTTATTTTGACCACTGCAAGATCCACTCAAAAGATATACATGCCTCTATTGCTAAAAAGTATATATGTGGAGACGCCACACGCGCGCATGGACACCAATGATGGGGAACGCTCAGGTCGTCCAAATGAAGCAGTGACTCTTCACTCCGGAATCCAATCGGCAGGCAGCGGAGTGGAGAGCGGCTGGTGAAAGCCGCCCGAAGCGTTCAAAGACTCAGAAATCGGCCGGTAAGGTTATGGCGTCTATATTTTGGTATGCGCATGGAATACTTTTCATCGACTACCTTGAAAAGGGGCAAAATATAAATACTGACTATTACATGTGCTTATTGGAGCGATTGAAGTACGAAATTGCGGATAAACGGCCTCACATGAACAAAAAGAAAGTGGTGTTTCACCAGGACAACGCGCCTTGTCACAAGTCCGTGAGAACGATGGCCAAAATTAATGAATTGGGCTTCGAATTTCTTCCTCATCCCCCTTATTCGACAGACTTGGCCCCCAGCGATTACTGGCTGTTTGCAGACCTCAAAAAAATGCTTCAGGGTAAGAAATTTGACTCAAATAGTGAAGTTATCGCAGCAACGGAGGCTTATTTTGAAGCCTAAGACAAATCGTTCTACACACATGGGATAGAAAAGTTAGAAAAGCGTTGGAGGAGACTATGTTGATGAATAAAAATTAATTTTATAAAAAAGACCTTTTTTTAGTTTTTAGTCTCGGGACTTATTGCACCACGTGTTATTTTTAAATTCTGGGATAATTTGTATATAACAAACCAATTTATTTAGGGTTTTGTACTTAAGATATTTCAAAAAGATTAATATATGATTTTCATTATAACTAAATGATTAAAAAGTTTAGTAAAATCAAATTATTGTATACAATTAACATATCATATTTACAGATGATTTTTACACTGATATAAAACCTGACCTTTCTTCATAATTTGATACCTCAGATGACACAAATAATATTTTTGAATATTCAATCTTAAATAAAAAAATTAGGTTTTTTCAAAGATGAAAATTATGGTAAAATCATGAAAGAATTTGTAGATAAAGATTTGTAGATAGAAGTAAATAAATGTATCACTAAAAAGATGACAATGAATAATTACGTCTTCTCTATCCCTTAATAAGGCAAGGGGAAATAATTTCCCACGTAGGAGGGAATTTAAATTTTTTTTTTTTTTACCTAAAAGCTGGCCAATACACTAAATGTAGTCATAAAACACACTTCTATGGTTATTTTATTTTTTATTTACTGGCAGCACTGGCACCATTAATGTCAACTAGAGCTGATATGTCAATTCCATGTTGACGTAACGAAGTTTCAGTGGGTGAAAAGTGTAAATTGTCGGACTTTTTTTTGAAAAAAATAATTTTGTTCCACAAAAATTTCTGTGAGTAGAGTTTATTTTCTGTATCTTATAAAACGATTATTTTAGCGTAACTGTATGGTATTTTTATTCGCTTTGAAGTGATGTTTCTATGCAAAATGTTCAATTTGTAAAGTGGGAAAATAATTCCCTTTGCCTTATTGCAGCATGGTGGATTATATGTATATATATAAACTTGTCTGTACGGATACGGACAGGTTTATATATATATAATCCACCATGCTGCAATAAGGCAAAGGGAATTATTTGATAGTGCACTTCCATCTTTAGCCTTAATAATATAATAATAATAATTCAGCCGTAATGAAGGCTTAAGTGCTACCCCATTGTAGATTAAAAAAAATAATAAAAAAAGATGAGACCTGGGACTACACTGATTTGACTTGCGTAGTAGCCGATTTCTTAATTTTCCTATAAGAAATCGCTACCGCGCAGGTCGAACCACGTGATCCGTCAAGCCTGCTCTTTCGTGGCGCGGATTGTAACAGATAGTTTATGTTTGATTTTATACCTTCAAGTTAGCAGAAGTAATTGCCACTTGTTTTTGCGTCTTTTCCTCTTTTCAAGTTTTCTTTTTTTTTCTTGTAGTGTTTGGCAACAATGAACAAGAAAAAGAATAAAATTAGTGTAAGAAATGAGCGAGAGTTGGAATTTATCGTCAACAATCTTTCAGATTTATCCGATATAGACTCCGACGATGATGCCTATTATAATACAACACCTGTAACTAGCCCAGCAGATTACTGCAGTTTGCCTGAAGAAAATATTATCGAAACTCGTCTCGAACAGCTTTTCGGTGTACAAGAAATCACACAACAAAATATTGAAGACAGAGAACAATATTCAGTTACTTTACTAAGAGATATATTAGAATCAAATAGTCCTGGCAGTAATGTTTGCGACACAACACTACAATTATCTGGTGATCCACTATTACAAGTAATAGATGAGCACATGGAGATACATGAAGAAAGGGAACATGATCTAACACAAAGAGAAATTGTAATACAGCAATGTATTGATGCGATCAACAATGATAATCATACAATCCAGGCAGATGACACAAGTACAGGGCCGTCAAATGTAAATAATAATGAATCAGATTCTCAAATAATGGGACGTCATAGAATTGTCAATGTATCCAGAACTAGTGTATCCAGAACAAGACAACCACGAGAGTGGAAAATTGAAAAGAACATACATAGTATTCCAGAATTTATCAATCCCATTCGTCCACAATCGACATATAATCACAAAACTAAGCCAATATCTATTTTCGAAAAGTTTTTCCCTGAGTATTTAGTACAAGTTATAGTAGAACAAACCAATAAATATGCAGCACAAAAAAATAGTCAAAATTATACACCAGTATCAGCAGAGGAAATGAAGGCGTACTTAGGAATATTGATTATGATGGGCCTTAACCCCTTGCCGGATATGGAGCTATATTGGTCAAATGATCCATTCTACAACAATCCTGAAATATCAAAAGTTATGCCTATTAAAAGATTTAAAAAGATTACAGAGAACTTACATATTAATGATAATGAAAAAGAACCAGATAGGAGCTCACCTGATTATGACAAATTGTATAAATTAAGACCCATGATAGAAGAACTAAATGAAGTTTACCAGCAAGAAACAGCAAATTCTAGTCAACAATCAATTGACGAATGTATGGTTAAATTCAAAGGGCGATCCAGTTTAAAACAGTACATGCCCAAAAAGCCGATCAAGCGTGGATTTAAAGTGTGGGCACGTTGTGATGCTAAAACTGGCTATTTATACGCATTCCAAGTTTATACAGGAAAAGGAGACGACATGGAAGACGCAGGGCTAGGACACAATGTGGTCATGAAACTTGCCACAGGCCTTCCTGAAAACACATTGCTAGCTTTTGACAATTTTTTTACTGGCTGCGATCTGATGGAAGCCTTGTATGAAAAGAAAATTTTCGCTGTTGGCACAGTGAGAGCAAACCGAAAAGATCTTCCAGATATATTGAAAAGATTACAACCAAAACCTCTTAGGCTAGAAAAAAGTCAATTTGCAGCTGTAACTGCTAAGCCTATTACAGCTATCAAATGGCTTGATACTAGAGACGTTAACATTCTTACAACTGCCCACAATCCAACTAACACAGTATTAGTAAAACGAACTCAAAAAGATGGAACAAAGAAAGAAATTCTTTGCCCCAAAGCTATCGCTTGTTACACGCTCATTATGGGCGGAGTTGATCATTTTGATCATTTCCGATCGTCATATCCAATTAATCGTAAGTGTAGAAAGTTCTGGATGCGATTATTCTTTTTCATGTTTGATGCTTCAATAATTAACAGTTACATAACATATAATACTACTCACATTGTAAATAACCATTCCCATAGAGAGTTCAGGCTACGATTAGCTAGAGAGCTGGTTTCAAATTTTACCAGTAAAAAAAATCGGCAGGTCGTGTTCAAAAACAAAAAGGGCTCTAACTTCGGCGTGCTAGATGAAATTCGCCTCCTCAATGCTGGGATCCACCTTCCTGAAGAAGGAAATACCTACAAAAGGTGTAGATTCTGCAGCACCAAGAAAGAGGAAAAGAGAACAAAAATACTTTGCACAACCTGCAAAGTTGCACTATGTGCAAAAAAATGTTTTAAATCATTCCATGAAGCTTCTGCTCAAAACTAATTTTGATTTGATTTTTTGTAATAAACCATGGTTGTCATACTTTTTGTTTTAATTACTTATCTCCTTGTTAAATTTAATTCAAATTTACAATTTATTCAAAACGCTATATACATTATACAAATATAATATATTTATTACGCAATTATGCATATATATTGTATATGTGACGCACACTTTTTTTGCAGTATGTAATATTTTATAATCATATTTTTTCTTAGAAAACTAAATTTCACGGGCAAAGACAGGAGCCAGCGCTATATTTGAATAGATATAAAATAACTGAAAATACATGCTACCGTAAACAGGCAAGGGGAATTATTTTCCCACTTTTTGACTAACAGCAACTTAATTACGGGCAAAGGGAATTATTTTCCCACTGCAAAAAAGGGTTTTTCCCCCCTCTCCAACCCCCTTTAAATATATTTTTTGGAATCCCCAGCATTAAGTTACCCTTAACACGCCTCTTATTTAAATCTAAGTATTACAGAAGCTCGCGCCTTATTAAGGGCTATTTAATCAAAAAAGAGCAATATTGTATGCTTAGATTTAAATCAATTAAACACATTTTTTTCACAAAAATAAATAAATTTGTTATTAGAATAAACTCTAACGTCCATAAACATTGAAGCGTTGAAGTAACACAAACGTAGTATTGGACTCCATGACTGCAGCCGCTCGGTCTTATATAGCACCAGTAAGTTATATCTAATCTAAGGCATTTCCGCAGTGAAACTGATAGTAACTTTATGAGTCATTCCTTCGTGTTGCGATCCTGATGACTCCTAAAAATCATCACCAAAGAATGCTATTAGCAGTAATATGATGGCAACTCTAGATGTACAACAACATCTGAAAAAGATTCACCTGAGTCTAGAAAATAATGTTTATGCTGCTAATAGACTGCCCATGTATATCCACGTACCAACGTATATAATATGCAATTCGGATACAGGATGATAAACCAGGCTCACACTGGATAGCTTTATATGTCGAAACGAATAGCATCGGCCAATATTTTCATTCATATAGACCTGCACGATATCATCTAGTGTTTTAAAAAAGTAATTGTAAAAGATGGGACTAATGTTGATATGATTCAGAATGAGTGGACTTCAGTTTGTGGTGAATATTGCTTAATACATTTGCTATATAAGTTTTAGGGATATTCAATGCATAGATTTTCGAGCATATTTACAGGGAACACATTGTACAACGATATTTTAGTGGATGAGATGTTTCGCTCCTATTTTATAGAAAATAAGCAATAACATTTTGGAAATAAAAATTCTAACAAAATGAAGGAATATATTTTATTTATGATTCAGAATAACGTGGTAGTTATGAGGAAAGTAGTATAATACAATAGTACTGATAAGCAGGGCGTAAAATGAGTAATAGATAAGAGCGGCAAAGACGGTGTTTAAGGAACATAAATAAGAGGAAAGGCTGAACGCTGGAACGCTAATATGGGTGGAGGCCCACAGGATATCAATTAGATATTAGTTAATTGATCTGCACATTTCCGGAACCGCGCATCCTACGCATAAACGTACCGCAGATGCGTGATCAGAACATCCCAAAAGATTTTTTTTTATTCAAATTTTTTTAAGATTAGTCGACCCATCGTCAGCCGATGAGAGTCGACTAGTCGAGGAAGGTGAGTAGTACCAGTTTTTTTCACTGAGCCAGAACTGGTACAAACTATGTACTTCCTGACCAGTTAGCCTCATTCCTTACCTGCCCTGCCATCTCGGCACCTACCTTACCTTAAGGTTGAGATTAAAGCCCAAAACTCGAAAGACCCGAAACCATATTAACGGACACGGAGATCGATAAATTTTTGGCCTCCTAGTCCAACCACTACGTCACAGGGTAAAAAGGTCACTCCTTACTATTAAGGTAGAATTAGAATGAACAACATTGCGAAAATTCATTAAACCCTACGATGGGGCGAGGGAAATACATGTATTAATTAATGTATTAAACTCGTTCTTTGTCAACTGCAACAATGAATGTGATTTAGTATCAGACTTACAAAAAGATAATTTAGTTTGTTTCATTTAAAATAATGTTGTTTTAGGGCCATCATGTGAAGATTACGAAATAAAATAATATTACGACACTACCAAGAGCTCGAAGATAAATCTGTGAAATGCACTTTCAGTGATAAACAATATAATATAAGAAAGAACATGTAACTAAAATAATTCAACATCTTTTGACTTGCTTTAAATGCCCTCAAGCTGTGAAAAAAGAGATTTCAGACCACACCTATCCTAATAAATCACGAGAATCTACAAGCATACCAATAGTTGTAGAAGACACATCGAGCAACAATATAGACTAAGGTTGCTGGCTGGTTTATACGTCATTTAATTTAAAAAGAAATATTTTCAAATTAAGAAAACATGGTTTATGGTTACAATGCTCCAACTGATAAATCATGTAGGGAATGGTTTTGACGGTTCAAGAATGGTGATTATAGCGGTGAAGACAAGCCTCGCTCTGGACAGCCAAAAAAATTCGAAGACAAAGAATTGGAGGAATTACTCGATGAAATTCCGTGTCAAACGCAAGATGAGCTGGCAGAATCATTGGGAGTGACTCAGCAAGCAGTTTTCCGTGCGATTAAAATCCATGGGAATGATTTAAAAAAAAACTGCTAATGATTCAAAAAGACTACTGGTTGTTCAGACGCATGCAGCATGATTTGGCAGGTCACCGATTCACTTCTTTCGAAAAAATTGAAAATTGGCTCTCCACTTGGATCGTCTCAAAAGAAGAAACATTTTTTCGAGACGGAATTCATAAATTTCCGGAGAGATGGACAAAAAGTAGTAGCCAGCGATGGCCAATACTTTAAATAATCAGGCAATTAATTTTATTCTGAAATAAACACATTTTTGACCACAGAAAAACGGACCGAATTAATTTGTACTTCATAAAACAAATGAAATTTAAATAACAAAAGAAGTGTAGTAAGTAGATTTTAAAATAAAACCATATTTTTTAATTATGGACAAATATCTACAAAAATTATGTGAAGAAATGTATAGGAAAATAAGTGAGGACATAAAGTTGTAAAGTTTTCTACATTTAAAGTGCTACAGCTGGACAGATATTTGTAATGAAGGCATTATAGATTTATTATATTAAAGCCAGAACCTGTACTCATAAAGAATTAAACACACGCCAATCAGCATACGAGTGAGTATTTAAGCTGTGAAATAAAGAAATTTACAAAAATCATTTGAAATTATTAAAAATTAATACCTACATATTATTTTGTGCTACTCACACTTTGAATTTGCTATGGATTGATCTCCTAAAACCACCGGTTTCATACGTCCCACAACAGACGTTAACAAGAATATTAAAAAAAGTCTAGTCTTTAGTGCTGTATTAAGCAAAATCAGAAAAGAAAAAAACCTCTTGTCAAAGCCTAAAACTACCTTGTAAGACAAGATGGGCAGTCACGTCATTGCATTGAAAAGACTTAAAATTAATGAAGGTGCACTACAGACTTTAGCCGTTAATGAAGATATACAACCAACAGCAGATATGAAATCTACACTTTTACAAGAAGATTTCTGGTGCATGTTAGATCAGTGCATCAGTTTTCTCGAGCCAGTGACTGACAGTATATTCAAACTGGAAGAAAATTAATTCAATTCAAAACACACGAAGTATTTATGGTGCTAAGAGATTTAAAGTCAAAATTAGAATTTGTGTTACCTTCCATCGCAATGCTGGATTATAAAAATAAGGAAAATATTAAAAACTTTATTGAAAAACGAGTTAAAAAATGTTTAAAACTCATACATTATGCGGCATATATGCTTGTTGATCCTTAGTCTGTGAGCATTGAACTTGATTACATGCAAGAAACTGAAGCCATGGAATTTATTTGTAATCTCGCTGAGCACTCTAAAATTGACTGCCTTGCTGATTTGGCTCAATATAAAGGTAAATGTTTTTTGGGTAAAGCATTTGCTTGAATGGCCACGGAAAAAAAAGCCCCACTTTGTTTAGAAAAGGGATTTGCGGCTCGAGTCACATAAGCAAAATTGCACTAAGAGTATTGACTGCACCCTTAACGTCGCCTAGGTAGCCTGGTCTATGAGTACGAATCCGATAAGAGCACGCAAACTATTTCACCGTAAAGTTGGTTGCGACACGCGGCTAACTTCAGTGTTATTGTCAAGTGCAAGCAAGTGCTGAGCGAAAAAATAAGAAAAAAAACTAATGAATGTTTTCAAAAATTACGTATGTATAAAGATTTTGTCTAATATTCTTACTTTACTATAACACGACTAGTAGTTTGTGAAAATGAATGTGATGTAGGTAAATTCCCTAGACAATATTCTCGAGATCGGAGCGAGAATATTTCGGGTCAACACTTATAGGTAGGTAGGTATAGGTATGCGGTTGGGCAATGCGAGTAAGAGTGCGCAATCGTATGTTGTATATCTATACTAATATAATAAAGCTGAAGAGTTTGTTTGTTTGTTTGAACGCGCTAATCTCAGGATCTACTGGTCCGATTTGAAAAATTCTTTCAGTGTTAGATAGCCCATTTATCGAGGAAGGCTATAGGCTATATATCATCACGCTAAGACCAATAGGAGCGGAGTCCACGCCGACGAAGTCGCGCGCAGAAGCTAGTAATAAATATGTGTAATATAATACATATTTGTGACAAACCGTTTTTTTTTTTTTTTTTCAAATGTGTTTTTTTTATCTGTTAATAAGATGTCTAGACGTCAAAGAAGTACTGAAAGAAATCTGTGTACTTTGGAACTATGGCGGGATGCAAAAGCACGTGTCGAAGCAGGCGAAGATAAAAGAATGGTAGCAAAATAATTTGGTACCTATGCATGAAGCTACTCTCTGTAAAAGAATGAAAAGAACATCTCCAGCAAAAAGTTTGGGAAGGTTTTCTCAAATCTTCCCGCCGGAAATGGAATCAAAACTGTGCGAGTTCAAACTCCAAGCAAGCTCGTGGTACCTAGTCAGCTGGACAAAGGATCATGCAAGTTTTCACCACTTCTTGTGAGGTTGTCCGTTGATCTGTTGATTCCTCTAGAAGAGTTTAAGCAGATGCCTTATGATTTTTATTGCCCATTAGTACAATTCGAACTCAAGAACAGAATATGTGCAACCTGTGGGATCGATTACAGTCGTTACGTGCATGGCAAGACTGCCCAAGACCTTCGTGAAAGTAGAATACGGCCACAGCGACTTGCTGCCAGAAGGGCAAATGAGTTTCTCTGCATTGTGCGCCGCTGTGAAATATCGTCTGAGGATGTAGATTGGCTTAACGAAGACGAAATTGATGCATGTGGTTTAATAATTCCCGAACCCTCTTTGTCTTCTCTTCGGATACCAGTAATGAAAGAGTCTGTGTGGGTGGCAAACCCGTGGACAGAGGAGCAATAATTCCAATTGAATAGTGTCCGCGCCACTTAGGCCAGCCGTACACGGACTGCTTCAAGCAGTTGAGACCGACTGCTTGAAGCCACGAACGCGCGGTGAACTATAGTCATTCATTCGCTGCCGTACACACGACTGCTCGAGCAGTCGCGACCGCTTCAAGGCTTCAACTGAATGACGACATTGCATCGTCGGATTTACTCGGATCGTAACTATGAAGTTAATTCTGTCATAATATTCTACAGACCTTTTTATATGTTTATTTTGTATTGTTCATCATCCATATTGTATAATATCCTGCTGTTGCCCCACCTCAGTTAAAACAGTAATCATATTATAATTATATATTTGTTTAAAAAATAAATAAATAAAAATAAAAAAGCCTTTTATTTCTTACGGATTTAAGACAAGTACATTATACATTAGGTATACATTTAACAGAACTACTTTTTAATTTCTTTTTTTTTTTCTACATTTCATAAAACCTACTGTTTCCTTCTTTTTATGAATGTAGAAACAAGGAATATACCACATTATTAATTGAAATTAAATCAAAGTAAAATAAATATATATATTAAAAAAATTATTAAATCTCATCAAGTGAAATAATTATAATTATTATGTATAATCTCTGATTTTTACTAATTTCCTTAGTTGATACAATTAATTTCAAATAAAACTTTGGTTTTCTAGTAACTGCCTTATTTGATTTTTCGAAAAGTAATGAAGTTTAAATAGTTTATTATATATATATCTATACTTATAATTTTACAGTAAATGGGAGCAATTGAATTAAAGTGCCTTTTCATTGTGACATTTTAATCTTTTATTTAATATTTTACATTGAAATTACCGTCGATTCATTTTGACTACTGACATCGACGATTGAGTTTTTAAAAAGTATTTTGTGGACTGATAATCAAAATTTACACGAGAGGGGGTCGTGAATTTCAACAATCTACATAACTGGGCAATAAGGATGAAAATCCTCGCCTGGTGAGAGCAACGTCCTACAAAATTAAGTTATCCGTAAACGTGTGGGCGGGGGTCATTGGAAATAAAATTATTGGCCCTCATTTTTTGCTAGACAAACTTAATGGAAATAACTACTTAGAGTTTTTGCAAAATGATTGGCCAGATTTATTTGAAGATATTGCAATTTTTGAAGAAAACAGGACAATTGTCTCCCAACAAGATGGTTGTTCGGCGCACTACACGTTGGCGGCGAGGTAATATTTTTTAGATAATTGTTTCCCAAACACCTGGATAGGAATAGGGGGTTATATAAGCCCCAGGACTGGAAAAGTCATTTCACCAAGAGGATACAAAAATGTCTACGAAATTGTAAAAGGCAAAGAAAAAGAAGCTGTTACTGTCCTTACATTTATATCGGCTTCCCGGAAAATTTTACCTCCTTGTGTAGTTTTTCCGTACGTAAGACCACTAAAATATGTGATTAACAGTATACCTGATAGATGGTTATTGAAAAAGTCAGAAACTTTCACGATTCAGATTTTTTTTACAATTATATTGTTAAAGGTCTGAACGAATGGGTGAGAAAATAAAAACCTGTTCTCATTTTTGTTGATGGCCACAAGAGCCACTTAATAATGCGTCTCAGCGAAAATTGTATGAAAACCGAAAACGGTATTTTCCTTTATGCACTTCCACCAAATGTAAAACATTTGATTGAGCCGGCTGATGTTAGTGTATTTAAACCTTTCAAGGTAGAATGGAAAAATACCGTGTACGAATGGGAGACGCCGGGGACAGCCCCACCATCGGAGCGAAGACAGCTGCGGCTCCAACTGCGACTCGTCAGCGACATTTTTATATTCGACGCCTGAGACAATCTATTTAATATTTGCTCCTTATCCCACTTATGTTCCCATAATAGTTAATAAACCAGATGTATACAGTCCACTAGTCTCAATTTAACGTTCACCAGGACACTAACAATGGTTCTTTAGGGTTCTCGCCGTTACGGACTGCTCAGTGTGGACTTCAGCAGCGCTACAAACATCCACTCACGTCATTATCAAAAACAAAGGAACGAACATCGTTTGAAAGTATCGGATGGATTAAACTTGTGAGTTTGTTCCAAATTTCCAATTAAACCCTTTTTTACCTCTCTATATTTATCCGTTTTTTTTTTTTGGAGTTTACTCCTTAAGAATCGATTTTTATATAAAGCCCCCGAACGCTGTGAAAAAAATATAAGGAGTAAAATCTACTGAACAAATGACCTCGCGTTACGTTTCTCGTTCGTATTTGTTGTGTCTATTTAGACAGTCGATCTGAAGGAGTAAACTCCAGTCTTGCGTCAGAGCTGACACACACACACTTTTTTTTCTTAAAAACTACCTTTACTTAGTGAGTGCCAGGTTAGGTTAGAAAATTAAGTTTAATTAAAAAGCGTGCTGGTATTAAATCAAAATTAACCATCTTCAGTAATTTTATTAATATACTTAAACCTTCAAAGGAACTAAGCAGTGTACAGTTGTTAGATTTAGAAGGACGACTTAGTAAATTCAATACTTTATATTATGCTGCTTTCGACCAATTACAGTGTGACATTGAAATGTATCAAATGTTATCGGATAATTTGGAGAATGAGTGCCAGGAACGCGAGTATTTTAAAAACCAGTATCACGAGCTTATTGCTGGGACCCGTGGTTTACTAGGTCAGCAGTTTTAACTCAACAGGGACTGCAATTAGAGACCATTCGTCACCTTCCGTATTCGCCAGACCTTGCTCTAACGGACTACCATTTTTTTCGTGATTTTGACAATTTTCTACGTGAAGTTTTCTTCTCACAGGGCAGTACAAAATGCTTTCACACAGTTTGTCGAATCTAGATCACAATCTAATCATCAAAGCAACAAATTACGATCCATACAGTTATTTTTAACTAACTATGACGGAGATTTCTTTGATGTATTTACAGTCTTCTAATTTTGATGTACAATTGTACAACAACTACTTCTCAATCGTTTTGTTCAGTTTCCGATAACAACTGCCATGATCCCGCAGCAATATGGGCTCATCTCATGCCAGTCATAGAAATGTTCAAAGCAGAAAATCCTGAACGAAGATTATGCACTTCTTATCAGATGGTCCAAGTTCCCAATATCGTCAAAAAAAAGAACTTCTATTTACACAATTTATTCACCTCGAAACTGAAACTTGACTGCTCTACATGGTCATTTACCGAAACTAGCCATGAAAAGGCGTAGCCGGTGGTATTGGTCGTGCCGTAAAAAGGAGTCTTGATGGACAAGTGGCATATGGTAAAGATGTCATGAATAGCTCACAAGCTTATGACCTACTGAACAAATCTATGAAATCGGTTAAATGTTTTCATACTCAGGATCCTGACATTGAAAATATGGTCACAATATTCTCCAACGACTTGTGTTTCATCAAATTGTATCAAATTCACAAGACAAGAATATAATGAAGCATAGACCTCATTCCTTCTTTTGTGGAGCAAAGAAAGGTTTGTGTGATTGCATCAATTCGAAAAACATCGGGTTTCATACGACAGAGAGAACTTTAAACAACCTCGAAATAACACCTTCAGATACAATTCCAGTTGCTACTGATATTAAAAATTCAAGAACTAAGACATCACACTTTGCACGGTAGGCAAAGATTGAGATTAAATAACCAAAACAAGAAACAACAACAACCTCGAAAAAAAACAAAAACTACCAATACAATTCTAATTAATACTGATATTAAAAATTTAAGAAACAAGAGAACATCTAGTATGGAAGACAAAGATTTAGACGAAATAACCATACTGGAAAGGAATTTTTGATTAGAAAAATTTCCTGTAACTGGATTGAATCATCCAAGCGATATCGGAATGCTTGAGCCTTGAATGTATTGAAATTTCAAAGTTATATTCCGAAGATATTATTAGTATAAATCTATGTCCCAATGAACCTGAGCCAAGTGAGAATTCGCTGCTGGTCTTAAAAAGTAATAATAATACAAAGAGATTAACCGACTTGAGTAATATTAGTCCCAGATTCTCAGCCATAACCGAGACCGTTGTAAGTAGGCACGGTATTAGGATATTGGGATTTAAATCTACCGCGCGTGTCCACATTTATCACTTAGTGTCAGTGCGTGAGAGAGCTATCGATTGTGATTTGGTCAAACATGGCTGCAACAGATAAATCCAACTTATGGGCAGCTCATGATTTCATAGACTTGGGAGATGACCCAATGTTCAGTGACGAAAGCAGTTCAAGTGCTGTGATAGAAATAGCGCTTGATACCTTTATAGAGAGCCAAGACTGCAAAGAAATGCAAGTATTTTTGAGTATTGGTATTTGTCATCAGTGTGTGCTGTTTTGGAAATGATTTTTAGAAAGTTTGAGTTTGAAAATCTGGACTTAAATATCGACGGCCGCACGCTAACACCTTTAAGATTTGCTGATGATATTGTGTAATTCTCAAAAACGCCAGGCGACCTAAAACTTATCTTTAACGAATTAGCATCTGAGAGTGGAAAAGTAGGACTAAAATTAAATCCCGAAAAAACAAAAGTTATGAGCAATGGATATAAATTTAGGTGAGTCACAAATCAGTTATGTAGATGAATATAATTATATACCTCGGACAGCTAATATCACCTAATGATAATACAAACAAAGAAATCGGAATAAGGATAGCAAACAGTTGGAAAAGGTATTGGGGTCTAAAAGAAGTAATGAAAGACAAAAATATACACATAACAACAGAAACTAAACTTTTTAACGCCTGTATCTTAGCAATTTTAACCCTTTAACGGGCATAGGGAATATTTTTACCACCAACTTTTTCGGTAGATTCTGAAAAAATTTACTTGTTGAGAGTATTTTCTGAACACTAGCAACACCATAGATATATGTCAAACATTATATTTAAAAAAAAATTTTTGACGTTGAAGTGTCATGGCGGTTTCAGCTGTTTTTTGTTGCGAAAACGAGGTTTTTCAATAGTAAAATACCTACATCAACGTACATCTTTCAATTTTCGTACTGGAAGTGGTGAGTAATTCAATTATTTCGATAAATTAGTCCATATACTAGTCATTAGTGCCAATATTTCTGGAAATTCAACAGAAATATATATAACTAGCTTTTGCGTGCGACTTCGTCCCCGTGGAATAGGACCGATTCTGTCATACATGATTTGAGCGAAACTTTAACCGTTTACGCCGCGGAAGCTCTCAAAAGGAAAAAAAACCCCGATTTTGAAACATTCTTCATTGGTGCTACGCTCCAATTGGTCTTAGCGTGATGATATATAGCCTATAGCCTTCCTCGATAAATGGGCTATCTAACACTGAAAGAATTTTTCAAATCGGACCAGTAGATCCTGAGATTAGCGCGTTCAAACAAACAAACAAACTCTTCAGCTTTATTATATTAGTATAGATTATTGAGGTTAGTTTTGGTGGGAATATAACCCCCGTTGCCCGGCTAGGGCAATATCTTGGTGGGAATATAGAACCCGTTGCCCAGCAAGATCACTATATTTAGAAGGGATGCATGTTCTTTTTTATACTTTTCTTGTATCTTTCAGGCTTCTGGTGACAAAATGTCACGAATAAGACATCTGAAGGATGGGGACATTGAATTGGTTTTAGATGAAATTTGTGGAATTCAACTGCGACTCGGAAGATGATTTGGAGCTGGACGAAAATGAAGTGTATAACTCTGAAACTTTAAGACGTGTGTTAGAAGATTCTCCTGATCCAGATGAAACTGTTGAACCAATAGCCAGTGTCCCGTCTCAATCTCAACGTATGTCGGCTCAACGTATGTCTGATTCAATAGATTTACTAGAGAGAGATCAAGATTCGGAGCCTGAGGAATCAAGTGAATGTGAAACTGAAGAGTCAAATGAATCTGAAGTTGATGAGGATGAACCCTGGAATAAAAAAATGTGGGTCAGTCGTCCAGATCCAGAAGTTTTTGACGAAATATTGATAGCACCCACTTATCTGCTAAGCAATAGATGCCGTCCAGATGCACATCTAGATAAATTTTTTGATGATGATGTATACCAAGTGATAGTTACACAAACAAATCTGTATGCTGAGCAAAAAAATATATATTATTACATTCTTAAATATACTATATTATGCAAAATTTTGTTTGCTAGCAAACGAAAAAAATTAATAAACGCACTAGTCGCCACTTAAATTTTCGAAGATTCCCCTTGATTTCTCTGGGATGCCATCATCAGATTCTGGTTTCCTTATCATGGTACCACCATTGGGATATTCCCTTTCTAACAATAAAAAGAATCATCAAAATCGGTTCATAAACGACGAAGTTATTCGCGAACATACATTAAAAAATATATATACGGTCGAATTGAGAAATCTCCTCCTTTTTTGAAGTCGGTTAAAAAATAGAACATTCATTTTTTTTTAATTATCTATTCTCGGTCTCTGTCTCGGCCGAGAACGAAAAAGCTGTCTCGGTCGACCCTTATCACTTACATATCCGCTTAGTAACTTTCATCTTCCACTAACTTACTGTCCTCTCAGAAAATAAACAATAAATTTAATATATTTTCGTTTTAATGTTATGTAATGTTACTTTGTTATGACTAGATAATTTAATGATTTTTTTTTGACATATTTAATATAGTACTGAATGTATTCTAATTTATAAGTTAAAACAAAACTGAATACTTGAATTTTCCTAACATTATTTATAGGACATAAAAGTTACAATATTTAAATGTTAGGACAGTTGTATTTTATTTTATTTAGCATTACCTTCAAGATGATAATAAAAATAATAATTAGTAAATTTTTATTACATTTTTTTTTTGTGGAATATATATAACTTCGTTAGTCAGTAGTATATTTAGCTGCTCTACTCTGGTTAAAATTTAAGTTTATCATTAATTTAAGAAACAAATGAAAAATCCTTTATGATTTAAATAAGGTTAAGATATTACTGGATATCACAAAAGACACAACATATAAAATACAGAACCAAATAAACCAACAAAACGTCCCAATCCAGCTGATCCCCGTGTGATATTAGATCAAAGCCCTCCAAAATCTGGCTTAAAAAGAACAGGAACAACCTCTGTACAAGTAATTAAAAATCAGTTTGAAATACCACACCTTAGTACAGTCCAATGCAACTTCAAGTGAATCTAAACAAATTAGACTAATCCTGAATAAAGAAGTATAATTCAACATTTCGTATTCTTATTTATAGCCTGACCTGAAATATATTTAACCTGCAGGTGTCGCCACTGTTTTTTTCTACTGTAACACTAGCTTTACCCATGATTACCCTCGATTTCCTCTTTTCATGTCTCTCCCCTTTTTCTTCCCCTCTGCATCCTCATTTCCCCTCAAAAGGGAAATTTCCCCTCATTGTTAAAACACTGCCTCCAATATATATTACCACTCTAAACACACTCACTACGAACAGATGAAAAAGGGCTGCATTGTTCCGGGAGAAGTAGAAGGAGTTGGAGGAGACCTGTGTCCCAAAGACACGCAGATAAATGTTAACATGTATCTTTTTGTAATATTGTCGATCAACATGAATTGTATGAAACATTGTTAACTCTATCAGCAATAAAGGTTTAATAATAAATAATAATAAGATATTACTGAATAATCTTATTTATCGAAAAAAATACAATTATTCATAAAAAAAAGATTAAGACACAAAATTTTCTGATAATACAATTTTATAAAAAAATTGCCCATATATAACATAACAACCTATTGATAATACTAATGGAATCCTTTTACCCAGACAAGGGCGTATCTTTAAGCAAATTGATTTCTTTAATCTCGCTTGCACTTATAATATTACTTATTTACATTTAATTTCCATTAAACTATGCAAGTGCGAAAGCAGTTGAAATAAACAAAGCATCAGAACATTTGCATAAAAATTGAGATCAAATAGAAAAAAAAAACAACTTAAATTTGATTGACTTCCCAGCAGCAATCTCTTTCCCTAGCAGAAGATACTTTCAATGAATTTTCTATTCTATTAATTAACTAAAATAAATAAAAATCAAGACAGATCAGCGTCTGTTGCAAAATATTACAGTGAACGCGACCAGGGTAATAAATCAAGAGGTAAATATGGAAATAATTCATAAAATATAAGTCTACAAGCGTAACAGCAAATAGCACAGGACTCGTTAAAATTCATTCTAGAAATTCCGTCCATTGAAAATAATATTTATGATTATATAAATATATATTCTATAGGCAATTAGGCATAGGCAAGAGAAATATGCCCTCCAAAACAATGTAACAATATTGAACAGTCTCTTTAAGAAAAAAATCATACAGAAAATGGACAAGGGTGTCACCTGATGGAAGATACCACAACGAGATAGACTTTATAATGAGCAACCAACCTAGATTATTCCAAAATGTCGATGTTTTTTTTTTTTTTTTTTTTTTTATGTTACTAGGTTGGCAAACAAGCGTACGGCTCACCTGATGGTAAAACCGTAGCCTATAGACGCCTGCAACACCAGAAGCATCGCAAGCGCGTTGCCGACCCTATCCCCAATCCCCCCAGGAGGAATGTCGATGTAATAAACAACTTCAACTTTAACATAAACCATCGCATGGTTAGAACAACATTATTCCAAAATTAACATAAGAAACAGAGAAGGTGCTTTAACCTAATTGCAGCAGCCTCAAATTTTTTAAATAATAATAATAAAATAATAATAATAATATTATTAATAATAATAAAAAACCCACAAATGACATGTACCTTTGCACGCTTTAGAAAATTCTTGTGATATTATATGATGAACAGAACATTAAGAGTACACAGCAGTGCCGTTACCATGAACAAAGTAATCCCGCTATCCGATCAGAACTATGTACATCAAGACAAAGTCCAGTACGAACTCTGTCTAGAAGCCATCTCATTAGACAGCATGCGAGAACTTATGAACAAAGTCAAAGATGTTCAAGAATTAGATGACTTCCATTGGCTTGACGTAATGGTAATCCTTAGTTGGCCTATGTTGCTCCTCTATACAATAATTGGAACGCTAGCTATGTGGAACAAGTGCTGGAAACAACCAAAGAATATATGTCACGAGGATGCTCCTGGAAGCTGCAGGACTAGCTTCCAAACTTAAGGAGGGAGGAGTTAGCGTGGGATAACGCACACACCATAGAACATTCTGCTGACACCTGAAGAACTCAAACCATAGATTAATAATCTATACTTAATATATAAAGCTGAAGAGTTTGTTTGTTTGTTTGTTTGTTTGTTTGTTTGTTTGTTTGTTTGAACGCGGTAATCTCTGGAACTACTAGGCCGATTTGAAAAATTCTTTCAGTGTTAGATAGCCCATTTATCGAGGAAGGCTATAGGCTATGTGTCATCACGCTAAGACCAATAGGAGCGGAGTCCACGCCGACGAAGTCGCGCGCAGAAGCTAGTAATACATAAATAAATATCTACACAATACACACAAGGTCGTCTCTGTTCCTAAAGTAAGCAACTTAATGCTTGTGTTATAGGTAACAGCCGACTAATCCAACTACATTTTTTTTTTCAATAAACATACTTATAAATAATACATAATATATAAATGAATATGTATATTACACCCAGACTCGGGGTGGGAATCGAACCCACAACCCCCGGAGCAGAAAGCAGAGTTACTACAAACTGCGCTAACTGGCTAGTCAACCTAGTAGTAGGCTAGTAGTAAAAAATTAAAATTATATGGAAACCACATTCCATATAGGTTTAATGTAATATAATTTTTTTTAAATATTATATTCAGTCTTGGCTTAGCCTCGTTTTGATAAAGTAATATTAAAATAATTGATTGTAGTAAATAAATAAATTCCTTTTTATAGTCATACAATGGTCGCCATATCATAACTTATATTATGTTATTTTTTGTATAATTTACTCCTTAACTTTTATATTGTTTTAATGAATAAATGAATAAATCAAACATACTTTGAACAAATCTCTAAAGAAAAACTATATCTAAGGTTGTATAAAAGTAAAGCAAGCACACAATGGGCTAATTATTTATTGTAAAACGTTTACAAAACATAGACATTGTTACCAATTAAGGAAACAGCCAAGAAGTTCGTTTTGATACTTACATTGTGATTTGAACAATACTAAAACAGTATTATATCCCATGTCTCCTTTAAATGGAATCGTAGCACCGTATTTACACAACATCAAGTCCACATGATCACGCTGCTTTATAACTCGCTATTTACAATTCATGCGCATTTCTTCGAGTATTGCCATAGAACAAAATTTATTCTGCATCTTCATCTGATATTCTGATGATTTCCAACGAGGTTTGGATATTTTGGCATCTTCGGAACTATTGAGGAAGTGATTATGTTTTTAAATTTCAGAAAAGTTGTAGATAACTGAATAGCGCTCAAAAATTCACTATTTTTAAATGAAGAAGAATTCAGCACTATAAAATTTAGAATGATGTTGCTGCGTCAATGACTACTTGACGGATACCGAAGTAATGATCTGTGTTAAGAGCTTTAAATAATCTAATAATGAATCATTTATCTATCTGTCTCTCTCTTTTACTAAGTTACATACTTATCTTTATCATATCTTTTTAACAATACTGGTATGGTCATTGTTGTACAGTCAACTATCTGGAAAAGATAAAAGTAAGTGTAAGATGTCATTTTACAAATAACAATACATTTCTTCTACACGTTATATATTATTAGTGAAGGGTATTTTTTATAAATGAAGCATGTCAGTGGCTTGTTTTCTTTCAATTTCTTTGTTCTTGTAAAATACATTACAAGCTTTGTCTATATGTTAATGGCTAGCATTGTTGCTATGAGGCAATTAAAGACTGGGGGCTGTTATGTTTATCATTTTACACACATACATATTATTTTATATAAATATACCTAAATGATATTGAAAGCAGTGGCCAGTAATTCAATTGACTGACATTCAGTAAAGCCACACAATTTATTATTATTTTTTCATATATAACTCATTAATAAGTTACCATGTTTATTAACTACTTCGGTCATGATAATTAGATGGTTACAAAAAAAAATTATACGTCATCACCCACAATTTTATCGGTGCGGTTAACAGCAATTTTTTCACTTTGATTGAGCTTAAATTAAATGATGAAATGGTTTGATTTTAGCAAAGATAAGGGGATTTCAATTATACCTATATTTGAAAAATAAAATTAAATTTGAACATTTTGAAATAGTAATTACAAAGGCTAACGCACCTTTTTATTTACTTACGATTACTATTCACTGTATTTATTCTTGTTTTTCTTTCTTGTCTTGGTTCACGAATAAATTTAATATTATTATTATTTAGATAATATTCTTGTATTTGGTAATGAAAATAACGTTATGTTGTGCTACACTACACCACGCTGCCACACGCTGCCGCTGTACCTGTAGTAGGGGTGGACCGGTGGACGATATACATCGATGTATTAAAAACACTCGATGTTTTGAAACGATGCATCGAATCAAACCGATGTATTGTTAATATTTCAACATCGAGTATAAATCGATGTTTCTTTATTCGATGCATCGAAGAGGCAAACAAACCCGCTAAAATTATTCTTTAATGGATGGATTGTCTCTCTACGGTTCATAAGTAACATAGGTTCATAAGTTCAAAGAAAAAAGTAGTATTTTTCAGATTTTATGTATTTATTGCTTTAAAAACATATTTTTCTGTGCCTTTAGCACATGCTGACAAATTTTTGTTATCTTTAAATGTTTCAAAGCTTGTTTTACAATCAAAATTTAAATTCAAATAAATACACCATTAGTTTTTAACCCCCGACGCAAAAAGAGGGGTGTTATAATTTGACGTGTCTGTCTGTCTGTCTGTGGCTCCGTAGCTCGCGAACGGATGAAGCGATTTCACTTACTTAAGTTTTTTTTTAATGAAAGGTGAGTTAGTTACGGGCGATGTTTTTAGACATGTTTGAAGAAAATCGGTTGAGTCGCTTAAAAGTTGTGGGGGGTGAAAGTGGGGAAGAATAACCGAATGTCTGCAAATATAATTGAGTGGTGTCTCAAATGGAAGCGCATCACGTGCACATTACAAAATAATATGTTCAATGAAAATCGGTTGAGGCGTGAAAAAACTCAGGGGTAAAAGTGGCGAAAATTTCCAATATCTGCAAATATATGTGGTGGGGAGAAAATTAGGATGGAAATCCAATGTAATCTTTACCTTAAATATTTGTTACTTTTACTACTTATTATTTTTTTTACCTTAAATTTTCAAATTTAAATTTTCGACAAGAATCTATGTATTAAAAACTTAACAAAATCTACATTAAGTATAATAAGTGTTTACCTATAAAAAGTATAAAATAAAAATTAAATAAAAAAAACTCGTGTGGTTTTAAGAAACCACTTTTTTTATATTATAGACATTTAACTAAAAAATTTTGGAATAATATTCTATTTTTTTCCATTCAAAGGTATAAAAATCGCTTTATCAATCTTACCGCGCGGCCGACCGTCACGCGACATGCAACACACAAACGAAAAAGTTTGAGACGATGTAATAAAAGTTTCACTTTAAAAATTAAAAATACCCCGACACTAATCTGAGTTCTGGATTTATAAATCGAAAAATATCGATCCTAGGCAAAAATTGATGGGAACCAAAATTGTAGGAAATTTAATTTTAAACAACTTTTGTTATATCTATTTTTCGGGTAAAAATGAAATCAAGATGGCGGACGAAGCAACAAGTCTGGTATCCCTACTTTTTGAATTTAGACTACCAGTGACCCCTCACAACGAATTTCGAAGGAAAATTCTTGCTTCCAATTTTTGTAAATCTCAGCCTGTTTTTGAGTTGATTCGACTGGGCTACACAGTAAATATTGAGAATAAAGTATTTTCACATACTTTATTTGTATGCAAAAATATAAAGTATAATATTACCAAAAATAAAGTAGGATACGTTATTATAATAAAGTATAGTTGGCATCCCTATATACACGTGTAAATTTTTTAAATCTAAACCACATTTAAATATCTAACTTATAGAAAAACACTCGATGTATGGAAAACATCGATGTTTTTTTTGATATATCGATATTACATCGATGCCACTATGCGATGCATTAAATCGAAAAAAACATCGATGTATTTTTTCAGTGTCCATCACTAACCTGTAGACCCAATGGTCATGAGAGAGAGTGTCATATTATCTATGGAGTGTAGAGTAAGGACAGAGCACTCGCAGCTGAAAAACGAGCCGACAGAGATAGTTAGTACGGAGGCCTTGTGTCCCTTTCTAATAGGGTGACATTAAGATTTGGAAACTTGAAAAATCTGACACCAGTATTGACGACTATTATTATATTATTAGATTTATTTATAATGAATAAATAATAAATATTATATTATTATATTTATTATTTGTTTTCATGTGTGTCAATATACAGACATTTGCACAAGGGATGGATTACAAAATCAATACATATAATAAAAATGTAACAGATCGCTTTCTGTATGAATGGAAATGGAAGATATATAGAAAAAATATTATTGGGACCTTTATCAACGCAAATAGCACTCAAAACAATGATTGTTAGAATTTTTGTCTGTTTCAGAAATGTGTTTGTCTGTCATCTCAGAAACGGCTTATCCAATTTAGGTGTAGTTTTCACTAATATATTGTGCTAGGCTGCACTTAACATTTAGTGTTTGTTTTATGTCAATCGGTTCATAAATAAAAAGTTATGCCAATTTAAAGAATCACGTTGAACATGTAAATAACCGAACGACGGTGCTTATAATCCAAAATAAACCAAAACATGTATTGAAAAAATGCTGTCCAAAGTCACTATTCCACGCGGACGCAGTCGCGGGCACAGCTAGTAAACAATACAAATAGTACGAGTTATTTATTTATTAATCTTAGACCTTAATGCTATATTTGTTACAGTTGGCAAGTAAATACAGTCCAAATAATGTCATTACAATTATTTTAAATTTAATATTTTATTTTTATTTGAACAACAAATAGTATTTATAACACAAACATCTCTTTAATATCAATAAAAGTGAATAAAGTGACGCATGGTCACCATAGTTGTAGATGGAAATTTGTTTATACGAAAATGAACACTAACACAAGGTGTTAAGCATTATATTCAGTTTTATTACAGTCTTAAACAATGTCCACTGTGATGTTTACGAGAGTTACCGTAAGAAAAAAAAGAAATAGGCAAAATAATAATTTACGTATTCTTTTTATTTAAGAATAAATTTAAAGAAATTAATTTTAATTATGATTTGCTGACTTACAATTGGTAAAATAACATTAAAATACAATTGTTTCAATGGAGTTTTAGGTCAGCCATAATTTTTGATCAGAAACATTTTTATGCTGGCAATATGAAAGAACGAGACACAAGGCCTCCGTTGTGACTATCTCTCTCGGCTCGTTTTTGCATTTGTATAATGCGCAACCGAATATAATACTTAAGTCGTTGGACTAGTGTTCATTTTCGTAAATACATATTTTCAGAGTACTCTGTCCTATGGAGTAGAAGGAGAAATAAGTGTCATAGAAAAAGGCTTGAAAACCTGTCCAACTTTCAGCATTAAAATAGTAGTTCAAAAAGCCTCCGGAATGGCGCTAGCGTAGGCACAACGACTTAAATTAAGCCAATAAGCAGTTTTTACTTTTTACGTAGTCCAATCAAATATTGTCAATATAACCTAAAATTAACATAAACCTAAACAGTTAATGTGAGATAACTTTTAAAGTCAATAATATATTGTGATATTATAAAGAGCTTTATAATTGAATATAAAGTATTGTGTTAAAAACTGTAAAAATGTATATTATTATATTAATATTTGGTATATAAATAAACTAAACAGTTACTGTGAGATAACTTTGAAAGTCAATAATATATTGTGAATTTATAAAGAGCTTTATAAGTGAATATAAAGTATTGTGATAAAAATTGTAAAAATATATAGTATTGCATATTATATATTTTAAATAAATAAATATCTACACAATATAGACGGTCGTTCTTATTATTATATATCTACATCTCCTTATTCTTTAATTTTAGCGCACTATTTGAAAATTCCTCTGTGGCGTCCCCTATTTAATGACGTTTCACGGACACTCCGAGACGTAAAGATATTGCTCCTTTTACTCTACACTCCATAATATTATCATATAGCGGGGACACAGTGCAAGAAATAACAACGTAAAGAATAGTTAAATAACTGTAAAATATTACAATTTTTTGTCACAGTCTGAATTATCTTTTTATTATTTCCAAAAAATTACGAAGAAAAATATTTTTCAACAATTCAACATAACTAACGATATAGGTAGTTGTTAATCATAATAAAAAAATTCGATCAAGGGATTCGAGGAAGGAATCAAAAATTTAGACCAATTTAAAGAATAGACACTAAATTAATGTTAATTTTCTGCTACTGAGTTGGTATAGATTGTAATTTGTATCGTTGTACGCATCACGCAAAAGCAGTCCTTTTTAGTGCGTTTTCCAATATCAGCACTAAAGCGCATTATGCGGTATAATGCTCAACGCTCAACGTTGAAAGTTCCAAAGCTACAGCTACGCTTCACACAACGAGCACTCTCAAAAGTAGGGCTTCCGTGTGCGTGCTTGCAATGGATACCAACTCAGTGGTGGCTCAGTGGTTTAGTATTGTGTGCCACTGAGTCGCATTATGCTCTGTAATTGGAAAACGCACATGTGCTCAATTGAGCGAAGCTTTGCTGTAGTTGAAACATTCAATGTTGAGCATTAAACCGCATAGTGCGCTTAAATCCTGTAATAGGAAAACTAGAAACTTGAATGTGCTCGATTGAGCGAAGTATTGCTGTAGTTGAAACATTCAACATTGAGCATTACGCCTTAAAATGCGCTTTGGTGCTGCAATTGGAAAACACACATTGAGTGCACCAGTTACCTTATGTAAACATTTATTGAATGCTGGTTGCGACACAATCGGTAGAAATGATGCACCCACATTCCGTTGATATGATCCATTCGCATAAAAATATAACGCTGCTAAAATCTATAATAGACAGACAAACAAAGTCATCATCATCAGTCAGTTTTCATAGTAATAGTTTCAATGAAAATATAAATTTACAAGTGAATATGAAATACATAATGTTACAAAGCAAAAGACAGTTCAAAGTAAAGGAACAGTGTTATCTAGTTCTACCTGGATCTGATGGCAAAACTTTTTTAAAAAAAATAGCGATTTTCATATGGCAATTAAAAAATCACACTATACTGAATACTCTATGGTCATCCTCAATCCCTGTGCTCAATCCTCATCGCTCATCTGTCATGTCAACTGAAATTTCGAGGAATTGTTTTTTTTGTTGTTTTTGGTTTGGCTTCAAATATCCTTTAAAAAGTGGTTAAAATGTCGAAGAAACCTCTTCGATCTTCGATCGAAAGCAAGAAATATTGTTTTCAATGTTTATCAAAGAATACTTGAACAAGGTGCAGAACAAACACAATCATCGATATTAAGCCGTGCAAGCGTTGACTGGTTAGTAGGAATGACACGTCCTTGATACTTTGGTTTATTGCATTATTCGTGTGTATTATATTATGTATATTAAACTTTGGTTCATTTCAGGGGTTTCTAATACTACCACAGAACTAACAGAGATATTTTGTACGCCCGGTAAAAAGAGGAAAGGTGGCAAAAAAAAAACTGATAGTTTTGATTTAGAATTGATCAGAAACAAGATATAAATGAGTTTTACACTGTAGAAAAGAAATACCCACTGTCATGAAACTGCTACAAATTCTTCATGAGGGCAGGTAACAAAAATGAATTTAAGGATAAAATTTAGACTATGGACCGTCGATTTAGAGGTTCATATTTTTTCTGTATATAGTACTCATAATTAGAAAGCTTTTTGTGAATTCACATGTTTCACAACGGCTTAAGAGAATAATTTTTTTAAATTTCGCTAAGGAATATTAATATATGACGCCATTTTACTTCGACTTAGATGTTCATATTTTTTCTGTATATAGTACTCATAATTAGAAAGCTTTTTGTGAATTCACAGGTTTCAGAAATTTACGGTTTAAGAGATATAATTTTTTAAATTTCGCTATGCAATATTAATATAAGACGCCATTTTACTTCGACTTAGATATACTAGACTAGAATATGCCGGTAAACAGTATAATATTGAAATTAGATAGGTTAGGATTATTTTTTTTTTGTTTCTGTGACAAAAATATGCCAGTAAACAGTCTAATATTGAAATTAGATAGGTTAGGGTTATTTTTTTTTGTTTCTGTGACAAAAATATGCCGGTAAACAGTCTAATATTTAAATTAGATAGGTTAGGGTTTATTTTTTTTTTTGTTTCTGTGACAAAAATATGACGGTAAACAGTCTAATATTGAAATTAGATAGGTTAGGGTTATTTTTTTTTGTTTCTGTGACAAAAATATGTCGGTAAACAGTCTAATATTGAAATTAGATAGGTTAGGGTTATTTTTTTTGTTTTTGTGACAAAAATATGCCGATAAACAGTCTAATATTGAAATTAGATAGGTTAGGGTTATTTTTTTTTGTTTCTGTGACAAAAATATGCCGGTAAACAGTCTAATATTTAAATTAGATAGGTTAGGGTTATTTTTTTTTGTTTCTGTGACAAAAATATGACGGTAAACAGTCTAATATTGAAATTAGATAGGTTAGGGTTATTTTTTTTTGTTTCTGTGACAAAAATATGCCGGTAAACAGTCTAATATTGAAATTAAATAGGTTAGGGTTATTATTCTTAAAATTATATTAAAAAAATTATATATCTTAAACCGTACATTTCTGCAACCTGAAAATTTACAAAAAGCTATCTATTTATGAGTACTATACACAGAAAAAAAATGTGGGAAGGTCAAAAGTGTTATAATAATACCAGAAGGTACGTGGGAGTGGTACTGGAGGGTAGCCCCCCCCCTCCCCCCCCGCACCCCTCAAAACCCCAAAAATCGACGGTCCATAGTCTAAATTTTAACCGAATTTAATTTTCTTTCAGTTTGAATATAATCTAAAAACATAGTAACCTAAAAATAACAATCTTTTTTTGTCTTCAGACTTATTTTGAAAGACATCATATTCGAATTCGTGAAGTGCCAATCAAAAAGGACTATTTTAATGGAGCGACATGACATAAAGTATTTGGAGCGTATGCAAAAGAATAGAGAAGCCGACGATAAGCTAGATGTGGTTTATTTAGATGAAACCTACATACATGTTCATGTTAAGTGAATAAATGCTGGCAAAATAAAGATATTGCAGGCTCATCTAAAAGTATTTCGGCAGGGCCTAGATGGATCATTGTAAATGCTGGAGGAGAAAATGGTTTTGTGCCAAACTGTTGTTTGGTGTGTAGGTCGAAGAGTACATCTGCTGACTACCATTATGATATGAATAAAGATAACTTTACAAAATGGGTTACGGAGAAGTTGATTCCCAACCTTACAAAACCGTCACTAAGTGTCATGGACAATGGCAAGTACCATTCTGTACAATTAAACAAACCGCCTACACAAGCCGACCGTATTGCTGTTATAAAAGAATGGCTTCGATCAAACAATATCCCTTACGAGGATAATTGGCGTAAATGTAAATTACTGGAAGCAGTGAAAAATCATGAGTCTGAACCTAAATATCAGATAGATGAGATTTTAAAATCACACGGCCATAAATTCTTGAGGCTCCCACCATATCATTGTACGTTAAACCCCATAGAATTAAACTCCATCCAAAAATAAAAGACTTAAAATGTAAACAAATATGGCGGAATGGGTAACCGTAGACTACTATAGTGCTGTGATGTATGTTGATAAATGTCGATGTCGGTAAATTTAATATGATGCATTTCTGATGGCGCTATGCAAGGCCACACAATTAGTGTACACAGATTAAGTAATAGGTACTACCTCTACTTGAAAATAATATGGATGTAATGAGGAATTAACTAAATAAAACATTAACATATATTTTTTACATTTAGCACACCATGCTATAACATATACAAATTGTTTGTTGTAATTGAGATGCAGGAGGAAAGGTTTATCATAAATACTGCGTCTTCCTCTTCCGATGAAGACTTTTTTATGAATGTGCAGTATTTGGAACCATTTTCAAGTTCTGATAGTCTATAATAATTAATAAACTCATGAACAGAGTAATTGGAGTTTTCATCTAAATTTCGAATCCCACATTCGCCACAGTAAGATTTTCAAAAATTATCCTTATTAAAATAAAATAAAAATAAAAAGAGCTAAAGGCTCTTTTTCAGACTTGGTTTACACATTAACTCTTAAATAATAGACTATAATATAATAATAAACTTAAAACAGTATTTCTACTCAACATATAATCCTTATTACAAGCTTTTATTTATAGATTATAAATAAGGAAAAAAAAATTATCAAAACGCTTTACTCCAATTTCCCCAGTATTGCTAGCGTCAATTTCTTTTTTCCCATTTTGCCATTAGATACTGGTAGACCTAAACTTACTTTGAGTTTATTGCGAACACCTGTAGGTATTTCGTTTAACTATTGGTAGACGAGGACTACGACTAAGTTCCACAAAAACCTGTTGAAATCTAAGTTTTGTTAAACGTAAATGTCCAATGAATTCTCTCTGCCAATTGCAATGGATAGTGGATACTACGTCTCTCTACGTTCTTCTGCAGCATATCCCAATAAGTAGGGACACGAAAAAAGTATCGATACTTTGTGGTATCGAGTACATTTACATTCGATACCGTTACCTTTGTACTCGATACTTTGCATTCGATACTTTTACTCAAAGACTACTTTTTGGCAGCTATCTTATCGAAAGTTTTAAATGGGTAATTTTGTTTGGTCGACTGAAATTTGTAAACAGTTATTCAGTATTTGTACGATAATTTGAAGTGATGACCTTTGTTGGTGACAAGAAAAGGCTTGCGAGTTGATTTTAATCGTTTATTGTTAGCGTATATCGGTGACAGAAGCAAAAGTGAACATCGAGACTATTCGCCGCGTGCGTTCCCATCCTTGAGCCACGATGGCGTCCTCTCGTTCGGTAGGTTGGTAGGGCGGTCCGCGGATTCAATTGGTTGGTGGCTTTAACATATGCCCCCCCCCCTGAAATCCCTGTGGGTATTTCAGCATCCACGCTCCTTTCTATCAGCAATGGGCACAATCGAGTGAGAGTCCTTCGCACTATCCCTCTCTGAGTTGCGACATCAGCTACTCTGGCTACTCCATCAACGCCAGGATAAAGTTGTAACACCCGTCCCATACGCCATTGTAGAGGTGGACTGTTATCTTCCTGGAGTAGAACTAGATCCCCCATGTTGAGCTTGTCTTTACTCGTCCTCCACTTAAGGCGTTGTTGGAGCTCATTCACATACTCCTGCTGCCATCGGTTCCAAAAGTGCTTGCGAGCTTGTTCAATGCGGGCGTAACGCTGTAAATGGCTTGAGCTGTAATCTTCAAGGGCTGGATCCGGCAGTGATGTCAGCGGCCGACCAATCAGCAAGTGCCCTGGAGTAAGAGATTGGAAATTGTGAGGAGAAGAAGAGATAGGACACAAGGAGCGTTTAGCGAATTCGCTATTCAATATATTTTATCCTATTTTTTATTAAAAGAGACTGTCTTAGCGACGTCTATATATTCTGCTGTCAAAAACCTCGATCATGCGCGGTGAAGACATTCTCGATCGTTCCGTCCATATTCAAATCGCGAGAGAAAGAGCTAATGTCAAACCGGCCGTATACTACGGGTATCGTGCGGATATGCTTGTTGAATAAATATAAATAATATTTTATAAATTAAATATTAATAGATAATATATGTGATTGCTGTATCTGTAATACATATATGTAAAACAATATAATATACATAAATAAATAAGTTATGAGTTTCCCACATCACTCCCCCCCAGAGACCTGGTTAGGGGCGATAATAATCAGGAAAACGGACAACTCTTCCCGATTTTGTTGTGCTAGTCAGAGGTGTGGTAAGTTTGGAAGTATCTGAAAAGGAGGAAGAATGTGGTGATTCTGATTCAGTGGAAGTGGACAATAAGTAGGCCGGCTTAAGGCGGTCTATGCTTACTGTCACACTTCTGTTTTTAACACTTATTGTGAAAAATTTGTCACGTCTTTTCAGCACTTCGTATGGTCCTGTGTAGGCCGGCTGCAGTGAACCACGTAGCGCGTCTTCCCTTAAGAATACGTGACTACATGTGGCGAGATCTTTAAATACAAATATCTTATTCTTCGAATGGTGGCGTGTAGGAACGGGACGTATTTTCTCGGCGAACGACTTCATGCGAGCTGAAAAATCTGCTATGTCAGTTGTATAGCTCTTCACATCGTGACCGAAAAACTCGCCGGGTAAGCGAAGTGGTTCACCAAACACGAGTTCAGCCGAAGATGATTTGAGGTCTTCCTTAACTGCGCTTCTAATGCCTAGAAGAACGAGTGGAAGCGATTCGACCCAGTTTGTATCAGCATGGCAAGTAATAGCTGCCTTCTGAGGCTGCTTCTGAGGCTTCTGCTGCTTGCTGAGTTTCTTTCGCCAGTTCTTCTCAGGTCAGAGGCTTTTTCTTTCCGAACTGGTAGTAGACTCATGACGTTCAGTAAGAAATTGTAATAATTTTATGCTGAATAAAATATTTTGAATTTGAATTTGAATTTGAATTCAGTTGCCGGTGAAAGCGCTCCACCAAGCCGTTGCATTGTGGGTGATATGCAGTGGTTCTACGATGATCGAAACCGATTAACTTTGCCAACTGCTGAAATAGTGCCGATTGGAACTGTACACCGCGATCCGTCACAACTTCTATTGGACAACCATATCTTGAAATCCAACAGGAAACGAACGCTTTGGCCACTGTTTCGGCGGTGATGTCGGTAAGCGGTACAACTTCTGACCATCGTGTAAAACGGTCAACAGCTGTCAGGCAATACCTATAATCACCAGCAGGTGGTAATGGACCGATAAGATCTATGTGGACATGTCTGAAACGCGATGAAGGCAAGTCAAGCGTACCTAATGGTGACGTGACATGTCGACTTACTTTAGAGCGCTGGCAGGTCAAACACGTCTTAGACCAATCTCGGCAATTTTTACGCATGAAAGGCCATACGAAGCGTTGCGCTACAAGTTTAGTAGTGGCGTTGGGACCTGGATGGCTCAGAGAATGGAGTGAGCTAAAGACCTGTTGGCGTAGTGCTGTTGGCACGAATGGTCTGGGTGTCGATGTGCTAACGTCGCAGTACATTTCGACATCGCTACCTGGAATCTTTACTTTTACTAGGCGGAGTGATGATTGATTCTCCAGGTAAGATGCTAGCTCGGCATCATTGGCTTGAAGTTTGGACATCATTTCAGGGTCAACAGGCATCTGCAGTTCGTTGACTCTCGAAAGTGTATCGGCGACAACGTTGTCTGCTCCGGAGATGTGTTGTATATCGGTAGTGAACTGTGAGATGAAGTCGAGATATCTGTACTGACGCGGGGAGCAGTTGCTTTTTCGCTCATGAAAAGCATAGACCAGTGGCTTGTGGTCCGTATAGACAGTGAAATGTATCGCCTCTAGCATGTGCCGAAAATGTTTTATGCATTCGTATATGGCAAGGAGTTCGCGATCGTACGGAGAGTATTTTGTTTGCGATGGACTTAACTTGCGTGAGAAGAACCCTAGCGGTTGCCAGGCTCCTTCTATATGTTGTTGTAGGACTCCACCTATCGCTGTATCTGAGGCGTCAGTGACAAGTCCTAGTTTGGCGTTCGAATCTGGGTGAGCCAGGAGCGCTGCATTGCAGAGGCTTCTTTTGCAGTCCTCAAATGCTTGCAATGCCTCTCCTGTTAAGGTGACTGGATGAGATCCCTTTACGCTTCCCACTAACAAAGCGTTCAATGGAGATTGAATCTGTGCTGCATCTTTGAGGAAACGTCTGTAAAAATTAATCATTCCCAAAAATCGTCGAAGTTCCCGAACGGTTTTCGGAGCTGGAAAGTCTGCGATGGCTTGTACACGACTTTCCAGGGGTTTGGTGCCATTTTCTGAACTCTGTAACCCAGGAAAGTGACTTCATGAACACCGAACACGAATTTGCTGGTATTCACTAGTACGCCGTAGTTTTTCATTCGAGTGAAGAGCTGGCGAAGGTGGTCTTCGTGTTCCGCAGGTGTTCTACTGGAAACCAAAAAATCGTCTAAATACGGATAGCAGAAGTCGAGGCCACGGCACATTTCGTCGACAAACCTTTGAAAAGTTTGACTTGCATTTCTCAGCCCGAAGGTCATGTAGGGAAATTCATATAACCCGAAGGGGGTTGTGATCGCGGTTTTCGGAATATCATCCTGGAATACTGGTATTTGATTATATGCTTTCACTAGGTCAATTACTGAAAAGATCTTACAGCCAGATAAGTTATGTGAGAAGTCGTGTATGTGTCTTATCGGGTATTTGTCAGGGATTGTACGTGCGTTTAGTTGTCTGTAGTCACCGCATGGACGCCAACCATTGTCCTATTTAGGAGCCAGGTGTAGTGGTGACGCCCATGGGCTTTCGGATGGTCGTGCTGTTCCATTGGCCAGCATAGCGTCGAATTCTTGTTTGGCTATTTTCAGTTTCTCGGGAGCCAAACGCCTAGGTGAACATGATATAGGAGGGCCTGGTGTTGTCCGGATGTGATGTGTTGTGTTATGTTTCACGATACCCGGAGTACCAGCCGGACGCGTTATTTCTGGAAATTCGGATAAAATTTTGTGATAACTACTATTACCTCCGATCGGGATTTTTATACTTGAGACAAGACAATTTGGTTTATATATAGATGTACATACGCTTAAATTGGTCAAGTTATCGACAAGTTTTTTATTACTAACGTCAACAATGAGATTATAATGGGAAAGAAAATCTACTCCGATGATAGCTTTGGTGACGTCAGCAATGACGAAACGCCACGGAAAATCACGACGCAAACCTATGTTGAGATTGAGGTGAATGTAACCGTACGTGTCGATAACTGAACCATTTGCAGCACAAAGTTGATAACTAGTTTTACAGCGACGTTCATTAAGTGCGGAAACAGGGTAAACACAAATATCACTTCCAGTGTCTATCAAAAATTTAGTCCTTGTATTACGATCCGTGATGAAAAGGCGACCGGTGGAGCTGTGGCAGTCGTTGGTCGCCATCACTGACTGCCTGGGACGTTTCCCGTCATTTTGAAGTCACAAGGCTTTACACATTTGATTGCCTTATTACCATACGTAAAATGATACCAGCATATTGGCTGTCGACGGTAGTTTGAATGAGACCGGTATGATGGTGACCGACCACGTGGTCTCTGTTGTCTTCTGTCTCTAGACCGTGGACGGTGCTGCACTTCCATAGACAGGGCGTTTACTTGTTTCGTTAGTTTAGTAACTTGACGCGTTAGCGCATCAAGAGGTGACGTGGAAGTCTCTGCTACGTGCTGGTTTGGTGATGCGATGTCGTTGACTCGATCAGCTAGTTCGGCTAGGGCGTCTAACGGTAATAAGGTTTGTGACGCAACGATTGGTTGCAGACTAGAGGGAAGGCGGCTCAACCATATCGACTTTATGAAGTCCTCGGGTATGTCAGCACCAGCGAGGTGTTGTAGATGCCGGAGGAATTGTGATGGTTTGCGGTCTCCGAGTTGTTCGTGCATCAAAAGTTGTTTTACTTTGTTTTCGCGTGATACTGATAGTCTTTTTACTAACTCTGACTTTAATCGCTGGTAGTCGGCTGGGCCGGTGAGTACATCCTCTACCTCTGCAGCGTATTTCCGATCCAGGGATGCAAACACTAGATAAAATTTAGTGGCGTCATCAGAGATTTGATTTATTGCAAACTGACCTTCAATTTGTGCAAACCATAACGTTGGCGTTTCTGGCCAAAATGGAGCAAGTTGAATTTGGCGTGGTACAGGTGATGGCAGTGATGTAGTTGCCACTGCCGGTTTCACGTCTATTGCCGCTTTCGGGTTCCTCCGTTCCCTCATTGTGACCTTGGTTGCAACCGTGTCGTCGCCGCTCGAACTAGACATTTCTTACTAATTTTAAATTGTTCTACTACGGGGTCACCAATTTAGCGAATTCGCTATTCAATATATTTTATCCTATTTTTTATTAAAAGAGACTGTCTTAGCGACGTCTATATATTCTGCTGTCAAAAACCTCGATCATGCGCGGTGAAGACATTCTCGATCGTTCCGTCCATATTCAAAT
The DNA here is from genome assembly GCA_905220545.2 of Melitaea athalia. NCBI lineage: Eukaryota > Metazoa > Arthropoda > Insecta > Lepidoptera > Nymphalidae > Melitaea > Melitaea athalia. The sequence continues at coordinate 17,021,014 of HG992189.1, read as the reverse complement.
CGCGAGAGAAAGAGCTAATGTCAAACCGGCCGTATACTACGGGTATCGTGCGGATATGCTTGTTGAATAAATATAAATAATATTTTATAAATTAAATATTAATAGATAATATATGTGATTGCTGTATCTGTAATACATATATGTAAAACAATATAATATACATAAATAAATAAGTTATGAGTTTCCCACAAGCGGCTATCTAAAATAGCTTCCACCTATGTGAACAAAGTCGATAGTTCTTCGTATGTCAAAGGGTCTAGCAGGATAAGATAGGGGCAGCGGCCCCAGAAAGATAATTTGAAAATAACTTATGTGGTAACATTGGCGAGGTACAAACTTACCGTTGACACAATTTCAGACTCTCATTTCGTTGCGTTCTGGAGATAATTGGTCAAATAGGCGCTAGAAGGGGTATTTTTTAAAACTTTTTTTTTCAAAAACTATTGTAGCTACACTAATGAAACAAAAACTATTTATTAGAAGAAATATTAGTCTACATTATATATTTTTTATAGAATTTTTATATCGCATTTACTAGTAAAAAAAAATAAAAAAATTTTTTTTATGATTTTTTTTAAAGTTCGCGCAAAGGTACAATCACAAAAAAAATATATAATGTAGCTTACTACATCTAGTATTACTACCAAAAAGTGCAAAAATAAAAAATGGGTGCAACACTTTCAAAAAAAATTAAAACCTCTTATGACAGTCATGGGTACTGTATTAGACTTTACATTTCTCTCTTGATTACATTTTTTTTAATAATCAACACCACTATAATATGAGTATTCTGTTAAAATAAACTAAAAATATTAAAGGTAGTGGTCAAAAATGTAAGTTCGAAGTTGATTTTGACAACAGCAACTTTTTATATGAACAAGTCGAAACTTATCGTTTCCCAGCTAGTCGTATGTGCACACTGTGTATTGTTTTGTATACTTGTCATTTCTATAGCCCTAATAATACAATAGCTCGACTACAATTAGTGAGGCGTATTATTTTGGAATATATTTTGTTTTTAAATATATACTGTTGCACTGTGTTTTAGTGAGTAAATGTACACGAAGTATGTCTGGTTAATGTAAAAATTGTACTAAGTTTTTACGCAAAGATAACAAATACCTGTCAGAGATTTAAGTTGATTTTCTGACAATCCATTTTACGTTCGATCGAACAATGTTAAATTAGATATTTGGCCAAGTCAATTCAGAAAATTAAGTAATTCTGATTACTAAATTAATTACTTGTATTAGAATTAATGCATAAGTAGGACAAATCGTCTTCGTAAATTCTATAATCAATCATATGTTCATTGCAGCAACGATCACCATTGGGTATAAAAATCATTTTTTTTTTCGAAAACGTCACACCGCCTTTTAAGAGATTTACTTCGATTCGACATATTATGCAAAAACTATGTGTTGACACTACTCGTGGAATAGGCATTTCATTATCTGTTTAATGCGACACATAAAATCATCATAACTTGTATCTACAGATTCAACTTTCATAGAATCACTGTCCCTATCAGTATCGCTCACGGTAAGCTTTGAAGTTAAGGTTGCCTGTTTGAAGAAACTTAAGCGACATTTATTGCATATAATGTCGCTTACCTTACCCAGATACTCTTCTTGAAATAGTCACTGTTTCCTTTAACTCCATTTTCAGTTTTGATACCTTTTCTATACTTGTTATCTTTGCGTAAAAACTTAGTACAATTTTTACATTAACCAGACATACTTCGTGTACATTTACTCACTAAAACACAGTGCAACAGTATATATTTAAAAACAAAATATATTCCAAAATAATACGCCTCACTAATTGTAGTCGAGCTATTGTATTATTAGGGCTATAGAAATGACAAGTATACAAAACAAGTAATATAATTAAAAGAAAACAAAAAACCCGCCTGCGTAAAAAACGGAAAGAGCAAAGTCAACATTTTTTAAACTTTCTTATTGTATTTCTTTATATTTTATTGTAATTCAACATATGTCCTTATTATTACATTTTTAAATATATTTAAAAAAAAAAAAAAAAAAAAGATATTTAAAAATATAAAAATAGTAATCCTCCGGTGGCAGTTTGAGGCCCAGGCCGCCGGTAGTTAAGGTTCCAGGCTGAGGAACCTCCTCACAATGCGGGCCGTTTCAAGCAATACTGCCTTCTGAATCCGACCCTTGATCCAACTGTCAAGCGAGAGTTTCTTAAGGTGTTGGTCGAAACTCTTCGCTAATAAACCATTGACCGACACAACAATAGGAACAATTATTGTTGAGTCCACATTCCACATGCCGGTAATCTCGTGGGCAAGGTCTAAATATTTACTTAATTTTTCTCTTTCCGCCTTTACGAGATTATCGTCAAGTGGAACAGTAATGTCAACAATAATTGCTCGGCGCGCTGATCGGTCTACTAGCACTATATCAGGTTTATTGGCTGCAATAAACCTGTCAGTGACAATAGACCGATCCCAGTAGAGCAATGCACGACCATTTTCAAGAAATGGCGTTGGGTTATACCTATAATAAGGCAACTCATTTTCAACGAGGCCGTACCGAAGAGCAAGTTGTTGGTGGATAATCCTGGCTACTTGGTTATTACGGTAATAATAATCATAATATACATTTTTGAAATCCTTGTATTGAGCCCTTTAATTTGATACCCATACTATAGTATTCTAAAAAAAAATTATTTCTTCATTAACTACAATGGCCTCGCACAGCCGCCATGTTTGTTTTTTTTTTAATGGCACCTATCTAAGAACACTGGCTGCTAAGACAAATCTAACGATATCTCAATTATGCAAATCCGTTCAGCGGTTCTAGAGAAATGAGGTGATTAAGAATATTACATACATACATACAAGATACGCGCGAAAAACATAACCCTTCCTTGGCAGTCGGGTAACAATACACAGTGTGCACATACGACTAGCTGGGAAACGATAAGTTTCGACTTGTTCATATAAAAAGTTGCTGTTGTCAAAATCAACTTCGAACTTACATTTTTGACCACTACCTTTAATATTTTTAGTTTATTTTAACAGAATACTCATATTATAGTGGTGTTGATTATTAAAAAAAATGTAATCAAGAGAGAAATGTAAAGTCTAATACAGTACCCATGACTGTCATAAGAGGTTTTAATTTTTTTTGAAAGTGTTGCACCCATTTTTTATTTTTGCACTTTTTGGTAGTAATACTAGATGTAGTAAGCTACATTATATATTTTTTTTGTGATTGTACCTTTGCGCGAACTTTTAAAAAAATCATGAAAAATTTTTTTTTATTTTTTTTTACTAGTAAATGCGATATAAAAATTCTATAAAAAATATATAATGTAGACTAATATTTCTTCTAATAAATAGTTTTTGTTTCATTAGTGTAGCTACAATAGTTTTTGAAAAAAAAAGTTTTAAAAAATACCCCTTCTAGCGCCTATTTGACCAATTATCTCCAGAACGCAACGAAATGAGAGGCTGAAATTGTGTCAACGGTAAGTTTGTACCTCGCCAATGTTACCACATAAGTTATTTTCAAATCATCTTTCTGGGGCCGCTGCCCCTATCTTATCCTGCTATACCCTTTAAATTGTAATTGGCCATAACCCTTTTTATGTGGTGCTTCGCAGACTTGATACCAGCCTCCCAAAGACCGCCGAAGTGAGGGGCGTAAGACGGTATAAAATTGAAGTTGATTCCTTCGTTCGCGGCAAAATCAGATAGAGTTTCCAAGTTGCACGTTAGAAATTGACCAATTTCCTTGGCAGCACCGCAGCAGCAACAAAATTACGACCGTTGTCGAAATATATTTCTGATGGTTTTCCGCGTCTGGCAATAAATCGCCTCAATGTCAGGATAAAAGCGTCCTTTGATAATTCTGTTACTGCTTCCAAATGAACACACTTGAAACGAAAGCAAATAAATAGACATAGATAACATTTGGAAACCCTTGCGCCGCGACCCTTTTTATTTAGAACCGTGAAAGGACCTGCGTAATCGACACCTGTGGTTTGGAAAGAGAAAGATGGAGTCGTACGTTGCGATGGCAGATGGCCCATAATTGGTGAGTACGTGCGACCTTGTAGCCGTTTGCATCGTACACAGTTTCGCGTTGTACTCCTCGCTAAATTCCTTCCCCCAATAGGCCATACATAGTCTCGTACTGTATATAACAATAGCTGGGGACCGGCATGCATGTGTTTGATGTGTTTATAATGAAAAATGAGTTAAGTGATGTTTTGAATGTAGGCTGCCTACATTCAAAACATCACTTAACTTCTCTCATTTTGAGATGCCTCTTATCGTAATCGTAATTCGAGCAGTCTAGTCTACCACCAACGCGCATCACGAAAAACTTATCTATGAAAGGACTAAGAGATAGTAAGTTACTTTTAGTAGAAATATAACGATTTTTGGTCAACGCATCATACTCAATGGAAAAAGTTTGAAGTTGAGAAAACTTACAAAGAAAATAAAACGACTTATTCAAATCTTTAGCTGTTAAAACTCCACTCAACCTAGATTCAGGGTATTTGGTGTTGTGGACAAAACGCAATACGTAACCGAAGGAACGCTTTAGTCGCATAAACTTGAAAATGTTACAAAATTTATTACGGGTTTGAATTTTTGAACGATATGACACTTGACCTCGTTAAGTCTAATTCGCATTCTACCTTGCTGTTTAATATGGGCCACTCCGACTCCAATTTGGTTAATAATTTTGGACCCGACCACCACAATTCAGATTGTTGAAGCGACTGAACCTGGGTGCCTCTCGAAATTAAATCAGCGGAATTTTGTCAGTAGGTGCATGACGCCAATTTGTAGGTGAAGTTAAATCGCAAATCTACGATTCTATTCGCTACGAATGTTTTTAACTTGCTTGGCGCAGTGTGTAACCACCCTAACACGAGGCTGGAGTCAGTACAGTATACACAACGAGAAATAGAACACCACAGTGACTCCAGTACCGACCTACATAGACTGGCTGCTAGTAAAGCTCCCAAAAGCACCAAACGCGGAATAGTAGTGGGCTTATTAGGATTCACTTTAGACTTCGCGCAAAGTAATTTCACTACAACGTGGCCACTTGAGTCCACGGACCACGCACTGGAACTCGCAAATCAACTCATTCCAGTAACGCTGTATGTCAGAGGGTACCGCTTAGTCCCAGTCAATATTACGGCGCCATAAATCCTGCATCAGTTTTTTTAAACGAATGGTACAAGGAGATATTAAACCAAGCGGGTCGAAAGTTTTAAACATGTTAGAATTGTTAGATAAAATTGAACGTTTCGTTGCGTGCTCATTGATGTTATTGGGAGTGTTAACCAAAACGTGCAGTGAATCGGAAGATGGCCTTCACTGTAAGCCCAAAGTGCTTGTGGACTCGCTCAGAGTCAGAGTCTCAAGTGGGTCCGTCAGAGTGCCTTCGAAAATGGAAGGTACGTTAGATTTAAACTTTCTAAGCGGAAAACAGCCTGAACGCAGAATGGAAACCACGGACTTCAAGATGTGACGCAATTCACCCACAGAGTTGGCACCCATTAGAAGGTCGTCCATGTAAAATCCTGCTGGATTATTGTACGGATGGGCCCATCAGTACATTCTCCTCCCAACCGCCATATACATTTTGTACTAAGGTAACTAGAGCTTGCACGTAAGTCACTGTGTTGAGTCTAATAGTTTGAATGGGTTTTAATTCATTATCTCTCCAGAGTATTAACTGAAAATTACGTTCGTCTTGGTGTAAGTTTATTTGTTGAAACTTCTTTTCCACGTCTCCCGTAAGAACGTATACGTACAGACGAAAACGCAACAATATAGCAAAGAGAGAATCCTGTACCGTGGGCCCTATCAGTTGTAAATCGTTAATAGATACACCAGAAGAAGTGCGAGCGGATCCGTCGAATGCCACTCGCAGCTTAGTCAATTCGCTGTTTTGTTTAAGTACCGCGTGATGGCAAAGAAAATAGCATGGGTTCGGCTTGGAATTGGTTAAAATAGAACAATGACCTAGCTTAATGTATTCATTAATGAAATCGGCATATTGCGATTTAAGTTCGGGATTTGCTCTGAATCGCTTCTCTAAATGAAAAAACCTTTTCTTGGCTAAAATATATGAATTACCTAAGCAATCTGGTGAGTCTTTGAAAGGTGCACACAAAATCTGATTGATGAAATCTACTCTCCGACCTACGCTGCCCCAAATACTATGTGGCTCCGAGCAGTTCCAATTGGAACTCCAAAACCGATTCGATTCGCTGGAAACTAGTTGCGACGTGGACGAGATGACCGACAACGTGGTGAAGACGGTGTGTACACTGGGTCGCAGACACTTTCCGCCGACGAAGTCAACGAAGCAGTCTAAACTTTCTCCCGAAGCCTTGGATCTGATGCGGCGGAGGCGCGAGTTGCCCGCTGCCCAAGCAGCTTCGCCAGAACGTGGCTTGGAGTGGAGACCGCGTCTTGGCAAACGCAGTGTGAGACGTCCTCCGGCCCGTTGGACCGACGATCTTCGTAAGATTGCCGGTGTAGGCTGGATGAGGATTGCAGAAAACCGGGATGTCTGGCGCGAACTTGGGGAGGCCTATGTCCAGCAGTGGACTGCAATAGGCTGAACTGATGAAGTGCATTTTTTCTGATGGCTGTACAAGCCGATACGGGAGCGGCAGACTCTACCACACACCGAACAGGGAAAAGATGCGCTACTATTATTATCGCTGTTTTAATGTTTTTTTATTCTCCTGTTCGATAAGAGTCCAAACCAGGCTTCATCATGGTGCTTTTGACCATCCTTCACGCTCTTACGCCATTGGTCTCTGTTCTCGGCTGATTTTTACCAGTTATTGTGGTTTATGTTAAAAGCCACCATATCGCGTTTGGCTTGGCCCTCTTTGCATTCGCAATTGTGCCGAGCATGATCTGCCGTGGAAGTAGGGAGGGATCCATCCGGTGCACATGCCCCAACCAACGCAGCCGACGCTGTTTAAGCATGGCAGTTAGACTGGGTAGCTACCCAGTCTAACTGCCATGTTTAAACAGCGTCGGCTGCATTATTTCTAGAACCCTCTCGTTGGTCACTCTGTCTTTCCAACTTTTACCAGGATGTTCCGTAAGCAGCACATATAGAAAGTGTTGATTTGGCGTTCTTGCTTCGCATAGGACGTCCATGTTTCCGCTCCGTACAAGAGTGCACTCAAGACACAAGCCTGGAATACTATCATCTTGGTCCTGATGGTAAGATGTTTGTTGTTCCACACTCTTGTACTGAGCCGCCCGAACATAGTCGCCGCTTTCCCGATACAAGCATTGATCTCTGCTTCTAGTGAGAGATTGTTCGATACAGCCGATCCTAGGTAGTAGAACTTATCAACCGCTTGTAAGGTAGTGCTATCCAGCATTATTGCAGGTATTTCTGCACTGTCTTGCGCTAGCACCACAGTTTTTTTTTTTGGTTTATAGACATGGAAAACAGAGTGCATGCTTTGGAAAATTTGTCCATGATTGTTTGAAGCTCGAGAACTGAGTTTGCCACAAAAGCTGCATCATCAGCAAATAACAAAGAATCGACGAAAATCATTACGCTTTCGTTTAGCTTGAAGCAGTGAGATGTTCTTTCCGTCTACTCTTGTATGAAGGTGGATACCCTGTTGGTTGTCGCTGAAAGCAGTTTTTAGGATAAGCGAAAAGAATATACCAAACAGGGTAGGAGCTAACGCGCAGCCCTGACAGACACCCCTACGCACTACGAACTGATCAGACTTTCGGCCATCAAAAACTACAGTACCCTTCATACCCTCGTGAAAGGATTGAACGAGGCTCAAGAGTTTCGGTGGACACCCAATGTATTTCAGTGCAGTATAAAGACCTTCCCTGCTGACGGTATCGAAGGCCTTATTCAAGTCTACAAACACAATACACAATGGCGTTTTCTGCACTTCTCCTGTAGTTGACGAAGGGAGAAAATCATATCCACTGTGGAACGCTGCGGGCGAAAACCACACTGTGCCTCAGGATATACGCGATTTGCAAGTTTTTGGAGCTTTCCTAATATGACGCGTCCAAATAGCTTGCCGACAATGCTCACAAGGGAAATGCCACGGTAGGAATTGCAATCGCCGCGATCAGCTCTCCCTTTATATAATGTGATGATGTTAGCATCAAGCATATCCTGAGGCACGACCCCGCTTCCCAGCACTTACTGGGGTCTTAGAAGTGACATGTTTTGCCTCAGTTGTGAGATAAAGTCTGACGGTTTCAACTGGTTAGTATGAGTTGACTGAAGGAACTCACCCGGTATTCTTAAGCGCTCACCATATACCATCTCAGCCACAGAGCATTGCAGATCTTCTTTCCAGGCTGACCGCACGCCGAGCAGGACCACAGTTAAGATGTCTGTCCAGCCCGTCTCGTCGTGAGCCATGATTGCAGCCTTCAGAGTGCGATGGAACCACTCGACCATTCCGTTGGCAGCTGGGTGGTATGCAGTCGTGTAACGCAGCTGGACTCCGCACAGGTCTGTAAGAGCTTTGAAAATTTGAGATGTAAATTGCCGACCTCTGTCTGTCGACAAAGTCTGCGGGCAGCCAAAACGCAAAATCCATATTTCGAAGAATGCCCTTATTATTATTTTTTATTTGGGAAACTTACAGCTAACATTAACAATAATATAAATTATAACAACAGAAGGCCATTTACAGGTTTCCATGTGTAGCAATAACTTAACAATGGTGATGTGTTAGACAAGTAGAAATTAAAAAGATTAAACAATATTTATAAAATAAGACATAAAGAAAAAAAAATGAAGAAAAAAATTTGAGCTGACAAAGTTCTTTGTTTATAACAACTAGTTCGATTAATTTTAACTTTTAGTTTTGACAGAAAAAGCGTTTATTTAGTAACTGCTTCAATTTAGCAGAAGTAGTATCATATAAATCAATATCATACTCGCCGGAAATCAAGTTAAAAGACTTACAAGCACGAACAGTAAATGAATTTTTTCTATAATTTGTGGACGCAAATGGTACGTGTAAAGGTGTATGTTTGTTCCCGTGTGTGTAATATGGTACATTTAATCCAATCTTTGCCAAGAGCTCAGGACTATCTAATCGCCCATTACAACTTAAAAAGGTAAATAATGTCGCTCATTTGCCTGCGATGATACAGAGGAAGGATATGATGCCGCCTGCATCTTGATTCGTAACTAGTGTCGAATATTTGACATTTAAATTGTAGATGGCGAAGAAAACGTTTTTGGATACTTTCGATGCGATTAATGTATGTAGCGTAAACGGGATTCCAAACTTCGGACGCATATTCGAGGCTTGCCACCGTTTCAGCTGTTATGTCTTGTAGCGGCTGTATTTCTGGCCATCGTGTGTACCTGTCGACAGCTGTAAGACAGTATCTGTAGTCGCGAGATGGTGGCATCTGACCGATTAAACCTGTGTGTACGTGACTAAATCTTGATTGCGGCAGCTTGAAATTGTCAAGAAGTGTTGAAGTGTGACGGTGTACCTTTGACTTCTGGCAGGCTTCACATGCTTTAACCCATACATGGCAGTCCTTTCGAGCTGAGGGCCAAATAAATCTGTCAGTTACCATCTTTGTCGTTGACTTCGCTCCAGGATGACTCATTGAATGGACGGAATTGAAGATCCTTCGACGCAGCTCCTTGGTAACAAAAGGACGGGGCCTTGACAGAGAAACGTCACATTATAACGTGATTTTTATACCAGGTACATAGTCAACTCAACGAAGCAAAAATAGGGGAAATAATTCGTGTAAAAGCGATTTTTGGCATAGTTGTAGGGAATGGTGTCTGAAGCAACATACTAAAAGTACTGATGGATGGGGGTGAATCTAACGGGTAGGGGGGTGTACAGGTCCCTTTTTTTTTAGTTTTTCTTAAACAACTCGTAAACGGTGGCTCATAGCAAAAACATTTCTTCTACTTAAGTAATCTACATAAAATTCTATACAAAAAAGGTTATATACACTTTTTCGCTGGGATCAATATTTAACTAGATATTAAAGGAGAAATGTTACTGCTAGCGCGCACCTGTAGCGTCGCGCGCTGAGATTCGCACGAAAATCGGTCCGATGTTATAAAACGAGTACACCGCGTCCCGAGTTGTGATTTTTTTTTCTACGTCACACCACACCATGTCGGAGAAGTGTTTAATTTGTAAAGATATAGTCGAAACAGATTTGTCTAAGGTCGGAAGTAAAGGGATAATTGGAATAACAAAGGCAAGTGCGTAAAGAAAAGAGGGGAAAGATACATGATGATGCTTTAGGATGCCATCGTCTCCTTTGGCCCTATTGAGTAGGTGGTTGCCAAGCCATTGTTGTATATGCAAAAGAGGTAATAAGATCAACGTAAGTATTATCTCAAATATACTCGTATATTTATATTACAGTATTTGACAACTTTTGTGATTAATGATACCTACACACTCTCAACGAGTGCTGGTTCGAAGCTCCCCCGGTAGGAGGAAGAGTGGCCAGATCTGATTTCGCCTTTATCGATGCTCTCAAAAAAGCTGAGTAGCAGTATTTATTGAGATTTTGTTCCTGGGCAGGCGCTTGGTAAATTGCCAGAAACAGTTTCTCGCCGGCCTGTTAAATAATCTCAGGTGATGTTGAAAGCTCACTGAAAATGTCTGAGATGTTTTGGGTCAGATCTGGTTTAGCCGTGAACAGCTTAGCAGTTTCCACTTTACTCTTTCCATAGATCGCGGAGGTGGTGTCGCATCCGGAGCAGCTGTGGAGAAGAAGAATTGTCTTGGCAAATGGAAGCTGTTGAAGTTGTCGCACTGAAAACAATTTGGTCTCCACCTTTCCACGCTCTGGTTTCATAAAGAACACGTTGATATTTGGTTGGAGTCAATCCCATGAGGAGGACTATCAAGTCAACATCCTCCCCAACTATTACAACAGTTGGATGAACGGCAGCCTTATCCAATCCGCACCTGACAGCATCTCCTATTGTAACAGTTGTTTCAATCCCTGCTGCTATCACTTTTGTCGGTGAGGAACTGTATCCTTTCATCAATGGGTTATCAGCTTTTCTCTTTGAAGGTAGAGTGGCAAGGTGAATTTTTTGTAACAATCCACGTGATATATTGCATCTACTGCGTATAGATCTCCAACAGTGCAGATGCGTCTTACTACGTCGTTACCCCACTCAGCATTTCTGTCCTGCCTACGAAGAAGCACGGAATTGTGAAACGTATTAGCAGGAAATCGCAGGTAATAGCAGGAAATGAACTTTGATTATGGTTCGACGGTTAGAATATAAATCTCCTGAATGCAAAGAAAAGACACCACGTGATGTTAATGGTTGCTTTGAAAGAGCTTGTTCTCTCAAAAACCTTTTTATTGAGTCACTTCTAACGAACCTTATTGTCTTCTGCAAGCATTGTGAACAACTCCACTCGTCTTATACCTTAAACATGTATATTTCCCCTCTTTTCTTAACGCATTTGTATTTATTGTCCCAATTATACCTTTACTAGACAAGTTCGTTTCGACTACATCCATGCTTCAGCCTGTAATATCCCACTGTTGGGCACAGGCCTCTTTCCCAACGTAGGAGAAGGATCAGAGCTTAATCCACCACGCTGCTCCAATGTGGGTTGGCGGATATATTCCCTACTATAAGTAACGATAACTATCAGGTGTACCTGATAACAACCAGGACCGACGGCTTAACGTGCTCTCCGAGGCACAGTGGGGAGATCCACAAGGACTGCACAAACACCCAGACCACGGCAAACATCTGTATGGCCAATACAAATGTTGTCGTGTGCGGGGATCGAACCCGCAACCGCCATCTCAACAGCCACAAACCAGTGTTGTGACCACTGCGCCAACACGGCGTCAACTTCGACTACATCATTACGAATTAAACACTTCTCCGACATCGCGTAGTGTCACGTAGAAGTAAAAGGTGTGTGTGCGATTCACACACGATAGAAGTGAAACATCTTTGTCAAACTATTAAAAAAAATACTAATTTAAAATTAGCGGCTTGTAGCGCGGCTCGACCTTCCCTGTTGTTGCCTTTCGGCTTGAAATCACAACGATTCTAAAGAAGTTTCACTTCAAATATCACAATTCGGGACGCGATGTACTCGTTTTATAACATCGGACCGATTTTGGTGCGAATCTCGGCGCGCGACGCTACAGGTGCGCGCTAGTAGTAACATTTCTCCTTTAATATCTCGGTAAATATTGATCCCAGCGAAAAAGTGTATATAACCTTTTTTGTATAGAATTTTATGTAGATTACTTAAGTAGAAGAAATGTTTTTGCTATGAGCCACCATTTACGAGTTGTTTAAGAAAAACTTAAAAAAGGGACCTTTACACCCCCCCCCCCCCCTACCCGTTAGCTTCACCCCCATCCATCAGTACTTTTAGTATGTTGCTTCAGACACCATTCCCTACAACTATGCCAAAAATCGCTTTTACACGAATTATTTCCCCTATTAGGCAGTTTTTGGTCTTCGTTGAGTGGACTAACAGGAATTCGTTCCAGTTTCAATGATGTTGAATGATTGGAGAGAAGTTCGCGCAGTTCGATGTCATGTTCTTGAGAAAGCGCTAGCTCTTTCAAGGTGGGCGGTACTGAGATGGCCTCGATACGCGTCAACGCATCTGCAGGGATGTTGTCTTTTCCAGGAATGTGCCTAATGTCTGTGGTAAACTGTGAAATAAAGTCAAGCTGGTTAAACTGCCTTGGTGAGCACTTCTGTTTGTTCTGCTGGAATGCGTAGGTGATAGGTTTGTGATCCGTATATACAGGGTGGGGATTATAATACAACAATAAATTGGACATCGTATATGTAATGACATTCCAAGCCCACATACAAAAAATCAATAAAATACATCCAGTAGTTAGTTTAGTCACAAATTATGATTTTTCATTTTTTTTAAATTTCTCCGTGGTGTATTATACTATAGACCTGACCTACCCTAAAACCGGCGGTTAAAGACTCAAGGACAGCCATTTTTATTTTTAAAATAATTGAAATGATAGAAATGGATATGGGATCGACTGCCACAAAAAAGGCAAAACTTTTAATCATTGCCATTTAGTGACAGTTACCAAACCCCACTAAATAATATTATAAGAACTAATTTAAAGTTTAAAAAAATAACTTATTCAGTATCGGCTACTGATCAGATCAAACGGGGCAACTTGGGACATTTTAAAACTTTAACGGCCAATTAGTTCTAAAGAGACTTTATTTTCGTCATGGTTTTTAGTGCTGGATTTAGGGTGTGTATGTCTAATATCTATAGCTAAATAGTTGTTATCAAAAATTGTTATAGTTAAAATAAGAAAAATTAAAAACCTGCTGTCCCAAGTTAACCGTATAACCGGGGATTCTTGGGACGTGCTTAAAAAACCACTTAAAACTTAAGTTAGACGGTAGAAGATTTAACATGGGACAGAAAATTTAGTTTTTTATATAGTGCCACAAAGAAATTAAAAAATGGAGCAAAATTAAAGGAAAGACGTAATTATTTAGCAAAAGTCAGTTTATTTGCAATTTGAAGTAAAAAAAAAAAAACTAAATTTGAATTTCTCTCATATTTAAACACTTTTCTTATAATGATAACGGTGTTGACAATCCTTAATCGCTAACGAACACAAAAATACTAAAAATATCAAAAGTTAACTTGGGACATATGTCCATATAACATGAATCAATTCTTTTAACTTGGGACATTAAAGTAAAATGTCCCAAGTTAACTTGGGATCCAAGTTAACGTTTATTGTATGTTAAAATTGCTGACATCTTCGAAAACGTGTCGGCCTCGATTTATTTTGGGTGTATTTAGAACTTTTACTATTTGGTCAGAAGTTCAGAACATACATCCATAACGTCTTCAACATGTGGAAATACGTAAGTACTTTCAGTTTTTTGTCTCTTGCGTAGGAATATACATATTAAACGGCCTTCTAAAACTCCTTTGACTTTACCAATAAACATTTTTTCAGTTGTCTTTTTGGAATCCTGATTATAGGTGAGTTTTACTAACACAAAGTCATTTTCTTTAAATTTTTTGGTATGCAGTTCACTGTCGTTTTCTTTTTCATTTTGCACATCAAAAAGTTCATCCAGGTCTTTCAGTATATTAGTATCATCAAGATATGTTTCGTCATCGTCTGTCAGCAGTAACGGATCTTCCAGAACTTCCAGAGTAGAGTCCTCATCGTCGTTAGTATCAATTTCCGATTTTCTACTCAGAAAACTTTTTCTTTTTTTGTTTGGTTCCTCTCTTTCGAAGTGGCCTGATTTATCACACAATATTATTTCGGTAGGTTCCTCACTGTCAAGCCGACTGGTTGATGGTTCGTCATGAAAGTCTTCTGGGGCTACACTTTTCCAGGAGGAGCTTTTATTTTTGATTTACGTTTCTTAGCCGTTGTTACTGGTTTTTCACTTTGTTTCTCCAATATTTCTACAAAAGCGTCTGTCCAAGCTTCTGTAGATGGTTGTGATTGACTGGAATCTTGCGGCAATCTCTTTGTGACTTCATTTGGATTGAAAGGGTAGATTCCACTTGTTAGAAATCCTGCAGTTAGATTAATCATTGACCGTGGGGAAAGTTCTTTTAACACTTTTTTGAGTAGTTCCGGGAATTTGTCTTTGGGAAGATTTCCTCTATTTTTTAGTTTCCACTCCGTAAGGACTCGTCTCCACGAAACTTTCAAACCTTTGAAGAATGCTACATCAAATGGTTGACATAAATTTGTCGCATTAGGTGGTAACACCACAAATCTTATATTATGTGTTTTACATTTTTCTATGATGTCTAAAGATAGGTGACTGCTCAAATTATCACCAATCATAACTTTTGTAGTAGGTTCTTCTTGATTTTCATCGATTTTATCAAAGTATGGCAGGACAACTGTATCGAACCAATCTTTAAAGATAACATTATCGAACCACCCCGATCTAGACCGATTATATCTACATCCGGTTGGTCCTCCTTCTGTCCAAGTTGTGTACAAATTTTCGGCCTTATACACGATGTACGGTGGCAAGAGTTCTCCGTTAGCAGTCCCTGAAAACATTACTGATGTGCTACTCTTAGACCAGTCTATTACTCTTTCAGCACGCTTGCTGCCTCTTCGAGTTAGTATTTTTTTTTCTACCTGGATCGTCACTTATATTAGTCTCGTCATAATTAATTATACACTGAGGAAGTACGCCATCGAGTCCTTTCTTTAAATTGTCAAAGTACGGAGTAAGATCCATTCTGGAGACTTCGGCACGAGCTCTCTTGATATTTGTACACATCCTTGGGGAAATACGATTTTGGTGACGTTGTATGAGTGACGCACACCAGACTTCACCAGGAACATTATTCTTAAACCGGTTATTAGTGATTCCTTGTGAATCCAAGTAATACTTTACGAGAAGCCTTATATCAAGGTATGTGAGTGGATTTCCCCAATCGCTGAAAGTTAACACTCCTATTAATTTATCCTCTTCTTCAGAATTTAATTCTGTCAGTCGTCCAACTCGCCCCATATTTTGTTCTTTGATCTTCCTTTGGGGGGTAGACTTCGGTATTTTGAATTTTTTCTTGGGCTTCTCTTAGTGACATTCCTGCATTGATGGCTTGCAAAGCTTGCATCAATGCATCGTTTGCCCAATTCGCATAGGCTCGAGAGCCAAGGATTCGTGTGTGGTTGTTACGTGGCATAATCTGAAACAATCCGTAGGAACACATTATATTACAATTTAGTATAACATGGGACAAGTGTAACTTGGGACAGTGTAACTTGGGACAGTGTAACTTGGGACAGTGGCCAAAGTAACCCCGAAATCTGACTTACTGGACAAATTTATTTTTTTAAAACAAACCATAACTGATATCAATTGCGTCACTTTTGCATTTCGTTCGCTGAGAGTGCTGCGATCAATGGAAAAATTGAGGACTTATTGAAACAATTACATGAATCGGTACACCGAAGTTCCGCAGACGCAAAATGCTTATAATTTCGAAGCTATGAACTTAAAAACTCGCCACACTTACGTTTTTCGTCCCAGGAATCGCTTGAAAACGTGGAATGGTAGTGACATAACTTCAAAATCGATAAGGAATGAGAAATCAGCAGAATAGTCTATGGTTTAGTGTTGCCAGGTGGTGAAAGTGAAAAATCCGGAAACGTCCCAAATATCCCAGGTGTCCCAAGTATCCCCCAACGATTCTGCATATTTAAAAAAAATTGATGGTTTGAGAAAATTTAAATCAAATAGTTTTTTATTCAATTTAATTTTAAATGCGTAACAATTTATTTATTTACTTTTCTAACTTACTATTTTTTATTCAATCAAAATAATGAAGTTTTGTAGGTACAAGCACAAAGCACTTCTGTGTCACTTTGCAGCGCAGACCGAATGTCACGCGCGATGACGCGTGTAACAGGTCAGTGATCCTATAGTTACAAAAATGATGTTATAAAATTTTATTAAATTAACCCTTAAACAAACGCGAGCCGGTATGCATTATTTTTTTTAAGGTTGCATTGTATTTTAGGTAATTGAGGGTCACTGATTTCATATTTTAAGTAAATATTAAAAACAAGAATAGGGGATGGGGTAGTTTTTCTGGTGGTAAATAATTTACCATTATCCGTTCATGACTACAAAATTTTTGATGTTGGTGGTAAAATTGTTACCATTGTCCGTTACGGTTTAATTTTCGTTTCTTGACTAGTGACTTCCTCTTGGTTCCGTAAAATGGGGGTAATCGGGACACTTTTTAAGTTCGACATTGATTTTTATTGTTTTTTTTTTTTGTAGTTATAGTAATAAAACGGAGATCATAATGGTTCCGGTAGTTTAAATTTTCAGTTATCTTAATGTATTAAGATATAGTTTATTAAAGAATAATCATAAAAACTTACAAAAACTCACTTGTCCCTATTCACCCAGGCGTTGGGGTGAATCGGGTCGCTTAAGGGGTTAATAAAGTTTTTCGCTAGGGCTGACACTTTCATACTATAGGTATACCTACAATACCTACCTGGTAGGTAGTGTCTTTTTAGGTTACGTACTTGACATATACCTACCATTTTTTAAAGTGTCAGTCTCCTTATATATTATCATAAATAAAGTTAGAAATGTAGTAAAAAATAAAAATCCATTAATGAAATCAACGTTTGTATTATATACATTTACTTAAAATTAAAAAACCAGACGGCCTGCCCAGCGTGGTGACTATGGGTAAAACACATGAGTTCATGCCATTATTGGCGCGAACTTGTGGAGGCCTATGTCCAGCTGTGGACTGCGATAGGCTGAAATGATGATGATGATGATGATGTTGAAAAAAACAGAAAATAAATTTTACTTTCAAATAAACATAAAATAAAGTCCTCTCAAATAAAACTTCGATTTTTTTTTATTCTTTGGTTCTTTAATATTTATACTTCGCATCGCATTTCTTTTAATAAATTGAAAACTGACTTGTCTATCTAGCTTCTTTAACCTCTTCATCATTCTGCGTCTCTTCCGGTAAACGCTTCATTAGGATTTAATGGACTGATACCTAATAAAGGAAAATTCATATAATTATTATTTATTTCAGGATACTTTAATTTATTAAAGAAAACATAGTAAAATGAATTATCTGTATTCACTATAATGCTTAGGTACCAGTCTTACGAAATCCTGCACGAATATTATTTTCCGAATTTATATATATTAATTTGATCCATGAGCAACTTTAACATCTTTGGGAAGCAACCTTTTGGTACACATGATAGTGAACGGCCGTCCGTTTTCTTCCATTTTTGAAGAATTTGACGCCAGGCTACTTTCATCGGGCGGAAAAACGCGACATCCAGCGGCTGCGTGAGATGTGTTGAATTTGCTGACAAAATGAATGTCAAAATTCTTACAGATATCTATTAGATCTATCGACAAGTGAGACGATAGGTTATCGCCTATCAAGACTTTTTTCCCTTGCTTATTTTTAAAAAATGGAATGACCACTTCCTTGACCCAGTCTTTAAACACTTCTGCATCAAACCACCCTGACGACGTTCGGTTATATCTTGCGTTTACAGGTCCATTTTTCACCCACGTATCATATAGGTTTGTGGATTTATAAACCACATACGGTGGTAGTAGCTCTCCTTCTGCAGTGCCTGCCATCATCAGTGATATTGAAGCTTTAGAATGATTTAAAACACGTTCTGGATATTTACATCCTCGCCTCGTTATTACTTTGTGACGGCCTGGGGTCGTCCGACAAATTTATCTTATCATAATTAATAAAATTGCCCAGTGGCACATTTTCAAGTGACTTTTCTAATTCCAAAAAATATTTATTGATAATGGTTGGTGATGTGGCTGCTCTAGCGCGTTTAATGTTTTGACATAGCCTCTCCGAAATTTTACTTTTATGTCGTTCCAAAAAATTGAAGACAAAATCTCTCCCCGGCAAATTATTTTTAAATCTTTTGTGCGTAATCCCTAACATATCTAAATAACTTTTTACTAAAAGTCTTAAATCTGTTATATCTAAAGGATATCCCAAATACTACTACAAGAAAATCCTACTTTCTGTTAATAGCACAGAATACATAATAGTACAAGTACAGAAGACTCACTTCGGAAAATCAGTAAAAGAAATAGGGACTCTTGATACGTTACAATAAAGTTCAATTCAGATCGCACAGCGCTAAAAACCTACCGTCATATTATGCACCTAGAAGTTGCTTCTCTTTCTATCGCGTAACTCTTACCTTTTCTAACAACTTTCAGGGTTGTCCTAAACCCAAGAAACTCTAAAGTATGAAATACCAGTAACACGTGCGAAATATACACCATTGTTTCTAAAAAATAGGAGTTTACTCTTGAAATGATTTTGAGTAGTATACCTGTTATGTTAACATGTACGGTAGTAGTACCTATACCTATCATGAATGATAATTTCATAATAATAACAAAAACTTTAAAGTAGATCTTATCT
Source organism: Melitaea athalia (assembly GCA_905220545.2). NCBI lineage: Eukaryota > Metazoa > Arthropoda > Insecta > Lepidoptera > Nymphalidae > Melitaea > Melitaea athalia. Next base: position 17,001,997 of record HG992189.1, on the reverse strand, counting down.
CTCAGCGTCCTTAGGAGGTTTAGAAAACGTAAACTTTTTATTGGAATCCGTGTTTAAGCAATTAAATTGTTCCATTTTATATCGGTCGGCGAACGAATCTCGCGCGTGCGTCACTGCTCGCTCGTGAGTCCCTGCTAGATTTGCCACCTTGGAGTGGCCGCCGCGCGTAGGCACGTTTTCGATACCTACACGGGAGTGAGACAGGCCTGGTAATAGTAGATACTATAAGCAGAAAATAGGATTCTTCCACGACTTCTTAGGACTTTCAATAAGGTAAGTTTATTATTTATATTGCGTACATATTCTCCTTTGTTCACCATGGATTTTGTAGTGTAATGAATTCTCACATTCAAATATTTTTTGCAGGTGGCTTTAATTAGTAACGGAAAATGTTGTTCTGAGGGAGCACGTTGATCATTTGAAAATAAATTTAAGCCCAAAGATCGTTTTAGGCATATCTGTAACAGATAATGCATATGATCAGTTTTTGAGCTGATTTTATTTTCTCTGTGTGCTTTTTCAGCTATTTCACACAACTTGATTATTCATTTAGAGGGGTAATTCAGGCCACCCTTATCTTTTTTATATTGCAAAGTATTGACATCTTTATCTTCTGCAGTAAGTAATGACAAACAATCTTGACATTTAATTTGGGTTTTTAAACTCTTCACCACAAAGCCTGCAATCTAAATAATCACAACATGTGAAAATTCTTTTTCTCGTGTTGGGTCCGCTGTGTAATCGTGGTCTTTATCCACCACTACTTTATCTAGATCTTGAAATAGATGACGATCTTCATCTATCAATCGATTGCGATCGGTTGTCTTATTTATAGCAATCTCTGGTTTGCTATATACCAAAATATTGACATCGGTCAGTGGCACGCAATTGCTTGAATTAAGATTTTTTAATTCGCCATGAACTAACAATCTTTTAAAAGCAGATTTGAATTGTATAGCTGTAGGGTTGTTATTAAATCCCCCTTAGCTCTCACAGCACTAGAAAATATTTCCAGGTGATCCTGGCTCAGCTTATAAGCGGATAAAAATTGCAACATATCTTTTTTGACATATTCGTTATATAAAATTATGATACTTTTTATTGCTATTAGAAACCCAAAGAAACCAGTTTTTCTATTTGTTTGCAAAATGTTCGTTGGACCAATTTGTAAACTGTTTATGTAGCCGTAAAGTTCATCAAGAATTTTATTAATATTTCCGAAATTTTGAGTACTAAGGGGTTTTTTACAACCAAAGGCATTTAAGTTTCTTGAATTTAAAATATCGAATAAGGTATTAAATTTTCGAATAAAATCTATTGTAGCTTCTGAATTTTGGAATTGAGATAGTTTTAAATTATCCTTACAAAATTATATTGAAGTGGCTACCGATTCACTAAATAATTGGGCTGCTAGTCTCACTTTCATTATTTGTTTCTTGTAGTTGACATGAGCTTCTCGAACTTTATTACCAAAATGACAACCTTCATTTTCTTGGAGTTCCACGAGCGATTGCCAAGCAATCGTTTTTCCTTCGCCATTTATTAAAAATCCTTTATCGCCAAATGTGTTTCGTACTAACTTCAGCATATGAGTGGGATCGGGGAAAATTGTAACTTTTTTCCCTTTGTGTGTAAATATAGTATTAATAACATCGCCATTTAGTTGGCAACCCAACACTCTGGCCATGGAAAAATTAGCTGGGCAGACATCAAAAGTGAGGGAAACAATATCCACCCCACGCTCGCTAACGAGGTCTATGCATGTCTTGACTAAAGATGATTTTTGTTCTGCAGTGACACCATTAACCAGAAAATAACCTATCGGCAATTTCCAGCTGCCATTGAGACAGGTTAGCATAAAAACCAAAGCTTCTTTAGCGACTGGTAAGCTGTCGCTTTGGTCTGTGGTATATCCGTAATTTGCAAATCCTACATAGTTCTTTCCGTCCCACTCTACACATTTTCGTATTGCCATTTCATCAAAGCACAAGCTGCATAATAGTTTTTTCGAATTATAATTTTAAGCAAAATTTTCCAGAGCTTGAATAGCTTCAGATGAAAATCCTGGTTCACCGTCTACAGTTGCATACCAACGCGCCAATGTACGTGTATGGGGCAAGCAAGTTTTAAAATGTTGGCGTACATAATTATAGGCGCGTGGACTGATAAAATGGAGGTTTAAAGCAAATTTTCGCGTTTCGGGTGAAAATTTACTTTTGTTTGGCTTGATGGATTCGGAGTCATTATTTACCACAGATAGTAAATCCGCTGCTTCCTGATTGATAAACCACTTTGTTTTTAAATTTTCTATGATATCAGTCAATTCTGCATTTTTTTTTTTGACAAGTCGTCGAGCCTTTGATCTTTAGCGGTGGTCGTATGTGGTATGAATTAAACACAAAACAACTGAACGATGCATTTATTATGAGGCGAGTATTGCACCCGAGTGCCTCATTGCAACTGCCTGAGAGTTTCAACCCATAGCATGAAATGTGCTGACGGCACATAACATCCCCCTTTACAAAAAAAAAAAATATATATAAAATACAATTTTTTGGTGACTAAAATAGGTAAAATTACACATAGGATACAAATTACTACATAAAACTACAAAATACAATTACACAGGATAATTCCTGTTAAAAAAATTACATAATGTCTTGAAATATAATCTCTGAATAAAGAACACAACTACAAAAAATAAAAATAGTAAGATTGTTTTCATTCATGCTCATTTGAAACCTGCATGCAATACAAACAATTTCGAAGTATTGATTACTATTCAAATCTTGAAATTCGATTAGCCGTTAATTAAATGATACAAAATAAAGTTGTTTTAATGTAAGTACTTATCTCCTAATTAGAACAACATAAAATCATAATATTCAATGTTACATCATAAAATTGGAATAGAGATACATGCTTAAATATATATTTTGTTTTATTAACTAACATTATGTAGTATATTACGAGGGTATAGAGTTCATTTTACGAATATAATGTAATTAAACTAATGTAACACATAACTTGCACTTAAACATGTCTTTTAATTAGGCACTTAATTTCCATTCACTCACATCACACAATCACTTGCTGAGTGACCGGGCCGTGTGGGCCCTGGTCACTTATGCGATGAGGTGTAATTGCCAACTCTCTGCGCATGTATCTTCCATAATTAATCTTGCAATTTTTCCAAATTAAGAATCCTATAATTGCCAAGATAAATAAAGTTATGAAAACCAGATACATCTCTATTCTGAATATAGTTTCCGTATTTGTCGTAGTTGCAGATGCTTCGTTGCCAGCACCATTTTGCGCTATTATTATTTCTTCTTTGATATCCTTACTTTGTTGTTTCCCCATTGCTATTAAAATTATCTAACGATTATTACTTAATTATTAAGTTCTTAATAAAATAATCTATTATGGAGCAAAGCGAACGACTGGCTTGCTAGTACGACCAGATCTTGTTATCTTCGGCCCACTCGGCTCTTTGTTTACATAGCTCGTAGGGTTATATGATGCGCTTTCCATAGCAACATCTTTATTCATTGCAGCCCACACGTAGCGATCTCGCATCAAATTTCTTGTGGCGCGAATTCCTGGGTGGCTGGAATCGTGTATAGCTTTGTATGCTGTTATACGAAACTCCAGCGGCAAATATGGACGCGGCTTATTTGTAGACATTTCGCAGTAAATCGGTATATTACTATTCGGCAAAATTAGTTTCTTAAATTTCAAATTGTTTAAAGTCATTAAATGTTTCAATTCTTTATCATTTTTCTGAGCTTCTGCGAGTTTTTCGTAGTCTATCGGCGAAGGAAAATCGATAGTATAAATCCTTGATAATGCGTCAGCTACAACGTTTTCGGTTCCGCTGACGTATTCGATTGCAGTACAAAATTGTAAAATAAAATCTAAATGTCTTAACCGTCTTGGTGTATCGTTTTTTCCTATAGAATTATTATTTTTAAATGCATAAACTAGTGGTTTATGATCTGTATATACAGTTAGGGGTCTTCCTTCGATTAAATATCTAAAGTGCTTTGTAGCCATGTAAATAGCTAACAGTTCCCTATCGAAAGCACTGTAGCGCTGTTGCGCTTCACTCAGCTTGCTTGAAAAAAATGCAAGTGGTTTCCATGAGTCTCCTTCTTTTTGTTGTAGGACTGCTCCGGCACAGGTGGCAGAACAATCCGTCATAATTGACATAGGTGCATTTTGAGATGGAAAAGACAATGTAACCGCGCTTTTTAAGCTTTCCTTACATTGTTCAAAAGCTTCAATGGAGTCATCGGTCCAAGGAATAGGCGTCTTGTCTTTCTTTTTTGAGTTGTGAATAAAAACGTTTAACTTTTCTTGAAGGCTTGCTGCCTTGGGTAGGTGACGTCTATAAAAGTTTAACATCCCCAAAAAGCGTCGTAGTTCGTCTACAGTCTCTGGCCTTGGATATTTCGAAATAGTCTTGACTCGATCTTCAAGCGGACGTAAGCCTTTATTAGATACGTGGTATCCCAAAAAGTCTATCTCTGATTTTCCAAAATCACACTTAGCTAAGTTGATTGTAACGCCGTATTGATTAAGGCGTTTGAAAACGGTATCTAAGTGCATTCGATGTTCTGATTCCGAGTTTGAAAAAATAATGCTATCATCGATGTAATTAAATATAAAATCCAGACCTTCAAAAACGACATGGTTCATAAAACGCTGAAAAGTTTGTGCTGCGTTCCTTAAACCGAAGGTCATTCGTGGGAATTCGAACAGGCCAAACGGAGTTATAATTGCGGTTTTTTCGATGTCTTCCGGCGCCGTCGGAATAAAATGGTATGCACGATGTAAATCGATACGGGAAAATATCTTCTTTCCAGCCAGTAGGTATGTAAAGTCGTGGATACGCGGAATCGGGTACCTGTCTGGCTTAGTAATAGCATTAAGACTGCGATAATCACCGCAGGGTCGTATTTCACCGTTCTTCTTCGCAACCACGTGAAGCGGACTGGCCCAACAACTCTTCGAAGGTCGGCATATGCCTATTTCTTGCATGAATTCAAACTCTTTCTTGACTCTCATATATTTGTCTGCGGAAAGAGGTCGAGCGCGGGCGAAGACAGGGGGTCCAGTAGTCTCGATGTGGTGCATAATGTTATGTTTCGGCACATTTTTGTAGCACATAGGTTTTGTTATATCGGGATATGCTGACAATAAATGGTAGTACGGGTTGGTTACTTGTATTGTTTTGATAGTGTCTTGTTTACAATTTACCATAGACCCAATAACGCTTAGACTCGTAACAGAATCGATAAGTCTTCGACCATTCACATCCACTAAGAGTTTGTGGTGATTTAAAAAATCGGCACCAAGGATAGGCTGTTTTACGTCAGCGAGTATAAAATTCCAAGCATGAGGTCTTCTTAATTTTAAATTTAACTCTAAGCGTTTAGTTCCGTATGTTCGTATTTCACTCCCGTTCGCGGCATATAGTCTATAACTGTCACTTTCACTTTGTCCATAAAGTTTTTTTACATATGGTAAAACAGAAACGTTCGCTCCCGTGTCCACCAAAAAACGTAGGCCACTGTTTAAGTCGGTCACGCACAGGCGGTGGCATGGTGAAAGGGTGCAGACATCCGCCGCTGACTGCACCTTATTTAGTTTTCCTGGTTCTGGGTATTATGTTTATTAATTTTATTCCATGCGCACGGCTCTGTACATTTATTAGCTCTATGGCGAAATCGCGCATGATAGTAACAGAGATCGTCGGCGCTCCGCGACTTACTCCGTATCATATTACGGCCACGGGATTTTGATCGGTAGCGATTATTAATATTATAATTTCGTTTTTTGTGTTGAAATCTTTGAATATTCTGTAATTCCATCACTTGTAAAGACAACTGAGCCACTTGTGCTTGCAACACGGAAAGGTTATCTGACGTTGACGGTTTGCTACTAACCTCCGCTACTTGAAAAGGCCTTGTATTTTCCATAATTTTGTCTGCAATAGTAGCCAAATTTTCCAAATCTTTTACATCAGTGACGGCAAGGACGGAGCGCACTGCGGCTGGTAAATGACCTTGCCACATAATACTCAGCGTTTCGTCAGGAATTTTTCCCCTGGCCAAATCTCGCATGCGTCTCAAAAGTTGAGATGGTTTTTCATCGCCAAGGTCGATTTCACTCAAAAGTTTTTGGAGTTGACGATTTTCTGATTCTTCATACACTGCTAATAATCTCGATTTTAGGGTGTCATATTTCTTCGTAAGGGGTTGCTGAAGTAGAATGTCGCTTACTTGTTGTATAACGTCTTTTCCCAGCTTCGTGACGACTAAGTTGAACTTCGCTTCGTCGCTCAGTTTTTGGGGTGTTAGTATGGCTTCACATTGTACAAACCATAAGCGAGCTTGGTCGCACCAAAATTCCGGGATCCTTGATGACACCGTGACTGTTGCTAACTCGGATGCTGTGCCGGCTGACGGTGTCTTATTTTCACTGGTCATTTTATAATATACTTATGACTTCGAGTAAACTTGACTATATCACGTCGGGGTCACCACTTTAGCGGTGGTCGTATGTGGTATGAATTAAACACAAAACAACTGAACGATGCATTTATTATGAGGCGAGTATTGCACCCGAGTGCCTCATTGCAACTGCCTGAGAGTTTCAACCCATAGCATGAAATGTGCTGACGGCACAGATCTCAAAGCAGCAATTTGTTTCCTTCGGTTTTCAGCAACTAACGTTTTTCTTTGTAAATTCATTGTCAGCTTTAATTTTCTTGGTGTCATCGTATCTGCTGGATTATTCGACTGCAAAATAAAAATATAAAATAGTTGAGGGCCTCAAAACTCAAGAAAATAAAATCTGGTGCTCTATCCAAGCGTGGATCCAGCTTTGGTGCCTGGGTGGGGTCAAAAGTAGGTCCTCGAACAAGCCCAGGGATCCCCATGACCCCCCCCCCCCCTCGTGGATCCGCGCATTGCTCTACCTGGTATAATTTGTTTGTAAACAAGATACTTACTGTTTCAATTTCACAATCCATCGGTAAAACCTCGGTAGTTTCGCTAGATGAAGTTTTTTCACTATAAAATGGTACAGTCTGGAAAAGAAAATTTATCCAAGTTAAATAAATATCTAATAACTTAAAAACTATGGTTTCTAAAACTAGGATTGCAGAAAATAACAGGTTTTGATTAAATAATAGTAAGTATACTCGAGGTCATTTATGATGCAATCCAATGATGTGAGAATGATAAATAATTTAAGTGATATTATTTGTTAAATTTTATGTAATTTCATATTTTGTGTATTTGTATGAGTACATAGGAAATATTACCAAGAAATAAAATGTTTAATAGTAAATCAAAACAAACTAACAAGTTGAAAGGTACTAACTGTTTCAATTTGGCAGTCGCATGTGTTTGCTGTGCATAGATTTTGATGTTGAAGGTTCATTCTGAAAAAGAAATAAAAAAATTGTAACCACTTATGCTCAAATCACGATTTCAATAATTAAAATGGTCTTCAAACAACTCTTATGTACCTAGAAAGCTATGTTGTATTACTATTTTAAACATAGTTGTAGTTCTCACCTCGTACTCCAAAGATGATTTATAGGCGCATTTTAGAATTGAAGGATCTCCTTTAGAGACATGAGGATGGAATTCACCAGAACTTGCAATCTGAAACATTGAAAGTATATGGTTTTGAAAATATGTAAAATTATTTATTGAGAATTGTTTATTATTTACAGTAAGTACATTGTTTTAATAAACAAGTATGAAATACAATCATTCACATAAAGCATTGCGGCTTTATAAACTTTTAACTTACATGAATTGCTAATGTTGGTATTGAATACTTTGCCAAATAAATCTTCTGTTGCTTTTTCTGAAAGCAATCGGCTTTAAAATGGATAGAACACATGCGAGTGTACTGAGTGGGCTGCCAATTGCCAATTTTGCCGTCCATTCGCTGCAATCCAAACATTTCGCACAGTTTCGTCTTTTGGAAATCTATAAAAATTAACACGAAACATATTTAATTTAAATAAAAATTATCACTAAACTAATTATGTTTCATCTAACAAATAAAATAATCAAACGAGAAAAGTAGAATTTAAATTACCCTTTAAACCGGGAACTTTTACCCTTCGTATTGTGGTATCCCTAAAAGTGATGATAATCCAGCAAAATTTAAAATACTCACAAAATGGCTGCCGTTATTGCCATAGCCCCCCGAATTGAGCCATAGACGACCTTTTATATTTGGTCAGGTAATAATACAAAAATATTTTATATTTCGATTGAGAATACTCTTTTTTTTCCGCTAATATTATGTTGTTTTATATGATTTACTAGCGACCCGCCCCGGCTTCGCACGGGTGCAATGATGATACTAAACACTTTCAACAATAAAAGATACGTTAGAAACCTCTAGTCTAAAATTATCAGTGTTTTTCTACCATATTATGCATGTATTATACATACTTCCTCAAGAATCACTCTAGCTATTAATAAAAACCGCATCAAAATCCGTTGCGTAGTTTTAAAGATTTAAGCGTACAAAGGGACATAGAGACAGAGAAAGCGACTTTGTTTTATACTATGTAGTGAAGATTCATATACTTAGACGAAAGTAAACCATAAAAAACAATATAAAAAGAGGCTTACTTACGTGTGAAATGTTATGTTTTCACATTTACGTTCAGTACGGCTTTTACAGCCAACAACGCAACAATTTACCATTTTTAGTAAATATAACAATTATATATATATATATATATATATATATATATATATATATATACAGGGTGGGGACTACAATACAACGATAACTTGGACAGCGTATATGTAATGACATTCCAAGCCCACATACAAAAAATCAATAAAATACATCCAGTAGTTTAGTCACAAATTATGATTTTTCATTTTTTAAAATTTCTACGTATGTATCATACTAAAGACCTGACCTACCCTAAAACCGGCGGTTAACGACTCAAGGACAGCTATTATTATTTTTAAAAAGATAGAGCATAAAAATAATGGATATGGGATCGACTGCCACAAAAAAAAGGCAAAATTTTTAATCATTTCCATTTAGTGACAGTTCGCAGACCAAATAATATTATAATAACTAATGTTTAAAAAAAAATAACTTATTAAGTATCGGCTACTGATCAGTTCTGCATATTTAAAAAAAAAAATTGATGGTTTGAGAAAATTTAAATCAAATAGTTTTTTATTCAATTTAATTTTAAAGGCGTAACAATTTATTTTAATTTACTTTTCTAACTTACTATTTTTTATTCAATCAAAATAATGAAGTTTTGTAGGTACAAGCACATAGCATTTCCACGCGATCATGCCGCGTAGAAAGAAGGCCACGCGCGAAGGCGGCGCGATGACGCGTGTAACAGGTCAGTGATCCTGTAGTTACAAAAATGATGTTATAAAATTTTATTAAATTATATTGAATTAGTTTGTATGAAAAAATCTTTTTTTTTGATTTTGATGTTAGGACTTATCTGATGGTTTTGAAATACTTCTTTATACTAGTACTAACGGTGTTTTCAATTATCGTTCTATTGTCATCCACACCTTGTATATATATATATATATATATATATATATATATATATTTTGTATGTAACTTAGATATATAATTATGTGTCAAATCTATAGAATACTTTATCTAAGGATAAAATTCATTCATCAGACAAAAGTTGCAATTTTGTTGTGCAGTGTTATTCAAGTGATTTTCAAAGCGCTTTGGCGTTCTCGCGGCACTTGGTGACTTGGCAGTGTCCTCAGTACTGCCGGACGTTATAGACGTTGGATGTGTGACGAATTTTTCGACTTTTTCCCGCGTAGCATTTCGTCTGTCGTATTTTTTAACCGACTTCCAAAAAAGGAGGAGGTTCTCAATTCGACACGTATGTTTTTTTTTATGTATGTTAGCTCAGAACTTTTGACTGGGTGGACCGATTTCGATCAATTTTGTTTTAATTGTAAGGTGTTGCGTGTCATGTGGTCCCATTTTAATTTAATTGAGATCTGACAAGTACTTTTAGAGTTATATCTAATAATGCGTATTTACGTGACTACTTTTTCGTCGACCTACGTTATATTATACCGCATAACTTTTTACTCGGTGTACCGATTTTGATGATTCTTACTTTAATCGAAAGCTAATACTTGTCTTGTAGTCTTGTTTAAATTAGATCGAAAACTGATTACAACTTTTTGAGTAATCTTCAATAGCGCGTATTTACTTGACTATTTTTTCGTCTTCTTACGTTGTATTACTTGTCGATGTAATTGAAGTCGGTTTTTTTTTCGTTTGCGAGCAAACACAATTATTAAATATTAGTATGTATTCAATATTCGTACCTACTGAAATTTGAATTCGCTATTTATACATTTAAATTAATATATTTTGTTGCTGTTTATGTTTTTGTAAATGAGCACTTCTCAAAATTTTTGACCATAGTTTTAAAGTTATCGAAAAAATATTTTTTCGACTTAAGACATACTATGCAAAAGGAAGCTAACTTAAACTATTCAATTTCTGATTTTCTGTTTGTTTTTTTTTTTTTTTTTTTTTGTTTTATTGAGGCTTTTTATTAAATAAACTGTAAAATATTAGTTAAGGACCAAATAAAAGTTCTTTTTTTGTTACTTGGAAATGAGTGAAGATCATAAGAAACACGCAAATGATTTGAAAAATTAATATTTTCCTATGTAGTTCATAAGCCAGATATTATATTGGAAAAAGAAAATTTTGAAAAATGTAATAAAATAAATTGTTTTTAGCACTACAAGTACTTTTTGTTACCATTTTAACACTTTCTACTCACAAAGTTTTGTTTTCTTATAAGTTCAGTGTCGGGCGTGTCACGGTGCGCACGCGCTCGTTTTTTGATTAAATTTGTAATACTCGCGTGTAGTGTAATTTATGTAACATTGTTATTGATGAAATGTTATCATACATTTGAATGTCATATTTTGAAATAAGATTTCAGTAATAGATGAGGAAACTTTAGTTCGGATTTGTACAACGGCATTTACCAGTGAGGAAATCAATAGATCGAAGTCGTTACTTTTCGAATCTGTACCGACAGAACGACGAAAAATTCAACGAAAGAGGGATGGCAAGGAGCAAAGAGATCTAATGGACATTATATGTGTACTGAAGACCACGGAGCCAGACCTTGTGCCAATTTTTGGAGCACGGAAGTTGGAAAAACTACCGCCTGTGACATTTGATCACCATGACTGTACAAAGTTGCTGAAGGATTTGGTTCGTCTTCAAGACGAAGTCAACAATATTAAAGATACCTACGCTACAGCAAAACAGGTTGAGAACCTTCAAGCAGAGATACAATTACTGCGTAACTACTCTCCGCCGAAATTACCGTTATGTAGTATAAATGTAAAGAGGGGTGCATGGTGTTTGGACAGTGGCCCCATGGGCCTGTCTCAATGTGTTGAGAAGGAAAATGAGCAAGACCTAGAATATAAAAGCGCAGTGTTTTCATCATTTTCATCATCTTCAAAAAAGGAGAAATCTACCTCCAACGCGGGTGATAAAAATATTGTAACGACTCAAACGAATCAGATTCAAACGAACTGGGTGAGCGAGACACCCAATACGTGTGTGAAAGAGAAAGACGCATCCATGTATCAAAAACACACAAAGCCGGCAGCGCCTGCGACTGTTCGAGTGTCAGATGACGGAGTTGTCAATGTCAATAACCAAAATGACTGGCAAACCGTTGAGCCTAGGAAGAAAAAGAAATTGTCCTATCGTTATCTGGGACGAAGGGGAGCAGCGGAGTGTGAAGCTAGCAAATTTAAGGCAGCGGAAAGGAAAATTGCGATGTTTATTACCAACATACATAAGGACACCAGTGAAACGGACATATCAGAGTACATAATGTTGCGAACACAAGAATGTGTTACACTGGAAAAGATCACAATGAAAACTGGAAGAAATCACAATGGCTACAAATTTTTCGCGTCAGAGTGTAAACTATCCTTGTTTAAACGGTTTTATTTAGCTCACCCCGTTTGTTTTATTTTTTATTATTTATTCTTGGGTCAAATTTAGTAATTCAAATTTCACCCTCTTCCTGTCAACCGATTAATCTGAAATTTTGTATACACTTTGGATTTTGGTAACAATACAATTATATTTATTCATTATCATTATAAATTCAAGATGGCCGCCGCTACAAAATGGCGGATAATTTATGTTTTATTAATCCCATCATTATGGGTATCAAATGAAAGGGCTCAACAAGCAGAATACAATATACTATAAAAAATTGAAATCCAAGATGGCGGCCGCTACAAAATGGCGGATAACGTAGGTTTTATCAATCCCATCAATATGGGTATCAAATGAAAGGGCTCAACAAGCAGAATAAAATATACTATAAAAAATTGAAATCCAAGATGGCGGCCGCTACAAAATGGCGGATAACGTAGGTTTTATCAATCCCATCAATATGGGTATCAAATGAAAGTGCTCAACCAGTAGAATACAATGTACTATATAAAATTAAAATCCAAGATGGCGGCCTCTACAAAATGGCGGATAACTTAGGTTTTATCAATCCCATCAATATGGGTATCAAATGAAAGGTCTCAACAAGTAGAATACAATTTACTATGCAAAATTGAAATCTAAGATGGCCGCCGCTACCAAATGGCTGATAACAATTTTTTATCAATCCCACCAATATGGGTATCAAAGAATGCGAAATAAAAACTAAAAACTAGAAAATAAAAATAGGTAAAAAAACTTTTTAAGTTAAACGGTTTTATGTTAAACATACATTGCAATATTTAAGATAAATGTACTAAAAACCAAAAAATAATAAAATAGATACAGTCGTGGGAATTATAAACATATGCATAGACTAGACTAAAATAAAACCGTGGGGCACGTCAATTGTCTACAAATTATCGACTTAATGTGCGATAGAAGAATCGTTTAATTCGTCGTTAGGCAGTTGGCCCGCAGACGGTGAGGAAATTACTTACTATTTTCTTGCTCATGGAAATTCCAATAGTTATACACTCCATGTAAATAAAAGAGATGTTATAGTGTAACATTACAAAACAAACATTTTAATCAACGATTGTAGACAATGAGGATCAGTAAAGTGCTAGCAAATTCAATAAAACTAGTATCCACGTTATTCTCTATGACATAAGAATGATATTTCTTTTTGAATTATCCAAATCGGACCATTACTTACAAAGATATTAAGTTATAAACATTATGCCGTTCCTGCCGCTACGTCAGTGTACGCGAGATGCGTGTGACGTCACTCCGACGTTCCATGCCAGTTAGCCCATAGTAGCGACAAGATGCGATGGTGTTTTCTTTTAAACTATGTGTCCTACAAAAAATTTGTAAGAACATAATTTGTAGAAAATTGCTTTGCCTACAAATATGTTCATATAACTTTGCCGAAATTTAAAAATTAAAGAAGTTATAAGCAAAAAATTGAGAAAATTTTTATAGAAATTTTCTTTATTGCTCTATAACTTTTTTTTATACATTTAACAAAAAAAAAAATACCTCAGACCAATCTTGTAGATGGTTTTTTGAGGAAAATTTTTCTCTACAATTTTTTGAATTTCATTCATTTCAAACGCTGTTACAGCGCTCCAAAGTAGACCGGGTTCGTCAATGCTCATGAGAATCCGGTAAAAACGAAATGCTTAACTTCGTTTTATGATCCTTTTTTTTATTGTAAATATATTCTTAGAATTTTTTTTGTTAAATCCCTGCCTACAACTTTACGAATACCACGTTAAAAAAATATGATTTATGAGATATTTGATTACCTAAGTAGATACATTCGAAGAAGATTAAGAGAAGTCAACGCATTTTTGCAAAACATTAGTATTTCCGAAACTGGTTGAGACTCAAAAGTACTTTTCTACACATAATATGTATAATGAGGATCAATAAAGTTATAGCAAATTTAATAAAACTAGTATCCACGTTATTCTCTATGATATAAGAAAGATATTTCTTTTTGAATTATCCAAATCGGACCATTACTTACGAAGATATTAAGTTATAAACATTATGCCGTTCCTGCCGCTACGTCAGTAATAATAATAATAAATAATAAACGTTTCACACTCAACGGCTCCCAGCAGGATTTTCTCCTGTGTCGGGGGTCCGGAAACACACAAAATACACAACCACAAACGCCCAGACCATGACAAACATCTGTATGGCCAATACAAATTTTTGTCATGTGCGCGGATCGAACCCGTGACTGCTAGCGCAACAGCTAGTGCTGTGACCGCTGCGCCAACGCGTCGTCATGTAAGCGGGATGCGTGTGGCATCACTCCGACTCATACAACTCACTCCGGATCATAAAACTAAGTTGAACATTTCGTTTTGACCGGATTCTCATAAGCATTGACGAACCCGGTCAACTTTGGAGCGCTGTAACAGCGTTTGAAATGAATGAAATTCAAAAAATTGTAGAGAAAAATTTTCCTCAAAAAACCATCTACAAGATTGGTCAGAGGTATTTTTTTGTGAAATGTATAAAAAAAAAGTTATAGAGCAAAAAAGAAAATCTTTATAGAAATTTTCTCACTTTTTTGCTTATAACTTCTTTAATTTTTAAATTTCGGCAAAGTTATATGAACATATTTGTAGGCAAAGCAATTTGCTACAAATTATGTCCTTACAAATTTTTTGTAGGACAGATAGTTTAAATGAAAACACCATCGCAGCTTGTCGCTGCTATGGGCTAACTGGCATGGACCGTCGGAGTGACGTCACAGCCTTCCGCGCCGGCCGGTTAGTAAACTCCGCTAGTAATTTGATCATAACTTCGTCAATTTTTGTCGTAGAACAAAAATTTTTGCACTGTATGTTAAGGATTTCTTAGTTCTATAAATCTGCATTCTCAACTAAAAACGTTACGGATCCTCATTGACGTGCCCCACGGTTTTATTTTAGTCTAGTCTATGCATATGTTTATAATTCCCACGACTGTATCTATTTTATTATTTTTTGGTTTTTAGTACATTTATCTTAAATATTGCAATGTATGTTTAACATAAAACCGTTTAACTTAAAAAGTTTTTTTACCTATTTTTATTTTTAGATGTAAATCTGTGGCCTAAAGGTATTATTTTCAGAAGGTTTATGCATTATAGACGTAAACAGAAAACCGGGTTGACACCGGTTGCCGGCGCAACACCTACACGTAATGGATAGTAGTATTCACAAAATTGCCAGCTTTAATTGTAGGGGGTTAATTGTACTTTGGCCACATCATGAGAAATACCAACTGCTTCGACTTATTATCCAGGGAAAGATCCAAGGAAAGCGCAGTGTGGGTCGTAGAAGAACATCTTGGCTGAAAAATCTACGCCAATGGTTTGGCAAAAAGCACCCGTTCGTTGTTCAGGGCCGCGGTATCAAGGGTACAAGTTGCCAAAATGGTCGCCGAACTTCGTGAGAAGATGGCACTATAAGAAGAAGAAGAATTATAGGGGTGTAAAACGTTCGATAGAGAGTGTAAAGGGCCTATGCCAGATAGCGGACATAATAGTACTACAGGAGACCTGGCTCATGCCATTTGATATACCCTATTTGAGCTCCATTGACAGAGATTTCAGTGCTACTGGTGTTTCAGCGGTCGACACGTCGGCGGGAATGCTGCGCGGGCGCCCCTATGGAGGGGTGGGCATTCTCTGGAGAAGGTCTTGTTTTCAAAATGTGTCAGTGATATAGTGTAATAATGATCGTGTATGTGCTATCAAGATTGTGTGTAGCGATAGACCTATTATCGTGATAAATGTGTATATGCCGGTGGACTGTGTTGACAACCTGACGGAGTTCACGGATTGCCTGAGAACAGTAAGTGCTTTAATTGAGGAAAGCGAAATAGAAACAGTGTACACTCTAGAAGACTTTAACGCACATCCAAATGAATTATTCTTTTGTGAGTTGTCTAGCTATTGTGATGAGCAACAGTGGGTATGTGTTGATACTGAAATGCTTGGTATCTCTTCGGATGCATACACTTTTATAAGTGAAGCACATGGGTGTAGGCGCTGGCTGGATCATTGTCTTGTAGCGCAGTCTGTGGCTCTTTCGGTGTGTAATGTCTGCATAAAATATGATGTTCTATGGTCTGATCACTTTCCCCTAATTATAGAATGTAATCTGAATGTATTAACGCCTAGAGTTGAATCAAAATTGCCCATTATTGATTATGCTGTATGGGGTGACAGGGGTGGAAATCAAATTGAACTTTATAATAGTGAATGTAATAATAGATTTCAACGCATTCAATATCCCGCCGAATTGACTCACTGTGTAAATAAATTCCATCTCAACATATCGTCGAAACACCACACAACTACCTAAGGAATCTCAGTTTAGAATTTAATCATCTCCAAAACAAAAATCACATATATAATCAAAATATGCTTGTCCTTGTGTGCATTTAACACAGTAATATTTTTTTGCAAGCCATGCATCATGAAATCATGCAATGCCGTGGGATTTTTGCATTTATTACAAGCCATTCGTCTTGTCACAGAAATCTGCAATGATTTTTGTGCGGAGTTACGAGTATATGTTTTACGTTTTGAATTTGTAACTGGTTTACAACTAACTGCAGACGTCGAAGGATACGGTTGTATTAAATTAAGTGTTTATGGCATAATCCAAAAAATGTATTGTCTTTTCTTGTTTTAGAGCACATCCTTAGATCACATTTAGGACCCATCTTACGTGCTGCCCTTTGTTGGTTGTGAAACAATTTATTACCAACTCGAAGGTATCCTGTATACTCCTTGCCTTGCATCCGCAAATTCTTTGCAACTTGACGCTTCCATTAACTAAGATCTGCTAAGATTTTTACTAAGATCTGCTAGATTTACTAAGATCTGCTACACGACGGCGTTTTCTTCCTAAAACAGCAATGTTCCTAAACAATATTACTCGTAATATAATAAAGTATTAATATGAACTGCGACATTACAAACAAAGATTTTCTTCAGATATAAGGATAGATAATTCTCACCTTCGTTGAGGTCATCATCTGAGTCTTGGGATTGATCATGCCCCGATGGAGTAGAGTCAGAATCGCTGTTACAGCATTCGTAACTCTCTGTAACTCTCTAATAAGCTTGGTGAATGTGTGTTATTTTTAATATCTGCAATCAAAAATATAACAAGTTAATCAAGCATAAAACATTTCTAAACAGGCTCCTGCAGGAACATGTCTAAATTTTAAAATCATACTCTAGGTCAGAAATACCCAGCAGTGTTCAATTAGGTACAGGATAATGATGATGATGATCGGGTCAGTAGTTTTTGCATAAACTAGGTAATAACAATATCCATTCAAACATTCTCACATTGTTTTATGTTTGTCTGTAGTATTTGAAAAGATAATTCTTATTACTTTTGCCCTCACAGAGCTTACTGAAATAGTTATATTTAGATCTACCTATTTCCTGGGATTCATCTTCAATCAATTGCAAGTTGTTTTTTGCTAAATTTTCTTCTGCACATAAAAATAGTCTGTCGATTTCTGAAACAAAAATCAATTTTATGATTTTATGGTAAGTATAATACTTAGTTATGTAGGTAAAAATAGTTTTGCAGAAAATTATCTGCTTCATGGTCTATATAAATATCAGAAACCTCAGAATGATTGCATTCAGCAGAAGCATTGCACTCTGAAATTGTGTTTTTATCATTTTGGTCTCGGAGCTGTTCAAACAGTTTTTCTATTTCTAGAAAAATAAATTATATTAGGTTCATAAACACATCAAAAATTAATACACATTATCAAACAAAATTAATTTAATTAAAATAATTGTGATATGAAAGTAACTACTGCCTAGTATAAAAAGCAAATAAGTAAACTTGATTCATGGTCTCCATATACCTCCGGAAGCTCATGATCGCATTTTGATGTTATGTTATTATTGTTACTTCGATCGAGGTCTCTTGGAAAAAGTTTTTCTATTTCTAGAAAGAAAAAAGTATTTTAATACATACCTAATGTTTTGTATTGTTATCAAAGAAATCTTTAAAATCCTCTTCAACATAGCTTGATGTTGCTCGTAGATCAGAATACGGTATACATAGTGGTTTCTCTAATGTAGGTAAAAAAAGCCGAGCAATTTTTCACCTTGATGTAGTACATTTTTTGATATTTTTAGTATTTTTGTTATTCAGGTTAAAATAGATAACGAGTCTTTTCCATTGGCTGGAGTGTTCAGAAATATTTTTTTTTATATTTTAAATCTAAATTTTCAATTTCTGCGGTTACGATTTACAGAAATTTTTCCATATGTCGATATGCTATCAAATTTTCTAATTCCAATTTTGCACTTGCAGGAGTAATAATTTCACCATCGTTGTCAATCATGCTGTCTTCATACGCGCTATTAGAAACAATTAAAGTTAATAACAGAATACAGTACAACCAAATTAATAATGCGCATAGAATCTTCGTCACTGTTCGGCAACGGTCGTATTCCCCGAGCGTCAGAAGACGATATGTATATAGAGTGGTTAAGTGCATTTTTAACAATTTTGTGTTTTGTGCTAAAAGAGATAAACATTGATTTATTTATCAGTAACGAAATTTTATTCGATAATTCCTTGAAGTAAATTGCGAGGAAACCCACACGATTGCGAATATGCTACAATCTTTGTTGGATTGATTTACTTCCAAAATTTTATAGTAGGTACCTACTTTTCAGGTGTCTTACTGAAGCTGGTGTAATGATGGAAGAAAAGAAGGTTTAAATAACACAAGGTTTATATTAGAAGAAGAAAAAAATGGTTTTCAAACACAGGTTTACATTAAAATCTTAGAAATCTAATCATTAAAATCTCAGTTCAAAAGTATTCACAGCACTGATCATTTCAGAATAATATTACAATTACAAAAAATGTAATCACTATCAGGGAAGATCTCTATTCCTGACATCGTAGATTCATCAGAACTTGCATTATGCTCTTGTTCATTTTCACTTTCTTCACCGCTATCACCTGTGTAAATAATCATTTCATCGGAAAAACTATCGATTCTTGGGTCAAATTTTCTATATTCATCTTCGCATTTAACGGCATGATCACATAACTTTTTCCATTCTTCTGGTCCTATATTATTGATTTTTTCTGAAATAGCATCTTTAACTGACGTGACACTCATTGCAATATTTTTTTTGGCTACGTGTTGCTTTATTTGGGACCAAATATTTTCAATGGGGTTAAAATCGGGATGATATGGTGGCAATCGTATAATTTTATGCCCATGCTCCTCCATTATACGGTCAATGGCAAATTCTGTGTATTTTTCTTTATGTCTTTTTATAATTTCATACAAATCAGGTTTCAGTTTTTTTGGGTCATGCGGAATGTTGTGTTGTTGTAACCAAGCTATCATTTGTGGTTTAGGTGTGTTTGAGTTTGGTGGTTTCACAGAAAGCTTATTATGATATGGGGCGTTGTCAATTACCAAAACACTATTAGAAGGCAAGTTGGGAATCAATTGGGTATTTGACTGGTATTTTTTTATTTATTTAAAATAATGTTTTTAAATATTTAAACACAACGCCATTTATCATTTTTTAAATATCTTAACTAATCTCGGAATTATAAGCTATTTTACGGTGACTATATCTGTCTCTTTCTAAAACGAAATTTATTATGTAGCTTGTATGGAACTGGTGAATTGTGACATCACAATTCTCTCACGCTCTCTCTGTCTAACAGGAAACTTTAAAGTTTTATAACTCTTATGTTTCTGGACCGATTTATTTTCTTTTTTTACAAATGTTATTCTTACATGTTACATTTTCGATTACAAATAATAAATATCAACACCCTGACTACAGTCAAATACCCAATTGATTGCGTAGCTACTTTCTACCATCCACATCCTCCTGCATCCACCCCCCCTCATGTTTTTGTTATAATCCAGAACGATTGCCGGTTTGTACGCAGTCTTATTGTATTTTTCCTGTTCCCCGATTTGCAGAAAATGGTATGTCGAGATCATGCTAACTAGGTTAGCATCTCGCCATACCATCAAAGACAAATCGGGACAGTATGTCGCCACCACTTCACCTTGTCTCAAGTCTGTCTTCGTCAGCGTTCGTAGAGAATTCGAAACAAATTCTCGGTTGAGTCGTTGAGTCCCATAACAGTCTGTCGAACGTCGTTTAAGGCAACGCGCTAATAATGGCGAATTGTAAAAATTATCCATTATTAGCGTGTGGCCTCTGTAAAGCAGCGGCTCCACTAAATCAAACACAATCTTAGCTGTCGCGTTCGTTGGTCGAAAGTCCGTTGCGTCAGAAATTACGTCGGCAGAAGTGTTAGTAGCGGCAGGAGTGTCAGTAGCGGCAGTGGTGTCAGTAGTGGCAGTGGTGTCAGTCTTGTCCTTACCTGCGTAAACAAAAAATCGCCTAAGGTATCCTGAAACGGCCTCGCATAGCTCATAGGTTTTGACGCCTACTTGTGCCGCTTTGGAGCTGATTTTCTGAGCGAAGCTTAACCGACCATGCCACTTCAGGAGCGATTCATCGATGGCGATCTCTTGCCGCGGAAGGTACAATGTCAAAAATTTATCGTTTAAGTAGTCAACAACTGGTTGTATCTTACAAAGTTTAGTCTTTGTCCCGTCAGTCAATTTGTCATTGTCTACAAAATGTAAAAAGGATTTCAATAGTAGGTATCTGTTTTACGTCATTATCCGTGAAAAGTAAGGAATAGTCCCAAATCCGTTGAATTTAAAATGAAGGGGTCAGGGGAAAAACAGCTTTTGTCACCTAATGAACAAACTGAGATATTACTAATTAAAAGATAAGATCGTAATAAAATAGTGTTTTATACCCAAATAAATAAGAAAAGCTTTTTTTATTGAAAGGATGTTTATTGTTAATGTAATTATATATTTTTTTATTTTGATTATTACATCAGCCAAGAGTTATAATAAAAAATTGTGACTAAGTCAGAATAATCAGGTGAAAATCATCCTATGTCCACCAACATCAGGGGAAAAACAATTGATGTCACAACTTCACAAGGCAATCTAATTATTGTATTTAAGGATGGAAAAAAACTTTTTTGCTGTTGGTCCACAATATTTTGATAAAGACTGTATATCCAGGAATTTTGCTTTACTGATCGGTAATATGTCCTTGTAAGCTTGGTCAGGGAGAATAAATTCTCCTGAATTAGGGATGTCTTCACAGGAAGATGAATTTACCCGTCTTCTCTTTGCATCCAGCATAACAGAGGAAGTCCAGTGTCCATTATAGGAATCTCTGTAGAAAATGAGACGAGGATGTGTAATCTCAACTCTGATCTCACGGATAGGTCTCGAAAGAAATGGGCATGTCTTTTTGTACTTTGGTGCCAAAAACCTGGTCCAAGATCGGACTAAAGGCTGATCAACATCAATAACTCGAAATGGTGTAGGTTTTAGCCTTGACTCGGCCACTACTTTTCTCCAATCATCTGGTGTTTCACATGGAGCCTTCTGATTTATAAGTGCCATGTTTTTGTCACATTCTAGGTACGAATGACCTCGAATCGGGAATACCATTTTTATCACATCTAAACGTTTGGTTGTGTGAACCACATAGTGTATAAATCTGAACATGCAATAATTTTTATTTTGCCCACCGCATGAATCACAGAATATTACTAACTCTCTGACATTCGCATTGAGTTTTGTAAAGATATAATGATGTAGGAAAGAACAAACTTCATCTGCTCCTTTCTTAGCTATGGTCTCATCGTAGCAGTAAAAATAAGAATCTGAAGAAGCCAGGGCGTGAATGTTAAATGAATTGAAGGTGAGCTGTCTCTTATAGTAGGTCTCGTTACTGGTTATGTTAGGCATGCTTAAATTCTTTTGATAATCCATGGCGATAGCCTCTCTTTTCAATGAAGATTGAGAGTGAATCCTGCTTTCTCTTTTTTTGCGATAAAATGTCTCTGCCTTTATCTTGTGTACTTTATTTTCAGATTCTAAATCTTTTATCTTCTTTTCAATAATATCCTTTTCTTCACTGTTAGATACACTCTTCAAATCTACTTCTAAGCCCTTCAATTTAGCCTTAAATTCATCACATTTTCCGCATGTATCTGACCTCGGATATCCGAAACCAATATTGAAATTATTAACAAAAATAGATCTGTATGACTCATAGGACAATAAATCTTTGTATTGAAACAAATCGTACATTTTTTTTACATTTAATTCTTCAGGAAGATATATTTTTGAGGATTCGTGTAGGCTGTAATGGCTTTTACGGCCACGAAAGGACCTAATGTGCTCCATTACTTTATTTTTCACATCTTCTGTGAGCTTCCTTGGCCTGTTGTTGTGCTTGCCTCGCATATCTAATGGCGCGTTTCCAGTCTCTTGCAAAGACTTCTTCAGAGTTTTTAACCTTTGTTGAGAAATGCCATGCATAGCCATGAATGCTTTTAAGCAAACTGGAACATCTTTCGTTTGAGTGTTGTCTGTGATTCTAACCCGGTATACATAGGTTGCTGAATGTAAATTTGCATCGTCTTCGGCTTTTCTTGGACGCCTTCGTTGTACCTCATAAACTGTGATGAGACCACACAAATATAAATTTTGGTCATCACGGGTCTTCATGAGATTAAAATCTCTTAGAATTTTGTTTCTTTGATCTAGATTTACCACATCAAAACACTTGTACCGCTTACAATAACAATTTTCTCCCATCTCATGACTTTGTACTTTTATCTTCTTGTTAACTTCTGATATTCGACCGAAAGTTTTTCTCTTTTTACTAGACTTTTCACACCTCAAAACATTACACTCATCGTCAGACATTTTGCGTAAAAAAACTCACAATTCCTGTAATTTGGAGCGCTCTTGGAATCGAAAGAAAATATCAAAAATTATAACCTTAAAGTCTTATGTCACTGTCATAGTCGACGTCGACCATGGACAACGGTTGTTTTTTTCCTGAACGGTTCTGACATCGGATGTTTTTTCCCTGTACCGATATTTTAAAAGCTTGAAATCGCAGTGACTATGAATGTTATTGCCCTGTTTGTTTTGACAGAACATAGCGACAGATATAACCATTCAGATTGCATTACCAGTTGAAAAAAATAAAAAATGTGACAAAAGTTGTTTTTCCCCTGACCCCTTCAAATATGATTCTTCATTAGTTAATGGATAAAATCCCTGGAGTATTGTAAGCGCCAAAAATGAAATGAGTTCTTGTCTGTCGGTTGGAGTCTAGTGGTGTAGTCGAGAATAAGGTGGTAGTTTGTTGGTGTTTTAAGGTGAGTATTTTTTTGTGTCGCGTGTCTATTCGTCTCGTCTAAAAGTCTGTCTAAGAATTCTACATCAAAACATTTTTTCAAAGACGTCTGTAGGTATCTCAAAGTCAAAAGTTGGTCCTGGTGTTGGCCCAGTAAACGCTTCGCGTTTACTGTTAAAAATATTCTTTTCTTACGTCCATGTAAATAAAAAACAATCGTCAGGTAAAAGTTCTTGTAAAACGGTGTCATTGTTTCTGTCCTCAGTCTGTAGTACCTGCAATTGCTCATCAGTAAGGTCGTTTTCGTCCAATCCCAATTGCTGTGACGCAATTGGGTTAATGTAATCGTCAGGTCTGTCAGTCTCACTGTCATTTTCGCTGTCAGAGTCTAGTAACCAGTTTTGTATACAGTAGTCGAAAGTCCTTTTTCCAAATATGTTAGGAAACCGAGATATACATTTTTCACGCTTACCGATGACCGATCGATGGCTAACTTGCTTGCGGGACGATGTGGATGCTGGGATCTCCATTTCACAGCCCACAAATGGTACTGTAATCACATTATTTTACGTCATTTTTACCCTACCCTTATGGACCTTAAATACGTGCCTTAAGAAGGCTGACCCTGCAACAATTTTCATACAAGCTTACTATACTTTTTTGGGAATAATGGGAGTTGTTTTAATTTTTTTGTGAGTTGTTTTAAAAATATAAAACGAAATGAATGTTTGATGCTACATTTCATGATCATTATACATGTTAATCATATGAAATTACATGTTTTGAATTTTCCATACATTATTTCAAATGAGTAATTTCTTACGTTAAATGTGTGCAATACTCTTGAAATGTACCATAAAACATTCACACTATCCTATATTATTAAAATAATACACAAGAACAGTAAAACAACTCATATTTTTTCCCAAAAAAAAGTATACTTAATTTGTATGAAAATTGTTCCAAGGTCCGCCCTCTCAAGCGGGAATATTTGAACAGGGAGACTACTCTGAGTCCAAGTACTCCCTGTTAAAATATCCCCGTTTTTTTGGTCTCCGACACACATTCACCCAGTTCTCTGTCGTTGACAGGCGGGACTCATCCAACGAGTCCAAAGAACTGGGTGAATTTGGCACGGTGTCCGCATAAGGCGTACCTGGTGCGCCTAATTACGGTATTCGCGCTCTGGAGTTGCGCGCGGTTCCGGCGCTTCTTCCGCATAAGTCGACGGCCGCGGAGACGTTGCAGAAGTCGGCGGCGAGGCCACAGAAGTCAATGGCTGCGGCAAGGCCGCAGAAGACGACGACGGCACTGTTGCATATTCACAATGATCGCGGTCTGGCGATGGTTTTCTACAGGAAAAAAATTGAAGTCATATTTATATTTATATATATATGTGTGTGTTTATTTAATTCAAATACTACAAGTAATACTTACAGCAATTGACGTTTACGCGGTGGTGCGTCGGGTAACAGCACCCGCTGGAGCTCTGCACTCCTCTTTCTGGCTGCTAGCTCCTTTTTTTCGGCTGCCGATAAGCGCAACATATGTTGCCTAGTGGCTTTATTGGCAGCGCTTGCGTTAAGCAGTGCTCCACTGAAACAAAATTCCTGATTCGCACACCCAAAGCACAGATAAGTCACAAACCAGAGGAAATATAAAAAGAACCACTTACGGTTCCACTGGGATACCACTGACCCTCCCTCTCCCTCTTCCTCTTCCCCTCCCCCGCCCTCTACCTCGGCTGCAATTCTCATTTGAACTATATGGGAGAAACCAAAGCACATCACAATATGCATGAAAAGCAGCAGTCAATTAGTGCAGAAAAGCGAGTGCAGTTGTAATAGTAGTGCTTATTTTAATTTGCAAACACGTTTTTAAAGATATTTTAGACCAATGAATGCAAAAAGAGCAAACACGATAAAAAAATGCTTACATTAAAAAAATGACTTTAAAAACCTTTGCATCTATTTGGAGTGCAGTTTTATTACCACATGCTACAAACACGTTGTATTAAAGATACATAGCACATACTATAAACAAAGATGAAATGAAAATATTCGAAATTAAACGTTTAAATATATAGCACTTATTACCACATGCCAACACCGTGATTAAATTAAATGAAAGTCGTATTTTATACACAAACAAATGAAAAATATATATGCGAAAGTTAGCTAAACCAAATAATACCGACTCCAAAATCTCGTCTGCACAAACCTATTGTAAACGCCGTTGGTACAATGTCCAGTTATGGCTACTATTATCCCGGTATGCAAAAACGCGTACGATCTTTGTGAATTGTACATAGAATGTCTCAAATACATGTTAAATCTTATTCTAGACAATATTTACCGTCGTTTGAATACCATATTTCTATACCAAAACATTTCAGTAATATGAAAATAAATTGCAATGCCGCCATTTGTAACCGTTAAGAGTAACACTCGGGTATTTAATGACTTTGTCCACTTTTGATGGCTTAAAACCGAGATAATCATACATAATTTTAAAGTGCATTAAATCAAGAATCTAAGAAGTTATCACAGTCACAGCTTTTTGTAAAAAATAAAAAGTACTTACGACATTTCCGAGCACCAAATTTTCTTCGCTACTCACTGCTATTCACTTTGTAAATTCCGAGTTCAGATTTAAATTCCAACCACAGATGTCACCTAATGTCACTCACTGTTGTATTTTTTTTAATCTGTGGTTCATAATCTGTAGTATAAAAAGCTCAGAAACCGTCTCCACGATGTAGAACAATTTCTATAAAGCTATTTCGAACGTCAGTAACAAAAAAATCGCTAGGGTACTACAATACCCAAGGGCGTACAATTGACCTCTTTTTCTTGGACACTGTAGTACCCTACGGCGTTCCAATGTAATGAAAAAAAGTCTGTTTTTGTGATGCTTCCCAAAAATATTAATTTTTCCAAATTTTTGCCTGTTAGACGATTTCTGGAAGCAGTGACTGTTGCGCCAGCTTTGGAAAACAGTCTTTCGCAAGGTACCGAGGTACCTACTACGTTCGAATATATGCGTGCTTGTTCATATAACGCTGGGAACACGGGCTTTAAATCCTTCCATTCCTCTAATGGGCTGGCTTTTAAAGCGCAGACTGGATTGGCCAAATAAATCGACACTTCATCAGCTTTTGAGGAAGCACGCCTCCGTTCCTGACCAACTACGAGTTGTTTGTGATGTGACCAAAAATCAAAATCTTCATAGGCGGTTTCATCTTCAGACCCACTGGTTGACATTGTCAAATCTTCTTTAATAATGTTTTTTAATTTTTGTATAGCCCTCCCACATGCATTTGGATCTTGAAAATGCAGGTTTTAGAACCGTGGGTCTGAAATCGTTGCCAACGCTGCAAGTGTATTGAATTCAATGAGACCAAATCTTTTTTTACATTCTGCCAGCAGTTTTGTTTGCAACTGAGTGACACATTCTATTGATGATGAAAATTTCGTTAGCTGCGATATAAGGCAATTAATCATAGGTATAATTTTCGATATTGTAACATAATTCTGGCCTGATGATTCTCTTGTAACAAATTCGAAAGGTTGTAGCAAAGGTATCAACTGTTTCAATATTTCAATTTCCTGTCCAGTCACCAATGCAGGGCTGTCTGTAGCATCGAGTAATAGTTGTGTAGCTATTTTGGACATATCTACGTATCTATCAATCATATAATATAGTGAATTCCATCGCATTTTAACGTCAAGAATAATTTTTTTATTACATCCCTCAGGCACTCCACTATCATTCGGGATTTTTCTTAGTTTGTCTGACTGTATAACACTGTTTTTTAATTTCAAGATTTGACGGTCATTTTTATCTATGCTTGGTTGTACGATAGTATTCCACAGGTCTTTACAAATTTCAACATCAAATTCAACCATTTCATCCAAGTCATCGAAATATGCTGAATAGGCGCAGTAATCGGGATCATTAATATTGTCTCCATCTATACTATTGCTATCATCATCATATCTATAATCTATAATATTTTCATTTTCAACATTATCAATATTTGATTTAAGTTTCACTACTTGGAGTTTGATGTCGTTTGACTTCTTCATTGAAATCATTCCATAGGATTGACTCCCACCTTTGTCCGCTTTCTCGTGTCGCAGCCGAGGATTGAGCTGAAGGTGTTTCTGGTACAACTTCGGGTATATTTATATTTGATATTTTCGCGTATAATGCCTGGACTGTGTTTCTATATTTACTTTCACTTAAAAACCCATATTTTTTGAATCGCGGATCTAACAGTGTGCATTGTGTTAGGAGCTCGTGGTCTTCAACTGACTCAAATCGCTTCTTAAACAAATGTTGAAATGATTCAATCATTTTTTAAATTTCTGGTGCCAAATCCTGGCATTCTTTGAGTGCTATAAGATGATAAGTAATTTTTTTTATAAAATAAAATTACTGTAGAAGCAGTAACTTTTTTTCAGCACTAATAAAGTTTGTTATGTCAAATATCTCCAGAACCTCTACACTTTGTTCTGCGATTAACCACTCGTGATTTGTCATTGGCATGACGTCACCATTGCATTCTTCAGGGCTGCATAATCTGTCCTGCTAATAAGAGCCAGAGTGGCTATAACAGGTATTTTAGTGGCTACAATACGTCGGATCATATTATGTAACGTTGAATTCCAACGCCTAGGCACATCGGTTTTTAATTTTAAAATGGGCAGACCCATTCTCTCCTGCGTCACTTTTAACTGTGCGCTAGCATGGGAACTTCGTCTGAAATAGTTGACTATGATCTTTATTTTTTTTTATTATAGTTTCTGTCATTAAGGCCTGCTTGCTCGACTAAATTTAGGCTATGCGCAAAACATCCCCAATGTCGCACACTCCTAATCTTACTGCACCAGTCATATCAGCGGCATTATCAGAGATTATAATTGTTATTTTATGGTTTATATTCCATTGTAGTAACAAACTTAATTTTATTGTGTATTTTATTTTGTCTTTTCTTCGGCTGTATAATGTGCTGTCATAGCATAAAAACTATCATTATTACGGCTTGTCTAACCGTCAATACATACGGCAGTAATACATACGGCAAAAGCACGTTCTAGTCGCCGCCCGGTGAACACCTTCGCGAACCATGTTATACTGCGCGGGAATTAAACTTGATGTGAGAGTTTTTCTGGTCGGTAATTGGCATAATGGACACAAAAGATGGATGGGTTTTTTAAATTCTGGATCTTCTGCTAAACTAAACGGATGGTATTCTTTTGTTATCATAGCCACGAGCTGGATATCTATTTCTTTGCTTTTTTACTGGTTAAATGCTTTGGTAAATAAGAAGTGATGGTCTCCTTCAACGGCAGTTTTCTTGGTATTCATGTAGTTTTGTTAACAAATGTAGAGCTTGCTTCATTGTTACTGAGGCCGGAGGTGGATGGCTGATCTATTACTGTGCTAAGCAAATAACTCCCTGGGTTATTTTCTATAATTCTATTACGAGTGGTGGTAATACCTGGATATTTTTTAAATGTCTTATTAAATTCCCTGTCGAATTTCTTGAAACGGCGACCAACTGACTGCAATACACACATTTTGCCTTTGAGTTGTCGTTTACGTCGGTAAAATGATTCCATCATTATCTTCATTACTTTATCATCATTACTTTTGACGGAGAGCGTCAGTCAAAAGTACTAATAACCAATAATTTTCAGTCAAAACCACTTTTGACCAACTTGTCCAGTCAAAAGTACTTTTGACTGATTTTCCTAGTCAATAGTACTTTTGGCTGGTTAAGAGCTTTGACTGCAACATATATACACTAATAATTCCACGGAAGGTTTTTATGTGGTTTTTATACAAAAAAAAAAAACAACAGACAGAACGAAGTCTGTCCGGGCAGCTAGTACATTAATAAAATGAAACAATTGAAAAATTTCAAGAGGAAAAAGATTACACCCTTTCACCACAATGAAAATAGCCAAAAACAGAATTAAGAACCACTACCATAATCAAAATAACTAAAAATAAAATGATTGTAAATTATAATTATTATCTATCACTTATTAAAAATAAAATAAATAATATTATCAAAAAAATTAAAATTAAAATTACCTAAAAATGAACAATTGAATGGTATTAAATAATACCAATAGGTATTATTAAATAGGGTCAGTGGATGGCAAACTGCTTGGTCGCTGCTGCGTTATTAAATCAATGACCTGTTGCCCAAGTAGGCTCAATTGATGTAATAAATCGTTCAGCTGTCTTGTTACAGCAATCCTCTCCATCTCCCTTTCATGAAGGCGCATGTCAAGTGCCTCTTCATGCACGAGGCGCCTTCGCTCAACATCGGCAAATAAATCTGCCGCCCGTTCGAATGGAGTTAAACCTCTATTCCGTCGAGCTCTTAATAAAGCCCGACGCGGAGTAATTGATGTTAAGCGTGGAGAGCCTGACGCCTGACGTCGTTTCGGAGGAGTATGTGGAAGTGGTGGTTGTGGTGCTGGTGGTGGTTGAGGTGCTGGTGGTGATTGTGGAGGTTGAGACGGCGACGGTGCTTGTGTATCCTCCACCGGTTGGGGTAATGAGGCTAAGGCTGGCGAAGCATGGATAGTTATTGGAACTGAAAAGTAATAGATTATATTTTATTTATTTCCAAGTCGTAAAAAGATATTAAATAATAATAGTTTAAACTCTGGAGTTGGATTTATGCTACATATTTTTTACCAGTCTGCTCATAACGCACGGGTAGAGATGCAGCGAGCAACAACAACCTTACTACCATCTTATTAATTAAGTTTAAATATTATGCATAATTATTTTGTTTTAACCAAAGATTGCATAATTAATGGTTAACTTACTATTCTGGCTGTTGTGGTCCTCTAACACACTATCATGTGGATATTGTGCATGCTCCAATGGAAGGTCCATAGCACTTTCACACTAAAAACAGGTGGTAATTTAAAACACAAATTAACGAGATTCTGGTGCAGATACTAAGAAGCAGCTAGTAAATACGGAAGGGTTTAAACTAACATGAAAGCCTTGCTCCTGAACCCCAGCTTGACCAACCACCGCAGAAACTCCAATGACCGCCATCACCCTTTCTTCTAAGGCATTCAAAGGCATTCGCCTACTTGGACCACCACCAGTGCAATTTGCTTGAAGATTTAAGCTCAAAATTTTTTTTTTGTTTTTGTCTTCCAGTCAGCCCATACCTAAATAAATATAGTTAGTTAAAAGCAGTTTATATGAAAATAAATATGTAAATAATTAATTAAAAATAGAAAAAGGTATATATAATTATTAAATGGTTTAAATCCTTTTTTCCATTTATCTGGTGATTTTTGAACAGCACCACCAATAGAATTCAAAATATCAGATATTTGCTGCCACAACTGGTCACTCCTAATCCTTCCTTGAGGACCTGACTGGGTTCTAGCCAGATCTCCATGTCTAAAACAAAAAAAAATAGGTAAGTATAGTCCGTACGAATTAACTTGAGACCCAGGCCGGCGATATTCAATAATAATAAAATTATAATACAAGTGGTTTATTTCGGACTGTACATACATCCAGTGTATTAGTGTGTTAGTAACAATAATATTTACTTATAAACTATGTTAGTTACTATTATTAGGATTATAATAAAATTACATCATCGGCCTGGATTTCAAATTAATTCGTACGGGTTGTACCAACGTATTATAAGTGCCTCACCATAGGTAGGTAAGTGTTGTGTGAATTGGTAATGTCATTGTTTATATTACGGTATAAGTAGTAGTTTTAAATAACACAAAAATGAAATATTATTATTAATATAAATTTTTCTGGACCTGCTCTCTGCCTTGGTTCCATTACTAAAAATAAATAAATTGCTTACATAAGTAAAGGGGATTGAAGATTTTTATATGGAGAGTGTACCAGTTGCCATCCGCCATTTTGATTTTTTTCAAAATGGCGGCCACCCATAAAACCTTCATAAATCGACAGTCCACATCCTTAGACAAAGGAACCTATAGACGTTGCCATGGCGTGGCCGAAGAAGAGACAGCAATATGTTTTTCTGCAATAGCTCGCTACGCTGCTCAACATTGACACCATTTGTAAGAAAATAACCTACGGGTATTTTCCAACTGCCGTTTAAACATGTCACCATAAATACTAAAGCGTCTTTGCCTACTGATATATTATCTGAGTCCAAATTTTGCCCTATGTTTACGTATCCAACGGTTTCTTTGTCATTCCACTGAAGATGTTGGCGGATAGACATTTCATCTAGACTAATACAGCAAAATATTTTTTCAGTAGATTTACCAACTAATAGTTTTAGTGCATCAAAAGACTCGCGTGTGAACCCTGGTTCGCAGTCAATGCAAGTGTACCATTTGTACAATGTCTTAGAGTGGGGCAAGCAAGTGTCAAATTGTTTGCGTACAAACACATATGCCTTAGGACTTAAAAAGTTCAGACAAATCGCAAATTTTCTTAAAGATGCCGAATATTTTCTTGGGCGGTTTTCTTTATCTAAATATCTTCTAAGGAAATCCGCATTTTTGGTATCTATATTTGATAAAAAATCTAGTTCCTCATAGCTTGCTAGCATCTTGCACTTTAATAGCGCTAAAATATTTTCCAAACAAGCTGTTTTCTTTTTTAGTCTTCTTTTACTTTCACGCATAGCACGTAGTTTTTTGAGCCAACCAGCTGACTTTTTTTTTTCTTTTTCCAAATTAACTTTCAAATGTGTTTCATCATAGGGAGTTGGTACTCGTTGCAGAGGGCGGTTATAAACGTTATCTAGTTTAATAAAGTCTTGTAAACAATTTGACGAATGAGCGTGTCTCTTAATTTGAATGTTTTGCACTTGTTGCAAAACATTACTTCTCCGTTTGGTTCCAGATTTTTGTATATGCTCTTGACTGGTACTGGTAGACAGCTGTATCAAGAAAAAATATCCATGTATATTAATAATATCTTAAATTAATCGATAACTTACATGTACGTGTTGTACTGGCACTGAATTTGGTTTTAAAAAGACACTCCTCTTTTTATAATCAAATGAATTCACTTCAAAGTGAATTGGGCAAATTTTTTAATACTTCGTTGGTAGCCAGTTTTGGCGTCCAGTAGCGTTCACCCATGTCGTCTTCATTTTATTGTTAGAAGGAAACCTAGAATGTGAATTAGTTTTATATAATTTTTATATTAATATATGTATTATTACGCTAATTTAATTACTGTATCTGAATTTAGGGTCAATAAAATTCTTATCATGGCAACACTACACCTCGAACAATTTTAAGGCTATGTTTTAAATAATTACAAAAATTCTAGATGTAAACGATATTTAATGAGTTACAACGAGTTGAATGTACATTAAAACACGACATTATAATCAATATATAACTACAGAATTATATTTTCACATAATTAATACAACATACGAGTGAAATGTTAATCTCTCAATTTTTTGTTCACTGCGGCTTCTACATCCTAAAATACTGCAACCCACCATTGCACAATCACTCAAATCAAATCAATCACAATAAATCGCTGTTTAAAGGTAAGTAAAACTCTTAAAATCTCTGAAAAACGAAAATACGTGTATTTGTTTGTCAAGATCAACAGTTTGCCAAACAAACAATATCAGCCACGGTGACAGGGACAAAAAATAAGTCTCCTATCTCTGTTTCTCACAATAAAATTATAACTTGTAGTCTCACTCTAACTCGTGGCGCATAAAATATGGTTACGTCTATAGGTTTCTTTGTCTAAGGTCCACATCAATACAAACATAAAGTACTGATTGACAAAATCTCGTAAAGTGTCACGTTTCCAAGTTATAAGCTGTCAAATGTGTCAAATGTGTCAAGTGTTCTTCCATTTCTTTTTTTGCAGCATTTGGCATCGTTTCTTCCGCAGTAGCTTTCCACATGTTATACACAGAATCATGAAACCTGCTATATAGCCGAAACGAAAAAGTAGGTAAGTCCATAGATGCAATTAATTCATTCAAATTTGATAGTCCAATTCCTATCATAATAGTACCAGATACCGGTCCAGCATTAAATAAAAAAAAATGTCAAAATAAAAATGTAAAATACGATAATATATTATAAAACAAAATTAAATAAAAATTGGACTTAATGTAACCTAATATAAATTGGAAAATAAAAATAAAATGTTAATAAATAATAAAAAAGTGAAAGTTTTAAAAAAAATGTGTTATACGTTGTAGTCCGATAATTTTCACCATCCAGATGATTTCAAGACAACGTCTTGTCAAATGAATCAAAATTACTTCTGTTTTTTCAACTAAAAATAATAAAGAAGTCATGAAATCAGCTTATGACTGGTATTATACGCCTTCTTATTTCTGGAGCTGCATAAAACTTAATGAAGACTGTATCTTCTTTTCGACTTCCGATCCAAGCTAGTTTAGTTCGCTATTGTATTAACGTGTTGGTATATTACGTTATTATTAATGACAATGGCAGATTTGAAATTTACTGGACATTGGATCAAATTCAGCAACAGTTTTATTACCAAATAAACACTATAAGAAAAAATGAGACACGTTCAATTGAACCAGAAGCGATTAGTAAACACAAAAGAAAGAACCATAAATCAATTGAACAGAAGTCAGGAATGCAAACATATTGCTTAGAAAAATATACCTATAAAAATATCCCGATGAAGATAAAAATTTACTAGATAATGAAGATATTCAATATGAAATGGGAAACACATTGCAACTTGACGAATTACCATAATAATGTTATTAACATATCTCATTATTGATTTTCTGCATTATACTGTGCATTCCCAAGGAGGGTTGATGTCAGGCAGGCGGCCGGTCGTAAAAAATAACATGCCAAATCACTTACAACATGAGTCAAAGGAAGAGGAGAACATGTTGTGCCGACCCTATATAAATAGGATAAGGGCAGGGAGATGATGACCGGTCCAGCATTAAGATCGAGATTTGATTGCTGTTCTTGATTGGATTTCAAAATAAATTTTGACCCACATATTGCACGTGCAAGCTCAAATGTGGATATAAGACCAATTTGTTTTTCTTTAGTTAAGATAATTTATTTTACAATTTAGATTCTCTCCATGCTCAGCTATTTTCATTAATTGGCTCCAAAAATATTGAAAGTTAATTATTCTGTTTCCACAATAGTGCTTATTATGTCTCCCTGAAAAAAATAAATTAAAAGTTTGTAGAAAAGAAGATAATAAGACGAAATTACACATGACAAGCTTGAATGAAAAATAATAACGAATAGGATATGAAGTTAAGTGAAAATACTTACAATTTGTTTCGAGTTTGTCGCAGTCTCTGCTTCAATAACAAGAGATGTAACAGATTCTTCGTCCTGTAAAAAAATAAAAAAATCTTTATAATGAAAGACACAGCGCGTAAATATCAGTTTTTCATTGTTTTGATAAAGTGCATTATTTTTATTATAATTACCTCAATTTTAGGTTCTATTAACATTTCATCATCAGAATTCTGTGTTTGCGTACAATCTGATATTGGAGCTGGTACAGACTCTGGTTCCTAGAACATTTAAAATAAATATGATAACGATAACGATTCAGCCTGTAATATCCCACAGTTGGGCATAGGCCTCTTCCCATGTAGGAAAAGGATCGGAGCTTAATCCACCACGCTGCTCCAATGCGGGTTGGCGGATATATTCCCTACTAAAAGTAACGATCGCTATCAGGTGTACATGATAACAACCGGGACCGACGGCTTAACGTGCTCTCCGAGGCACTGTGGGGAGACTCACAAGGACTGCACAAACACCCAGACCACGGCAAACATCTGTATGGGCCATACAAATGTTGTCGTGTGCGGGGATCGAACCCGCAACCGCCCGCACAACAGACAATCGCAATCCAGTGCAGTGACCGCGGCGTCAGAATAAATATGTAATCGTAATCGGATTTTTTTTCTTTAAAGTGTTGCCTAATAATGCTGTTCCTTAATTATGTTTCAAAAATGTCTAGCCGGCGCCAAGGTTTGTTTAAAAAAAAAAACCAAAATCATCATCAAGAATTTCGACACGGCTAGATGATGATCCATAGCTCAGTTGGCAGAGCGCTGACACGGCACGTCAGAAGGCGCGGGTTCAAATGCCGCTGGGTCAAAAATTTTTGATATGATTTAAAATGTTAATAATTTCCTCATGTGTGGGTAACACAAAAATAAAAATAAAAACGAATTAAAAATAGCATGGTATCGTCTCTTGTCAAAGAATTCATTGTAATATGAAATCTTTGAGTAGCGGGGTCTGTAAAGAACTCGCTATAGACGGCGCCAAGGTTTGCTTAAAAAACCAAAATCATCATATCAAAAATTTCGACACGGCTAGATAAGGATCCATAGCTCAGTTGGCAGAGCGCTGACACGGCACGTCAGAAGGCGCGGGTTCAAATCCCGCTGGGTCGAAAAAAAAATTTAACAGGTAACACAAAAATAAAAATAAAAACGAATTGAGTATCTTTTATTATTTTTTACTTTTTAAAGGAAACACAGGTTATTGTGTGGCGGTTTTTTATAAATTTTTAATTTAATTTTTTAATATACATGTTTGATAGCTTTTATTATCATTATTATTATCTATACTTAATATATAAAGCTGAAGAGTTTGTTTGTTTGGTTGTTTGTTTGTTTGTTTGTTTGTTTGAACACGCTAATCTCTGGAACTACTGGGCCGATTTAAAAAATTCTTTCAGTGTTAGATAGCCCATTTATCGAGGAAGGCTATTGGCTATGTATCATCACGCTAAGACCAATAGGAGCAGAGTCCACGCCGACGAAGTCGCGCGCAGAAGCTAGTTCTTAATAAAGATCTAAATGCTCTATAGAAATCCGTCTCCTTCACGAATAATCTGCGAGCCAAAGAACAAAATCTTGTTTGTTTTGTCCTTGTCTGAAATGTTTCTTCAGACCCCTCCACTGGCTTTCGATTCTTTGTGTATGTGTCCCATTTGGTGCCACAAATTTATTAATGGGATCACTATGATTAACCCTTTATGGGTATATCCATGCTCAGACAGACTATTATATGCTCTCCAAGAATCAGTATGAATGATGGAACCTTCTGCAACATGTTTTTTTATAAGTGGTACCAAGATTTCTGCTGATCTCTCATTATCGGGACACAGTTCTAAGGTCATCTTTGCCATCTTCTATCATTCCGATGACCCAGTGTCCTTCAATCGGTCTTCCCCGATTAAACTTTCTTCTTCCAAACTTCGATTCATCAACTTGCACTATTTTATTAGGGCCCCCTATCTTTCCTTGCACTCTTTGGTTTAGTTAGTTAGTGGGCTCGATTTTCCGCATTTAGACCCAATATTGGTCCATTATGCGTGAAAAATGGACTGACTAGTTCAGCTAGCCTAGCTCCTTCCAGAAGCTCAGAAGCCTCCTGGGGCGTTCACAGGCTTCTCGGAGAGTCCTTATATCTTTAAGTATGGTGGCCCGGTGTGTGGCCACTCCCTCGCATTCCAGGATCACGTGGGCGGCTGTTTCTTCTGCAGCGAGACATCCCCTGCATAGAGGGCTGTCCGTTGCCTTCATGATGAATAGTTGATGGTTAAGTGCCATGTGGCCGGTAATTGTACCAACAACTATATTGATGTCCAGACGGTTCAGACTGAGCAATCGACGCGACAGGTGCGGTGATACTTCCGTGAGTACCATCTTGGACTGTCTACAGCCGGTTTGGTTTGCCCAAAGGGCATTGTGGGCTGCACGTGTCCGTTGCCTTACCCATGATCGTTTAGTCTCAACGCTTCCGAATATTTTATGGAGCCAGTGGTGTTACCTGGTCTGCGCCGTTTTACCCCGCTCTGAGGCGTAATGGGGTCATCCGGTTTGTTGCGCTTTTCGACCTGAAACTGCTTCGGGCGTTCCCCTTGGCAGTCTCTGGTCACGCGTTTAATGGTACGCCTCGTTCGCTTGGTTTTGGTGGCGCGGGGAGCAGCAGTTGCCGCAACCTCAGACGGTGTCCCCTCAGGTGCAGCTGGCCCGGTAATACCAGGAACAGTCACGACACTGGTGGGGGCAGAGCAGGTCCTGACGGTCCCGCTCCCATCATCCGTCGGGCGTTGCGCTTTCCGCGCCACCTTCACCTTACGAGCTGGCGTTTTGCCCTGTTTTTTGGCCTTGCTTTTCCTAGCAGTCACCAGATTCCAGCAGGCCTCAGCCTGCCAGGGTTGGGCGACTGCTGGCATTGCTGCTTTCAGATCAGCAAGGTCAAGGGTACTTGTACCCTGCACACTTCTTGAGTGCTGCATCTGAGGTGCACCCGATTACTGTGATTGTGCGACACTCAGGTTGTGAGCCTGATGTGCAATCGATTGTTGGTACTGTGCGACACTCGGGTTGTGAGCCTGAGGTGCAACCGTTTGTTGATTCGGTGCAGCACTCGGGTTGCTGGCCTGAGGTGCAGCCTCAATGTGTGGTTTTTTGTCTTTGTTTTTATTTTTCCCCATACTATAGATATAAAATTTTCGTCCCGAGAGTGCTCCCACCCACCTTCGAGCCCTCAAATAAAGACGCTGCGGCAGAAGGCACACAGCGCCAGAAGTCACCTCGGGATATAGAGCCCCATCCTGCAAGGAAGCAGGCCGAGCTGGGCGGGAAGACTTTCATCGTCCCACTTGTCGTCCACCCCCGACAGGACAGAGCTCTCGCCTGACGGCCCTCTGACTGGACGTCGCAGCCGGTTGATCAAAGGTGGCTAGCCTCCGGCCTCCCGTGTCAGGAGAAATCCGGACCAAAGTGGAGTGTTTCCTAGGAGACGTACTACTGACCGACGCTCTTTCGGCTCAGCCACCAGGATTCCTTCATCCTCCCTTACGGGTCCCCGCGCACGGCACAAACACGCAGGTGGTCAATTGAGGCCAACCTTCGCTTTATTGTTGCGAGGGAAGGTCCGCAGGAACTTGACCACACCATCCCCGCAGAAGTGTTATGTGTTATCCTTGTCATGAGTGTCTACTGTATGTGAGTGTATATAAGTGCATGTTTAGTATGAACGCTCTTGCGCGTATGTAGGCCGTGAGAGTGTTGTTGTGTAGTGTGTATGCGGTGTTCTTGGGTGAGTAAGTTTATGTGTGTATGTAACGAGAGAGCCTGCGCAAGCACTGCCCAGGGTTGCTTGAGCAGGCAGTCTCGGCCGCTCATTTAGCACCACCCGGGGGACACGTGTAGGGTGGGCCTAGGAATAGGTGGTAAATCCTACGGACGCGAGCAGCACTATCCCCCACTCTTTGGTTTTGCATTTCGTAAATGGCAACGACTTCTCGACAATAACTAAACCAGTCAGCGACTGTGCTGCTGGAAACAATTTCAATGTCTTTACGTGCCAGTTGTTTCCTTTTTTGATGGTAAGATAGATCTTGATCTGAAATACCAAAGTGAGAGATAATCTCACCTCTTCAAACCATGTCCCAATAGCACGCGACACATCCTTGGTCTTGCACCCATCCCTCTTACATCTGAATTTCCCAACTTGGCCCGTTCCTTTCATACTATGTTTCATCGGTTTTCGATGGTATTTGCACATCTTTTCTTTTGGCAGCAAACCCCTCTCCTCAGCAAATTGAGCACCCTGATCATGTGTGCCCAATTCAGTACATATTTTATGCCAATTCCACATAGATCTGAAGCAAATTAAAATATAAGTGAAATGAGATTGCAACTGGGTTAATGTCAAAATATAATACATATTAGATTAAGCCCCGTAGACCGTTTATCGGCATAGTTTTTGTGACAGAACCAAAAAAAAATAACCCTAACCTATCTAATTTTAATATGAGACCATTTATATTATAAAATTAGTAAAGGTACAGAATAAAAAAAAATAGGACTGACTGGAATAGATAAATAAAATTTTGTCACTGATTTATTCATGAAAATATTAAAGGAAAATATTTGAATACAAAAAAAGGCACTTTATTTTCTAATCACTGTCTTTCTAATACTTCCTAATGAATCGCAGGACTCTTCTGAGACGT
Organism: Melitaea athalia; assembly: GCA_905220545.2. NCBI lineage: Eukaryota > Metazoa > Arthropoda > Insecta > Lepidoptera > Nymphalidae > Melitaea > Melitaea athalia. The sequence goes on along the minus strand of HG992189.1, from coordinate 16,962,618 downwards.
GGATATAGAAACCTGGGCCGTCTGATGCAGCATCCATAATTCTGTCAAGCTGTATCATTTTATTTTGTTCTTTTATGATATGATCAAAACTTTTCCTCCACGACACCGCACTTATTTGATTTAAGCCTTCTTTTAAGAGCTCCTTGACTTCTGCTATTTTAAAACTTTTATTATTTTTGCCTATGTAACCTTTTACTTGTGCCCATATGAGTTCTATAAAGTTTAATTCGCAATGGTAGGGCGAAAGACGTATGTGATAATAATATAATGATTTAACATAACATAACATAACAATACACTTTATTGTACAACAAAACAGAAATAATACATATCAGATTTTTTACAAAATATCATAAGGTACAAAGGGCGGCCTTATCGCTGAAAAGCGATCTCTTCCAGGCAACCTGGGGCAGAGGAGATGGTATTGTGTCGGTGTAGGTGTACAAATTGTGACATAAACTTATAAATATATTTACTTAAACACATATACACATAAATACATACATACAAACATACATATAAACATACATAGACAGATACATACATACATACATACATACATACATACATACCTACCTATATATATTTTTATTCACGTTGAGTATCAAGAAAATGCTTCCTGACAGCATTTTTAAAAGTAGAAAGCGATTGTACACGTCTAATATTCAAGGGTAAAGAATTCCAAAGTCGAGAAGCTTGAACAGTGAAAGATTTAGTATAAAAGGAAGAGGAGTGAGAAGGAATTTCAAGAAGTAAGCTCTCCTCAGAACGAAGACTGCGTTCATGGGAATCAGTAAGAAATTGAAATCTTTGCTTTAGATAAGCAGGTGCAACAGGGTTAAATAGAATAGAGTAAAGTAAGTTGAGAATGTGCGTATTCCTGCGAAAACGAATTGGGAGCCACTTGAGTTTTTTACGGAATTCAGAGATATGATCGTATTTGCGAAGTCCAAATACGAATCGTATACACAAATTCTGGATTCGCTCAAGTTTATTAATCTGCTCCTCAGTAATGTCAAGATAACATGTATCCGCGTAATCCAGAATTGGTAATAGAAGGCTATGTGCAAGAGCAATTTTGGTGGGAATAGGAAGTAGATTACGCAGCCTGCGCAGAGATCCAGCCGAAGCGAAAACCTTACGACTGACTTCACAAATCTGCGGACCCCATGATAGGTGTTGATCAAAAATGACGCCTAGATTATTCACAGTTTCACTATATGGGATTTCAACGCCATCAAAAATTACAGGAGGTAGTTGAGATAGATTTATACGGCTAATTAATTTAGAACTTCCTATAATAATAGTCTTGGTCTTGGTTGGGTTTACTACTAATCCGTAAGCTTTACTCCATGTAGTAATAGCAAGTAGGTCACCATTTATACGAGATATACATTGAGGCAAGTCACTTACATTAGAGTGAGAGTATATCTGGAGATCGTCTGCATAGAGGTGGTAGAGAGAAGTTATAGTATTACAAATAGAGTTAATAAATATAGAAAATAAAAGAGGAGAGAGCACACCACCCTGAGGGACACCAGCAGTAACCAATGACCAATTTGAAAAAGTGTCATTCAATTTAATTCGCTGCCGGCGACCCTGCAAGTAACTTTGAAACCAATCAGTGGCCTCTGGAGATATGTTAAGAGAACGCATAATTCTTGAATAGGTAGATGTGGCTAATGTTAATACTATATAACTGAAAAGACACTTTAGGATTGACTGGAAAAACTATTTATTGTAAATTTATCATTTTGAATTTTTCTGATACACTAGTCGTTATAAAATTAATATATATAAATACAAAAATATGTTCGTGCAACTAATACATGTTATTATCGAGAGAGATTCGAACGGAATCATCGAAATATCACAACATTCAACCTAAAGAAAATATAACTAAAATTCTAAACTTAAAATAATTTAAACATAATATACCAAAGAGATCATATAGCTTATATAAAAATAGTTTTTATGTATATCTGAGATTACCATTCAACACACCCCCTTAATCTCAGATATACATCATAACACCAGACAACCAACAAAATAATTTAACACCATCAAAATAATTTCAAAGTTAACAACAAACAAAACTACCAACACTAACACACTCTTTCTCAACAAAAACCAAAAACCACATAAAATACAAGTAATATTAAAAATTCTATATAAAAAAAAAAAAATTTCTCTAAAGATTCCGTTTCCAATTCCATATAACACAAAACATTAAATCCTTTTTCCCTTACAACAATCTCATACATGCTTCCACTGCGCAAATCTCTATTATTAACACCCCTTTAAACTAGCACTAACTATACCTAAAAGATTTGGAATTAAAATACCTAAAAATCATCAATCACAAGAAAATAACACTAATCACTTTAAAAACTAGTCACTTAAGTCATTTCCTACCTACACCGTCACATCACTAAAACTTGATTACGAAGCCGCAAATATTTAACGTTGGATAAATTCTTCCTTAGGTCCACACTTTCCGCGACAACTTCAGCTTCTTCCTCACTTGTTACGTCATCATCATTAAAAACATCAACAACCTCCTCTTCAAAAATCATCAACAACAACAAATTCCTCTCCTCTATCCTCAAAAACATCAACAACAATAAACTCCTCTTCTATCCTCAAAAACATCAACCACAATAAACTCCTCTCTTCTATAACTTCTTCATCAAAATTCACATTCCTCACACCTTCAAATGTTTCTTCACAAATGAATTCGTTTGTCTCTGTTCTCTTCATTTTCAACACAATAAATTGTTACTTCTGTAACATTCTCGTTTCAACACCCCTTAAAATATGTAAAATGTGGCTTGCGTGCTCTGGGCAATGCTGGGCAATTCGTGCTGGGCCCATAACCTCTTGAATAGGTAGATGTGGCTAATGTTAATACTATATAACTGAAAAGACACTTTAGGATTGACTGGAAAAACTATTTATTGTAAATTTATCATTTTGAATTTTTCTGATACACTAGTCGTTATAAAATTAATATATATAAATACAAAAATATGTTCGTGCAACTAATACATGTTATTATCGAGAGAGATTCGAACGGAATCATCGAAATATCACAACATTCAACCTAAAGAAAATATAACTAAAATTCTAAACTTAAAATAATTTAAACATAATATACCAAAGAGATCATATAGCTTATATAAAAATAGTTTTTATGTATATCTGAGATTACCATTCAACAATAATATCACAAAGTATATCAAAGTCTACAGTATTGAAAGCGTTACTGAAATCGAGCAACGTCAGTACTGTAACCTCGCGCCTGTCCATACTAGATCGTATATCGTCAGTTATTTTGACAAGTGCAGTAGTCGTACTATGACCAGGACGGAAACCGGATTGCGAGGTATTTAGGAGACTGTGTTTCAAAAGGAAAAGGTTAAGTTGATGATACACCAGACGCTCGAGCACTTTCGATAAAAAAGGAAGGATAGAAATGGGACGATATTCGGATAGGGCTGATGGATTGATTTTTTTCGGGATAGGTATAATATCAGCATCTTTCCATGTAGACGGGAAAGAGCCAGAGGAGATTGAAGTATTGAATATTGTGGTTAATATGGGTGTAAGTAAATCAAGGAGAGGAATGATCATCTTACGACTTATGCTGTCAGACCCAACGGAGTTGGACTTAATAACTAAAATGTTCTTCTTAACATCACATTCAGCCAGCTGATTTAGAAAGAAAGTAGGAGTATCAAGAGTTGGCAAGGTTGAAAGATGATTTCTTGTCAAAGATTTAGTCACACTATCAATGGTAACAAATGAGGAAAAATGGAGATTCAACTCGTTAAGGTCTAAGTTTTGAGAGCGATTATTCTGATGCGCTTTGCCAACTCCCAGTGATTTTAGAAAGTTCCAGACCTTACTAGGATCTTCTTCTTCGATGACAGATTTATAGATGTGACGTCGTTGTGCATCTCTACACACCCTATTACAACGATTCCGAGCCCTAATATACATCTCTCTATTAGCTTCACTGCTATTCAATTTGTATCGCGATTTTGCGCGAACCTTTTTCTCTTGTAATTTTCTAATTTCTGGAGTAATCCATGGAGCAGGGTGATGTCTTATCCTTACAGGTCGAATAGGTGCGTGTACATCATATAGTTGAATTAACAGTGAGTTAAAAACAGCCACTTGGTCGTCGATCGTATCTGCATTGCAGACAACCGACCAATCGATTTTCGCTGCATCGTTCTGGAGTCTATCTAAATCTATCCCACCAAAATTGCGTCGCAGAAGAATTCTGGATTTAAGTTTAGGGGGCTTGATTTTATACGATAGATACAACAAATCGTGAAAAGAGAATGCATCGGCAGAACATTGGCCGTGTTTTTCAACATGGTCAACGGAAGAAACTATCATTAGGTCTAAAAGAGAAGGAACACAATTAGGAAAAGTATGAGTAGCATGTAAAGGCAGGATATGAAGATTAGATGCATTAACAAGAGTTTTAAGACGGGAAGACCGGTGATCGTTTTTGAGCAGGCAGGTGTTAAAATCGCCCATGATTACTGTATGATTATACAAAGGAGTTAAATTTTGAAGTAAAGTTTCCAATGAGGTAAAGTAATCAACAGTAAGGCATGGACTATAAAAGACACCAAGTAGAAGCTTAGTATGAGAAAAAATTACCTACACAAAAAGATGCTCTGCTCCTCTGGTCTGAGGTTGCGAAGTGTCAATGATATTAAAAGGAATATGGGAGCGAAGATATATTGCAACCCCCCCACCTGTCCGACCAATGCGGTCGTTACGGATCAGGTGGAATCCCGGTAAAGAAAAAGAAGTAGAGGGCAGACAAGGTTTGAGCCAAGACTCGGAGACTAGGAGATTTAATATATTTTTATGCATAATTGTAAACAAATATTAACATTCTGCACTCCTTCTCCATATAAACTATAAGTGTACGAAATTTTATACTCCTCCGTCCCTGCAATTTTCGTAAAAAGGGGTACAAAGTTTTTGCTTCACATATTAATATTCAGATTCTAATGCTCTTTACCATTAAAATTCAACAAATAATTATGTAAGATACTAAAAATAAAGAAAACAAAGTAGGCGTAATATTTTTTAACCCTAGAAAGGTAACCTTAATTTTTAGCATGGAAAAGATAAACACGCGCCTGAGAAGATACCGATTTACTTATAAATTAAATTAAATAATATATATTTTTAACTTCAGTTCAATTTTACATTATTATTAAATAAATAAAATACAAATACGTAATATGATTTGTTTATTGTTCGAAATTATGTTAAATTTTAGAAAAACACGACAAAAATTAGACACTAACAAAATTTAGAGGTATTTATAGTAGGAACTAGAGAAGTACTCGGTTTGTGCTCGGTACTCGGCGTAATTAGGCTTTTTTTCAGTACTTGGTACTTGGCCGAATAACTCGGTTCCAGCGACCGAGTATTTGGTTGGTAATTAGGTAATAATCTGTTCCTTTTCTCCTCGTAGACATTACCCGCTTCTGAAAATAAGCGCTCGCTATACACAGTGCTTACAGGTGCACATAAGAACACACGTGCTTTTTGCCAGTGCTATGTGCTATACTTTCTGCGGCTACCGTACTTTTTTTAATATGTGTTACAATTCTTTTCAGTTTATCGACTTGTTGTTTTGTTAGCTGAAGGGCATGTTATACAATTAAATTCAGACTATGGGCATAGCATCCGAAATGCTTCCATCCCAACACTTCTTTTACAGCTTTAACTATATTGGCAGCGTTATCTGTAACCATAAATTTAAGTTTTTCTTTAACCTCATAAGTTTCTACCAAAGTGTTTTTCTCCGCAGCGATGATATCTGCCGTATGATGCCCGGGAAGTGACAACAGCCTAGCAACACAGTTTTAACTCCATTCCTTCAGTTAAATAATGTCCAGTCAGGGCAATATAACTCTCTGTTTTCAGGGAGGTCCACATGTGTGCAGTGAGACATATGCTTTGAACTTACGTTTGCAATTTAGTTTTAACATCCTCGTGCAGTTTTACAAACGCTTCCTGCATGATGGAATTTGACAAAGTTTTCCTGGTCGGCAGTTGATAACCTGGAATCCATCGACAAAATTTTCGAAAAGCTCGTTCTTCTACAATCGAAAACGAATGAAAACTGTCCGTACATAAGTCGAGCAGATATAAATTAATTTTAGTTTTTTGATCTTTGCTTATTATTTTATTAATATAAGTGTCCATTATTTTGTGGCGCTTGTTAGACGGTTGTTCAAGATTTGCTACCAGGTCGATCGACATGCTCGGCCCTCGTGCAGGTAAATCGCTTGTAGTATGATGCTCGGGGAGTACCGGAATATGAGCAGAGCTAGTCGCCTGGGCCTGCGGCACAAACGCAGCGTAAGCCGACATATGCTTACGTTTTAAATGGTTTTTAAGATTGGCCGTTGAAGATTTGTATGCAAGTTTGTCGTTGCATAAATTGCATACAGCTTTTCCAATTGCAGCGCCCTTTTCGAAATGATGCCACAATTCACTTCGTACTGACATTGTAATAATACCTATAGGTAGGTACTTTACACTACACTATTTACACTACTATTTACAGTTTTGTCAAACTATTTACAATATTTACATTTATATAACAAAACCAAGACATCGGAACGAAATTCAAATGAAAAAACTTCATACCGCGCACGGGTCGTACTATTTACTAACAAGCAAACAAAAACAACTAATTTAAATTTCTCTTCAAAACTGACCCGTGAACTGGTGTAAACCAGTTTTCGCTCGCGCGATGTCTCGCTCGTAAGGTGTACTTACCTACGATTAATATTCGCTCACACGCAACTATTTACTAAATTACCGCCTTTACTTCGTTGCTAAGGTTCAATTTCTCTTGAAGTTAATACGTCCATTGTTCATTGCGTTGACATGGCAAATCGTCCATTAATGACACATTTCAAATTAACTCAATGTCTTAGACAACATGGTTCAAATTTGTTTGATTTAACAAATAAACTATATTAACCTACTAAAACTATGAAAATTAAAAAATACTAAACTATATTTTGTATTTCTTTACATAAACATTGTCAAAATAAAAATAAAATGTTAATAAATAATTAAAAAGTGAATGTTTAAAAAAAAATGTGTTATACGTTGTAGTCCGATAATTTGCACCTTCCAGATGATTTCAAGACAACGTCTTGTCAAATGAATCAAAATGGCTTTAGTTTCTTTAACTAAAAATAATAAAGAAGTCATGAAATCAGCTTATGACTGGTATTATACGCCTTCTTATTTCTGGAGCTGCATAAAACTTAATGAAGACTGTCTTTTATTTTCGACTTCCGATCCAAGCTAGTTTAGTTCGCTATTGTGTGTTGGTATATTACGTTATTATTAATGACAATGGCAGATTTGAAATTTTACTGGACATTGGATCAAATTCAGCAACAGTTTTATTACCAAATAAACACTATAAGAAAAAATGAGACACGTTCAATTGAACCAGAAGCGATTAGTAAACACAAAAGAAGGAACCATAAAGCAATTGAACAGAAGTCAGGAATGCAAACATATTATTGTCACTGAGCTTAGAAAAATCTAAATATAAAATATCCTGATGAAGATAAAAATTTACTAGAATATGAAATGGGAAACACATTGCAACTTGACGAATTGTCATAATAATGTTATTAACATATCTCATTATTGATTTTCTGTATTATACTGTGCATTCCCAAGGAGAGTTGATGTCAGGCAGGCGGCCGGTCGTAAAAAATAACATGCCAAATCACTTACAACATGAGTCTGAGGAAGAGGAGAACATGTTGTGCCGACCCTATATAAATAGGATAAGGACAGGGATGTGATGAACCTACTAAAACTATGACTCTGCGTCGTAAGAAAAAAGGGTACAACTAACATTTTTAAGAAAATTGAGTTATATACATATTTAGAATGAGAAAAAAAGGCACATCTGCTCAATTTTTTGTAGAATTTTATCTCCAAGGAATTCAGAGATACAATAGGCTCAAAAGGCACAAATGAGACTAATACTCAAGTTTTATAGAATGAAAAGGCATATTTATTTACCATTATATTGAAAAGGCACAAAAACGTAGATGTGACTGCTACTTCATACAGATTTTTACCAAAAACTACTTTGAAATAATAAAAATTTACATTAAAAAGACACAATTAGACAAATGTGCCCTTTCTTTTAGACTCAATGACCAATTTGCTTGAAATATTAAAAAGAAAGGTCACATGTGGTATTTTTAAAATATTTTTTTTCTTAAGTTGAAAGGAATAATTTGAATTTATTTAATAATTAATTATATATAAAATCTAAAAAGTAAAAAATATAATAGTACTAACCTTCACGCATAAATTATCAGTACTTTTTTTTTCTTTTAAACAATAGGTTTCCATACTATGAAGCAGAATATGGTAAAAATTTAATCCCAATTATCTCAGTTTGACCAAAATGATAGATGTGCCCTTCTCTCGTACGACGGCAGATGTGTCGTCGACGGTCGGGATGCCGTTGTGTGACGTTGACGTTGCATCCGTTTACCCGTCTAATAATTCGACTAGATAGCGCATGGACGGTGGACCGTCGAATCGTCGATGAGACTTTAACCGTCTATTGGACTAGGCCGTTCATTCAACGCCCATCCCGAGTTGGATGGGTGACAAGAAAAATTTTGTGTAAAATTAATTGTGAGGCTTGCACAGAAAATTTGGTCACTTCTAATGAAGAAACCAATGTGCATGATTGGATTAAAGCACGTGAGTACATAACTTTAAAGAAAAGAAAATTAGCCTATCCAACCGAAAATGCCGTGAGAAGCTTTGGTTTTGTGGCAAAAGTAACAAATGAATATTTGGAAGAAAACGCTCATATTGATAATATTAGCATGAAAATTAATAGCCAAATAATGTCCGAATATTCATTTAGCTGTCTCACTTGTGAATCTCATAGGGACATTGTGCTAGAACAGTTTCTTAATATTTCAGTAAGGTTTTTTATTTTCAATTGGTGCAACATCATCAATACAATTTTAAAAGGAATGGACATAATTCGCCTTCAACGGCTTGAACCTTTGCCATCAATGCAAAATAAGGCATTATGCAAATATAAAAAGAAATTAAAAAATAAAAAACTTAAAAAATAAACTTTTGTTTATATTTCTTATCCTGAGTTAATGAGAACATGAATAAATAAAATATTATTATGTAAGAAAAATAATATTAAAAATAATGTTGCCTGTATTAAAAAAAACATATATTTTGATATGGTCTACGTGGTCTGGTCACACTGGTTATACTTGTCATTTTCTAAGTTTGTAACGGTCTAATGTCAATGTATGAAACATGGCCGTCTGAACTTGTTCTCTTAGTAGTCTGTGGTTACCATCTTCTTGTTTGTGTGTGTTGTATGATTTTTTACTACATATGCTGATGAAGATTTGTCGGTGCTACGCCTATGGTCCTCAAGTAATAGTCTGGTCCTCACTAATTCACTTGTTAATGTGCTAGCAATCGACCCCGCCGCAAGACTTGATACGACTATGTAAAACTGTTCGGGCAATCCTGACAACATTATCTCTGCCACTTCAGCATCTTCGATTGTCTTTCCTATATCAGAGAGCTGCCGTACTAAGCGCATTATAGCCTCGATGTATTCAGACATCGATGAGTATTGATTATAGTCGATCCTGTCCAACTGACAAAGTAAGACAACGCGACGATATAGTCCTTTGTCTTCGAAACTAGCAGCTAGTTTAGTCCAAGCCTCATGTGCTGTTTAAGACTGCCTGACGTATTGATAAAGCGCGGGTTGAATTGATAGAACAATGCGAGCTAACGCTTTCTTATCAGCTACATCATCAGTGACCGCTTCGGTGCTTACGCAACTCCACAAATTTTCCAAAGTCAATTGCATTTCCACTGCAAACTTCCAGCTGGAATAATTGGAGCACCCCGCCAGCTTTTCGATGTGATGAATTGTACTCACATTTGATTCGGACATCTTGTTCGTGCGCAAAACTCTCTATTCCTGGTCCCATAACCTGTTAGCAAAGTTAGGTTGCTTTGTGGAGATCGTCAGAAAGTAGCACCACGAAATAATAATAAAGATATTTGTAATGAAATGTGGGTTTTATTTCAATAAACTTTCACTGCATTACACTGTCGAATTATTGAAATAAAATAAAATTAATTTAACAAGTAACAAGCAGATGGAACGATTCAAGTGAAGAGAAGTGAACGTAGGTTATATGTCAACATGACAACTGTCATACTAATGTCAATTACTATATCCGGTGTAGAGCATAGCTAAAGAATCTTCAACATAAACAAACCTAAAACTGCTATAATCATCTTTCAACAAAAGGAAATATGAAGAACCACCTACAGATACTAATTCCTCCATCGGTCCGCACAAATCCATATGTATAAGTTCGCCTGGTTTAACTGACCTACTACTACTGGTAGGTTACCGTTTAGTCAGAGGACTAAACGGTAACCTATTCTGTTTTCCCTGGATACATGGTAAGCACTGATCAGTCTGCCCTTCATATTTAATGCCTCTTAAATCTAAAAACCCTTTTACATACTTGTAATTCTGGTGTGCAAACTTAATATACCAATCTGTTAAAGTTAACAAAGCTACATCACTTAATTTAAATCTTATGACATACATTTTGTCAAACTTGTCAGCTACTGCTGTTACTGAATTATTTTTATAAAACTTACATCCATTAGAATCTGACACCATTGTGTGACCTTTATTAACAGCTAATGCTAAAGAGTACATATAGAACGTCATCCAACGTACGGGAAACATAACTAGAACCATCAAAGGTCCATACAATAACCTTTCCTGTTCCCAAAACCTCTAACTCAGTACCATGTCCTTTTGTCACAAATCTCTTAGCTTTTAATTCACAAAACTCTGTAAAATACTTTTTAATAAAACGCATGTGGTCACTAGCGCCTGAATCTAAAAAGAAACTTTTTGAATTAAAAGAATAGTTACATTTAATTTCTCTAGTAGAATGGCATAAAAAAGATTCAGATTTTGAACTCTTACTTCTCTCTTTAGGCTTATTCTTTTCACTTGAATTATTTTTCTCTGGCTTATTTTTCTTATTACTCTTATTCTTTGGAAATTTACAATCTTTGATTAAATGACCTCTTTTCTGACAATTAAAACACTTCCTATACCTACATTCACTTATTTTATGGCCTACTTTGCCACACTCAAAACATTTAATAGGATGCCGCGTACCCACCACTAATGCTGAGTCTTGAGGTGCCGTGCTGCTGCTGGGTATACTTCCACTACGCTCCTCCTCGACCAACAACCGCCCGGTCAGCTCCTGCAAGCTCTGCTTCTCCTCCGGCATGCTCTCCCATGCAGATATAAAATGCTTGTATTTCTCGGGTAAGGACATGATTATCTTCGTTATGGCCATCTTCTCCGATACTTTCTCACCTGCTGCTTAAAGCTGCGTCATGCAATCTTCCATGTTTGCCATAAATACAGCCATTGGTTCTTCGAAGGTCAAATTGAAAAACTTCTGTTGAAGTAAATGAACGCCCACCTTTGATGACGGTTCATATATGCCTATATGGTCATCAGCTTCTTCCACATATCTGCACTACTGGTACAAGAAATCAAGTATCTCATCACTGTCTCTCCCACCCTGGTAAAAATTACCTCCTGGGCTTTTATCTCTCTGTCATCCCATGCTTCTTGTGTTTTTCCCTCTTCTTTAGGCCTTACCTCTCTGCCTCAAATAATTTCTAATAGTTTCTTCGAACGAAGAACAATCTGCGTCTGGAAACGCCACGCCTGCGAGTTGCGACCATTTAGAAGAATCGTCGTTTTATTATACTCTGAACTCGACATATTGCACGTTGCTTAATACACACACCTCACAATTATGAAGCAAGACGTAAACGCCGCCCTCGCCGCCAAGTTTCGTCGAACCACGTTGCCTCGCAGGACTCAAACCTTTGTTGCACCGCGACTTACTCGAATCCACTTTGTTTTGTTTTCTACACGACTCGACTTTTCTTGTCTGGGCCCATAACGTATTGGGGTATATGGGGACACCAGGGAAAGAAAGTGTTTATTGTTGAATATATTTAAACGGGATAAAATGGCGAATAAATAAGGCGCTACCTGCATACCCATCGTCTCTGTCATCTATAACACATGAGAAACCCGGAATCCTAAATCGGGATCCAGGGATTAGCCATGTCTCAGAGATAGCAACAATGGTAGGGCAGTGTAGATTAATAAGAGAGAGCAATTATGTTTTTTTGGAATGGATACTTTTAGCATCTCACTGAAGTAACTTGGTTAAGGTCATTTTGGAGGATTTGAATAATTTGTTTTATGGTATTGGCAACGTTTTTCGGTACAGGAGAGTCGCTACTTGTAAGGAATATATTAACAAGGGATTTGGTAAAAAGGTCTATGAAATTTGGGGAAATAGACGGAAACGAATTATCAACGTTTAAGGCAAATCCGTTGGGAAGGGATGAGGGTTCGTTGAAAATGGTGGCTTGATGGGCTTGTTTATCAAATCCTTTACCTAGCGGGGACTTGGGGCGAGGAGTGTTAATAACTGCTTTTTTATAGGACACTGAGGATGTTTGAGGAGAGGAAGTTGGAGTTATCAAACTGGGGTATAGATTTACAGGACTAGAAAACATTTCCTTTGCTATTTCAGAATAAGATCTCTGTGTACGAGGGACTCTGGCAGATGCTTCAATATATGAAATGTTTTCCAAGGACATCAACATTTTGATTGAGTGTTGCCGTGTGTACTCCGGGCACTCTTTATCTGTGGCAAAATTATTTTTAGTACAATATAAGCATGTTGCATTGTCTTTAGTTACCTCACATGAGTCACCGGTATGTTCTTGGGAACATTTAAAGCATTTTGGTTTTGACCTGCATTGAGATTTGACATGACCGTATCGGCAACATCTTAGGCAAATAATGGTGGGGAGGTTATATGTCTCTACTGGTAAAGATGTATGGTAAGAAAACACTCTATTTGGTAACATTTGGCCTCTAAAAGTTAAGATGACTGAGTGTGTTGGTATCCAAGTAACAACACTTTCATTAAAGACTTTTCGATTTAATCTTCTTGCTTTTAATACTATTCCACAACCAGAGGGGAGATCTAGGGAGTCGACAAACTCACCCATCGACCAGTCCACGGAAACTCCCTTTACTTTATTTTTTGTTAATACACTTTCTAATTAAAGTTATATATTGTTCCGGGACGTAAATAGGTCCAGATTTCAAAGACCTTGAAATATTACGTTCAATTACGGAACGGAGATTTCAAAGATCTTGAAATATTACGTTCAATTACAGAATGCGCAGAGTCTCCATCAATTTGGGAGTGGCCCTTTATAAAAAATTTGTGGGTTATATGTAGACATCAAATTTTCTAAATAAGTTACAGCGTAGATATACCTTGCAATCATATATTTATTTTTTTGCTGTCCACACAGTTGTCACTATAAAATATGGCGTCAAAATCATCTTTGATTTTATCTTGTAAGCTTCTTAAATAGGTTAAAACACAGGATCTTATTTCGTTTACTCCTCTTGCTCCTTCAGCTTCGTGCCAGACGTAGCAGCTTACGGCTTTGGATCTCAGTTCGTAAATAGTAAAGTTGAGAACATTAATTTTTAAAATATAATCCCCTTATCTTAAGGAAAGGTTTAAATTTTTAGGACATGACACTGATTTTAACTTGCGTTCCCGTAGCAATAACTTGCTTGTATTGCCCCCTTCTCGCTCTAGTTCTTATAGTAATTCCTTCACCTGTAGAGTGATCAAACTTTGGAATTCTCTGCCCACTAATACCCGTCAAGCAGAGTCTATAAATATTTTTAAAAACCGTTAGTACAAATACTACATATCCTCTTACATTGTCTTAAATTTGTGGTCTATTAGCACATTGTTTTCAAATTAATGTTTGTATGTATATTGTATATTTTGTATGTATGTATTTATGTATGTATGTGTGTACGTATGTATATATATATATATAAATCTCGTGTCACAATGTTTGTCCTCAATGGAGATTTACCCAAAATGTCCTTTGTTTCTGTTTCTTTTTCATTCGTCGTCTTAGTAACAACGGTAGATTACCTTTTTTGCGATCCATATCCAGACAAGCACGCCCGAGCACAAAAACTGCGAAATATCAAGTGTCAAGTCGCGCGGCGCACCTAGTGCGCACCGTCCACGGCATTGTGCTGAGGCACGACGCCATCGTTGTAAAACGGCACGACGTCGTGTCATAAAACTGCACGACGCCGTGTCGTAAAACTGCACGACGCCGTGTCGTAAAACTGCATGACGTCGTGTCGTAAAACTGCACGACGCCGTGTCGTTAAACTGCACGACGTCGTGTCGTGGACATGGGGCTGGGCTCTGAGACTGTGAAGACCGACTGGCCGACATTTTATTTGAATATAATAGATTAATTTAGACCGATAAATCGTTTCTGCGCAGCTTAAAGGCCAGCGTTCTTTTTACATGACGCGAACTATAGCGATCGTTACTCATAGTAGGGAATATATCCGCCAACCCGCATTGGAGCAGCGTGGTGGATTAAGCTCTGATCCAATGTTTAAAAAAAATTACTTATTCAGTATCGGTTACTGATCAGTTCTGCATGTTTAAAAAATTTTTATGGGTTGAGAAAATTTAAATCAAATAGTTTTTTATTCAATTTAATTTTAAATGCGTAACAATTTATTTTAATTTACTTTTCTAACTTTAACTACTTTTTTATCCACGTAACTCATTCAAATTTCGTATGCATGTGTCACTTCTGCGCTGTACGCTACGTATTTAATACGTACAATACGTTGAACCAAACGGGTAACTCCTGGCCCCGTTTCACAGCACATAACGTTTTGGTCGCGAAAAATAAAATCTCTGAGCGGTTAAGTGCTGCATGTTTTAATAAATTAATAAGTTTAGACAACAGTCGCTAGGTTTAGCGCTGCAGCACAGACAGGGTCACGCCGCGATTCACCCTCGCAGGCGGGCCGCCTCCCTTTTCGACAAGATCCGACAGGTATTTCGTTTGTTTAGCTTACGGCCTTACGCTAGTAATAGTACCTGAATGTATGCGCGCGAGTTTTGCTAGTTTTAAAACTTTTAATTAATTATTGGATTATCTTGAAAGACGGAGTGAATTGTGCAATATTGACCGCTTTATTTTTATACTGACGTAGTGTAAATAAGTTATTAAGTTAAATAGTTATTAAGTGAATTGTGCGAAATTAGACGCTTAAGTGTTAATAGTAACAATAGTTTTTATTTTATTTACAATGCCACGTTATAATTACACAGCTTTGGAGTAATCGGAGTACGCTGACATGATTTTTGTTTACGGAGAATTTCACGGCAATGCTAATTTAGCAATACAGAAGTACCGGGAGAGATATGGGAACACCCGTATTTGTCAGAACCGTAAAACGGGGTGAATAACAATGATTTTCAACTTCGTCTTAAAAATTTGTTGTCTGCTACTTTTTTTTAAATCTCAGGTTATTTTATATAATGTCCGGTACCATAAAGTGCTGAAACAATATTTTTTCAACTATAAACAAAGGTTTTCCAGATTTTTAATAAAATATGTACCGTTTCTATTCACCCGACGATTGGGGTCAATAGAAATGCGTAAAGCGGTGAATAGAAAAACTGTTAGGGCTACCGAAAATGACTTATCCGACAGTGCAAAAATGTAAGGTTGTGTATTTAAAAATTGTTTTGGTTTGTAAATGTTAAATGAAATTCAAAATTTGTGATTCAAACTATTTATGCGTATAAACATAAATAATAAAGTATGTTTGTATTATAACCGATTTTATTTTAATGGAATGTTATCTCTTTTCAATAAATCAAACAAGATACTTCCTATTCCTATTTTTATTTAAAATAAATAAAATAACAAAATAAAAAACATTCTTTTGTCTTCTAATTTAACATTCCGAGAAGATGCATACCTACTCTTCCACAGCTTTTTTTATTATTTCTATATTATATTTTAATATTTTTATACCTTTTCCTTATAGGATCGGGTTTATATACACGCGGCATGTTGAATCTACCTACGGCGGTATATACCTGTAAATGAAAATTATCACTTCATAAACATTATTAATTTATCAATCACTAAATCTACCGCTCTCTTCTAAATAATACGGATTTACTATTCATTAAGAGAAAAAGTATGAAAGTAGGTAGTTATTTAGTTCTGTTAACAGTTTTTGACAACCCTATTTGTTTATCTCTATTAACCCCTCATTTGTTGCTATTCACACATTATATTATTCCATACTAGGCTTCGATTAACCCATACTATAGTTCTATTCACCCCTCAATGGATTCTATTGACCACGTTTAGACAATAAATTTACACTAACTGTGATTTTAATTATTTTTTAAAGTTTAATAACGGATTCTCACTTACCTTCACTGTATTTTGATAGTTTATAGCCTTAGATAATATACTCTCTAGATAACGCCTCACACAAGGAGCGATGCAACAAAAACTGGCCAATAAATACAAGCGTGCGTGAGTAAGGCACGCACACACGCTTAGCGATTGCTATGTCTTACACCAGCGTCACTCGTATCTGGGAGTTACTAACTAATGAATCTTTGGGAGTTTGTGTGAGACGTGGAACTCAGCTCGGGCTCCCAGGCCCAGGGTTGTAGTTGACCAGTACGATGAGATGAATGAAATGAAAGTCGCGCGTATACACTTCGTCACACACTTTAATGTCGTTCCACAAGGCAGCACTTTATGCTAACACTGTTGCTTATTAGTTTAGTTGTTCAACATCTATTTACAACAAAATAGCTGCAGGCTTTTTACGTATTCGTGACAGTCGCAAGCGCGGGATGTAATGACACTTGCCACTACAGTGCGTTCACAGTTATTTTACCTCTAGCTGTTATGTTGGCCAGTTTGAGCTTTATGTTGCCATATTTAGGTTATATGACTCCCTTATAAGAAATGTTAAATTTTTTATATAATTATTTTTATATAAAAGAGGTATAGTTATTATTTTTTCTTACACGATAATTTTGTAATGTTTGTAATAAGATAATAAAACTTTTGTTATCGGGACTGCTTAACGCAATTAAATTTGTCTATTTAAGAAATCAGTTCGGTTGTATCAAAATTTGGTTAACAAAATTTAAATTTTGTTATATTTAATATACAGAAGTAACTTTTCGATCAAAATTACATGTGTGATATATTAATTATTAAATATAAATTATAACAGCAATTTGAATTATAATTAAAATATTTATTTTGAATAAGCATGATCCATATGCATTGCCAATGATGAATAATCACAATCAGATGAATCTTCGTAACTGCTGTCAGATTCTGTATCAGACTCATTTTCTAACTCTATAATGAACTTGTCCATTTCAGCGTCCATACACCCATCTCTTTCAAACAGTTTGTTTTCAATGTGGCGCACATGTTCGCATTGCTTTTGCCAGTCTTCTGCAGTGATACTTTGAAAATCTTCTTCAGTTAAATTGAATATGTTGTTTGTTTCTTGTCCTACGTTATTACTAGCTACTCGCCTTTTGACAAGACTCCACATAAATTCAATTGCGTTTAACTCGCAATGATACGGCGGTAATCTAGCCACTTTGTGGCCATGAGCTTGAAGCATTTGATCGGCTTCATATATTGGAGTTTCTTTATGTTCTTTTATAATTTCATAAAGTTGAGCTTTTACCATGGTAGGCAGATAAGATAACCCCTTATTTATGATCCAGTTTTGCATTTCTGCTTTGGTAGAGCTTAATGTTGGTGCCTTGTTTAACTTTACCGTGTGATAAGGGGCATTATCCATAACTACTAAACTATTAGCCGGCAAGTTAGGAATTAGTTTTTCCTGAAGCCATTTCATGAAATTTGTTTTGTTCATATCATCATGGTAGTCACCTGACTTCGACTGGTATTTAAATATTAATAAAGCATTTGGTATAAACCCCATTTCACCACCCGCATTAACAATTATCCATCGCGCACCAGCACAATCATTTTTTAGGACACCTTCTTCATTTTCTATTTGCCAGCATTTATTTACTGTGTAAGACGCGTGAATATAAGTCTCGTCCAGGAATACAATAGGCCTACCTTCATCTCGATTTTGTTTCAAAATAGTTAGGTATCTGTATCTCCAAGCTACAATATCAGGCCTTTCCATTAGTAACTTCCTTTTTGACCAACATTTTTTAAATTGAAATCCAATTTGTCGGATAATTTTCCACAACGTAGTACGACCTCCACGAAAATTTATATCAATTTTTAACTCAGCTAAGAGTTTCCCCAAAGTCGGTACCTCCTTTCTGACGGTATACATTTCATGTATTTTATTTCGCACTGCACACAGATCGAAATCATCTAGTATAATTTTCTTTTCTTGCTTGCGTTTTTTTTTGGCGTGAAAATTTTTTGAGATGTGGATTCGCCTTCTTTGGTAATAGTGCTGACGGTTTTTTCAGATATACCTGAAACAAGAAAAAAGCTTTATTTAATAGTCTAGGTATTTCTTAGCCTATTTCTTCTCATTAATGTTTCTATTTACGTTTAAGGTACAATCATTCCATTCTAAAAAAAGTGAAGTACTTTGTACAAAATAGAGGACAGATAGGCTAGGTCCCATGTTTATTTTATATTAAAAACACAAATAGAAAGGACGTGAAAATTAAATATAGAATTAATCCGTAATATATAAAAATAATACGTAAAAAACATAACAACATAGTCGTTGTCCTCGTGTAAGTAGATTCACAAAAAATACAAGCAGTCGAACATGCCAATATAATATATTTTTCATTAATATCACATAAATATAATATACTAGCGACCCGCCCCGGCTTCGCACGGGTGCAATGATGACATTTTTAACTGACAGGATCTTTACGTAATATTCCGACGTGGCGGCTGAGGTACTACTCTTACAACACGTAATATTACGGCGATGGCGGTTAAAGGGTTAAATGTTTCGCTGTTAATTACTTCTAACGACGATATCTGAAAACCTATTCATCTGATTGATATAGTGTAAAGGGCAATTTTAATCTGCATTAAATTCCTAAGCTAACTAAAATATTTGTTTGGATAAGGATTAATACTGAACTAAAGAAAATAGCTTGGAAAATAACGTAATGTTTTTAATTAAAAATTTGAACATAAAAGTGGTTATTGTAAGTCAACCGTAAGAGATAGAGATATGCTATCGCGGACTTTTTTGTAGCATTTTTATAGATTTAGAATTCGCTAGTACATTACTCCACTGTATCTTTGCTAGTTTACGCGGCGTTTGCGTGGAAAGCTCCCAGTTGGCCCGATTTTGTGCGACTTCTTCAACATTTATCGCCGTATTTCTGCTAATTTACATAAAACTATACTAAATTATATACATAAACCTTCCTCTTGAATCACTCTATCTTTTAAAAAAAACCGCATCAAAATCCGTTGCGTAGTTTTAAAGATCTAAGCATACATAGGGACATAGGGACATAGGGACATGGGGACAGAGAAAGCGACTTTGTTTTATACTATGTAGTGATTTATTTTATTTCAGGAAAATGTTTTCACGTTAAATTCGACCAAGCACACAATATCTTATAGCAACGCAGGTAACCCCAGTTTCTATAGGTTGAGGCGACGACATTTGTACTCATAACATCACTTTTTGCGAACGAAACTATAGCGCGATTTAATTCGACGCCACCGCCATCTAGTTAGCAAACAGGAAAAATTTTATATGGTGAAAAATTATAACACATCTAAGTTATGGCTTAACATGATCTAAACATAAAATAAATGGCTGTATGTGCGTAAAAAAAATCTAGCTAGTTCCAAATCTCACTTAAGCTTATATGCGACATGAAAATATATTAATTAAGACGCAATAATTACACCAATAAATACCGAACAAAATATTAACAGTCAATGTTTATTTTGTACTAACTCTATTAGGTACTATTTACTCTGTACTGTAAAAGAAAAAGCATGTGTTATCTTTATTATATATATGGCATGCTTAATTTTTCTCTTTTTTCGTTATTTAGCTCAAATTGCTTACAGCAATAGCATGCCGTTTTCGAGTTTAAATTTTGTTATAAATCTATGCAGTTCTTTTTGAGTTCTGTTTGTTATTACATATAGACAAACTCGATGAATTTTATAAGACATATATGAAGCAGCTTAAAACTTATATAAATACATTTTTTTAATTGTCTTTCTCATCTCTGATACGAATTAACGATACCTAAAATTTTTAAGAAGAAAATGCACAACTCCATTTATGACTTTTAAAAATAACTAACTGATGGTTTTGACATCTCATAGATGGCGCTGTTTTAAATTTGTCTTGAACTACTAATATTCATTTAATTACGTTTATCGGCCTAAATTACTTATATTGCGTAATTTTTATAGTATGAAGCTAGCTTCTAGCATGGTTATTATTAACATAATAACAACAACATTTAAATATGCGTCGTTAGATTACACGTTGTTACAGAATGAGAATGCGTTGAAGAAATAAAGATTCATTGCTCGTTCCCCGTAGGTGATAGCGCGATAATATGTAGCCTATATTTTGACCCGACTTCTTAATAATATTCGTGCCAAATTTGAAGTAAATCCATGCAGTACTTTTTGAGTTTATCCCGGACATGCCTTAGAAGAAATAAAGGTTCACTGCTCGTTCCCCATAGGTGATAGCGTGATAATATATAGCCTATGTTCTGACCCGACTTCTTAACAATATTCGTGCCAAATTTGAAGTAAATCCATGCAGTACTTTTTGAGTTTATCCCGGACATACATACAGACAAACAGACAAACAGACAAACAGACAAAAATTCTAAAAACTATATTTTTGGCTTCGGTATCGATTGTAGATCACACCCCAAGTATTCTTTTAAAAAAATATTCAATGTACAGTTTTGACTTTTCTACCATTTTATTATATGTATAGATGTTATATATCACAATTACGTCATATATATATACTATCGTTTAAATTAAAATAAAATTTAAATTGGGTAAAATGTTAAAGACTGGTAACCCTATTTTACATACCTGTCATGGCAGCCACTCGTTGACGAACATTTCCAAATGGAATTAAAGGAGCATTATTGGCTTTTTCTCGTTCACAAAAATCACGCACTGATAATACAATATTTCTTGCGCTACTTTGAATCCTTTTCGGCATGATAACAGATGAAATTACACAAATATTACAAAAAAACGCTAGGAGCTTCACAGGACGACACGACAGTAACGCCAACATAAAGTAAATTTATCCTGACATCTATCAGAGGTAAAATAACTCTGAATGGACTATATGTAATGTCAATCGTTAAGTGTCGGCTGCGTTCACAGATATCACAGCCGCCACAAATCTATCCCGATAAAATGGGGTAAAACTGTAAAATTATTTTTTACTCTTTATTTGGGTAAACAAACAGTATTACAATAGGTATAATATAACAATTAGTATATGAACAAAAAGTACTTAGTGTAACACCAACACCGTTTACCACGTATTACTACAAATATTAATAATTAGTCGATCACAGTTACAAGACAAACAGCTATAATTACAAGGTAAATCCGATTAATTCAAACATTGCAATACAAGTTTTTTATAAGTGCCGGGACTCGTTGCAGCAATATCTATTGCGTTAAACAGATCGTTATAGGAAGTAAGTATTCGATGTAGCGGAGATCGTTTACCAGCGTTTGTACGGCAGCGAGAAGTGGCAAAAAACTTAGGAATATTGCGGTAGTGGGTTTTATTCGGCACTCCATAACATACTTGGTTCACAAGACTAGGACAATAGAATTTATTGTGCCACAAATCATACACAAACATAGCTTCAAGTTGACTACGTCTAGCTTCTAGGGTAATGAGCTTATATTTCTTAAGCAATTGATCATACGGTAGTCGACACAGACTACACCTGTAATGCATACTCTTTAAGAATTTTGCTTGAATTTTTTCAAGTATCTCGGTATATTTTTTGTAAAACGGGTTCCACACAAGCACAGTATATTCGAGCTGTGAGCGGACCAGTGCATTATATAGAGTAATATACGAGGATGTCTGTTTAAAATTAATTGATGCTCGCATAACAAAACCGAACATTTTGAAAGCTTTACACCTAATATTTTCAATATGCATATCAAAATGCAGCTTACAGTCCATCAGAACTCCAAGATCCCTGATGGATTTAACAGAATCTAATTTTACATTGCATAACTCATATTGAAAGTGGCTAACATATTTCTTTTTCGTGAAAGTGATGTGCTTACATTTGCTTATACTAAGTTCAAGTTTATTGTTGATACAGTAAGTAGAAAACTTATTAAGATCTGCTTGAAATTTGACATGATCATTAAAATTATCTATAGTGTGGTAAATCTTTAAGTCGTCGGCATATAGTAAGATATTACAGAACTCAAAACAGTTTTTTATGTCATTAACATATAATAAGAACAGCAAAGGACCCATTATCGAGCCCTGAGGAACACCCGATGTGATAGAAATAAACTCTGACTCACAACCATTGAGAACAACCTTTTGAGTCCTATTAGTTATGTAAGACTTAAACCAGCGCCATAAGTTACCACGAATACCATTGAATGCCAATTTTTCTAAAAGAATTTTATGATCAACTCTGTCAAAGGCCTTCTTAAAATCTGTGTAAACACAGTCTGTCTGCTTATTTTCGTCAATACTTTTAAATAAATATGTTGTATAAACTAATAAATTTGTATTAGTTGAACGACGATTGACGAAGCCATGCTGTTCAGGAATTATTATGTTGTGCAGTGATGGATATATAGAATTATGAACAAGTTTCTCAAAGAGCTTCGACAGGGCCGGCAGTATTGATATTGGTCGGTAGTTCTCTACGTTTGACCTATCCCCAGATTTAAAGACTGGTGTGATCCGTGCGGACTTCCAAATCGTTGGGAAAACGCCTTCCCTTAGGCTTAAATTAAATAAATGATGTAGCGGGCGGCAAAAGACAGAGGCACAGGACTTAAGCAGAATAGGAGGTAAATTATCCAAACCAGAACTTTTAGTGACATCCAAGGCTCGCAATGCAGTCAAGATATCGGTTTCAGATATATATAGGTCTGTTATATTGAGATCTGAATTTAGATTGCCGTCAGGAATGTCATTTACATCGAAATTACTTGGAACACTATTTGGCCCAAAAACTGATCTGAAGTGTTGAGAGTATAACTGGCTTATGCTATCTGGACTACTTGCTGTAATACCGTTATAATGAAATATACTTGGAGAGTTGTGGTTCCTATTTTTAGTATAGATATATTTCCAGAAATAATTAATATTTTTATTTACGTTTTCTTCTACTTCCTTCATATAAAGTTTATAGCTACTCGTTGATATGTTTCTAAATCTATCCCTGTACATTGCAAATTCTTTATAGTCAGATGAATTTTTGTAAATTTTCCACTTTAACCAGGCCTTATTTTTATTCTTATATATATGAATCAACGCCGAATTAAACCAGATAGGAAACTTAGTGGACTTAACTAATTTTGTAGGTACATATTTCTTAATAATATTATAAATGACTTCATAGAATGCCGAGGTAGCCTGCTCAGTTTTTTTACCATGGAATATTAGTGCCCAATCAAATTCCTTAAGTGCCTCAGATATAGCAATAAAGTTAGCTTTGTGAAAGTTATACTCAATCCTAGGTTTATTGGGGGTAGACATATAGTTACTACTAATAGGGACAAGCACATAAAAGGGGGGATGGTTTTATCAGGAGGCACTAGTGGGACGGGAGCAACATATGATTCACAATCACTTATGTCGGTTATAAATAGGTCAAGTATGCGGTTGTTATAATTTTTAAATGTGTTCATCTGGAAAACAGTAAAACAATTAATAAAATGATATAGGTACATGCACGATGGGTTATAATTATTACATAATATGGGTGTTAAATATTTACCATAGTCCTGCCATTCCATCTTAGGTAAATTATAGTCACCCACAACAATAAATCTGTCAATGTTACCAAATTGAAGAACGGACTCTAAATTTTCTAGGTGCTGTTTATAAATATGAGATGATATATTAGGTGGTATATAACTAGCACTGATTACACAACAATAGTTCCGCGTGTGTAGTTCAATCAGAAGACTGTCAATAATAGGCGATGATGAACTCTCTGAGTCGCTTGTCCCGACGCTGCTCGTTGGGTCACTTGGGGTAAATAGCCGCGCGCCCCAGCCGATGCGAACAGCTACAAGCACACCGCCACCGTCTCGTCGTCCGCAACCGTCGCGGTCTCGGTCGCAGCGGAATACATTATAACGAGCATCAATAAATTCACTATCGTGTATATTACTATTTAACCATGTCTCAGTAAGGACAATGACATCGTAATTATGAGAGAGAATATTCATATAAATTGTATTAAGTTTTGTTTTTAAGCCACGACAATTTTGATAAAATACTGATAACATATATTTATCCATTGTTAAACCAGGTATATAAAACGTATTTAATAATGTAAGAAAGTCGCCGTTCCGCGAATCTCAAGTAAAAAAATAAAAAATATATAATTATTCGCAGCCGGTACAAATATATAAGATAAAACTTTAATATAATATGCGCAATATTTCTAAGCTTGCCTGGAATACAAAATATATCATAGAAATATAGTAATTTAGCATTAAATATCTTGTCACACCGCCGATAACAACATACAGGCAATACAGGTACACGATAGCAAACAAATACTAATCGAAGGTGCAAAGCCACAACAAAAGCAACCGTAAACACATCACTCCAGCCATTAATAGCTATGCTTGTGTAGAACGCGATGGAGATATAATATAATAGTTTTATACAAATTTTAAGAAATAAAACACTATGTACCATGTATATATTGTAATTAAGCTCCCTATATAATAAATAAAGAATAATTATATTGCTATAAGGGTATAAGCCCACTACTATAAGTTTACAATAGCAATAAAGCAATAAGCACGGGCAAAAGGCCGTAACAGAAATAGGCGTACACGTCATATTATTCAAGTCACTCATAGCTATGTTTGCATTGAACGCAACAGAGACACAATATAATAGTTTTAAACAAAACAAAAACAACTCAACAAAGCAACGCACTCGGCGCACACGATAATAAATCTTAATATATACTAAGGGAAAAATAAAAATATAATTACAGGAGTGAAAACCCTCTACTAGTAAATAATAATAAGAAAAGATGTTACTTGAACTTGGAGATGTCAGATAATGTTTTAATAGCAAAAACGGGCGACGTATCCGATTTGCGAGCGAGAATTGTGCCGTGCTTAATCCATACATATTTATAATCATACTGTTTAGCAGCTTCACGACACCGGCGAAATAATAGTTTGTAGTGGAGCGTTAAGTGTTCATTTATATACACAGGGTTTGGTGAGCCGGATACGGATAGTTTTGCTGAGTCTAATCCTTTCATGGTGCGACACGCAGCCAGTATATTGTCTCGTTTTATTTTACTAGTACTACAATATTTTTTGGTCTTCGATCGTTTTGATCACCATGAGGTACTCGATGAATGGCCACAATATCCGTCGAACGTATTGGATGTTTAATTTCATTACCCAGGCATTCCAGTATCGATAACAGGTTTTTGACTGCGTCGTTCCGGAAGATTAGAAATTTCAATATTGCATTCCCTTGCCTGCTGTTCCATGTTTAAGATTTTATTTTCAAGGATTGGCATTTTTTCAGCGCAGTCAACAGAGGTCTTAGTCCCAATTTCCAATGATTTGATACGACTATCAAGATCGTCCAGGCGATCCGACGAGAAATTCAATGATTTTTCAAATTCATTTAAGCGATTATTAAGTAGGGTGATAGAATTATTTAATTTGACGTTGTCATCGTTCAACCTAATCATGTTATTATTGATGTCACTTAACAATGCAGATATTTTAGATAGCTCTGTAGACATGGCAGAACTTACTGCTGTAGCTACACTGTTCGAGATGCATTCGTGAATATTTGTATTCCATAATACCATTTGCTGATTGAACCTTTCCTCAAAGATACTAAAAAGTCCACTCATATCCAAATCATGTGGCACCTTACGTTTTCCATACTGGTGGTTGGTATTGAGATCAATTTGTTCATTACTTTTTGACAGGTCACCGTCCGATGAGAATTTATTTGGTGGCGTTCTTTGCAAAGACATTCTCAATATAAGATCCTGGGAGTTAGAGGGAAGCAAAAAATATGTTTTGTCTCTTAGTCCAGCGGTGAGGTGGTGAGGAAACCGCACCGCCGAGGCCGATAGATGCGATGCAAGAAAGAGAAACCGCACGTAGATATTACTATCGCGATTAACTTAACACAAGTTAGTTTCACAGCAAAATAAACTTATTCGCTTATTACACTACGGAAGTCAATCGTATGCACTTTTATTTGTTATTGCTAATATACAAGCAGCACGTCCGCCTCGAACAAATGACCAACGGAGAATGATGATGATGTGTCTTGTTAATAAAATTATAAATAATATTTTAATATTGTACTTTCAATAATTGTGTGTTTAGTTCTCTTCAGTTAGAATATGATTTTTATTGAATAGAAAATAGAATCAAATAAAAATTAATTACGCATTTACAAAATATTTTTATTATTTAATGTAATAATGTCAACTTATAAAAATACTAGAGATAAAATGAGTTCAAGTTTTTTTTTAAATTAAAAATGTGAGTTAAAAGAATGTCCCGTATTATTAAAATACTAGTTGTCTGTGCCCGCGACTTCGTCGGCGTGGAATTTAACAAAAAAGTTATTTAATATTAATAAATTTCTAAAATAAAAGAACCTCGAGTTACTCCTTATTACATCAGCTATCTGCCAGAGAAAGTCCCGTCAAAATCGGTCCAGCCGTTTCAGAAATTAGCCGGAACAAACAGACAGACAGACAGATAAACAGACAAAATTGTAAAAAATGTTATTTAGGTATATGTACCGTGTATACATCCATATGCATGTAGTAAAAAGCGGCTATTTGTATATTACAAACAGACAATCCAATTTTATTTATTTGTAGATTCAGTGAATTATTATTTCAATAATCCCAGAAAGGCCCGGGCTATGTTTGGGAATTATAATGTGGGCCATGATAAGAAATACACCCGGGATTACTAAAATGTAATGAAAATACAAAAAAAGATTATAAAATAATAATATTTACCTGTAGTTTGATAACAAATATAATAAATATGACGTTTCACAGTTTAAAAAGATATTTGGTTTAAATTTGCCAATTTTTAAAAGATTTTATTTATTCGACCACCGAGCAAATTGTCATCTGTTTTCAAAATGGTGACGCGCCGGTCTTGGCTAGCACTTGCTCTTTTGTCTGTGGTAATAGTCGCATAAGCCCGCGAATTTTCAAATGTTTTGAACAATCATAACTGTATTTTTTTTCACATGGGCCATCCTAGGATCCGGGCCATCTTCGTCGAAAGTATCTTACAGCGTACAGCGTATTTTTTTTTAAATTACCAGATTTTAATATTATAGTGGTCGTTCTTTGTTTATATTAGGTTAATTAAAACATAATTTTCGGGGATTCATTGTAAACTTCTCGACCACTTTATTAATCAAATCTTGTAAGTTTCCATGTATAAGTTTTCGGTGCACACTCATCATGGCCAAACCATTGAGGCGATTTTCACTCATAGTGCTTCTTAGCCAGGTTTTTAGTCTCCTGAGGCTGCTAAACGATCGCTCTACCGTACACGTCGTGCATGGAAGAGCGATCAAAATTTTCAACGCTTTTTCCGTGTCGGGAAAGAAGGTTTTTGCTTCTTTTAGGATATCAACAACGGTTTGATCTGTTGAGTTTGGTTTATTATGCCAGAATTGCTGCCAAAGCTCGACTTAAATTTTTATGTTTGGTAAATTATAAAACTGAGCGATAGTTTCACAAGTTTCTGTGAGATTTTCGACTGGCATCGTTTGCATTTGTGCGGAGTGTAATTTAGATAAAGCAAATGATGGAGTATTTTCTTCAGCAAAGCGTGTTTCAAGCGATGTAATAACGGAGTCCAAGTATGGTATTATTAATGATCTTTTCCAGAATTCTGAAGGGCTTTCTGCTGGGTGATTGCTTCGATGACGTTGTTTCCCAACAATGCGCGGCATTGAAGTGATATCCTCCTCCAGGCCGACTTTCTCCGCAACAACAGTAGCATCCTTTATAATTTCATCTGTGACTCTTTCGGGATTATCACGGTGGCTCTTAAGCAATTGCAAAATGCTTTTGACGTGTTGCGAGGCCTTAACCACATCCAAAGCTATGGATTGGAGAGCGTAGACAACAGGTTCCAACAAAGCAGAGTATTTAGCTATCAAAGTAATACAAAGTATAAAGGAATGGAGGCGGGCGAACGTCCATAGAAAGTTGGGCCTGAACGTTACATTGATGGTATTAGTGTTATTCTATAGAAACTACAGTCCTTTATGAAATACAGAACATTTTGCATAAATCCTCCATGGGAGAAAAGAGTTACAAGATGACTTTGTTTAGTAAAAAATAACCTCAAATCGTTATAGTCACTCAGTACTTGTATTATTTTAAGTGACTTTAGTGTTATTCTATAGAAACTATAGTCCTTTATGAAAAACAGAACATTTGCATAAATCTTCCAGATTTAGCCAGAAATTTTTTTGAGTAGCAGACTGAAGCCTCTTTTTTGCTAAGTTATAATTAGGCATAAGATCTGCATAACCAGTTTTAAATGGAAGTCTTACCTCATGTCGGTTGTCTTCAGTCACTCGGACAGAGTCTTCAAAATTTTGTATTATTTCTTCCGTAACTGCTTCTTTAGACTTGTTTTCTGCTGGATCTAAGATACCTATAGTCTCAAGTGACCAGAAATCTGAAAAATTATTATCATTAGTACAACAGAATAATGTTGAGGTTATATTATTAACATTACAGCTTACCTGATTGCCCTGCAGAGTCCACCCAAGTTTAGTTTTTGTGGCTACTAACCCGTTTTCTTGCAGCTGAATTATTTGTCCTGTAGCAAACATCTGCTCCTATTAGGAGTGCTATCTCATCAGCATACAGGTTAGTATCAGTCAAAGTTACATGTTTTTCCCTAAGAACATTAATTAAATTATAATCTTTAGATGTAAATCTAGGTACATTATTACAGATTGTATTTTGTCCTAATGCTTCTATCTCCGTTGAATATGTACTGTCGTGTCGGGTGCTGTACTGTACCCCAAATTATTAGGGATAAGCATCTACCTACAATTTTGGTTAACAAATAAAACTTATGAATTAGAAACAAAAAGTGCTAATGCTTAAACTCAATTATTACACTTTTTAGTTGGTTATATTTATACCTAAGGAAAGTAAATATTAAATATTTTTATTCTTTTTACTAATAGGTTGGACCTCTTATGATTTTTTATGATAGTGAAGTACTTTAAAGGTCTCGCTATAGATGGCACCACGGTTGCTTAAAACCGAATAAAAATCATATCAAGATTTTCGATTCCGCGGAGTATAGGCCCATAGCTTAACGGCTAGAGCACCGGACACGGATTGTCGGGAAGGTGCGGGTTCGAATCCCGCTGGGTCGAAAATTTTGATATGATAATAAAAAAAACATTTTCGAATTCCCTTATGTGTGGGTAACACAAAAATAAAAATAATAGGAATACATTTTGGTTTTGAACCTTTATTAAGCTACTCTAAATTAGAGCTTATTCTAATTATTTATTGTTCATTTACAGGAAATAGCTTACACCCGTAATTATTAAAGGGACTCGTAGTTTAATATAAAAAATACTATTATTATTATTATTATAATAAAAATTAAATGTAACTATAACAAATATAACATGGCACTTAAAAAAGGAAAATTAAATAATCAGTTTTGCTTAAAATATTAATTTAAAAAATAGTCTTTAATTTCAGTCTTCATAAATTTCTGTGAGATCAGCTGAACTGCTGTTAACAGGTAAGGCTTCCCAAAAACCTCTTCTGTTGTCAGGCATGAGTGGCCCAAGCTTGGAAAGTATAGCTGATTTCCTCTCAGATGTTATACCTCGTGGAGAAAGCTTCTGCTTAGGCATAAGCTCGCGGCACAGAATGTTGCAGTTTATACGACGAAGAGCAGTCTTCAAAAACGTGAAAATCCTGGACTGTAATTTTTTTCACCACAGTGTTTGAACCAGTATCAGCGACAGCTTTGCAAAAATCTTCAAAGTCATACACTTGTTCTTCTTAAGTGATTGCTCCACTCTATGGTGAAATTCATCAGCAAGTAAGTAATTTATTCAAGTAAATTACATTTGTCTATAAAACAGTAATTAATAGCAGGACCCAAACTAAGCTATGCTTGTATCTTGGGCCCCCATAATATTTACCTACAACAGAAGTAGACGTATACAAGGTACATTTTTAAAATTAAGTTTAATTACATGTATAAAAGTACAACTAAAAAGAGAGAAATTTAAGTATAAATATAACTAAAGTAAATAAGAACATATAGTCGGACTTTTAATTCGATTCCAGATTTGACATTAGCTACTGTCATTTTGTAAAATAATGATACCAGATTTAATGGTGTAGTGATGAACACAAAAATCGATAAACAATCGCGATTTATGTTTATGTAATCATAATATTGGTGTGCCAATTAAATACTAAATTATTGATTTTTATTTAAATAGATACATAATTATTCATAATAATTATTTATTAATTAGTATTAGCTTTATTTTATAAAAAGTTAATATGTTGTTATTGTTACAAAACTTATAATAAAAGAGCCTAGATAGTTTTCTATTTTCTCTTAGTATTCTATCGCCATTTTGTTTATCTTGTCGTTCGGCTTCATTCTCCCAGTCTGACTGCACGAATATCTTGTTTTTTTTATTTTTTATATATAACAAAGGGGGCAAACGAGCAAACGGAGCTATCTGATGTTAAATAGCTACCGCCGCCCATGGACATCTGCAACACAAGAGGAGTTGCGGGTGCGTTGCCGGCCTTTAGGGAAAACTTGTTTCATTGCGAATCGATATTTTGTTATTTTGTTGGGTTTTGTTAAAGTTTTGTTACGTTGTGTTTGTTGTTACGTTTATAGTTTTTTGTGAACTTTGAGTGAATCTATTTGTTTTGGTTTTCCATCAAAATGGATCCTCAGCCAAGTACATCACAAAAAGACGTGGATGTTTTCTTGTTCTTGTCCCCAAGAAAAAAGCGTCCACGAAAAGCTTTCACTGTTACTGAAAAAGTAATGATCCGCAACGCCTACAAGTACGTGAAAAATGAAACTTCTGCGCAATTGGAGGCCTTTGAAGTTGTGGATGAAAATGAATGTATGACCAAAGAGGCGGGTGGCCGAGCGGAGGCAGTTCAGTTTGAGTGATCGACGAAGCGACTTCGACGTGAAGACTAGTGATCAAGAGTGATACCAGCTGAAACCTACGACATTGGCTACGACCTCGGACATCGTTAGTGCTTAGTGAGTGTACCTAGTGCTTAGTGTTTGTACCTTGTACTTAGTGTTTGTACCCAGTGTTTGTACCTAGTGCTTTGTGTCGGACCTAGTGCTAGTGAATAAAGTCTCTAAAAGAGTCAGCAGGTTTTTCTCTCCAAATCGTTCGAACCCTAACACGTAACAATATATTCATTTATAGTTTGAAGTGATTGACTATTCACACTCATTGCTCATTCATCTGATTGAACGAGAACTGAACGCATCACTTTTACTTTAAATATGGAATCATTATTTTACAAAGTGACATTAGCTACTGTCAGTTGGCTTCGTCTAATTAAAAATACGACTATATTTGTTTTATTTCTCATGTTCCTTCATTATCACATTTATTTATTTATTTCACACACAATTATTAAAGAAAACTCTCAGATCCTTCATAAAATTAATCGTCATAACTAAATTATCCGTTTAGAAATATTTAATTTCCTGATATACTTAGTTTACGAGAGTAAAATTATAAACGAGTAGAATCGATCCAGAAATAATCGATTTCCGTATCGAATAATTTCGCAACGTCACTATTTATTACTTGTCATAAGGCTGCAACACTGAAATTGTCAAATCTGGAATCGAATTAAAAGTCCGACTATAGTAATAATATTTATCCCAGCACAATGGTACAATCCTAGACGTTAAATTTTCAGTTTCGATGTAATTCAGGTCTAATATACATTTTTAAAATTAAGTTTAATTATATGTATAAAAGTACAACTAAAAGATAGAAATTTAAATATAAATTAATATAACAATAACTATAAATATAACTAAAGTAAATAAGAACATAGTAATAATATTTATCCCAGCACTATGGTACAATCCTAGATGTTAAATTTTCAGTTTCGATGTAATCCAGGTCTAATAGAAAATTAGTCACTTTGGTTTTAGCTGTAAACAAGGTACAGTCCCAGAGAGAGCATTTGAATGTAACGTTATTGAATACGGATGGATGACTGTACGAAGGGAATCTTTGCGAATGAAGTTTTAGTGTATGGTAGAGGTATCTTATGGGAGCGTTTAGACTTGATATCATCATACAGTGGAGAGTTTCTGATTGTTTTGAGAACGCTTAGACAGCTACGGAGAATGAATAATTGTCTTACTCGCAGAACTCTCGCCATAAAAGTATGACCAACTTCCAGATAACGCAGCACAACACTTTCAATATTTCATCATTCATCATCATCATTTCAGCCTATCGCAGTCCACTGCTGGACATAGGCCTCCACAAGTTCGCGCCAATAATGGCGTGAACTCATGTGTTTTACCCATAGTCACCACGCTGGGCAGGCGGGTTGGTGACCGCAGGGCTGGCTTTGTCGCACCGAAGACGCTGCTGCCAGTCTTTGCCTGTGTACTTCAAAGCCAGCAGTTGGATGGTTTCAATATTTACACCCTTGGAATTGACTAAATATACTAAGTAGGAAAGAAGGCACCAATTTTTGTTTTGAGCCGCGCAGTTATCCAGCCACAAAATCACATTTTTGCAATCCCGATTTCCAAGGAAAAATGCTTGAAAGCAACTAAATATGTCTTCCTTTTTTCTACCTGCAATAGCTTCGTGCCATAAGACTCCCAGTGTTTTGCCAACTCCATGAAGCCTTTTGTCGCCTACAGGAACAAAACTCTGATTGAAAACGATAAGCCTTGGACAAAACATTACCGTTTTAAATTCTTCCATGCGAGGTAACATAATCAACTTTTCTAAATCAACTGCAAATATTATGGTGTCAGTACTTTTTTGCTTCGTTTGGCTTTCAACATCCTCTTCATATTTTTTTCTCGCTGAAATATACGTAGTATGATGATCTTCATATTCTTTGCATTCTTCGCAATTCCTGTGCCTTATTATTGCTGCGGTAGGGTTGTGAATAGAAATTTTTTCGCACAATTCACATTCCTCGTGTCCAAGTTTTGTGAAGGATATTTTAAACTCATTTACGACATTCCTATAAAATCCATAGGACACATACTGGGTGTATTTGGAACGCTTTGTAAGATTTAAACCACGTAATATACTATTTATATACTATATGTATAATGCATATAACCATTTATCCCAGAAACGTTTTTTTAAGAACATTTTAGGACTTATGTATTATGTGAGGCAGCAATGTATCATACACATTGTGAACTACTCGTTGACCGCGAGCCGCGCGGGGCGCGGGAGGCGGCGGAACGAAAATTAAACGTGCGCGCGGCGGCGAGTACGTTTACCTCGTGCCGTTGACCTCTGTCAGCTGATGGCGCGTATGAACGGTTTGCATTACATTGACAGTTTGTTCCAAACACGATTATTTTAAAGCATTATCTTCAAATTTCTGTTTCATTATTTTTCCCAAACCGGACTATACCAAAAAGTTATGAAAACAGGAAAAAAAATTATTTTCGCTTCTTTTTCACTTGTATCATGTCAGGTTAAGCCAACACTATCATACCTCTTCGTTTTTCAATGCGTTCCAAATACACCCTGTATATTTCAGGCTCTTTCTCACAGTAATTGTCGTACATCATGCGGATATTGATATCCGAGGGCAAATATTTCCGGTTTTGTGCATGAACTCTCTTATAATGCGACACAACTGGACGAAAAGACATAATATGTTCTTTTACCTTTGTACTGTCTATTTGTGATGAGTTCGGGTTATGACCTCGACCATCAGCAATAGGCTCTGCGTATTGTGTTTTATATTATGTGTCAATAATGTTCCTCACAGCCTTACAGTTACTTTTCTTGTAGCCCAAAGTTGTGAGAAAAAACGTTTTACATACCGTAACTTTTTCACACCGTTTTCATCACATAAGAAATACGAAACACTCTTAGTTCGATCATAGTGTTTACCATTCTCATCATCATGACTTTTTTTCTTTGGTCTTGCAGGCTTTTGCTGGATAGTATTAGCTAAAAAAAAGTGTTTTTTTTTCCGGCCAAGACATTTTCCAGAAATGACGATTAATAATTTTGCGATAATCCTGTGAGAACTTCATTGAACATTTTTTTTTTTTACAAATGTACTCTTGGCATCCGGGTTTCACACACGGGTTGGTATATATTTTTTCTTCTCTTATTATTTTCTTTCGTTCTTTAAGACTAACATAATATCTTTTGCGCTTTTTTACTGTCCCTTTTTTTGTAAGCTCGTCTTTTGTAGATTCATCAATCATCAAGTTGATGACCTCGTAAGGTCATCAAAAATTATTACTAACCAGCTGATTTTTTCTTCTTTTAGTTAGTTAATATTTATAAAATTTGATGGTAATATTGTCCTACAAATTGCGTGGTACGTTATCCCGGTCCTACGCTCACTGCTGCTCTATTTCCTGCTAACTCTATTATCTACCACAATCGAGAGTTTTCGAAGAAGAACTTTTTGTTCCTCTCATCAAAATGAAGCTACTCCCAGAAAATTAGCTTGTTACTAATCAGGTGAAAAATATGTACTAGCGATCCCTACCTATAAACAAACTTAAAAACACGAACAAAAACACCAAAATCTCTCTGACACGTGTGTTAACTAAAGCTAACGCAAGCGAATCCCTTTGCTTTTCTTTTGAGGCGGGCTTTTTGACATTTGAGACTTGATGCTTAGTGCTGCCACTCCTTGTCCTTGTTCGATGTTTCGACCATAGAGCAGAATCGGTTCCGTCAGTGTTACCAACCTCAGAACTCATATCGAGCAACTTCGTTTTGATGACATCCGCACTTATTTTTATGCCGGAATGTTCGACCGCCAATATCATGGGAGAAAATTTTGCGGGTAGTCCTGCCAACAATAATGATCCTACTCACTCATCATCAATCTCGAACCCTGTTCCACGTTATCTTTGAGCCGTTTCCACCATTTGATTCACGTAGCTGGTCATTGATTCACAATTTTCAAGTATATTAATGTCCGTAGCAAACTAATTTTTCTTGTGAATCCGGAATCGTCGAAAAGTTTCTTAAGCTTATACCATAGGTCACTAACTTTTGTCTGGGTTTTTATATGCGCAGATAACGTGGGATCAATGGTCACGATAAGCTTTGCCATTGCCTTTTTATCCTCAGCCGCACTCAATGTATTCGGGATTTGTTCAACATCGATGCCTTCCAGGATGAGGAAATTTTTCGCTGCGAACGCCCAGTGATCATAGTTCTCGCGGCCTTTTAGTTTTGACACATTTACTATGTATCCGCCCGACGACATTTTTATTCGAAATATTAAAAGAAATACTGAGATTACTGAGAAAGAAAACTGAAACTGAGCAAGAATTACGGCACTGGGCCCATAACCTATTAAAACGCACAATGCTAGACACAGACTACTCTTTATTAAGTAATTGTTTATTACAATACCACAGATAACTACTACGATAGACTATAAGTAATATAATTTTGTTTCCATAATTAACTACATTATGTGTAATTGGCCTTGGATCTGGTAAAACCAATTATGAGTTTTGTTGACTTCTGTTTGGCCGTTTTTATTAGTTTTCCAAAAAGTATTTTTTTTTTGTTCCATTGCTTCGTTTAGTCCCATTTTATATGCCGATATTGGGCACTTGACTTCCACAATTGAGTCGTCACCACAGAGCCCATTGGGTGTGGCACCAAGGAAAGGAAGATTCCTGTCGATAAAAAACCCACATCGTTCGATTTGTTTATTTAGCTGAGCGCTAAGTTGAATGATGGCCTTTCTTTCATTTTCCCGGCCATGTTTGATCGATGCCACGTGATTGAAATTTCCTTTATACAAAAATTCTTTCACGGTATTTACGCAACTTGTATTTGGTCTTCGCTTTATTATTTTTCCGAAGTTTGAGGCGGTTAGTAGAGAACGTCGAAGCTCGAGCCACTCACCACTGTCGCTTTGAAGTACCGTGGACTGGGGTGACATTGATCAAATTACAAATTAAATTGACTTTATTTCCTAAAATAATAATCCTAGAGTGAATAAAAAAATATTAGAATATCGGTTTTTACTAAAGAATTGGTAAAATAAATTTGAATTAATTTCAATGAAAAATGGCCCGAGAAAAAAATTAAATGTGCATGATCAATGTTTTACGGAAAGTGGGGTTACTTTGATACCCCCTATTTTTTTCAAGAGAATCGAAAATAACCCCTTTAACAAACAATTTTCCCAAGCAACGAAAAAAAAGCGGTCAAGTAGAAAAAAAAATATTGCATTTTAAAGTATTTTGGGGTAACATTGATCAAAACAAAGTTTATGAAAAATCTACTTTATTAATTACTCTTTGAGTTACAAAACATAAAATAAAAATTGCTTAAAAACAATAATCACAGTTTTCTTGAGATCTGAATTTTTCATTAGGAAACAATATCAGTCAAAGTGTTATCATCTTAATTCTACAATTCTTGAATGTTAATATCAAATGGAAAAATAACAATATCACCTTCTTCAGTAGGTTTTAGTAAAAAAGATATAATATCAGTATAATCTATTTCAGAAATATCGTTTCTAATCCTTTTAAATGTTTTTTTAGTTCCAGCTGACTTGAAACCTTCGACAAGTAAATATATAGTTTCTGTAGGAAGGAGCACCTAAACGCTTCTGATAGGTTCTTGGAATCGTTCTGAAAAGAAAAAAGTGCTTATGAAGCAACCACCATTATCAACTCATGTTCAATAAGGCAAAAAAGCACTATTGCTAGGTCTGGGGGTGAGATTGATCAGTGATCAAAGAAGCCCCATGGTGGTGATCAATGACACCCCGCGATAAAAAATCCCGCCTTTGAATGAAATTTTTGAGGTTAGAACGCCAAACAAAACTTCTTTCTCAAGCCGATTTAACACTTAATAACATTAACTAACATTTTTTTATGCATAAATTATACTAATTTTGATACATTCAAAGTTATTTAAGCCCTTTAAATAGTTGAAATGGAAGACTGACAGTTTTTTATGAATATTTCCGACATCGATCCAGTTGCATGTGCGGCGCTCGGGCAATGAAAATAGTGATAATCAGTGCTGCCAACGCAAAAATCGACATCGCGCGGTGTCGTTCAGAAATGACGCATTTTGAGTTTAAAAAAATATAAAGTTTTTATCAAAGTTGCCCCGTGAATTAAAGTAACCCCATTCCACGGTATTGTGTTTTTCTGTATTTTTTCTCTTTCTTGATCAGTTTTCTTTAAATTATTTAAAAATGCTTCCTTGACTTTATTATAATTTTCCTCATCCATGTCCGCTTTGTTGCACCCTTCTCCATACTCTTTGTCTGTTTTTCCTGATCTTGAAGTTTGAAATAAACGCTTTCTTGGTTTTAGCCTTTTTTGAATTTTGTTGTAAACATTTTTCTTCATTCTCTTCTATTCGAATTTTTGTAAATTTCCTGTGGGGCTCTTACCACCGTTTATCGATTTGAAAAGCCTTGAAATTGTCTTTTTTGCATTAAAAGCTATTGCTGCCGCATGGACTCGTAATGAATAAGATTTTTTTTTGGAAAAATTTATTCTTTTCCCCCCAACATACTTCGCGACAACGCTATGAACATTTTCGACGCGGTTGCTGTCAAGGTCATAGATTAAGCTCCGTGAATGAGCAGCTACGCTTTGCATAATGAAATTTATACGCTGCCACAGAGCACTTGTGAAAAAGCCATCTGACACTTTATTTTTGTCCACCTCTCCAACTTTAGTACAAAAATATGCTTTGCATTTAGTATGGTCACCGAATGCATGCGTATGGCACCGTAAAATGTCGTCAAAAAGGAATTCGACATCAGAATAATTTTTATGTTGCTTAATTGCCTTTACTATAGTGCAACGGATTGCCAAAATCACCTTCTTTGTTACGGATTTTCGATGCTTTAACAGATATTTCGTTTCTACTGATAGTGCTTGCAGCTTGTTGCATAAGTTGCGTAAGAGGTGATTTCGGCATTCTATTTTTTCGACGGTTTTATTTTGGCAAGCCCGTGCTTCTAAAATTTTTGAGTATGTGCTTGCGTCGCCGTCAGAAATCAATTTGCCATATATAAGGCCATGTTGTTCAATAGATTTTTTTTACAATAATCGTACTCTCCATTCCTGTAGATGGCCCACTATAATTTTTAAAGCAAATGTGCTCTTTAGGTTCTTGATCTGTTGATTTTGTTGCGCAGACTTGACAAAATTTATTTTTTATGCCTATATACATATAAAATCTATCCGGTATTTTTACCAATAATGGCAGCAGCACCAGTAAGGGCTGAATAATTTTTTTTGTAAGATCTTTTGCTCCAATATCCGTCAACTGTGACATCTACATCCCCATAACCATCTTTGGTTACTTTTCTCTCTATTATAGCAATTTCTTTTTCACGTTGTCCAGCTTCTTTCATATTTTGAATTAATAATTTCTCCCAATGTTTGCGTGTTAACTCGTGATTTACGTTATAAACATGTTCGGTTAAGGAAGGCATATCCATAGCCGAAAATAGTTCTTCCAGTTGCGAACGACCGCAACCTGTTGCAACATTACCCGCAACTGCAGAGGTATTCAAATTTAAACTAGTGTTTTCGCAGTTGTCGTTATTTATATGAAAATCTGCATTACATTTAAATGAAAATATTGACGTTTGACCGTTTTGTTTCTCGCCTGTTAATATAATCTCATTTGCTGAGCATCCCAAAGGACCGTGGTTACATAATTTAAGTAATTTATTTGTGAAATGAGATACGTTTACGATTCTTCTTCCAACGTGTTTTTCTTCAATTTTCTTCTCTTTCTCAGTAGTTATCAATAACTGAAACAGAAAAAAATCGTTTTTTATGAAGTAAATATACCAATAACATTGAGAAAAGAACAGAGTAGATCGAGATTTAAGTGGTTTCTTATATACCTAACTGAAATCTGAATAAACACCTCATCTCGATTGTCAGATTTTTCTGTGTTAACCTTGTTGATGTTTGGTTGCACTTGCAGTTCTTTATAAGTAACCCTGAAAAACAATACATAAAATAGCATTAAAAACGATTTTGAGTTATTATCCAACAGGTCGTATAAATTTACTAAAAATTATTAGTTTTTGTAATAGTAACAAACAAGGAACTATTGAAAAAAACCGGCCAAGTGCGAGTCAGACTCGCGCACGAAGGGTTCCGTATCATTGACTAGGTAAACAACATTACACTATATTATAACCTTTTTTAATATCGGGAAAAAACGGACGAAAAAAAATCACGTTTGCTGTATGAGGACCCCCCCCCCCAAATATTTATTTTAGTTTTATTATTTATTAGTAATTAAATTATATTTATTTTATTTTGTTTTTAGGATTTGTTATTATAGCGGCAACAGAAATACATCATTTGTGAAAATTTCAACTGTCTAGCTATCGCGGTTCTTGAGATACAGCCTGGTGGAAGACAGACGGACAGACAGACAGCGAACTCTTAGTAATAGGGTCCCATTTATTTTCAAGGGTCTTAGTAATTAGTAGGAATTAAATCAAGATTAAAATCGAGTGATTTTAAAAAGAAATCGATGATTTAAATCAGGAATTTTTTTACTGCAAACAAACCAGCCAAAATGTGTCAAGGGACTTCCCACGAAATAAAATGTCAAATTAGTCTTCCTTCTGAAAGAACTAAATTCAAACAAATAACTGTGTTTGCTCGCAAACGAAAAAAAACCGACTTAAATTACATCGACAAGTAATACAACCTAATAAGACGAAAAAATTGTCAAGTAAATACGCGCTATCAAAGATTGCTCGAAAAGTAAAAATCAGATCTCATGACAAGTATTAGCTTTCGATTAAAGTAAACATCATCAAAGTCGATAAACCCAGTGAAAAGTTATGCGGTTTAATACAACGTAGGTCGACGTAAAAGTAGTCAAGTAAATACGCATTATCAGATATAACTCAAAAAGTACTTGTCGGGTCTCAATTAAATTAAAATGGGACCACATGACACGCAACACCTTTCAGTTAAAACAAAATTCATCGAAATCGGTCCACCCAGTCAAAAGTTCTGAGCTAACATACATTTTTAAAAAAACAATCGAATTGAGAACCTCCTCCTTTTTTGGAAGTCGGTTAATAAGTGACTGCGACTGCGGTGACACCCAAATGGTTCTATGGTCATTTGTTAATTTTGTCTTTTTTATTTTATTTGGGTATTATTTTTTGTTAAATATTACAAAATGGAAGTTTTTTTAATTACCTTTAGAAGAATATATTATGTTTGTTGGTATAAATTTAATTCAATATTTTTTGCTAAATAGGCAAATAAATATACAACTAGTTTTTTAAATAAAAGAATAACTTATTAAAAACCAAATTTGTTGATTTAAAAAAAAATATGTTGTTTTTTTTAAATAAATAACTGAGTCTCATACTGAAAACGATCAGATAATTAAAAAAAATCAAAAAATCTGATTTAAATCAAATTAATTTGATTTTTTTATAAAAATCATGATTTTAATCAACCCTGGTAATTAGGAACCCTAAAAAGGCATGGGCTCCTTGTCTATAATTCAACTTCGAAGTGGTGATAAGATAATTATACTAAAAATTGTTACCAAATTATTTAAAAAATGAAAACGACGAGCTCCTAGTATATATATAAGTGATGAAACTGAAAAGTATAGGCTGATAATTATACTAAAAACTAATACATTCATTATACTAAAAACTAACACACTAATATTATCCCTACAATGCATGATTTTTTATTTTTGTCTAGAAAAATTATATATGATTTTTCTTAGATGTGAAAAGAGAAAAATCGATTAATAATAATCAATTTTATTTAAAAAAATAATCGGTCACATTTAATCAATTTGTTTGTAGCAATAATCGATTATCAAAAAAACACGATTATTTTTTAACATCCCTAAACGCAACCATACAAATAAACGCTTTTTTTTAAATTAAATTATAATTAACCCACCACGACCAGAAAATCGACATATTAAAGTTTCCTATAATAATTGAAACTAGATTTTTAATAATAGTCTAAAAGTTATCAAAGCTGTGGTTTATAATTTAATTTAAAAAAGCGTTTATTTGTATGCTAATTTATCGACCAATCATGTCAAACCGGGAATACACCAGTCGGCAGTCACCTTAATGAACGAATGACATTTTGATATTTTATTTGACAATGTCACAATGTTTAGCTACCTATTAAAATCTCGGATTTTAGTAAATTTTATGTGTTAAAATGATAAATGGATATTTGTTTTTCGTGAAATAAATAGTAAATGGAGTTTTACAAATGTCCGTAAGCTAATATGTTGTGAAAGTGAGTGATAAATGCGGAAAAAAACGTGAATTACGTGTTGACAGGGGTTTGTTTACTAAAAGGGACGGATCCAAAAAAATGGACTTTACGCGAGTGATGGACTCAATAGAGCTGCTTGTGGCTTGTGCCTACTGTGCAATCTATCCTAGATGAACCGGTTGCTGGTCCTAATGGCATAGTATCTGGATCCGGTGGTAGCCAACTGCTGGCTATCGCTAGTGGTTTAGACGAGGACGAGTTTGTTACGATAGCGGCGTATAGACCTGCTGGGTCATCTGGTAAAAGATTGAAACCTTACTCGGATGAGTTAAGGTAAATTTATTTAATTTTTTTGTGTCTTACGCTTATAATTGATGGGAAGAAATTCAACATTTTGGGTTATGTCATAACTGTTAGTGTAAATGCATTAAATTACATTATTTAATGACAGTTCTTACTAAT
Source organism: Melitaea athalia (assembly GCA_905220545.2). Lineage (NCBI taxonomy): Eukaryota > Metazoa > Arthropoda > Insecta > Lepidoptera > Nymphalidae > Melitaea > Melitaea athalia. The sequence continues at coordinate 16,920,222 of HG992189.1, read as the reverse complement.
ATTACTTACCTACTACCTATATAACATTATAAATGCGAAAGTAACTCTTGTCTGTCTGTCTATTTTGTTATGGAGACAGTTTGAGTCCCGAGGAAGGACAAAGACTATATATAACACAGGTGAAGTTGCAGGCAACAGCTAGTATTAAATAATTCAGTATTGTTTATTTAATACCCGTAAATACTTAATCAACATGTATAGAAAGAAAAAAATATTAGTATATGTTATGGTAGTAATAAAAAAAATCAGCAATTGAAATTATCATATTATTTATTTGAGGAGTAACGGACACTGCATAAATTTACATTCCTGTTAAGGATAAGGAGCTTTTTAATTCATGGGTTTATGCCATTGGAGGTGACATATTACAACTTGAAAACATACACATTTTCAAACATTGTCGTGTATGTCATATCCAATTTGAAGAAAAGTATTTGTGTCGAAATAATCGTCTTTGTAATATTGCTTTACCAAAAAAGCATCTGCCTGGTAAGTGAAATTTTATACAATAACAATAGAATTTTTTTGAGGGTTCCCTAATAGGTACAATCAGGCCTTTATTACAAAGCCATTGGTTGATTGGTCCAGTACATACAGATCCTATGTGTGTTAGTGGGTTGTGTCTTATGAACCAGAAACTGTTACAGTGTCTATATTGCCGCTATATAACAGTATGCTCTTACTTATAATACTCTCTGCTCTCCATCAGTCTGTCTGTTAGCTAGCTAGATGTATCTCATAAACTGAGTATGTTGTACACTTGGAATTTTCACATAGTATGTATTTCAGTTGCCACTTCAACGAATAATATAAGGTGCTAACTGAAGTCCAGTGATCCAGAGTTGGCCAAAAAATTACATTTAAAAATAAAAGACAGTACTAATTCTCTTATGAAATTATGGTTTATATTGTTTATTATTGCAGGTTTGACAGTATCCAAGTTTAAAAGTGAAGAAAGAGTTTTGAGAGGAATACAAACTTGGGAACCCTCTACATCGAGAGGTATGCAACCATGAACTTAATTTACGTGATAGTATCTATGTAGATATATGTAAATAGGTATTATATACATGTCCTCGCCTCCAATGGTAAATTTACCTATGTAAATTTTAATTATTTTGACTTTATTACATCAATATCAACGTTTCCTTCAAATGCACATTGTGGCAAAAACATTATAACTGTAGAGCATTCATAGTTTGGATATTGACTACTTTATTTACTCTCTTTATTTGTGAAAAGTTAACTTACATAAACGTTTGAAAAATTAAATTCAAAGTGAATCACTAGCCTAAATGGTAAAATGAAACATTACCTATGTTCAAAAATCAATTAAGTAAACATGTTTCGTATTGCTCTCATGAAACGTTTGATTTTTGCAGATAGGCGAGTTGTCTAATGAATCGTCCATCTTATAAAAGCAGTCAAAAGTGATTAGTATCACAATTATGATAATTATGTGATATCATATTTAGATATTGTTTACTAGGCAGACCATTACCTACATAGATAGTGGATAGATATTTTCACTGTTTTATTTATAACTAGCTTTCACCTGTGACTTCGTCCGCGTAAAAATACCCTATGTCCTTCTCCGGAACATTATCAATGTGTATACAACATTTTATGACGATCAGTTCAGTGGATATAAGCCGTGAAAGCGTAACAAGTAAACAAATATACAAACTCCCTTTTGCATTTATACTATTAGATAGGATAGTTAGGATTAGTATATATATGTAATTTATAAGAGTAACTATATATCTATACTAATATAATAAAGCTGAAGAGTTTGTTTGTTTGTTTGTTTGTTTGTTTGAACGCGCTAATCTCAGGATCTACTGGTCCGATTTGAAAAATTCTTTCAGTGTTAGATAGCCCATTTATCGCGGAAGGCTATAGGCTATATATCATCAGACCAATAGGAGCGGAGTCCACGCCGACGAAGTCGCGCGCAGAAGCTAGTCTAAGTATAAGTTTAACCAAAATAATTATATTTGCAGATATTGTGGCTCCAATATTTACACTGCAACGTACAAACGAAGATGTTGAAATGAAGGAGAATCTTGGTAAGTTCTTATTTATTTAAAACTGTAACACTTAATATAATTCTTTGCTGTAACCATTATGAAATAATACAAATTATTGATACAAAAATATACATAGTTTATAAAATTATTATATTTCTTCTGTTCATAAAAATAGTTAAGGTATTTATCAAAATGAAATTACCCACTAATATTTTCAATGTGAAAGTAACTCTGTCTCTTCACCTTCAACTGTGGAACCGATTTAGATACAATTTTGTACGGAGATAGTTCAAGTTCTGGGAAAAGACAAAGGCTATAGATAATGCCGGCAAAAGCTAGCACATCTATGAATGAGATCACAATTTAATTTCTTTTTAAATTTATTTCAGATCCAAAAACTTTGAATAAGGATGCTGACTTACAACTGCACGTTTAAACAGTTATGGGAGATGCAGAAATTAAGCAGAATCCTGGTGAGGAATACATATTTTTTGATAATTTATCTTAAAAGACTGCCTCCAAGGTTAACAGTCTTTTATTTTATTTATTTATTTATTTATTTCATCATCTTACATCTAACATTACAGGATGTGACCCTAATGCGTTAGTGTAGTTGTCGTTTTACATACATTATCTGAATTTAATTATTACTACACAATAAACAATCAAATTACATAATTCAATAATTCTATTATTAAAACAATATATTAAAACCAAGAGAATAAATTTAAAACTAGTCAATAAAACTAAAATCCAATTAAATACTAGATAAAATGCATTAATACAATAAATATTAAAATATACAAATGTAAAACATAGTCAATAAAACATAATTAAAATTAAATACTTTATAAAAATGAAACTCGTCAAACTGTAAAAGTGAAGTAATATATAAACGATAAAACAAATAAACCCTATTTCAATTTAATTCGTACGAGACAACTCTAGTTACGATCCTCGTGAACTCGTTCAGTGTGCAACTAAATAAATCGATTCTGTCAGCCACTATGTCAGTTCAGTCTGCGACATGAGGGCACCGAGTTCAATAATCTTCCCTTGTAATATGAAATAATTCTGGTCCAAATAGTGGGAAAAATCAGATTTTTCTGTCTAGTCATTTAATTATGAAAAAAATAAAATCTTATCATTGACGAATTTTTGTTTCTTTACTTTTTTTTAGGGTTCCGTACCCAAAGGGTAAAAACGGAACCCTATTATTAAGACTTCGCTGACCGTCCGTCCGTCTGTCTGTCTGTCACCAGGCTGTATCTCAAGAACGGCGATAGCTAGACAGTTGAAATTTTCACAAATTATGTATTTCTTTTGCCGCTATAACAACAAATATTAAAAATAAAATAAAATTGATATTTCAGGGGGGCTCCCATACAACAAACGCGATTTTTTGCCTATTTTTGCTCGATATCAATAAATGGCAACAGGTAGGCACTTGAAATATTCACAAAATACTTAATTGTATATTTACTTTGATAATAAATAATAAAATTTAAATTAAAAAAAATATTTAGAGCTTATACAACAAAAGTGACTTTTTTGCCGCTTTTTGCCCGATATTAAAATCAATGTACCTACTCTTGTTTACCTAGCCAATGGTACGAAACCCTTCATGCGCGAGTCCGACTCGCACTTGGCCGATTTTTTAATATTAAAAGGGAAGGTTATTCCTACCAGCAGAAAAATATTCGAACGTTTTCAAAAATTTTAGTCCTTCCCTATTCCCAGCATGGGCAAATACTTTGACCTCATTTTCATAGGTATTTGCCAGTAATTGCTGTGATACAACAGACAGGCTTTGACGCATCACAGCTTAGTACGTAATTGGGAAAAACGCTTGATAAAGAAAGAAGAAATTTTATCTTTAACGCTAAAAAACTGACTAGGTGTTTAATTAAGTATATTAAATAATTGTTCTAAACAAGTCACATAAGACGATTTGAAAATCTGACTTTCCATGCCCAAAGAGCCTATGTACATTCTAATTTTTTAAAAGAGTACCGAGAGTTTTTTTTCCTCCGGCTTTTTTTCTCTCGGCCTACATTAGGGAAATTGTTATTTATTGTAATATTTAATAAAGCCTACCGAGACATTATAACTTAATATTTTGACTAAGTTAAGGCTGCTTATAACACTGGGTACATTACGAAAGTTTGTAATGTACCTAATGTTAAGATATAAATTTTTATTTTTTATTGTTTGATTTTTTGCTGTCTTAACTTTTGTTATGTTTGTTTAGTTTTTTTTTTTTTGTAAATGATTTTATTTTATTTTTTGACTTTCGTTAAGTGTGTGACATGCACCTTATGACGAAATAAATGATTTTAATTTTGATTTTGATTTTTAATCCATTGTCATAATATCAGTTTCCAGAACTTATCATCAGTGCGCCTCATCTGGATACTGCACCAGTACAACTTTCAGGTCCCACTTCAATTGAGGATAAAAATACCAAGGAAAAAAGTGGTTAGTAAATTTAATCCTACAAATCCTACTTATGACGCCGCGTTGGCGCAGCGGTCACAGCACTGGATTGCGATTGGCTGTTGCGCGGGCGGTTGCGGGTTCGATCCCCGCACACGACAGCATTTGTATTGGCCATACAGATGTTTGCCGTGGTCTGGGTGTTTGTGCAGTCCTTGTGGGTCTCCCCACCGTGCCTCGGAGAGCACGTTAAGCCGTCGATTCCTGTTGCTATCATGTACACCTGATAGCGATCGTTACTCATAGTAGGGACTATATTCGCCAACCCGCATTGGAGCAGCGCGTTAGATTAAGCTCCGGTCGTTCTCCTACATGGGGAAGAGGCCTATGCCAAACAGTGGGATATTACAGGCTGAATCGTGATCGTGATCGAATCCTACTAATATTATAATCCTGCTGGACGCAGAGAAGGGTTTAGACATGAGACCCACCACGCTGCTCCAATGCGGGTTGGTGGGTGCACAGTAAACCTTACTCGGCCTGTGGAACGCCGCCGCTGACGTGTATAACGCTCGTCCGCCGCCGTCGATTGATAACCTGTACTGGCACCAACTGTCCAAACAAACCTCGTATTTGAGCTCCGGTTGGTGTTTAGACAGTTTTACGTCTTATCGAGGACTTCCCTTCTCTACTATCGTACTAATCCTACTTATATTATAAACGTGAAAGTGCATGTTTGGTTGTTTGTTACTCAATCACGCAAAAACGGCTGAACCAATTTGGATGAAATTTGGTATGGAGATAGTTTGAGTCTCGGAAAAGAACATAGGCTATATATCACGCGGACGAAGTCGCGGGGAACAGCTAGTACAGTATATTTTTGTTCTTATATGGTAAATAAATAAATAAATATCTACAACACACACACACGGTCGTCTGTTCCTATGGTAAGCAACTTAATGCATGTGTTAGAGGTAACAGTAGCCGACTGGTATAGCTGCATTTTTTTTTCCGATAAACATACCAATAAATACTACATATATAAATAAATATAGATTACACCCAGACTCAGGGTGGGAATCGAACCCACAACCCCCGGAGCAGAAAGCAGGGTCACTACAAACTGCGCCAACGGGCTAGTGGTGACAGTTTTCAAATGAATTCAGGACAAAACAAATGCATATTTTTATATTGTTTGTAGCCTATTTGTTAAACCTACTAATTACCATTTGATGCATGTTTCCAGAAATTATCGCTGATTCACCTCATCTTGAATCTACCCATTCATCATCTACCCCTGCACAGTTTCATGCTCCAAGAACTATTGATGTACTTATTAAGAAAAATATTGGTAAGTCCTTAATCTCTAGTCTTTGGTGTTAAAGTTATTATCAGTAAAGGAACAAATTCATAAATATCATTTTTAATATTGTACAAAGGTCTTAGCATACACCCCGTTACAAAGAGGTCTCCGCATGAGGTCATACTCAGAACATTATACACAAATTTTATTTTCGCGTCGTCTTGGAAGCGGATGATAATGGTTCAGATGACTTAGTCTCATTTTAATGTGTATCTTACATCACATGGGATAAGAATAGTTATGATTACCAGTAAATTTATAAACATTAAAGTTTTTCTCTTAAGTTTTGTGAGATATTTTGTGCTTTTACAACTAACATTTTTTGTTACAGGAACTTCCAAACAGAACGCGTCTCATTTTATTCGGAAACAACATCTGAAACGTATTGCTGTGACTCCAGAAGGGAACGCTTTGTATGATAGGCTTACACGAGTCGGTGTAAAGCTTAGTAAATGTAGAAGCGAAATTAATGAACAAGCCATCAAAATTAAATGTTTACAAAATCTCAATACTCATACGCAATTTGTGGAAACTTTGGAGAACTTGTACTTCAAAACTTTTGACTCTCCTGCAATTCAGAGAACACAAGAAAGGCGCTAAAGGTCGACGCTTTACAATTACAAAACCCAAAGGGGTATCGTTTCTTTAGAAAACTATTTATACTGCCTTCTCGCCAAACGTTATTCAACGTTATGAATATGGAAAATATAAACCCAGGGATAAATGAGAATATATTTGCTCAGATAAAAAAAATCTACAGAACAAATGAAAACAACACGTAAATCATTAAAACCAAATGTACAATACAACGAGAGAAATGACAAAGTAAGTGGATTTACAACGGATGGTGAAGTGACGTATCCTGAACATGCTGACCACGCTCAATGATAAGAGGATTGATAAAAAATTATAAACAGCCAGTTGCATACACATTTTCGCAGTCTGCCAAGCAATTAAAGAGTGTTAAAAAAGAATTACAAAATGCTGGCCTCATAGTGGTAGGAACTGCACAACAAGGCACTTATAATATCAACTGTATAAAATATCTGCTCAACGAGTCAACGTCCAATTTGTTGAGAATCGGGGAAGAACCTAAAGAAAATATCATTATAATTAATGATCATTAAATTCTTCCCCTATAAAATGCATAAGAAATAATTTATGTACGAAAAATTTAAAATATGTCGAAAATGAAAAGAATAAAATAGCAAAACGGGAACATATTATCAGCATTCTTCATAAAGAAAATCCGGCATGCAGATTTATACGCCGCATTAAAAAGTTAACGCGCACTGTGATCCTGCAAAAATACCCAGGATGAAAGCGAAATTCGCCACCCAGGTCTTCAGCCAAACCGTAGCGTCAAATATGGGATATTATTCAGGTAATATTGAAAATTATTTAAATAAGTCGCGTACAAAAAATGTTTGGTATTCATTATTTGGAAATGAAATTTAACATCTACTCTTTATAAGATATGAAAAGAAATAGGCTTTTATTTTTAATCTCGTGTCTATGGAAATTTTCTCTAATACTCCGTCGCAAAGTAGTGAAAATTGTTGTTGTAATTTTTTGTGCACTCACAATAGGCTTTCTTTTTCACAGATAAGGACATATTATCAGCAGAGGCACAAGATGACCTTCTCTTGTTTTTCGACCAATTATTTGACTCTGTTAACGGAAGCTGCGGGAGATCGAACAAGAAGGATATTCAGCGAACCTCTCCTTGGACCAGTGAAGTCGAATTCTATCCACCATAAAATATGGAAAACATCTATATGAACTTTAAATACTATGAAATTTATAAACAAGAATTCATTAAAAAATTAATCACAATAAATAAATGGGTGTGGACATTAAAGGGAATAGAAACTCTACTAAAAATTCTAAAAGAAAAATAATTATGGTGTAACATCAGTGTGGTTGCAGCATCTTAATCAAGACCCAATTCAAAACTTTTTGGGTCAATTAGAAGCCATTAATGCCGTAATATTAACCCTACACCACAACAATTTGAATCAGCATACACTACTTTAATGATTAATAGTCTCTCTAGTGTTCACACCCTGGAGCTAACAAAATTTGTGTAATGTATGTAAAGAAATACAGTAGTAGGTATTTCTTTAAATTCTATTTTCTATCATATATATGACCTTATTTTTTAAAAAAGATTAAAATGTCAAATAAGACGTTTATAAAAATTGTAATTTAAATTTTTCACAACCAAAAGTATACATGTATTATAAATAGTTTAGAAAATAAATAATAATATAATAATAATTGTGAAGGAGGGAACAGTAAACTTTTATTGTCGTTTCCTTATTTTCAGGTAGGTTTTAAGATTTTATTTTTTAATAACGTGACTTAATTATGTAATTTCAACAATAAAACCCTTATTTTCAGAGCAACACAACATAGTTTTATTTACTATCCTTCACAGTGCACAATATAATCTTATATGTATATTCCCCATATTATATTATTACCCCTTGAAGACAAAAATGATCCCCACGAAATTGACGGGTTACAATATGTAACTGGTTATTTTATAAAAAAAAAGCACAAGAAAAGGTCTTGTTTCGGGCGGCAGGGACACGTCCAATGCCCGCACTACCGTCCTGGGACAATCTCCCACGTAATTGACGTACGTCCTTGTAGCTACTTGCGCTGGCTACGTACGTCACCACGCACCCCTGAATGCGTATGTACGTAACTACGAACTCGAAGACCCGTAAGGCGTTGTCAAACAGAAACTAATCACTTTCACTTTATCTTGATCCGCAGGTTTCGGCTCTTGATTTGTTTCTTCCTTGTTGAACGGCTGTGTTGCGACTGAATGACTGAGCCCGAAATTTCCCGTTTATATACGTTTCAAGTTGCGTAATGATTTTAAAATTGCGTAACAATTTCAATATTGCGTAATAATTTCACAACAATTTCTTAAGAAAGCGGCCAATCGTTCTTTACATGTCTTGACTCGTTGAGACGCGTATCGACGTGACTCGTTGCCGACAGCGATTAATCACACCTATGTGTTTCGTCGCCGACAGTCTCCCCCTCGTGCGCCGCACCATCCTTCTGGCTCGGCGACACTCCTGGCACCAGCAGCACCATTCTTGAACTGGGTCTTCGTAGCTCACCTCCGCGTGTTTTGACGTCGACGATCCTTGTTCGCCCGTCTGGTCCTGGATGCACTCGCAGAATTCTACCACGTGGCCAGGTGCATCTTGGCAGGCTGTGGTCGACGATCAGCACGATGTCTATAATAAAACTATGTTGTGTTGCTCTGAAAATAATTCAGAGCAACACAACATAGTTTTATTTACTATCCTTCACAGTGCACAATATAATCTTATAAAACGACAATTTTGTTTATGAAGAACATAAAAATAAGATAATACAATAGAAGATGGAGAAACTTTGTTTCGAATTCAACATACTGCCGGCGAACGACGGAAAAGCAAATATTTTATGTTTATCATCAATAGCTACGTGTGATGATAAAGTTTATGCTATACAAGAAGAGTATCAATCCATTGTTCATCACAAAGAACTAATAAAAACACCAACTTTCACAAAGATAAAAAACAGCTTAAAGAAAAGATATGAGGTACGAAGAGTTTGGATATCAATGACAGAAGAACTTAGGAAAGTCTACTTAGATGAGGATGATAATTTACTATTTGCAAATCAGTACTTAGAGGAAATCAAAAAAGAACAGACTAAACAAAATAGAGAAGCAGGTGTATTGGAGAAATTATTAGAAAAACTAGTTCAAAATACACAGGATACCAAACAAATAAATTTGAAAAATATTGCAGAAAGGTTTGTAATTGAAAAATTTACGAGCAAAAATTTGAATGCAAACCAATGGATTGACATTTTTGAGAAAGAATGCATACGATTTGACGTGACTGAAGATGAGAAAAAAATTGAAATACTCAGACTGTTCATGGATAAAAGTTGTGTAGATTGGTACAGTTCCATGATGTTAAAATTAACCATGAACTCTGAATGGTCAATATGGAAAAAGAAATTTTGTGAAACATTTACAAACAAAGGGTGGAACCAAATTACATTTGCTTTATCATTCAAGTATAAATACGGATCATTGGTTGATTATGCCATAAAGAAAGAAAAACTGCTCCTGGAAATGCGAAATTCAATTGATACAGGTACTTTGATAGACCTAATTGCAGCAGGTTTGCCCGAACATGTACTAAACAGGATTGATAGAGAAACGTTGCAAGATACAGTGGATCTTTTTAATGAAATGAGAAAATTAGAATATTTGATAAATAAAAAAAATACATTTAACTACAAAAAATATGGAAACCCAAGAGGTATCCCTGGAAACAAAGAAAAAAGCCCATGTAAAACTTGTGAAAGGTTAAATAAAGGGATTCGCTACCACCCTGAACATGCTTGTTGGTTTAAAATAGGAGAAGGTGACAAAACAATAGAGAAAACCATTAGACATGTAAACAATTCAGTCATAGAAGCAGAGTTACAACAAACTGAACAAAAAAACTAATAGTGACACCATTAATTAAAGTCAAACTATTATTAAATAATACATTAGAAGTTTATGGAGTCTATGATTCTGGTTCAAACGTTTCTCTGATTAATTCCAATTTATTAAAACTAAAAGGCAAAGGAAACGGTTTGAATAAAGCAAGTTTAGTAACAATTAATGGTGTCAAAAAGACAAATGGTTTGACGAACATAAAAATAAAAATATTTGAAATAGAAGAAAATGTAGAAGTATACATTATAGACGAACAAAATTTCAAATATGATTTTTTGATTGGATTAGACATGATAAAGAAATTTAAATTAATACAAAATGAAGATTTAGAAATCACTCAAAAACAAAACTTTAATAAAGAAGAATTTGAAGATAGTGTTTCAAATATAAAAATAAATAAAGAAGAAGAAAAGATAAAGAAATGGAAAGAAGATTCTTTAGATATAAAAGCAAATGATAACCAAGAAAAAATAGAAAACAAAAATATGAAAGAATACAATATTAATTTTAACGAACATGTAAAAGAAGAAGAGTTCAAAATAAAAATAAACCATTTAAATGAATATCAGAAATCAGAAATAAATAAATTGATTAATAAATATAATTCAGTTTTTGCAAAGAATAAATATGACGTTGGAACTGTTAATGGGTATGAAGCTAGAATAGATTTATTAGTAGAAAAATACTGCGCTAAAAGGCCTTACAGGTGCACGATAGAAGATAAAAAAGAGATAGAAGAACAAATAGGAAAATTATTGAATAATAAACTTATAGAGGAATCCTGTAGCCCATTTGCTGCACCTGTCACTTTGGCATTTAAAAAAGAAGAAAATAAAAGATCAAGATTATGCATAGATTTCAGAGACTTGAACAAAATCGTAGTACCAGAAGCTCAACCATTTCCGTTAATAGAAGATTTAATTACAAAGACAAGAAATTGCAATTATTATTCAACTCTGGATATAAATTCAGCATTTTGGTCTATTCCATTACGAGTAGAAGACAAAAAAAAGACAGGATTTATAACACAGGAAGGCCATTTCCAATGGACTTGTCTACCGTTTGGACTAAAGACCGCGCCAGCTATTTTCCAAAGAATATTAAGTAACATTCTAAGGAAATACAAACTTACAGATTTTACAGTAAATTATATAGATGATATCCTAATATTCTCCAAAACTTTTGATCAACATATACATCATCTAACACAGCTGTTAGAAGCAATTAAGACAGAGGGATTTAGATTAAAGTTTCAAAAGTGCATATTTGCATCAGACTCTGTAAAATATTTGGGCCATATAATTCAAAATAATACTATAAAACCAGTGAAAGATAATCTGATTTCAATAAGAAATTTTCCAACTCCAAAAACACAAAAAAACGTACGACAACTGTTAGGAAAAATCAATTTTTACAATGAATATATACCAAGGAGAGCGATAATATTAGATCCGTTACACAACTTACTTAGAAAAAATCAACCATTCATTTGGTCCGAACAATGTCAAAAAGCTTTTGAGGCCATAAAAAATATCCTATGTTCTCAACCAGTGCTAGAAATTTATGATAAAGATTTACCGATAAATATTTACACGGATGCATCTATAGAGGGTATTGGGGCTATTTTAAAACAGATACAGCCAAATGGTAAAGAAAAACCGGTAGCTTACTTCTCTAAGAAACTAAATGGAGCCCAAAAGAAGAAAAAAGCTATTTATTTGGAATGCTTGGCCATCAAAGAAGCAGTGCAATACTGGCAGTACTGGCTTATGGGAAAGACATTCACAGTTTATACAGATCATAAGCCACTAGAAAATATGAATTTGAAATCACGAACTGATGAGGAACTGGGAGACTTAGCATACTACCTATCACAATATGATTTCAATTTAAAATATGCTCCAGGAAAAGAGAATTTGGAAGCGGATTGCCTTAGCAGAAACCCTGTATTAGAATCAAATGAAAACACAAATGAACAATTAAAGATTGTAAACTTGATTAACCTGGAAGATATTAAAATAGATCAGAACAATAATAAGGAAATACAAAATAACAAAGAGAAAATAATTAATAAACAAGATATATACTATAAAAAAGTTAAAAATAAAGAAAAAATTATTTTAACAGAAGAATTCAGTATTAAACTTATAAAAACTATACACAAGAATTTATGTCACATTGGAATAAAACAAATGCAAAAGACAATTAGTCCACTATATATAGCAAGAAATCTAACTAAAAATATTAAAAAAATATGTAGACAATGTGAAGTCTGTATAAAGAATAAAACAAGAGGACAGTATAAATTTGGTTTGATGTCGCATCTGGGTCCTGCCACAAAACCATTCGAAATCATGTCTATAGATACAATAGGTGGTTTTGGAGGTTCGAGATCTACAAAAAAATATTTGCACTTACTAGTGGATCACTTTAGTAGACATGCATTCATTTTAACCTCAAAAACACAGAGTGCTAATGATTTTATTAAACTTGTCAAAAATGTGTCAGACACAGAAGACATTGGTATGATACTTACTGACCAATACCCAGGTATTAATTCAAAAGAGTTCAAAGAGTTTTTAAAGGCCAAACAGATAATTATGGTGTTTACCGCGGTGAATGCTCCATTCTCAAATGGTCTTAATGAGAGACTGAACCAAACACTGGTTAATAAAATCAGATGCAAAATAAATGAAGATGGAAGTAAGAGGGCCTGGACAACAATAGCACATGAATGTGTGAGTAAATATAACCAAACTCCTCACTCTGTTACAGGTTTTTCACCAAATTATCTTTTATATGGTACGGATTGCACGGTTTTACCTAAAGAATTGAAGCAAGAAAAAACTCAAAATGACTGGATCAGAGATAAGACGATAGCGCTTCAAAATACAATAGAATCACATAATTACAATAAAAAACAATTTGACAAAAATAGAAAAAACCATGAATTTAAAATTGGGGACATGGTGTATGTGGAAAACGGCAACACGCTGAATAGAAAAAAACTAGAAGAACTGAGGATTGGGCCATTTCAAATTATAGAAAAAGTTTCAAAATCAATATATAGAATCGACACGGGACACAAAAAAACTGAATCTAATCTTTTTCGTATTACGAAGCTTATTCCAAAACAAATAATAGAAGAAGTAGTAGGAGATGAAGAAACATAACAAGAAAATTTAATCATGTAAACTTTACTTCCAAAGGGGGGAGATGTAAAGAAATACAGTAGTAGGTATTTCTTTAAATTCTATTTTCTATCATATATATGACCTTATTTTTTAAAAAAGATTAAAATGTCAAATAAGACGTTTATAAAAATTGTAATTTAAATTTTTCACAACCAAAAGTATACATGTATTATAAATAGTTTAGAAAATAAATAATAATATAATAATAATTGTGAAGGAGGGAACAGTAAACTTTTATTGTCGTTTCCTTATTTTCAGGTAGGTTTTAAGATTTTATTTTTTAATAACGTGACTTAATTATGTAATTTCAACAATAAAACCCTTATTTTCAGAGCAACACAACATAGTTTTATTTACTATCCTTCACAGTGCACAATATAATCTTATATGTATATTCCCCATATTATATTATTACCCCTTGAAGACAAAAATGATCCCCACGAAATTGACGGGTTACAATATGTAACTGGTTATTTTATAAAAAAAAAGCACAAGAAAAGGTCTTGTTTCGGGCGGCAGGGACACGTCCAATGCCCGCACTACCGTCCTGGGACAATCTCCCACGTAATTGACGTACGTCCTTGTAGCTACTTGCGCTGGCTACGTACGTCACCACGCACCCCTGAATGCGTATGTACGTAACTACGAACTCGAAGACCCGTAAGGCGTTGTCAAACAGAAACTAATCACTTTCACTTTATCTTGATCCGCAGGTTTCGGCTCTTGATTTGTTTCTTCCTTGTTGCCTCTTCAACGGCTGTGTTGCGACTGAATGACTGAGCCCGAAATTTCCCGTTTATATACGTTTCAAGTTGCGTAATGATTTTAAAATTGCGTAACAATTTCAATATTGCGTAATAATTTCACAACAATTTCTTAAGAAAGCGGCCAATCGTTCTTTACATGTCTTGACTCGTTGAGACGCGTATCGACGTGACTCGTTGCCGACAGCGATTAATCACACCTATGTGTTTCGTCGCCGACAGTCTCCCCCTCGTGCGCCGCACCATCCTTCTGGCTCGGCGACACTCCTGGCACCAGCAGCACCATTCTTGAACTGGGTCTTCGTAGCTCACCTCCGCGTGTTTTGACGTCGACGATCCTTGTTCGCCCGTCTGGTCCTGGATGCACTCGCAGAATTCTACCACGTGGCCAGGTGCATCTTGGCAGGCTGTGGTCGACGATCAGCACGATGTCTCCTACTTGCAGGTCTGTAGAGCTGGTTCTTCCCTTTGTTTTTCTTGGCAGAAGAGTGGGCAGATACTCTCGCAGCCAACGTTGCCAGAAATGGTCGGCAAGTCGCTGCGTGGTCTTCCAGGTAGTCCTGCCTACCATCTCGTTATCTTTAAAGCAGCCGATTTTCGCAGCACCGCAGGATCGCCCAATGAGGAAGTGGTTTGGTGTAAGTGCTTCCTCCTCAGGGTTCTCGGAGAGATTGGTGAGAGGTCGAGAATTGACGATGTGCTCGGCCTCTAAGAGGAGAGTGTGAAGTACCTCTTCACGTGGGTATCTTTCGTTGAGTGTGGCGTTTAGCGCGGTCTTGATTGATCGCACCAAACGCTCCCATGCGCCACCCATGTTTGGCGCACCAGGAGGGATAAATTTCCACTGCACGCCGATCTTCTCTGCTTCTGAGACGAGGTCTTCTTGTTTCAAGGTGACGAGCGCTTCCTTTAGTTCTTTGCTAGCGCCAACGAAGTTGGTCCCGTTGTCGCTATAGACTGTCTTCGGCATTCCCCTTCTTGCGGCGAATCGTCGTAGCGCCATGATCATGCTGTCGGTGGAGAGCGAAGGAGTCAGCTCTATGTGCACAGCCCTGGTTGTGAGACATGTGAACAAAGCTCCCCATCTTTTTTCATGTCGCCTCCTCACAGTGATTGTCATAGGGCCGAAGTAATCTATGCCAGAACACGTAAAAGGAGGGTTTCCGTGCATTAGTCTCTCAACACGTAAGTTGCCCGTCGGTAGCTCCTGAGGTCTTGCCTTCTTCGTTTTGCACCACTGACACTGATGCTATGACGCTTGATACTTCTTCCGTCTCCGTCTTTTCATCTTCCGAGGTCCTGTCTTCGATGTGCAGTAAATGATGATGCCACCTCTTGCATTCCTTGCACGGTGGTTTTCTACAGCTCTCCTTTCGATGTCTCCCTTGAAGACATTTGAAGCAAACCCGACTTCTCTTCACCGTTGCCCACCGATTCTGCACCGACGCCTTCTGGAACTTCTGACAGTCGACGAGGAAGTGTCCACCTTCACACATAGGACAACTCTTCGCACTTGGCTGCCTTAAATCCTTTTCTTTGAAGTCCTTTTCCCTTGTTGAATGCGCCGCTTGTCGATGAGTCTTCTTGAATCCAATCCTCTCTTCTGAAGTCGCGAAGGCTCCACACTTGTCTGCTTCCATGTTCAGGAACTTGGAGACCATTGTCAGATCAGAGAAGTCACTTTCTTCTGATGCTGCAGTGAAGTCGTACCATCGGAACTTGAGAATCATTGGCATCTTCTCAATGATTTGATTCACCATCTCAGGTGAATGCAGGTACTGTGGTTTCTTCAAACCCCTTATTGCTGCTACGCTGTTGTTGATCTGGCTTGCGAAGACGCATATATCCCTAGGGTTTTCGGATATCTTTGGCAACGTCTTGACCTTATCCAATTCCGCCAGCACCAACGCGTCAGGTCTTCCGTATCTTCTTTTGAGGGCCTGCATCACTTCTAACGGAGATGCTTCCGAGTACAGCAAGCTCTTGATAGCTTCTCGTGCATTGCCCTTTATTGCTCTTCTCAGTCGAGCCATATTTTGAACTTCGTTGAACATCGGTGATGTATCTTCGTAAACAACCTTGAAGGCCAACCACTCGCTGCTGTTGCCATCGAAGTATTGTAATTCGTGGATATACTGCGGCTGCGCTGCTGGCCCTCCTCTTGTGGTAAGGGTTTCCTTCAATACCGTTGCTAACGTTTGAATTTCGCTCGTACCTCCTTTCGTTGAGGAGATCTCTTCAGGCTTCAACTTCTGAGGATCTTCTGGCTTCACCTTCTGAAGCTCTTCTGGCTTCACCTTCTGAGGCTCTTCTGGAGGTTGCTGACCTCGTTGCTCAGGTTGCTCCATGTTGTCCTGTTCCAGTACCGATGTCTCGATCCAGTTCTGAACTTGTGCTGTTCTGTCTTCCTGGTCTTCATCCACCGAGTCCTCATCTTCATACTGTGCCAACTCCCATCTGATACGGGCTAGATTCAACTCTAGGCGTGCTAATTCTTCTCTGGCTATCAGCTCACGTCTTCTGGCTGAGGAGCTCGTGGTCTTCGTAGACCTGGCTTGACGACTGACTCCCTTTGGCAGGGTTGTGGCAGACCTACAACCACCCTTGTCCGGAAAATCCACTGGAGTCTTCTTGGTCGTCTCCTTTCGTGCGGCTTCATTCTTCTGTCCGTTCTTCTCGGACGCCGCCGTGATCACAGTCGCCGCCGTAATCGTCATCGTGGTGCCTTCTGTGTTTGTAGTACCTGAAGTGCTCGAATCCGACGTATTTACTGCTCCTGATGTCCCTGACGCTGACGCAGACGTGACCCCTTCTGACCCCGATCCTTTTTCTGTCGCGTCCTTATCCGAAGGACGGGACACGGAATATGAGGGAGCATCCTTCTGCGACCTGGTTACTGGCATCATGACGCAGTCTCCTTATCTTCTGGATTCTTCAGTACTCTTCTGCAGGGATCCGGCTCGAAGGACCAACTGTTTCGGGCGGCAGGGACACGTCCAATGCCCGCACTACCGTCCTGGGACAATCTCCCACGTAATTCTCCACGCACCCCTGAATGCGTATGTACGTTACTACGAACTCGAAGACCCGTAAGGCGTTGTTAAACAGAAACTAATCACTTTCACTTTATCTTGATCCGCAGGTTTCGGCTCTTGATTTGTTTCTTCCTTGTTGAACGGCTGTGTTGCGACTGAATGACTGAGCCCGAAATTTCCCGTTTATATACGTTTCAAGTTGCGTAATGATTTTAAAATTGCGTAACAATTTCAATATTGCGTAATAATTTCACAACAATTTCTTAAGAAAGCGGCCAATCGTTCTTTACATGTCTTGACTCGTTGAGACGCGTATCGACGTGACTCGTTGCCGACAGCGATTAATCATACCTATGTGTTTCGTCGCCGACAGGTCTTCAAGGGGTGTGCACAGTGTAAAAGAGACTTTATAAGCAATTAAGAGCCAGATTATTTAAGATATCGGGATTGTACAGATAAAAAATGACTTTGCCAATCCCACTAACTCTCTCCTTAATAGGGTTGATGACACTAATTAAATATCAATAATATAATATGATTTATTAATAAAGTATAGTAAAAATATTCTAAAAATGTATTTGTTTTTTTATAAATGTAGCGGATTACAAATATTTTCATTAAAATAATATCGCAAAATACTGTCGTCGGCCATATTACACGAAACACCAATAGGAATAGGAGCGTCTGACGTCACGTCTATTTAAACACTTATTATATTCTTTCATACTCTTTGACCGTTTGACGTCTTTGATCTTAGCCATAGAAGTCTGCTTGTGTTATCGTTGTTTATTTCTATGTTTCTAAATAAATTCATAATAGTTTTTGTGTTCAGTTATTTATTTTAAGTAAATCTGAATTATTTCCCTACGATGGAACAAGGATTCATCAAGGCAGATAGTTCCAATTTGCCTAGAATTGATTTACTTATATTGGGCGAGTTTCTTGCATCGAACGAAGACTTTTGTGCAGCAGAATTTCGAAATGTGAAGACTTCTTTGTGAGTGAGTATACATCATTTATTTCACAACTAGCTGCTGCCCGCGACGTCGTCTGCGTGCGTTCACTGCTCGTTCCCCGTAGGTGATGGCGTAATAATATGTAGCCTATGTTCTGACCCGACTTCTTAATAATATTCGTGCCAAATTTGAAGTAAATCCATGCAGTACTTTTTGTGTTTTCCGGACATACATTTGATGAAATAAAGGTTCACTGCTCTTTCCCCGTAGGTGATAGCGTGATAATATATAGCCTATGTTCTGACCCGACTTCTTAACAATATTCGTGCCAAATTTGAAGTAAATCCATGCAGTACTTTTTGAGTTTATCCCGGACATACATACAGACAAACAGACAAAAATTCTAAAAACTATATTTTTGGCTTCGGTATCGATTGTAGATCACACCCCAAGTATTCTTTTAAAAAAATATTCAATGTACAGTTTTGACTTTTCTACCATTTTATTATATGTATAGATTTAATAAAAAATCGTGTAATGTAGTACATATTCCATTCACAAAATCTACATTTATCGTAATTAATTTTTATTACCAAATGTAACTTTCATTATTAAATGCAAGTATATTTCAGCAATAAATATTGATACATCTAAACAAAAATTACTTTTAAGTAGACAAAAGAGTAAGGAAAATGACAGTCAGTAATAAAAAATAATAATAAAACGAAAAAAAAAATACTTAAATATCTTGTATAAAAATCAGTACACAAATTGTAAATATTAAAAGCATTAAAGTTAATTGGCAACTGCAACATATATTGTAAAAGTTAATACTTTGGGAAGTTAAAAACATGCCATTAATAATTTATTGTCTCTTTTCATATTAATATTTTAAGTTTTATAATTTTCTTACTTATATAGGTATATTTTCATATTTTTCATTTTAGGTCGTCCCGTCCATCATACGGAGATGATGCAATAAGCTATGTGCAGCTTAAACGTGATCCAGACACAAATATAATTATGTACGGTGAAGTGTAAGATTTGTCCTGAACATAAAGTCCATGCTAAGCTATATGCAGTAACATTACTAGTTGATGAGAAAAATGAAAAAATTATTTCTGTGCAATGTCATGACTGTATTGCTGCACAAGGGGGTTGTAAGCATGCAATAGCATTCCTGGTGTGGGTCCATCGTAGGACTGAAGAACCTTCCTGCACTTCTATAGAATGCTACTGGAAAAAGTCAGTATTGTCAAGAGTTGGCACAACCATAAAATACACCACAGCACGGGATTTATCCAAGGGTAGCCCTAGTTTACCATCAAATGATGTAATCCTAAAAAAGTTTTTAGAAGTAGGAAGAACAAAAAAATTTTAAAATTGTGAATTGTTAAAATATCAGTCAAACTATATTGTAAAAGTTAATACTTTGTATATGTGTAATGACATAATATATGTGTAATGACACCGAAAGTGTATCTATGCATCATCTTGTGTTAAAATACAAAGACAAATCTTGTGATTCATTTTTAAAAAATATCAATTTGACTGACGCAGTTATAAGAAATATAGAAGAACAAACCAGACAACAACATCAAACCAGTCTCTGGTATGAACTAAGATATGGTCGTATAACAGCTTCAAGGGCTTATGAGGTGAGTCGCTGTAAGACTAATGATGGGTCACTTATTTCTTTAATCATGGGAGCAAAAATTCCAAATACAGCAGCCATGAAACGTGGCAAAATTTTAGAGAATGAAGTAAGGGAAATTGTAGCTTTAAAACTAGGAATAAAAATAAGAAAATGTGGTCTATTAATATCCAAAAACTATCCTATAATAGCTGGTTCACCAGATGGAATATGTAAAGATGCAATAGTTGAAATTAAGTGTCCAACAACTCCCAAGAGCTACAAAACATATATTCAAGATGGAAAACCCACAAAGAAGTTCTATGCTCAGGTTCAATTACAAATGTACTTGGCGGGATTGAGCAAGTATCACTATTGTGTAGCCGACTGCAACTTCACATCAAATAAAAATGTGGAAATTATAAATGTTGCATACAATGAAACTTATTTACATGAATTAATAAATGTTTTAGTAGATTATTTATTGGAAAACCAATGTGTATCCATCGTTATATAGTGTTATATAGTAGGTTTACAAATAAAATGCTTTCCTAATTAATATTATATTTTTATTAAATCTCCCTGTTGTAAAAAAAAAATTAAGTATGCAGCAAACTACAATTTCTTTTCTTTTTCAAGTACATTTTTAGAATTTAGATTTTTCGAAACTGGAATAAGTATATGTTGAGAAAAATAAAAGTAGTAAATAATAATAATAAATCAGTCAACAAAATTATTTATTTCTTAATAATACAGTGATTGATGAGTATATAATTATTATGATATTACATTCATTAATAGTATGTTTCTGTAATAAAAAGTAGTCAGTTATCTTAAGATAAAGAGACTAGTTAACTTTTAAACGACTAGATTTACAAGTTGTTAAAATCACAAATTAAAAGAACCAAATACATTTATAGTTACTCTCTACTCCCATGAACATTGTATGATGTTATAATAGTCAACTGACTAAACTACTATCTTCTAAAATAAACAAGCTAGGAAATACTAAATGACGTTATTAAAATTAGACTACTAATTATGTTTACTATTTAATAAGAGAGTCTTGCAAGTTGATTAAACCACATGCTATGGTTATAACATCATCAAGTACTTTCATGAATTTTGAATTAAGACATGCATGTGGTTTCAGCATGTTGAACTCTCTTAACCGTCTGATCACCCTTTCAATGTGGATTCTCAAACTTGCAATTTGCTTTGTTTCTCTTGCTTCAGTTTTTGTTAATTTATTTCCTGCAATGACAGTAGGAGGTCGTACTAGTAGCACTCCATGCTGTCGTAAGTACTGTTCCACATGTTTAAATCCCCTGTCAACCATCACATTCATACCAGGTTCTAGACAATTGATAAAATCACAGGATTCAACTAGACAGGTATCTGTTATTCTTCCTCCAAAACCTGGAGAAATATAGTTCACCAAACCATTTGGCGTACAAGACACCAAATATTTTATAGTATTGGCCTTTTTGTAGTCTGACCATGTCAGAGCTTGATTTAAAGCGTTCGAGGGCTTTTGAATTTCAATTTCTAGGCAATCTATTACAGCTGACATGATTATATTTATGTCTAAAAGCCATGGGTAAAGTCCTTTTAATCAATTCTGCATTTAATTTTACAATAAAAGGTCGCATTAGGCTTGCTAAAATAGGAATGTTTTGTAAAAATATCTTACTTGCATAAGTTGGATGTATACTGAAATCATCTGCAAGTTCTTTTTATTTTTTTTAAACACAAAAATAGGTGGTTGACAGGAATATTTGTAGTTTCTTGGATTATAGTAATAAGATCAATACAGCTGTTGGGAACACCGATATATCAACGAGGATTTTTCATTATTTTTTTTATTGTACATTCAAGCATTATAGATGACTCTTGTTTTTTATCTTTTTTAATTAGCTCACTACAGTCTGAACTGGATTTCACTTGCAGAGAATGGATTGATGGTTAAGATTCAGGATGAGTTATTGAAGGTGTATAGGTAGGGTTGCCAACTTTTTTTGACAAAAAAAAAACGTATAAAATGGTTTGGATAGGTAAAAATAAAGTATTTGGAAGAAAAAAAAAGTATTTTTAAAATTTAATGTTTTTATTGCTGTAAAAACGTATTTTTATGTGCATTCAGCACATGCTAAGAATATTTTGTTATCTTTAAATGTTTCATAGCTTGTTTGGCAATAAAAATTTAAATTTAAGTAAATAAACAATTCTTTTTTAATTAAATTTATTGGCGCTCTATTTCTCTCTTGTCGCCACTTTAGATTAATTACTGAAAAAAACTCTTTCAGTGAAAGCTGAAGTGGCGAAAACGGAGAGTAAATAAGAAATAGAATATATTTTTTTTAATACCTATTTGGTAAGCTCAGATGCATTTTTGAAGTGAAACTTCTTTAGAATCGTTGTGATTTCAAACCGGAAGGCAACAACAGGGAAGGTCGAGCCGCGCTGCAAGCCGCTAATTTTAAATTAGTTTTTTTTATTAGTTCGCCAAAGAAGTTTCACTTCTATCGTGTGTGAATCGCACACAGACCTTTTTTTTAAAGTATGTGTTGCCATTTTTCAACTGTACTTTTCACTAAAAATTCTTTATCATTAGTGAATCTTCTTTGGATCTCTTTCAGTCTTATAGATTTAGAATACATATCGTCCATCTTAATATTTAATCTGTCTTGTAATTTGGCATTTGTAATTAAGGTAATTACCATTTCAAAATGTTCAAGTTTAACCTAATTTTTTAAAGACATTATAAGTCGTTTCTATCATCCGTTTTAACTTATGTCTACCGTCAAATAGTTAAGTACGCATAATGAGTAGGTACATTTTGTTTTACGCGTCACAGTAACGATTGAAAATAAAGTATTTTCACATACTTTATTTGTATGTAAAAGTATAAAGTATAATTGCCAAAAATAAAGTAGGATACGTTATTATAAAGTATGGTTGGCAACCCTAAGTATAGGAAATATCACTGTCAGACTGTTCTTCCTTAACCCTTAAGCAGGCCACGGACGTATGCGTCCCACATAGATTTTTCGATGCTGTAGCCAGGTTTTGGTAATGAAGAGCCCACAATCTGTCAAAATTTAATCGTAAATACATACTTTATGGTTTCGAATTTGCAAACTCTGTGTATCCGAACGTATGTGACACTGACAGTCATTCGAGTTTCGTCGGTCCGTTAAAGAGGTGTTTTTGAGTGACTGTGGTAGTTTTATTCAGATTATGGCGAAACAAAGAAAGGTAAGTCGTGCAATTTTTTGATATGTTAGAGATTTTGAGTTTTCCTAGCAGGATTTGCATTATTTCTAGTCGATTTCTTGCCAAATTGTCTAAAACAAGGCAAATAATAATGTGGGGAACAATGGAACATGTGACCAAAGCCTGTTGAGTCGAACTTATTTGTGGGAGCTATATATCCTTTGCCTGTTCAAATCACCCATTTCTTTTATACTAGCCTTTGCACCCGACGTTTCTTGTGTTTTTTTAAAAATATAATTTTTTTACTGAAAACTACGCATCATTTCGATTACACACAAATTTATTATGATTATGTTATACACAAATTATACTAAATTCGGGATTCTATTGCAAAATCTATTCAAATTATTATCTAGAAATGAATACCTTTATTTACTTTTCCAACAGCGACTGCAACCGCTTAGAGATAAACAAATAGAAGATATTCTGGAAGACTGGGACTCATCATCAGAAGAAGGTGAAGAACTTGCAGCTTTAGACTATGTACCCAAATCAATGGATATGTTGTTGGATGACATGCAGGGTATGTCATCCTCCGAATTGTTACATATATTAGAAGGTATTGATGAAGAGATGCCGCCGCCTTTACCTGCTCGTTCACAGTCCCCTGCTTCTTCTGCCGCCGATGAAGAGATGCCGCTGCCGTTACCTTCTCCTCAGGCTCGTGCTTCTGATAGAGGTATGCCGCCGCCTTTACCTGCTCCTTCTCAAGCCCGTGTTTCTGCTGCCGATGAAGAGATACCTCCGCCTTTACCTGCTCCTCAAGCCCGTGCTTCTGCTGCCGATGAAGAAATACCGCCGCCTTTACCTGCTCTTTCTCAAGCCCGTGCTTCTGCTGCCGATGAAGAGATGCCGCCGATGCGGAGATTACCTGCTCCTTCACAGTCCCCTGCTTCTTCTGCCGTCGATGAAGAGATGCCGCTGCCGTTACATTCTCCTCAGGCTAGTGCTTCTGCCGCTGAAAGAGAGATGCCGCCGCATTTACCTGCTCCTTATCAAAACCGTGCTTCTGCTGCCGATGACGAGATACCGCCGGCTTTACCTGCTCCTTCACAAATCCCTGTTTCTGCCGCCGATAGAGAGATGCCGCTGCTGTTACCTTCTTCTCAAGCCCGGGCTTCTGCCGCTGATAGAGAGATGCCGCTGCCTTTACCTGCATCTTCTCAAGATGTTGCTGAAATTCCAACATATTCTCAGTTACAATCCCGAAATAGAATATGGACCACCAATGTAGAAAATTGGGTAGAACCTCAGTTCAGCGAAGGTTTAGCACCAACAAAAGAATATGATCATAGAAGTACTCCTATTCAATATTTCAATAATATTTTTCCACAAGAACTTTTTGAAATTATTGTATTAAATACGAATAAATATGCTGCAGTAAAACAGAGCAAGTTTTGGAGAGACACAAACGTTAATGAAGTTAAAGCATTTCTTGCTGTAATAATTCTTATGGGTCTAAACCCTTTGCCAGATATTGAACTATATTGGAGTTCTGATCCATTTTACAACAACGGTGAAATTAGTAGTACCATGACTTGCAAAAGATTTAAGAAACTTCTGGAGAACATACATGCATGTGATATTACAACCCATTTACCCCGTGATCACATAGATCGCTATAGACTCCAAAAAATAAGACCTATGCTGACCATACTAAACAGAACGTTCCAGGAGAACGCAACCAATTCACAAAGCCAGTCTATAGACGAAAGTATGATCAAATTCAAGGGACGTGACAGCAAAAAGCAATATATGCCGAATAAGCCCATAAAACGGGGCTTCAAAGCATGGTGCCGTTGTGACTCAGAAACTGGGTATCTATATCAAACCGATATATACGTAGGAAAAGATAATGAACCCACCGAAGAAGGGCTGGGTTACAGAGTCATAAACAAATTAAGTCAAGGGCTACCAAGAAATACACTACTGGTTTTTGACAATTTTTTTTCATCCGTAGCTCTCATGGAATGCCTTTATAATAGAGGACTTTTTGCAATTGCAACTGTTCGAATGCAACGAAAAGGTCTTCCCAAAGATTTGGCTGTTCAAAAACCTCGAACTCCGGAAGAGCGACAAAAGATCAAAGAAAATAAACTCGCACCAGGTGAATTTACTTTCCGCGTTTGCCCTCCTTCAGCGGTTATAAAATGGAAAGACACAAAAGATGTTTACGTAATTACCACTGCAGTAGATCCTAGAAGAATTGAAGTAATCCAAAGAACCCAAAAGGACGGGCGAAAAAAGGACATGTACTGCCCATCTGCTATTGCCGAATACACGAGATACATGGGTGGAGTAGATCATTTTGATCACTTCCGAAGCTCGTATAGCATTGGTCGAAGGTCTAATAAATCTTGGTTTAGGATGTTCTGGTTTTTGTTCGAGAGCGCTGTGATTAATTCATATATTTTGTATAAACACAAGAATGAAACCCGACAAAACATACACAGGGATTTTAGATTGCGTTTGGCGAGAAGTCTGAAATCTGCTCATCTGTCACTAAAAAAACAAGATCCAGTGCTGTTCAAAAATAAAAAAGGCGGAGATTTTGGCGTGCCTGACGAGATAAGGTTGAGTCGGCAAGGACAACATTTTTTAAAATTGTCGACCTTCAAACGTTGCAGATTCTGCAGTACACGCAACCAAGAAAAACGTTCAAAATACGTATGCGAAATTTGTAATGTTGCATTATGCGTTGATCCATGTATGAAATCGTTCCACCAATCTCATTCTGGGGATTAAAACTATTTCATAATAAATAACATTAATAATAAATAAGTGATTCATAATAAAAATAATTTGTTTTACTTACCACAAAATAACCTCTACCTGAATTTAAAAAAATAAATATAATTGTTTTTAAAACAAATTATTTATTAATTTTCAAATAAATAATTAAATAATAGCAATTACAATTTAAAATAATAATGATCTAGTAATCAAACACTAAAATTATGAACACACAAACATTCGACATTTATATATAGTTATCACACATAAAGGGTAGTCTCTACCCAGGCAATGGGATTATGTTTTCCCACATTTTTTTTCAGGACTTTCAGTGTTTTTTTTTTCAGAGTGTATTGATAAGGAATCATACAGACCGCTATTCAAAGCCTAAATCCACGTATAATAACACTTTATTTCTTACAGCAGTTCTTCGGGGCCTGTTTAAGGGTTAAATAATTTTCTAGAAGATTTTTCAAAGTTACATTTAGATGGCCTTATGTTGTAGGACATTTCAACTTTAAACGGAGATGTACCAACAGAGCACAATGAACATTTTTTAATTGGTGAAGATGCCTGGTTTAAATAATTGATTTTTGTTTGAATAGCTTTGCTCCGAAATTTAGGGAAAATATGAGCTTGGATTGACTTGTCTGCTGTTTGAATAACATTATGGTGGTGTTCATCAATCACCGGTGAACCTACAACACAAAAAATAAATTTTAGAAAGGTTAAACTCTAAAGTAAAATAAGTATGTAAACAGGTATAAGGTGGGATGGGGTAAGACTATCACCGGGGCAAGAATATCATTCACAAATATCTCGATATGTATAGCGTAATTCCCAATGCCACGATGTCGGTACAACAGTACAGTCGTAAAAGTTCTCAGCTCAGTTCATAGATGTCGCTGACACGCGACAATAGTGCCAACATAACAAAATTAA
Organism: Melitaea athalia; assembly: GCA_905220545.2. Taxonomy (NCBI): domain Eukaryota; kingdom Metazoa; phylum Arthropoda; class Insecta; order Lepidoptera; family Nymphalidae; genus Melitaea; species Melitaea athalia. The sequence continues at coordinate 16,893,332 of HG992189.1, read as the reverse complement.
ATCTGTCATACGCGTCAAACTTTTCGGCAAGCGGTTGAGTGCCTACATGTGCTTACATTTTGCCATTAAAAAGTGATCAAATTGAAGTGTTCTGAATGTAAGTACCATTATATTAATACTCGCTTCTAACATACTATATTAATTGACTGTAAAACAAACGATTTGCTTGAATTTTCTACGAAACAAAAACTTAACCTAAAAAAATCCAAGTGGGGCAAGACAAACACTTTTTTAGGGGGAAGACTAACATACGTTCCAAATCAGATGTAATAAACCTTCCAGTTGAGGTTTTTTTACTGTGGTACCTAGACAAATAATTTGAGGTTAAATAAAATAAAAGTGATGACGGAAGCCAATTAAAATTAAAATAAAATTGCTCCGATACAATCCTTGTTTTTAATTGGCTGAAAAATAAGGATGGTAACGTTTTCATACAGGCTGATTTGTAAATAGTGAATAATAATTTGGCCTCAGTGCACGACTCCAACTCGTAATTGCCCGGTTTTTTTTTTAATTCAGTTCAGTCGATTATCCTTTTACAATATAAACGCAACTCATATTTTCGTTACAGAATAATGCAAGATGGTACGAAATTATATAAGAAAAACCGATCGAGCGGCTTCCTATAGTAGAGAACAATTATTAGAAGCAGTGGAAAAAGTTAAGAACGGCGAGTTGTCAGCTTATAGAGCTTCTTTGGCATACAAAATTCCCCGACCAACCATAGTAGCCCGAGTCTACGGTAGATATGGATTAAAATCTGACTCTTTAGGAAGAAGTACGTTTCTTAGTGCAGAGACAGAGAAAAAATTAGCCAAAAACTTACATATTATGGAAAAATATGGATTAGGTCTCACCAGAGAAGAAACATTCGAGCTTGTTGGACAATATATTGCCAAAAATAATATCCCTAATAATTTTAAAAACGGCACGCCAGGAGAAGACTGGTTTTTATCATATAAAAGCGGCATGCTTTGTCGGTTAAGAAACCTCAAGCCGTGGAAAATTCGCGTAAAAAAACATGTAACCCGTGGGTTATTTACTCATACTTTGATTTATTGAAAAATACCTTGGACGAGCTGGAGCTACACGATAAGCCTGAACAAATTTGGAACTTGGATGAAACTAGTTTCAGCAAGGATCCCAGCAAAACCAAAGTCGTAGGCCTTCGTGGTTATGCTTCGACAAGAACAATCGCCTCACCCGGCAAAGATAATACAACAGTTTTGTTGGGATGCAGTGCAGCTGGTGGTAAAACTCCTCCGCTTATAGTTTATAAGGGCAAAAATCTCTGGGACGAATGGATTTCGGCAGAGGGTTTTCCTGGAACTGTTTATGCGGCTACTACGAACGGATGGATGGAGAGTGAGGTGTTTGAAACATTCTTTCAAAAGGTGTTTCTACCCACCGTAGGTGATAGACGGCCAGTATTATTGATATACGATGGCCACTCTACGCATGTGGGGATCAATATTATTGAAAAAGCACGAGAAGCCGACATTACCATTATGAAAATTCCACCACACACGAGCGATAACTTGCAGCCGTTGGATTTGGCCGTCAACAAGTCTTTTAAAGACAAATGGGACCAGAGTTTAGTAAAGTGGCAAAGGCTACATGTTGGTCAAGCGTTGCCTAAAAAAGAATTTTCCAAGTTGATTGGTCAAGTCTGGTCCCAAATTGATCCCCAAGTTTGTGTAGCTGGGTTCCGTAAAGCCGGAATGTTTCCCTTTAATAGCAACGCAGTCCCTCAAGAAAAATTTAACCCGGACCAACTTGTGGAGTGGAAAAAGCATCAGAAACAGCTCACCAAATGCAATGAGATAACCACGTCATCTACAACTATTTCAAAAGATCTTGGGGTTCAACTTCAAACTGCAGTTCAGCAAATTCCTGGTACTTCATCATCGAAAGACCAGTTATTTATTCCAAAACTTGAAAACGTGGTTCCTTTGGTCCCTTCATTGCTGTCTATTTGCTTGAGTCGCTGGAATTTTTATACTAAAGCAAATATCGTATCGGAGCATGTTCAAAAGTCCCCAAAAGTTACAATTCTCGAAGATCGTCTTATAAAGCTCAACGTTACTTTCGAGGAGCTGTTGCTTGCAAAAATAAACGCGGGAACACATAATGTTAAAAGACGAAAAAAAGTAGCTAGCTGGGCCGAAATAATAACATCCGAAGTTGTGTATATAAAACAAAAAGATCTTGAAGAAGAAAAAAACAGAAAATTTAAACAAAAGGAAGAGAAACAACTAAGAAAAAATACCAAAGAAAAAAAAGAAAAACTAGAAAATAAGACCAATAACAGTCGCGGAGAGAGAAGAAAAAATCTGAAAAGTGACTCTTATCAAAAAAAGAAAAAATGAAGACTAATGATTCCACTAGTGACAGTGATATAGATATAAAATTGATGGATGAGAGTGATGTAGAAAATGGAGATTACTTCACAGAATTGCTACATACAAATAATGATGATACTGATGTTGTTGGAGAATGTGAAGACGAAGAAGAAGAAGCCGAAGTTGTGTATATAAAACAAAGAGAACTTGAAGAAGAAAAAAACAGAAAACTTAAACAAAAGGAAGAGAAACAATTTAAAAAAATACCAAAGAAAAAAAAGCAAAACTAGAAAAGAAGACCAATAACAGTCGCAGAGAGAGAAGAAAAAACCTGAAAAGTAAATCTAATCAAAAAAAGAAAAAATGAAGACTAATGATTCCACTAGTGACAGTGATATGGATATAGAATTGATGCATGAGAGTGATGTAGAAAATGGAGATTACTTCACAGAATTGCTACAAACAAATAATGATGATACTGATATTGTTGGAGAATGTGAAGACGAAGAAAATAATTATGATGAACCACCAACAAGTAACGTCCACAAAGGCCAATGGGTCTTGGTAAAATTTACTACTAAAACGAGTGTTAAACACTACATTGGAGTAGTTACGGAGTTGAACTGTGACGGTATCCCAACTGTAAAGTTTGTCAGGAAAAGTATATTTAGAGGCGGTGAGAATAAAAGTACATTTGTTTTCCCAAACGTACCTGACATTTGCGAAGTCAGACATCTCGACGACATAGAATGCAAGCTACCGGACCCAATAATAGGTCGAAGAGGACAAATATTTTTTAAAATGTCTTCAAGGCTATAATATTCAATAGATTTTGAAAGTTTTATTGTTAATTTCTGAGACTGAATTAGTGCCATACTTAATAATAAGATGAAAATAGTTTTTTTTTTATAATTTTTTTTATTGTTAATTTCTGAGACTGAATTACTGCCATCCTTAATGATAAGAAGAAAATAGTTTTTATTTTTATAATTTTTAAGAAATTTAATAAAGAATTCATAAATTTCTGTTCATTTATTTTATAAATTTTGTCTTTGTCGTAAGTCCTTGGAATACAGTTTATTTTAGCAGTATTTTTTTGATTATAACAATTTGGGGCAAGACTAACATATACATACTAAATTATACAATTAAAACTCAAAGGTTTCGTACATCTGATTGCGATATTATGTTAGTCTTGCCCCAAATTGTTATAATCAAAAAATACTGCTAAAATAAACTTTATTCCAAGGTAATAAAGTTTAAATTTAATTGAACATATTTGAAGAAATGTGATTTTGTTTCGGAAAGTGCATAAAGTCCATATTTTGCACCAAAGAGTGCAACTGTTAGTCTTACCCCAGACCTGGGGGAAGACTAACAGTTTTACCTACCTAAATATTTTTTTAAAAATATATGTTCAGAACACATCAATTGGAATTTATTAATTATTTCATATATATATGCTGTGATATATATATGTATGATAATATATGTGCTGTGTGGTTACGGCACTAAAGAATGTAGCCACCCCCTCTCTTCCCGTGGGTGTCGTAAGAGGCGACTAAGGGATAACATACATAGTTCTACTACCACCTTGGAACTTAAAAAGCCGACGGTTGGCGGGATAACCATCCATGCTGGCTTTGAAATACAGAGGCCAAAGACGGGCAGCAGCGTCTTCGGTGCGACAAAGCCAGCCCTGCGGTCACCAACCCGCCTGCCCAGCGTGGTGACTATGGGCAAAACACATGAGTTCGCGTCATAATGTCGGGCGCGAACTTGTGGAGGCCTATGTCCAATAGTGGACTGTGATAGGCTGAAGTGGAATTATTTCATAAAAAACATAAGATTTTTTCGTATGTGCTTCATTGTCAACTCAAAGATAGGTTAAACAGTTTAGTCATTAAATCCGATATAAGCTGTCCAACAGAAAACTATGTTTGACTTACCCCACCTCACCTTAATCTTATTAATTAATATTTTAGGGTTTTACTTTATTTAATAGTTATTTATATTTCGAGGTTTAGTAAAATAATAAACATTTAATATACAGGTATATTTATACCTTCATTTTCTATAGATATGTTTTTAGATTCAGGATGTTGTATAGCACTTCTTTCTCCAAACTCTTTTTCACATTCTTCAATAGTCATCAATCTTCGTTTTTTTACAATGAATGGTCGTTCTGTAGTGTTTGGTGTTCGAGATTTTCTATCTGGTTGACAATCAAATTTTGTTGGCATACACCCAGGTTTCATACGAACTTGTGACACAAATCCCATCACATGGTACTCCATATAATTTTCCATAATTATTTTTTAAAGGGTGATTTTTTAACATTTTGATGTAACCATAATCGAATTATAAATTATTTGAATGATTTAAACCTGAATATTATATCTCTATAAGATAATTGTTTACGCCAATCGCGTCCCTACGGCGATGGCGTTATGACTCAGTTTCGCGGTCCGCGGTTAACCGGCGGTTGTGTGAAGTTTCGAGACCTATGCGGCCGTTCGCCGCTTGGTGTTGCGTCATTACCTCGTTTGCCGCGCGCCCGCGCCTCCGATACGCTTGACTTACCAGTCGTAACTTGAGCTCGATCGAAGAGCACGCCTGTATCTTTGTACTAGACGTCCAGCTGTTAGATTTGACCTACTGTTTGCGTGCGACCACGCGGGTCGGGACGGATTTGACGTGAGATAATTACTGACGATAATTTCTGCTTCTGAACTTTTATATAACTATCGAATATCCCTGAGTGCGTCCGTGAGACATAGTGATAGTGAAAACGCGTTGCAAACCGTTGTAATTTACTGTGATAGTCGCGCGTTCCGCATTACGCCATTTTGTTCGCGACCGTATGATTGTTCGAGTACCTTTTGTAACAAATACTGTTAATTTGTTGTTACTTGTGCGAATTAATATTAGTTTGATCGTGAATCGACTATAGAATTCAGTGACGGTGTTCGCTTGTGAAGTGAATGTAGGAACTCGCTTACTGCCGACTTAAGGCGCGCTCGCCTCGCTTACTGCCGACTTAAGGCGTGCTCGCCGCGCTTACTGCCGACTTAAGGCCGTTCGCTCACTAGCGCGCATGGGTCACGCGTGGGACACGAGGGCCTCACTTCTCAAGGACCTTCGGGACACATCTTACACACTTACGTCACAACACACCTACCTACATACACACCCCCCCGATGGGCCCCGATCTCTGAGGCTCTGCTGGACTGGCTAGGGCCGCAACAATAATAATGATATTAAATGGTTTTTTAAAGAAATAAAAATTTTTGAACGAATTGTTTTTTTCATACAAATAGAAGATTCTCTAAAATGGAGTCAGACAATTTGCTAATTAGAATGTCGATGTGCATCATGATATTAGATAATCGTGTAAAATCATATTAATTTATTGCTATAAAAATTCCAAAAATGAAGGTGATGAAATTATATTTCTAATAATCATTAATCACATCTTTTTGTTTTTTAATTTCATCAGAAATAAATTATGCATAAAAACATAATTTTTTTTATTTTAAAAGAAAGTTTTGTAGAAGCTCCAAGTCATGGACAAATTGTTATGCTCATAGGTTTTTTTTCGGAGTCAGATTTCAAATAAAGTTGGACGAACAAAATTATGCTTTTGTTTGAACAAAGTCTTACTATGAAATCGGCACTTTATTGTTGCAGAAGATGCAGTGATAAATGAAAAGGATTCAAGTAATGATTGTCAAAAAAATGGTCCTAACATTGATGGAACTGCCGTGACTGCAGATAGGTATCTACTCCACTCAATTTCCAAAAAAGAGACTCTTCGGCTGATCGATCCTCCAAGCTTAAGACAAAAAATCGAAATAAAAAGAAATCGAAGGCCAAGGATGCGACCTCGTTATCAGATCCTAACATTGATGACAATGCCACAACTGCAAGTACCTCCACTACACTCGCTGTGGCAAAAAGTAACTCTTCGGTTCGTCAATCCACCAAGCTTTCGTTACGTGATGCAAACAAAACAAAATTGCCGCTCAAGGATGGGAGCTCTTCCTCAAGCAGCTCTTCTGGATCTGGTGAAGATTCAGATTCTTCTGGAGACAGTTCACCAACTTCACCTGGTGATGACACTGGTGATGACACTGGTGATGACACCGCATCAGATAAATAAGTCTAAGATGGTCAAGATAGTTATTTTGTACTTTTATACTTTTCTTTTTTGCAAATTGTTTTTGAATAGTTACACGACAAAATTATTTTTGGCAGAAATTGAACTAAACTTCCATAAAAAAATAAAAAACTAACCATTTCTATAGTAATTCTATCTGTTTCTACATTTTTTTTCAAATGAACATGTATAATTATATTTAATAAATATAAAGAAATATGTACTGAAAAAAATTTAATTTGATTGCGAAAATCATGATAAAATTCAGGCATCTGAATTGTAAATTCTTAAAGGATCACCCCATTAAATTTATTAGGTTATAAGCTAAGCCCTTTCTGGAAATCCAAACATACTTTTTATCACAGTCAATAAGTGTTGACGAATAGGTATCGATAGAAAAAATTGTCATTTGATTGTGAAAATCCTGGTGAAAGCCAGGCATCTGAATGTAAATTCTAGAAGGATCACCCCATTAAATTTATTAGGTTATAAGCTAAGCCCTTTCTGGAAATCCAATCATACTTTTTATCACAGTCAATAAGTGTTGACGAATAGGTATCGATAGAAAAAATTGTCATTTGATTGTGAAAATCCTGGTGAAAGCCAGGCATCTGAATGTAAATTCTAGAAGGATCACCCCATTAAATTTATTAGGTTATAAGCTACGCACAATCTGGAAATCCAAACATACTTTTTTTCACATTCAATGAGTGTTGACACATATGTACCAATAGAAAAAATTGTTATTTGATTGTGAAAATCCTGACGAAAGCCAGATATCTGAATTTTAAATTCTACAAGGATCGCCCCATTAAATTCTTTAAGTTATAACCTAAGCCCGTTCTGGAAATCCAAACATACTTCTTTTCACATTTAATAAGTGTTGACAAGTAGTTATCGATAGAAAAAATCGTCATATTTTGATTCTGGAAATCCTGATCAAGACCAGAAGTGAAAATCGCAAATTCTAGAAGGATCATCCTCTTGAAATTTTTAAGAAACACAACAGACTTTATCTGGATACTCCCATTTATTGACATAAAATAAACTTTGTTAATCGGAATAACTGGATATCCACGTAAGAAATAATCTTCCATATACACTCCAATAGAACTTATTCACCCCAATTGCATTTTAATCGGTATTGGTAATGTAAAAGGAATTACTGCGACAAAAGCACAATAGATTCCAATATAATTTTTTTTATTGGAATCTATTGGACATTTTATCACATATATGATCCACAAGCAAAATTTTCTTCAAGTTTTATTCTGCACGAACCCTGCTCTATATTTACGGCGGAGGCATATGCAGTATATTTAGACTTTCCCTTATGGACGACGCTAATTTATGATAGTTCTGAGGAAGTAAGTGTGTCAGTAACGAAAAATTCATTGCAATATTTATCACATTTAAAGAAGACGTTTCAAGAACCAGTGACAGCATCGTACTTTATACAACAACAATGTGAATTATTAAAACAGTCATATTCAGATAGCAGACAATTTGTTAGTGAAAATCGCGCTATCAATAGAAAAGTAAGAATAAATATTGATCATAGCTATCTTAATTTTCAAGAGAATTGGATGGGAAAAAATGAATTTGTTGCTACTAAATTAAACGTTCAAGAAGATTCAACAGTAAATAACATTCATGAAACACGTGTCGAAGGAAATACGTTAAGAACTGAAGAAACAAGTCTTAAACAGAAAGAAATGTTTTGTGATGGTACTAGTAATCAAGACATTCAAAATAATATTGAACAAAATATCGATATTATAAATAATAATATATGTTCTGAAAATAATAGAAGATCTGGAGAAATGCATAAGAAGTTTGGTAGTAACCATAGCACACTTTCTGTCGATGTGGAAATTTCGGCAATATCTAATGGTGAGAATTATTTGGAATCAGAATGCCATAATGCTTGTCAAATATTACATTCAACTCCAGTTACATCTACTAATCATTCAATAATGCATTCAAGTCATGTTACAAAAAAAGAATTATTTGAAAATGAAGATTATTTTGTATATGAGAGCCAATCTGTTACTGAGATACTCGGTTCAACACCGGCTATATGCGAAACTATTAATACCGAATATGAAGGTAATAAATGTAACCAGAGATCAGAAGAGATTGATCAAAGAAAAAATAATGACTGCAACGACTTTGGTTCGAAGACAGATGATTTTAAACAAACAAGTCAGCGACAAAATACTATTGGTTACGCTTCTAATTCCAACATAGATGACTACGCTTGTATATTAAACGATAGTTATAACATTTCTCTTGAGCATGATTATTGCGTACGTACATCACCAACTGTAGAGCACGCTTCAGAAAAGACTTGCAATCAGATTGCTGATTGCAATCGAGTGGATGTACTAAAAACAAAAGTAAACAACGATACTAAAAAAATGACGGATAAAGAAGTAATTAGTTTACACAATAAATATCAAGTTGACGAGAAATCTGATGAGTATCTTTCTGCAAATAACAAAGCAGAAAATAAGGTAAAGACTACAAAGAATAAAAGGAGCAGCAAATACTGTGTTCCTTTTCCGGGTGCAGGTATTTTTTATGAACAATCTCGAAAACAAGTGCAACGCCAGCCTGTCATTCGTAATGAAGATAATTTACCGCTTAGAAAAGTTAACAAAACCAAATATGCTGTAAGAAACTCGTCAGCTTTTGACGCTATTATCGAGGTACTAGTTTTTGGTTACAAAAACACAAAAAGTTGTCAAAATTACTGTGAAGATATTGTTTTTTTACACTATGCTGTAACAAACATAATTAACGTAGTTGTTTCATTTGCTACAAAACAGAATTTCAGAAATTTATACAAAACGCGATTGCTTATTCTACATAAACATGGTATTAAGCGTAAAGATGAAATTTTTTGTGGTGACAATATTGGTGTCTTTTTGTCAAAAATCATGGAATCTAATTATTCTTTCAATGAAACGATAACATGCCAAATTTGTAAACTATCAACTTTTTACTCGGAGAAAAGAATCATGATATCAGATGATGTTCCATTCGAATTTGAAGACTTTTCTCAGATTATTCATACTTACTTTGCAAACAGAAATACGTGTATTTGGTGTAAAAGTCAACAGATAACAATAGTTCGTAAAGGACAATGTCCATTTTCGGCTATTCGTGGACAGGATGCTCACAAATAAATAATTACACGAAAAAATATATTTCATTTTTTAACTTATATACGCGAATTATTTTTGTATCAATCTACTTTTTTAAAATAATATGTTTAATAAAACATTACACTGATTAACTCTTCCTATTGTCACCAATTGTCACATACACAGAGTAGTGTCACGTCAGTAGAATTGCAACATTATTCGATATATCGAAATATCGATTTTATTTCGAAGTTTCAATTCTCACGACAAAAGTTAAGTTTGGTAAGATACACTTATAAATTATTATATATAATATTATAGTTAAATTAAGTATTACTTTTACTTGAATAACATATTATTTTATATACGTAGCTTTTATAATATTTCACGATAATGAACAATATATCGATGTTTTGCAAACATGCTTGAATCGATGCATTGTTTGCATCCGCAACTGTCAATCGGAATCGGAGTAATCTAATCTACGTTCAACTGTCAACTTGTCAAGTCGCATTCGCTTTGTTTTTGGCATCCAGTGTGACCGTTTGCAGTAGATTGACTACTGAAACAGTAGATTTTCATTGAAAAATTGGTGGTGCAGTAGATTTTCAGTATTTTTTGAAAAAGTAGCGGATTTCAGTAGAATATCCTGGATATATTTTTAACTTTAGCAAATATTTTTCTCATAACACGGCAACATCGAAAATGTAAACAAATTACCTCTGACAACACTGTCAGTGATTCGACTGATTCGTTCATGATTCGTTTAACTCGGTTGGCACCACTGCGAATCACGTTTCATCTAGCGTTTCTTGAGCGTTTCATTGTCTTGAAAGCACAGAGTATAGTAATAATACTTACCTTGAAAGTTATTGCCAGCATGAAGCGTAAATTTGAGCAAAATTATCGGGCTGAGTGGGAACAGAATCCGTTATTTTCGTCGTGATTGTGTAAAGATAAAAACAGCAACAATCATGCTTATTGCAAAGCTTGCGGTATTAAAATTTTAAGCAGATTGGCGTCAATTAAAGAGCATAGTGCAAGTACTAAACATGAAAACAAAATGAAGCATTACAGTGGCCGATCGAATGTATGTGTATCTTACTAATATTATAAACGCGAAAGTTTGTATGCATAGATGTTTGTTCCTCTTTCACGCAAAAACTACTAGCTATTCTGGCGTACTCTGCAAAAACTGTGGAGTTTACATGTATACAGTGTATGAGAGAAATGTTTATCTTAATTAATCCTACAAAAAATCCGCGACAGCATATATCTATCTTTTATTAGTAAGCCATAATTATCGCCAAAACAGTGAACCATAAATACAATAAAATTTGATAATACATTTTTCTAATGCACATTTGGTAGTAACAAATTGATTTTTATGTCAAAATAAATACTTTTATTAAACTTCGTCTTTTACGCTATATCATTTAGACTATAATTAATATTTTAATAGTCACGACGATTTTATTAATCGAGTGCGCATTTCTATGGCGAGGGGCGAGGTGGAGAACGAGGTCGCTCATCGCTAAGTTAAGTTTCACTTTCTTTCTCACTTTATTTCAAACTAACGGAAGGGACTGGACCCCACGACACAGGGAATCCTAGTGGGGGGCCAGAGATATATTGTTCTTTTAGTATAAATAATACTTTAATATAAATAAATAAAATAAAAAAAGTATGCGACCCGAACCACCGTTTTGCGAATAGAATAATAATTATAACTACGGAAGCGTGATTTTGATTTTCAATTAGCAAATAAGAATAGTATTTTGGATATTAATTAGTATGTAGCTATAATTTTACAGCCGAAGAAACAAAGATTTTTTTCTTTTACAAACATTTCTTCTTCGACACAATATCTGCGTGGATCTAAACAAACGATAAGAAAATTTTCCACTAACGGTCTCGACACTTGCTGACGGTCACCTTTACCTTTTGTTTATAGATACATATGGTGTAAAAATTTTGGTTTATATAAAATTAAATTTAAAACTCTTGAGCAAAACCGAAACATGACAATGATGACTAATTAATTTGTACTAATTTAATTAGTCATCATTGTCATGTGTATATTGTCATTGTCATGTGTTATAACGTGTGTATCTAATAATTTATTAATTAAACCTGATTATATTAACTTGTGTATCATTTATGTCTCATCAAAAATTATCAATTTAAGTGAATTTAAATCACAAACTACGTCAGTAGAATTTCAGTAGTTTTTTCCAAAACGTTAGTAGATTTCAGTAGAAAAGTAAGTTACATTTTGTCAATATCAGTAGTTTAGCGGTTTTTGAAAACGGTCACACTGTTGGCATCGTTGAACGTTGATAGTTTCGTCTGTGTTTTTCATCATTACTACGATCTTTGGCTTACGAAAATGGATTTGGACCTTGCTTCTCACGTTGACCCTGGCACGCTTACGGACCCCGAAACAAATCCTATCGTTGACCCCGGCTTGAATATGGATATTGTGCATCACTTGCACACGGACACGATCCACACGGAGGACTTGGAGGAGGCAAATACATTGTCTTCAGAGGAAACCGTGCAAACAGTGCATTGTTTAAACTGTGGTACTGACATCACGCAAAGGAGAAGCCATTGTCTTAACCTTATTGAGGTTAGATCTGTTATTACACAGTGGGTCGCTCCGCAAGTGGTACGTATATAATATACCTACTTACGTTACGATAGTTATCATTACTGTCTCGATAACTTCTATTATGTATTAATTGTAATGTTTCGGTTACAGATTGGAAATGGTGATATGATATGCCATTCTTGCTGGGTAATGGCTTTAAATATTAATCGGGAATTCAGTAATGAACAGCCCTCAACTAGTGGCCATCGAAGAATTCTTTGCGTTAACTGCGGATGTTCACTTGCACGAACTAGATGGCACACACTGTGTACTGACACAGAAAGGGATGCACGTATTAGAAATACAATAATAAACTGGATATTACCCCGACAAGTAAGTATTTTGTAATTCATTGAAATCTGATCTGTTCTGCACTACTAAGATGATCTTCGTTTACAACAACAAATACTTAAAATATATAATGTAGTATCTTATATTAATAAAAAAATTCTTTGTTTTAGTTACAATCATCTGATAAGATTTGTCATCCTTGCTGGCAACGAAGTGATCAAGCATCAACCCATTCAGCAACACCAACAACAAGCCCTCAAACAATAGATTTGCCTCATCTAACAAGAGCATCAGGCAATCAAGCAAAATGCTTTTTTCCAGAATGTACTTCAACTGAAAGACTTACTGTTCCGAAATGGCTAAGGGTAAAACTTTTTACAGATTTTAAGTTTTATGTGCCTAACACATGTAGAATTTGTAGATTTCATTTATATAATGATGACTGGCAACGCTTAGCTAGTGTACCTGACCCAATTCACAGTTTCACCGCTAACCAAATTGAAGATTTTGCGTCATTTGTCAATGAAAAAAAATTAATGAAAAAAAATTAATATTAGATTTTACAAATATTGATGTGATGTCTGATGACTTACTTCGTTATTGGATTGGCCTAACAAAGGAACAATTTAGGCAGCTCCTCTTAGAGATAACCACTTTGTCACAAAATAAAAAAGGTGAAATAGCTCTTGCTGTTTATTTATTAAAATATATATATAACGAATATATAATAACGATATAATAACGATAACGAATGACACAGACTACTACTATCAGAGAAGTAGAATAAAAATTTAAAACATTTTTTTAAATTAATGTATTGAGTTATGTCAAAAGTCGTAGAACAAATATTGTTGTACATGATGTTAGCTATCTTGTCATGCGAGGTTGCCGATGTTTTAAAAGTAACCCTGTATACTTCGTTGATAAATAAATCGATTATTGTATTACTACTAAGTTATTATACTAACTGTATTATACTAACTTATTGTTTAATAAACGTCTGCACAAATTGAATAATTTACGTATAAAAATTTTATTTTAGTTTTACAATGCAATATCGAAACCGAAAGTGTAAGAACCGTAGTTTCTTTCTTTTCTTATTAATTTGTTTTCAAAATTTAGTATAAGAATAAAATTGCACTTTTTAAAATGTATGTGTCTTATACAGATGATACCTGCATTTTCAAAATCAATATTGTAAAGTTAATATAACAAATTAAATAAAATATGTTGTCAAACCCTGCTGCGTGTGTTGCACTGCCTCTGAATATTTCTATATCTAGCTATGAAATGAAGTTTCCTTAATTTTTTTTAATTGCAAACAGTAAGTTGTCATAATGGTAAACATTACTTGCTAAGATTGCAAACATTAAGTTGTCATAATGGTAAACATTACTTGCGAAGATTGCAAACATTAAGTTGTCATATAAATGGTAAACATTACTTGCAAAGATTGCAAACAGTAAGTTGTCATAATCGTAAACATTACTTGCGAAGATTGCAAACATTAAGTTGTCATAATGGTAAACATTACTTGCAAAGATTACAAACAGTAAGTTGTCATAATGGTAAACATTACTTGCGAAGATTGCAAACATTAAGTTGTCATAATGGTAAACATTACTTGCGAAGATTGCAAACAGTAAGTTGTCATAATGGTAAACATTTGATATTAAGATAACTTTTATTAGTTGGGATGTTTTCTGGCATTATCAATCGACTATTTTTAGGTTATTCAAAAAATCATTTTGATTTAAGATAAAATATTTGAAGTTGACAGCTTTCTTTTATTATTGAATATTGTTTATAGAGATTAAATTAGGTGTAATTGAGACAACTAACACATTTCTAATAATTAATTCTAATGCTGAAATTGCCTTATTTTTTCTTCAGTTTTATTTAATTTTCCCTAACCTTTCACAATTAAATAAAAAATAAATGTTTTCTTTTCAGATGAACTTCCACAAGAAGCAACAACGACAGCCATGCTGATAGAAAAAATAGACCAGCTGTTCGACACCTTAAATGGCGATACACCTGATCGGAAAAGAGGAAAGAAAAAAAATAAAAAATAAAATTTGATGTTGAGGGGGTGTGTTAAAATAAAGCAACATTCAATTTTTATAAAATAATGTTTTTTTATCTATGGTGTTTTCACATAACTAGTCTGTGGCATAGTACTAAGATGTCTGCTTCCTGTGGTTAAAGTAAAACTGCCTCTGATAATTTGTAATAGTTATAATTAATAATAAACGTTCTTTAGACCAAAAAGTGTTTCTATACAATCCAAGTTCACAGTTCTACTGCACGAGCACATACTCATGCGAACAAAAATAATAATTTGAAAAATTCTACCATATTAGATGTGATTTCTAAAAGCCGTGCGATTGTTACTCATTTTAAACAAAGCTGCAAGTCAGCAAATATTCTTAGAGAAATGCAGACAGAAATGAATGTGGAAATACTTAAGGTTAAGCAAGATGTTCCAACGAGATGGAACTCTACATTTTTCATGTTCCAAAGACTATTACGAATCAAAGTTCCATTATCAGCCGCATTGGCTTTACTTGACAATCCACCTCCAGGCTTAAATTCAGACGAATGGTTCGTCTTGGAAGATTGTGTCTCGGTGTTGGAACCGATCGAAAAAATGTCCGCCACATTGTCTGGGGATTCCTACCCAACTTTGTCCAGCATAATTCCTCTAGTAAGAGGTTTACAGCATTCTATTGTAAAAAAATCCTTAAGTACGGCAGCAGGTGAACATTTGCGAAACTCGCTACTGGTCGTTATTGACAAAAGATTAGGTGTGTATGAGAGTAACAGAACGGCAGCAAAATCCACTATTTTAGACCCACGCTTTAAGAAAAAAGCGTTTGGTACCGAAAGTAATGCCGAAAATGCAATCAAATTTGTAATAGAAGAACTCGCTCAGTGGCATGTACAACTTCAACCAGCAAGGACTTCACCCGTACCTTCAACATCTCAAGTTGCGGCTGATGATGATGATGAGCTCTGGTAGTTCTTAAATAGTAAAGTCAGTGAGAGTGCCACACAACAAACGCCAATATCTTCGGCTTCAGTAGTTCTTAAACAATATTTAGATTTAAATAACCTAGATAGGAAACAAGATCCGTTGCAATTTTGGGAAGAGCGAAAAAATATTTTTCCATCTTTATATAAAATGGCGTTGAAATATTTATGCATACCTGCGACATCTGTGCCATCAGAAAGGCTTTTTTCCTGGATTTGGAGGCTGGATTCCTTACCAATCAAAGACGTAACAGACTCTTACCAAAGAAGGTAGATCAAATTTTATTCTTAAATTCATATTGTGCACGAAAAGCCTATAGTGCTGATTATACATGAGACGTATACAAACGTATTTATTTGATTTAAAGTTGATTTAACGGATAATACTTGATTTTATTATTACTTTTTGTTATTAATTATGCTGATTTTAATCATAATTAAAGAAGTATTGTCATTACCTACGTGTTTAAAAGCCAATACATCTATAAGTCCCTCTTTCCTTAACTAAACCTTACCCTACCACACTGTTTAAACTCAAAATCTCGACTCATTCGTAATGTAAACCGAACCGCCAAAATAAACTGTCACTCGAATAATAATGTAAACGAGCAACGAGTTATAACTCGCCAACTCGGCCTCACATGCGGATGACTCGACATACGAGTACGAATACGAATTTGACTACAATGCTTTCGCAAATTCGTCGCGCGAATTGATGACTCCGACGACGAGCGACGTGACGATTCGAATCAATTCGAATTGCGATTCGAATCAAGAGTAACTTTAATTCGAATGATTCGAATTGAAAAAAATACAATTCGTCTCATCGCTATCTCAAGCTTATTTATCAAATATTATCCGAAGCACAAGATGTGGATATTATCACACTATGGTTGAAAAGATGGCTACGTTTGGGAGCAAAGCCTCCGCACGAAGCGGTATCTGATTGAGCTCGTGCTCTATTAAATGCAATGTCGATTGCATTTAATGATATGCCTCTTAAGAATTATATTGGAGTTTGTTTTGAAAATCTCCAAAGTAAAACAACAACAGATATTACTACTCACATCAGATTAGATGTAGCGCATTTCGTGCACACAATAACAAGATAGAAATGATTTAAAACAGTAGGTAATTCATTCATCTGTGAAGAAATTATGTACTTACTGTATATGCCTTTTAATCGATTGTAGTAACATCAAATCTTTTGAACATATTTTGTTACTAATTTTAGTTGTTTGTAACAACGAGTACGAAGATAGCATTATTTCAATTAACGGTGAAACTATCACACCCGCAGATGCAAAATCAGAGTTGGGAAATTTGATTTCAAGCAGAAATATGCAAGAGTTTTTGTTGAATGTAACGCAAGAAATTAATAATAAAAAATAAAACCATCGCTCCTATCTACGCAATTCGCAATACCAGGATATGTACTGATTTGTAATGACAGGGTTGGTAAGGGGGGCGGAGGGGTGGCTATCTATCTTCGTTCTGAAATTAAGTATACGGTCGTCGACGCATCTCCTTCAAATTATTCAGAATCAGCTGAACACCTAGCTATTATCTACACCATAGCAAACTATTACTTATAGCCTTTTGCCCGAATCTTAATATTGATTATTTTAATGGATTTGATACTATCCTTAACAAATACCGTATCATTTACCAACATGTAATTATAATGGGTGATTTTAACACTTGCCTAATGAAAAATAACCTTCGTGCTCGTAATCTACATTCCTTACTGTCATCTTACAATCTTCATCACTTACCCACTTCTACGACTCATCATTTTCCTGATTGCACCCCTTCTCTATTGGATTTAATGATTGTGTCTTCGATTGATAATGTTCCAGCTCATGGCCAACTTGCCGCATCATTTTCCTATCATGATCTACATTTCCTGTCCTATCGTGTGCGCCCCCCTAAACGTAAACCTCAATTAATTTTTCGACGTAGTTTTAACCATATTAACAAGGAGGCGCTGGAAAATGACGCTTCGAACATTGATTGGTCTGATATATTGAGTGGCATCAATGTCGACGAAAAAGTTGAAAGCTTTAATGCGAAGATTTTAAGCCTTTATGATCTGTATGCACCACTTAAGAGAATCAAAGTCAAGCATAATCCCGCTCCCTGGCTTTCCGATACTATCAAGGAACAAATGGCATTAAGAGATCGCGCCAAAAGGAAATTCAAGCTTTGTCCTTCCAAAGATAATCTGCAAAAATTCAAAACTCTTCGTAATCGATGCAACCGCCTGTGTCGTGCCGCCAAACGTCAATATTTTCACTCTTCTCTCAAAAATAGAAGTACTGCAGATGTTTTGGAAATTTCTTAAGTCCGTGGGTATTGGTAAATCACCCATCCTTTCACCTAGCAATTTTGACTTAGACGCTCTCAACAATTTTTTCTCACACTCTCCTACGAGACTGTGTTCTAACGTCAAAAAAGGCACTCTAAAATATCTATCAGAATTAACAATACCCAATACTCCATTCTCATTTGCACCTATAACTGATTCAGATATTAAAACTGCAGTCCTTTAAATTTCATCGCAAGCCGCTGGCTATGACAAATTATGTTTGAAAATGATTACGCTGATTCTTCATTTCCTATTACCGATTCTTAGCCATATTTTTAAGTACTCTCTTACCACAAGTACCTTTCCGAAAGCCTGGAAACTAGCAAATGTTATTCCTTTGCCTAAAGTTACTAATCCTTCTTCTTTAGCTAATTTCCGACCTATTTCCATATTGCCTACTCTATCTAAAGTTTTTGAATGCATTGTCCACAAGTAGTTCTCTTCCTTTTTATATTCTAATGATCTTCTTAATTCATATCAATCTGGTTTTCGTCCAGGCCATAGCACAACTTCAGCCGGGCTAGCATGCGCGCCACGACAAAAGTTTGTCTACCCCTTTTCTCGTATTATCTCTTTATGTCTACAGTAGCTAGCATGCGTGCACGTGATACTCTTTTCGTCACGACAATTGAAGAGATAACAAGAAATTTTAGTTATCGTAGTTTTGTTGGCGTGATTTTGACGTTTTAAGAAGATAAACTACTCGTTGTCAATATTAGAAAGACTACGATAAACGAAATATATTAAAATTATAAATATTATTATAATATCTTTTGTATACCATGGCGTTTCCGTTCCGTTTTGTCTTCGGAAGAGAATTATGTCTCTCGTATTGCGCATGCTAAGGTAATCGAGAAAATACTCGATGTAGACATTATCTATCTCTCTCGTCAAGAGAATAACTCGTTGTACGCATGCTAGCCCGGCTGCTCTTATCAATGTAACTGACGACATTCGCCTAGCTATGGAGAATAAATCGTTAACTATCCTTATAGTAATTGATTTTAGTAATGCTTTGAATTCTATCGACTTCGACATCCTTCTTGGCGTACTAAAATCTATCAATACTTCTTCATCCGCGTTAGCGTGGTTTGAATCTTACCTTCGAAATCGTTCACAGCGTGTTCAAGTAAATACATCTTATTCCAACTGGTGCAATCTTACTGTGGGAGTTACCCAAGGTGGCGTACTTTCCCCTCTTCTTTTCTCTGTTTTTATTAACTCGATCACTAAGGTCATATCTTCCAAATACCACTTATATGCCTACGATTTGCAGATATATCGCCATTTTAAGTTACATGACGTCACGTCTGCTATTGCCTCTATCAATGATGATCTAAGCGCCTTAGAATCTAAGGCGTATTACTGAATGGGCTGATAGTTTCGGTCTTACTGTTAACCCGGGAAAAACTAAAGCGTTAGTCATAGGTAGTAAACGCATTCGCTCTCAACTTGATATAGCTGACCTACCCCCTATTACCGTCGACGACGTTCCTATTATACTTTTTCCGACTCGGCTAAGAACTTAGGCGTTGTTTTTGATTCCAATCTTAACTGGAATGCCTATATCAATGAGATCAGTCGTAAGGTATATTTTTCGCTCCATTCTCTAAAGGCACTACAAAAATTTTTACCCTTCAAGACTAAAGTTTCTCTCGTGCAAACTCTCATACATCCGATCATTGATTACGCTGATGTCACTTGTTTAGATGTCACCGAAGAATTACTTAACAGACTGGAGCGACTACAAAATTCATGCTTGCGTTTCATTTTCGGCTTAAAAAAATATGATCATGTAAATCACTTTCGTAAGCAGCTCCAATGGCTACCTATCCGCCATCGTAGAAACTTTAGAATACTTTGTTTCCTTTTTAAGACTCTTTGATCCTTGTTCTCCTTCGTATCTACGGGGCCGCTTCTCTTTCTCTCACGCTATGACGCGCGACTCACGCGCATGATTCTCCGTGTAGATCTCATAAACGTTCTCTTCTTCAGATACCCACTCACCGTACCGATTTTTATTCCTACTCCTTTACTGCACATTCCGTTAGACTTTGGAATTCCCTACCATACGAAATTCGCGATTGCGAAACATTATCACTATTTAAGAAAAGAGTGAGAGAATTCTACCTAAATCAATCATAATCTAAAATCAATTTAATTAAGTGTCTTCATGCGTATTAGAATATATTATCGTATGTACTATATTATTTGTATCTATGTGTGTATACTTTTTTATGTATGTATGCTTTTCAAATTGTAGAATTATGTATTTATCATATTATATATTTATTTTTAGTATTTTTATTTTTTATTTTTATTGTACACGCTAATTTTGCGATTATTTTATAATTTTCCTGTGGCAGGACTACTGGAAGAGATTCCATCATGGGATAAGTAGTGCCTTTGTACCGGCATTGTTTTGTGCTATTTGTTGTATATTGTTTTCTAGTGTACAAAAATTGTTAAATAAATAAATAAGATACTTATTTTTTTTTTCACTTTATATTTTGTCTTGCAAGCCCTATTAAAACACCTTAAAACATAAAAATATTTTTTTTTCTTTTTAATTTAATAATTCACGCAATAGAGGGTTAATAAAATTCTCGTCAATTGTTAACGATCTCCAGGCGATTGAAGTCAAAATTGATGATGAAGATAAGATTTGTTACCTGCTATCATCACTGCCCAAAGAATATGATGCTGTAATAACGTCTATTGAGACCATGGCTACAGAGAAAAAACTGACATCTGATTTTGTAAAAGCCGATTGTTAGACGCCGAGACAAAAATAATCACAAACAAGGATACGACCGAGCAAGAGAGTGCATTCATCACATGTTACACCTGTGGTAAGCCGGGACACAAAAGCTAACAGTGTAAAGAGAAAACCAATGAACGGAAGCCACATCGAGGCAGGGGCCGTGGGAGAGCTGCTGGCCGAGGTCGCAGAGCTGCACGAGGACACCCCGCACGAGGTCGAGGACAACGTAGTCAAGCCCAAGAAACATCCCTAGCTGGTAAGGCAGATGTTCGATTTTTTGCTAGCGAATACATGCTCGGATTAACTGATAATTCTAATATTACATTTATTGTCGATTCTGGTTGTACCCAACATAATTATTATAAGTGATCAATATGAACAATATGTAACTGATATTAAAGAATTGCATGAATGTGTTAAAATATATTATGCTAATGGTCAATACATAGAGAGTAATAAAAGGGGAACGTTAAAGTTTATGTATAAACATATAAAAATAACTATAGAGGCATTGATTGTAAAGAATATTTCATATAATTTATTGTCAGTAAATAAAATAACTGAAGCAGGATTTCATATAAAGTTTAATAAAATAAAAGCTGTAATAAGAGATAAAAATACATATGTTGTTTGTTATGCTGAGGGAATCTATACTATAATATAATAAAGCTGAAGAGTTTGTTTGATTGTTTGTTTGTTTGTTTGAACGCGCTAATCTCAGGATCTACTGGTCCGATTTGAAAAATTCTTTCAGTGTTAGATAGCCCATTTATCGAGGAAGGCTATAGGCTATAAATCATCACGCTAAGACCAATAGGAGCGGAGTCCACGCCGACGAAGTCGCGCGCAGAAGCTAGTGTTATATAAATTAAATGCTCAACTATGTCATGAAACATGTAATATCAGTAACAACAAGAGTGATGATGTTCTTTCTAACATTTGGCATAGACGCTTAGGTCATTTAAATAAAAAAGGTTTAGGTATTATGAATTTACCTGTTTCTGAAAAAGTTTGCAGTCCATGCATAGAAGGAAAAGCTACAAGAGCACCATTTAAGCAGACACCAAGACCAAGATCGAGGAGAGTAGCAGAGTTGCTGCATTCAGACATTGCAGGACCCACCAAGAACTGCGGTTTAAACGGTGAGAAATATTTTATGACTGTAATTGATGACTACTCCAATTTCTGTGTGGTATATCTGTTGGTGCATAAATCAGAAGGGACAGAGAAACTTATTAACTACATAATGAAATTGGAAAATGAAACTGTGTAAACTGTATTTTAAAACATACCCGACCACAACGAAGCCATCGTTCGGTCGTCTTTTGGCACGTTACTATTTCAATCGTTCTATCCTTTTCACCCGCTGGCTGACGCAATATTTTGTTTGTTACATCATTTTGTGACCACGTGCGAGTCAGTACTGTTTAAAATGTGATCGAAGATTGTGATTTCAAGTGTTTTTATTTAAAACAATTGTCATAAGTGCATAGTACGTTGCGAAGATTAGGTATTATAAAGTGATAACTATAGAGTTTGTGATCCTTTTAGCGTAAAAAGTACGAATAATGATAGATAAAGCCAGTATAGAGGGTTTCATAACCGAACAATGTGGACTTATCGAGAATCTGGATTTTGAATCGGAGGAAAAGTACTCCATGCGATTTAGACTGAAGACTGATCAAAATGAAGAACAAGAACGATATGTTAAGTATATCGACGAGTTTGTTCAAAAAATATCAAATTTTACGAACACTAACTGGATAGTTCGAAAGTCATATCCTTCGTTGAAGCTCTTCTTATTTCGAAAAACCTATACATGTCAACATTCATCGTTCAATAAAAAATCTGAGAAGTCGTCTCGTGGACAAAACTGTAAGGCTAAAATAGACTTTGTTATCAAAAAAGTTAACAAGGACACTATTCGAAACGACAAACTGTTGTCGGAAGGGTATAATGTGTTAGTGACCATGGTTTTTGAACACTCTTATCTCGTTTACGTTGCCGAAGCCTTGAATTTACTAAAATGCAGCCAGGAAACCGAAGAAAATTTTAAGAAATATTTTGATAGTGGAATGACACCTTGCGCAGCAATAAATTACAACGAATTGAACATACTGGACTCGTTTCAAGATACTGATCTAAATGGAATAGAGATGTTATCGAACTCTCAAATAAATCCTTCCGAAAATCATGTGTACTACATGTACAATAAATGGCGTACTGAAAAGTATGGCGACCGTAATGAATGCAATCTCCCCGAAATCATGCAGGGGAAAATTGAGAGTTTAAATGAAAAAGGCTACTTGATACTGTTAAAACAAAATCCCAGGATTATCGTGATAATTACTCCTATTATAAAACGAGTCTTTTTGTCTACTGCATATGAGAATATGATTTTCGTAGACACAACATCATCGTGTGACCAGACCAGTTCTGCGATTACTCTAGTTTTTACACATCACAAAATCGGTGGTCTTCCTTTGGCATGTGCTATACATACTGAGCAAAATGAGTCCAATTACACGATGGTTTTTGCCGCTATTAAAGAAGCTGTAGAAAAGAACGAGGTGGGTAAAAGATTTGAGCCTGATATTGTTATGACGGACGATTCTACTGCCGAACGAAATGCTCTGAGAACTATTTTTCCAAATGCTCTATTACTATTGTGCGCATTCCATGTTTGCCAAGCCTTTTGGCGTTGGCTTTGCGTTGCAGATCATCAGATTGACATAATGAAAAGACAGTCAATCATGACACGATTTCGAAATATTCTTTTTGCAACTGATCCAGAAGAAGCAGTAAAATTGTATGAGGAATTGACAGGTGACGAGTATGCTAAGACGATGCCAGCTCTATTAAATCATCTGAGTAACTTATGGAAACGCCGGCTTGAATGGTGTGTCTCTGAAAGGTTGGATTTACTTACGCGAGGAAACAACACCAACAACATAACAGAAGCATCTATACGCATTCTTAAAGACGTGATACTCCAGCGCTGTAAAGCATTTAATGCTTGCGCATTAGTAGATTTCATGACGTCCATTTTTGAAAATTATTTTATGCGGCGCATCGTTTCTTACGCCAACACGCGAAAAACCAAGGATTCCATATATGCAATGTTCATTAAGACTTCTCGAAATATTAAAAATATATCTAAAGTCAACGATAATGAGTACAGTGTGGAATCAGAGACAAGCCCAAATACATTTTACACTGTGAGAGCCGATTTAGCCGTTTGCGACTGTGACGCTGGAAAATGTGGAAAATTTTGCAAGCACCTGTGTAGCATTGAGCAAAACTTTGGAGTTATATTTCCCAATTCGCCTCGGCTGTCTATTCAAGATAGAATGTCACTCGCAAGAATTGCGACGGGGGATAAGATTAATGAAAATTTCTACATGAATATGCTAGATTTGGATCAAACATCGAACAATGATTTGGACTCGATAGGACCGCAGTGCTCTACCTCTAATACACAAGAGCTGGTACAGGTAGTACCACAGTGCTCTTCCTCCGATACACAAGAGCCGATACAGGATGTGGCCAATTCTTCGTCTTACAAGCAACAGGTTGTTGTAGAATTCCCGCACCAATATAAAAATGCACTCGCAGAGTTTCAGACTGAAGTACAACGCTTCACAAAGTTATTTGAAACAAACCCCACTGTCCACAATCTTAGAGCACTAGGAAAATTCACAAATATAATAAAAAAAATCAATACATCAGAGCAAGGACAAAACTTTATTTTAAATCAGATAAAAACAAGGCGTGTACCAAGGAAAATTAAAGTTCAAAGTACAGCGCTGAGCAGACGTAAAGACAGAGGAATAGGAAAGACCAAGTCTAGGATTCAAGCTGGGCGGCCGTCCAACACAGAACGCAGAACTAAACGAAAGCATAACTTAGGCCAGAATGTTAAAATGAATGTCCATAATGCCCGCTAAATTATTATTGTTAATTTTATACTTACCTACTTATTTTTATAGTAACTAATAAACGTTTTTTATCCACTTTTGTTCTCGTATAATTTACCTCAATCCCTAACCTATAAAATACACGTCCCTTTATCTGATACCTACCCCAAACGGATGTTGCGGTCGGGTATATTTTGAAATCCTTAACACAACAGTTCATATTTTTAAAGTAACCCCAAAACGAATGTTGCAGTCAGGTATATTTTAAAATCTCCAACAAGGTGGTACATATTTTTATGGTATACCCGAACTCAACACTATAGAGCAGTGGTCGGCAACGCACGGCCCGCGGGCCGCGTGCGGCCCGCGGAGGTCTTACTTGCGGCCCGCGAATGTTTTGTAAATAAGTTATAAATATCAACATAAATGCATGAACGAACCGCGATCGCGTAACACGTAGAATTAAAACGAAACTGGCATATATATGATGTGGCATTTTTCATTCAGCGACAGATTTGGTGAGTGAAAAGTTTCAAGCAAAGAAGATTTTTGCAAACCCTTTTTCCTGTGATATTCAGGAAGTACCGAGTCATTTATAAATGAACGTGATTGATCTGCAATGTCATTACATTGCAGATCAATCACAACATGCGTCTAGAAAGACCTGTGTAAACAATCCAAATAGATTTTGTTACATTAATTTGTGGCAAATATACATTCAAAAAATTCTGTTTAAATGTGTCAGGCTTCGTTAAAATGCTTACATGGAGTACTATAAACGGCCATTGGAAACAAACAACAAGCACTGGATACCCAATATAGTGTGTAAAACGTGCGAAATTTTTTTCTGAATAAAGTTTGAACGTGGTTTGAACAAAATTTCACAGAGCTTAATGTTTTCATATTTCAAGTCTTATTGTTAAAAATTTTCGGCATTGAGGCAGAAATAATAGTAATTATTAACATATTCCTTGTGCATAGCGTTTTTAGAAACCAATGAGAAAAAAATATCAAAAAATCTTGTGCAGTAAGGTCCGGCAAATTCGTGAATTGCGGCGGCCCAATACCTTTGCACACTGTTGAAAGTCATTTACCGTTGTACAATATTATATTTTATATAATTATTAACGTTATAATCTTTATTATGGTCCTCTCAAACAACTCAAACAAAGAACAAGTGAAAGAAAAAAATATTTTGTCAGTTATATTATATGGAAAAAACAGGGTGGCCCAAAACTTTTACACGCCACTGCATATCCAGATCGTTTCCAAAATTGAGTGCTGAGAATTTAAAAGCTGGAATTTTCGAAGGGCTACAAATTAGAAAATTAATAAACGATGTAAGTAAATTTTACTGAAAGTGACAACTGCTGAAAAAATACCTAGAATTAGTTTTTTTGGCTTGTAAAACTTTTCGGGAAATAAGAAGTCCGTCGACTTTCCTGACCACGTCAAGCAGTTACCATTATACGTTCAGCACCTTGGATACAACATGAGCAATAAGATGCATTTCATTTATAGCCACCTAGATCGATTTTCTGTAAATCTTGGACATTTAAGCGATAAAGAAAATGTTGTTTAAATAAATTGTTATATGGCGGGAAACCATGTTTTTTTGACAAAAATAGCTACCCTTCATATCTCAAAATGTAGAGCTGCTAGCAAAAATCTGAGTACAAATTTAGAATTAGGGTAGAAAATGCAGCTAGATCCATAAAAAAATTCCATACAACAAAAATGCTGTTGTGCTGTATAATGTAAGTATTACGTGTATGTATTAAATTCCATATGTTTTAAAAAATTTAATGGCATTTTTATTTTTTCTATGGGATATGGCCAATTATATTGTAGGTATCAGGTAGAGTCTAGGGTTTAAATCATAAGTGCGGCCCGCCTTTAGTTTATTTGGCCACCTCGTGGCCCTTGCCTACCAAAAGGTTGCCGACCACTGCTATAGAGCGTTGAGTAAAGGTATAGATTCCATATAAGCTCCGGCGTCAGTCGCTTGGTACTGTTAGAACATGAAGCACACATTTCATTCAAAAATTATAATTATTACGTTAATTGTTAAATTTTGTATTTGTTGATTGTTGTTATTGTTTGTTATTATTGTTATAATATTTGTTGAAGTGTTTAATTTGTGTGTAAGTGTTGCAACTTTATATTGTTAATTCAAAATGGCTCCAGTGTTAAAACATGGTCGAGCAAGCATTTGACTTCTCAAACTAAAGAAGTTTTGTACTGTTTGTACAAATATTTCGAAAATGAGTGTAATAACAACCCGAGCAGTATTATGACTCCCACTCAATTAGTTGCTAAATCAACAGGAATTTCAATAGCATCCGTCAGAAAGGTAGTATCAGAAAGCAAATGTCGACCTTCAGATCAGGAAGTAACATTTAAATCTCCTAAAAAGAAACCGAATCGTAAACCTACAATAGTAATCGATAACTTTGATCAGCAAGTTATCAGAAGAACAATTCATGACTTCCACATCACAAATAAAGAAATTCCTACTTTGAAAACTTTGCACGCAAAATTAAAAGAAGATATCGATTATAAAGGTTGTGTCAGCACGTTACGAAAACACGTCATGTCATTAGGTTGTAATTGGAAGCAAACAGAAGATAACCGGAAAAAGATTTATGGAAAAACACGAAATTAGATACTTGCGAATTAATTATTTGATGAAAATTGCTGAATATCGTGAACAACGCCGACCAATTGTTTACACCGACGAAACATATATACATACATCACATACCCTCTCGAAATCTTGGTCAGATGGAAGCACTTTAGGTTTGAAGCAACATATATCGAAAGGCAACCGCTTAATCATTGTTCATGCCGGTGGTATGGATGGCTTTATACCAAACTAGCTTCTGCGCGCGACTTCGTCGGCGTGGACTCCGCTCCTATTGGTCTTAGCCTGATGATACATAGCCTATAGCCTTCCTCGATAAATGGGCTATCTAACAGTGAAAGAATTTTTCAAATCGGCCCAGTAGTTCCAGAGATTACCGCGTTCAAACAAACAAACAAACAAACAAACAAACAAACTCTTCAGCTTTATATATTAGTATAGATGCATTGCTTATGTTTAAAGCCAACCAAAAAAAGTGGAGATTACCACGACAATATGAACTATGACAACTATTCAAGGTGGATTCAAACTCAACTAATACCCAACATACAACCAAATATTGTTGTTGTTGTTGACAACGCACCATATCATAACTCAATACAAAATCCTGCACCGAATAGTAATTCTAGAAAACAGCAAATGATTGACTGGCTGACATTGCGAAACATTGAGCATTCATCCACGTTGCTTAAGCCTCAATTATATGAACTGATTCTGCAAAACAAGGCGAGTTTTGTAGAGTACAAGATAGACGAAATATTACGACAGCACGGTCATACTGTGCTGCGTTTACCACCATACCATCCGGAGTTTAATCCTATAGAAAATATATGGGGGATAGTAAAAACATATGTCGCAAAAAAGAATGTCGCAATGAATATGAAGGTTATAATGTCATTAGCTGAAGAAAAAATGAACGCCATAACTGTAGAGGAATGGAGAAAAGTTTGTCTGCATGCTATTGAGGAGGAAAACAAATATCAGGGTAGAGACGCAGCTTTAGACACAATATCAGAACGAATCATAATTAATTTAAATAATTCATCTGATGAAAGCGAGGATGGGGATGATTGTGATATGCCTGGGGTTGATGAATTATTAGAATAAAACATTTATGGCCGGAGAACACCTAATTCATACACGTCTTCACTGAAGTGAAAACCGGTATTCACTGCTTGTAATGTTTGGAACTGGCTTGTCTGCCTCATACAGTTCCATAGATTACAATGCAGTGGATACACATTTTCACGTCCGCATTAGTACGTAGTGCGTATGCGTAGACGTGTACGCATTTGGTGTGCTCCAGCCTCAAACGTATATTACCTTTAAAAGAATAAAAACTAAAAATAAAATGTTGTTTTTTTTTATTTGCTGACCATACACTACTACAAACGCAAAAATTTCTCCAAGCTAATTTACCTGTAGTTGAGTGAATATCCGAAAGGCCCATTGTATCCTGCAACGTGTTGGTTATGATGGACACAAGAGATTCATCATCTGACTCTTTAATTCCATAAAATAGTAGAGCCTTCCCCCTGGCACGGTTATCAATGTCATCAATTTGAGTAGCCAGATTCATTGTAAGAGATTTGAGTAAGTCTAGGATGTAAAAGACTGACTTTTTAAACTCCATAAATTCACTCTCCAACCTGTCAATGCTTGATGCTGAAGATTGTCTGTCTGGTGACCTCCTCAACTGACTCCCAAATTCAGACATTCGTTGTCCAAGAGAGTCAGCAATGCTGTAGTGAACCTCAAGGACGTCTTCAAATCGTGTCATTTTGTTGCACTTTTATACAATACAAGAAAGACAGGTGCGCACAGAAGATATAAGATATGTGATGAGTGCGGTGCCAACAGTTGTGCAGATAAGGCCAAATTAGTGCATAAACACCGCAGCCTTCATTTACTTCACTAATTTATTTGTATACAATAAAGGAAACAACAGGTTTTAACTAGTTATTAGATTAATACACTGTATATTTTTAAATAAAAACTGAGCAAAAAAAAAAACACAAAAGACGTGTTGACTTTTTCACACCTACCCACAAAAAAAATTTATGTTGAATGAATCAAACCTACCGAAACATTTATGGGGTGAAGCTACACTCTGTGCAACATATCTTCTAAATTCTACACCCTCAAAGGCTATTAATTTTAATATACCTGCTAAACGATTTGGAAGAGATATAGACTTGAAACGTTTAAGAATTTTTGGATCTAAAGCTTATATGATGAATATACCTAAAAATGATAAACTGGATGATAGAGCAAGAGAAATGAGAATGGTTGGGTATGCAAAAACAGGATACAGATTATGGGATCCGAAGTTGGACAAAGTATTCAAATCGAGAGATGTAAGATTTGATGAGAGTGATACACGATATAGCAAAAATGAAGATAAAACAAATTATATTTATAGAAATCTGTACCAAGATGAAGAAGATACAGTTGAGGAAAAAAGAAATGAACAGCAACAAAAAGAAATAGAACAGACTAATAAAAATCAAGATAGTGACACCAATAATAGAAGCGAAGGGCAAACTACAAGAAGTGGAAGAATTATTAAGAAACCTACAACATTAAATGACTATGAGTTGTATGAAGCATATTGTTTCATCAGTGAAGAAGACGAACCTAAAACATACGAAAAAGCAATTGAAAATTGATGGGATGAAGCAATACAAAGTGAAATAAATTCATTAGAAAACATGAACACCTGGACTGAGACAAACATACCAAAAGATAAACAGATAATTGATACTCGTTGGATATTTAAAATTAAAGATAATGGTACAAAGAAAGCAAGGCTAGTCGCAAGAGGATATCAATTAAAAGAAGAAAATAAATTTGGAAAGCATTATGCACCAGTCGCTAGATTATCTACAGTTAGAACAGTGTTAGCGGAAGCAATTCAAAATGACTGGACAATTAAACAATTAGATGTTCCAACAGCATTTTTGAATGGAAAAGTGGAATCTGAAGTATAAATAAAACCACCAAAAGGAATAAAAATAAATAACAATAAAGTACTTAAACTGAACAGAGGATTATATGGTTTACGTGAGAGTCCAAAGAGTTGGAATAAAAGATTTGATTCATATATAAAGCAAAAAGGATTCGAAAGATCACAAAATGATTTTTGTTTCTACATAAGAAAAGATATAAAAGTATGGCTAATTATATTTGTAGATGATATATTAATAACTGGAGAATCTAAACATGTGGAAAATGTAGTACAAGAATTAAAAACAGAATTTGGAATTAAAGATTTTGGTGAACCAAGTTTATTTCTAGGGGTGGAAATACAGAGAAATAAACACTTAAAAAATTTAAAACTGACACAAAAGAAACAAATAAATAAAATGTTAAATAAATTTAATATGACTGACTGCAAAGGAGCTAACACACCAATGGTAAAAGGTTTTGAGTATAACAAAGATGAAGAAATTATAGATGTTCCATATAGAGAGTTGATTGGTTCCCTAATGTTTGTATCAACTTCCACAAGACCGGACATAGCATTCGCAACATCATATTTGAGCCAATTTTTAGATAAACCTACAAAGAGCTTATGGACGCAAGCTAAGCGAGTTCTCAGATATTTAAAAGATACCATAGATGTTGGATTGCAATTTCATAAAAGTAAAGAAAATAATTCCATCATATGCTACTCAGATGCTGATTGGGCTGGTTGTAATGTGGACAAGAAAAGTGTAACCGGCTCAGTAACTTTGTATAATAACAATGTAGTTGCTTGGTTGACACGAAAACAAAACTGTGTTGCCTTATCAACGGCAGAGGCCGAGTATATCGCAGCAGCTACTAGTGCTTGTGATTTGTTATACGAGTACATAAAAGGACTTTGTAAGGACTTTAAGTGTGTGAACAATATTAGTGATGTAAAGTGTACTTTGTTAATTGCTAGCCGCACACACGCAATATTATTGGCACAATAAAATTGACAATATTTTTGATCAATATAAGGCCCCGCATACTGCACAATATTATTGTCAATATTTACTAACAAAAACAGGTACAATCCGGTATAGATCCTCGACTCACGCGGAAGTGTTGTGCGAAATGGATAAAAAGAAAAAAGCTGTAATATTGTTTATTGTAATAAGTTTGTTACAGAATAAAAAGAAATGTATAAATAAACGATGGGTTAAAGACTGGGTGCAAAAAAAAGGCAAATTGAGCCACTTTCAATTAATTAATGAACTAAGGCTTACTGAAAAAGATGATTTTAAAAACTATTTTCGAATGACAGACAGCAGTTATCATAAAATATTAAATTTAATATCACCTTACCTAAAAAAACAAGATACTATTATGAGAAAATCTTTAACACCCGAAGAAAAGTTGGCAGTCACTCTCCGCTTTTTAGCAACTGGTAGAAGCTTTGAAGACTTAAAGTATTCCGCTATAATATCGCCACGGGCTATAAGTGCAGCAGTCATGGAGACATGTAATTCATTAATTTATGTCTTGAGAGATTATATTCAGGTAAGTAAAACTAAAAAAATATTAATAAACATTTTTATTAGGAAATTCAAATTAAAATAAAATAAAGAAAGCACAAAATCACCAAATCTACTGATTAGTTTGATAAGTCTGTATAAAGTCTTTTAAAGTGATTCTTGATGGATCAGAGATATCCACAGCATCACAATGCACATCAGCTGTTGTTGTAGTTGTTGTTATAGAAGGACTATCATAATATACAGTATCTTGAGAAACTACATTGAAGTGTCGCGATTGGTTTTCTCTGGGTTTTAAAATTATCTGAGCTGGATCTCCGGATCTTATGATTGGTTTGTTATTACTAAAAGAATATAGAGTAGCAGTTTCATTGATATGGGTTTGATCTTGAATCAATTCTGCTTGTTTAGAAAAATCAAAAACAGTTTGTGACACAGACTGAGGGGATGGACTTGAAATGTACAAATTAGAATTATTTGTGCTTGGGGATGTAGTTGGTGATGGAACATAATATGTACTTGTTGTTGCTCTGGATTTAATTGATGATGAATCATTACCATCATTTATTTTAACGGAATTTCTATGCAAATTTTGTAGTTCTGCCTCAAATAAAACATCGTGTATTGCTTTTTCCGCAAACATTTTCTGAGTAGGTGTCAGGTTCCGAAGCTTTGCAGCCCAAACCATAGCTAAGTGGTGATATTCGTCTTGATCTTCGGAATTATTATTATTGTCATTTCTTTCAATAAAGGATACTGCTCGCTCTATTAAAGTTTGATGATCGATTTTTTTTTCTTCATTCTTGTTTGAGTTGGGTGTACCGGTGGATCCATCGACGATACTGAATACCTTTGGTGATCTTGTGATTCAGTATTTACGTTCCTTTCTTCTACGTCTTCCTGTAAAAAATAAATATTAATGTTAAAATTTGTTTCAGATTCCCGCAACGCAACAAAAATGGAAACAAATAGCTGATGAGTTTGGACGCAAATATGGATTTCCTACATGTTTGGGATCACTTGATGGAAAACACATAGCGATTGTGAGGCCAGCAAACACAGGCTCACGTTATTTCAACTATAAAGGGTTTTACAGCATTGTTTTAATGGCATTAGTAAATGCAGACAAAGAATTTATAATGGTTGATGTTGGAATTAACGGCCGTATATCTGATGGTGGAGTACTATTTTATTCCAAATTTTGGCAACATTACGAACAAGGATTACTGAATTTACCTAGCCCTACGAATCTACCGAATACCACAGATTTATATCCATACGTATTTGTGGGTGATGAAGCTTTTGCTCTAGGTCCGAATTTGATGAAACCATACTCCCAAAAAACCTGTAGTTCCAATGAGCTAATATTCAACAAACGTTTGTCAAGTGCTCGGTCTACAGTTGAGTGTGCTTTTGGTATACTTGCTAAACGTTTTGGTGTTCTTCAGAGTACCATAAATCTAGAGCCCTCAAAAGTGACTACACTCACTTTAGCCTGCTGTTACTTACATAATTTTTTAATTAAAGAGCAAGGTTCCATATATTTAAAAGCAATGGAGGACTCCACAGAAGTCAATTTAAGCGACTTGCAGTCTAGTCAATGTAAAAACTATACGAGAAGTGCTAAAATGATAAGAGATAACTATTGCCAATATTTTTGTAAAAATATGTAAAACATTAATTGTGTATCTACATCTCTGCTTATTCAATAAATAATAAATAAATCATAACTAACCTGCCTTTGAATTACCGGTTGTTCATCGTTTGTTAAAAAAAGTAATTCATAGTAAGTCCAACTGGTGGGAACGTATATGTCATCAGTTCCTTTACCCGTTGATTTTGATTTTGTAACCTTCTTAAGTTCTTTTCTAAAATTGGTTCGTAAAGAATTTAACTTCCTTTTTACGTCTTCTATCGTGCTTGTTGGTTTGATCTTCTTATAAATAACGAGTAGCTTGTCAAGCGCAATGTTTTTCTTCACTTTGTCCCGATAATCATTTGCAGATGTATTCCAAAGTTCAGGACAAGTTTCCCACAGTCTAATGAATTCCTTTAAACATTCTTTCTCAATTGAAGGAATACTTTCTATGTTGTCTTCGTCTTCCATTTTCTTATAAATTAAAATGATAAAATCAATCGTACGTAGACGTTGAATGCTCCTGCCAAAGTTGCCAAACTAAAATATTGCAGTACCACTCGCAAACACACAATAATATTGACAATAACCCCCCTCCCCCCTGATATTGACAATAAAATTTAAAATTTCCGGAAATCTGCAATAATATTGATCAATATGACAATACGACCCGAACACGCGCAATATTATTGACAATACTCACATTATTGACAATAATATTGCGTGTGTGCGGCTAGCAAATGGACAATAGAGCTGATATTGAATTAACTAAGTCGTATGAAAATTCTAAACGAGCTAAACACATTGATATAAAGATGCATTTCATAAAAGATTTGGTTGATAAAAAGATTTTGGATATTTCTTATGTTTCTACGGAGAATAATTTGTCAGATTTGTTTACTAAAATAATGTCATGTGAAAAGCTAAATTACTAGATCGTTCAATAAGTCCCGAGACTAACCTGGAAATGGCGCATATATTAAAAACTCTATTGATTTTTAAAAAGTACTGGCTATCAATACAAGAATATGTGTCAAATTTTTAAAAATGGAACAATAAAATTATTGATTTTGAAACATTTAAGTGACGCTACGGTTGTAATTTCGATACAATGGAAAAAAACGAGTTTCGCGTGTTGATAAAACATTGTTTTTTAATGGAAAAAAATACCGTTGAAGCACAGCAATGGCTTATAAAATGTTATGCAGGATCAGCATCCTCTAAAGCAACCATTTGTCGGTGGTATGCCGACTTCAAACGCGGTCGCATGGACACCAATGATGGGGAACGCTCAGGTCGTCCAAATGAAGCAGTGACTCAACAAAATATTAACCAAGTCCTCAAAATAGTATTGAAAGATCGGAAGGTAAAAGTGCGAGAGATAGCCGAGATAGTGAAGATTTCAGCTGGTAGTGTTTTCACTATTTTACATAAAAATTTGGCCATGAAAAAGCTTTTTTCTAAATGGGTGCCGCGTTTGCTTACAACTGATCAAAAGGAACAACGTATCAATGATTCAGAGCGATGTTTGGCGCTGATGAATCATAATAAAAAGGATTTTTTACGTCGGTATGTAACAATGGATGAAACCTGGATATAACATTTCACTCCGGAATCCAATCGGCAGGCAGCGGAGTGGAGAGCGGCTGGTGAAAGCCGCCCGAAGCGTCCAAAGACTCAGAAATCGGCCGGTAAGGTTATGGCGTCTATATTTTGAGATGCGCATGGAATACTTTTCATCGACTACCTTGAAAAGGGGCAAAATATAAATAGTGACTATTACATGTGCTTATTGGAGCGATTGAAGTACGAAATTGCGGATAAACGACCTCACATGAACAAAAAGAAAGTGGTGTTTCACCAGGACAACGCGCCTTGTCACAAGTCCGTGAGAACGATATATGGCCAAAATTAACGAATTGGGCTTCGAATTGCTTCCTCATCCTCCTTATTCGCCAGACTTGGCCCCCAGCGAGTACTGGCTGTTTGCAGACCTCAAAAAAATGCTTCAGGGTAAGAAATTTGACTCAAATAGTGAAGTTATCGCAGCAACGGAGGCTTATTTTGAAGCCAAAGACAAATCGTTCTACACACATTGGATAGAAAAGTTAGAAAAGCGTTGGAGGGACTGTATCGCTCTTGGAGGAGACTATGTTGATGAATAAAAATTAATTTTATAAAAAAGACCTTTTTTTAGTACTTAGTCTCGGGACTTATTGAACCACGTGTTATATAAGAAGTTCATTAAATATTGTGTAAGTTTTTATTTAAAAATTGATTAATGTCTTAGTATATGGTATGTAAAATTTTGATGATAAAAATGTATCACTATGTAACGATTTCATAGATATAAAATCGAGGGGTGGTGTTGTGATACTTTATAGTCTATGACTTAGATTTGTACATCTCTCTGCGTTGTACTCTGTAGTCGATGGTTAAGATGAAAAGTTTGTGTTAATTAATTTTTATGAAAATAAAGGAATATGTTGATTTGAAGAAGAGTAATGTTTATTATATAATTATGTGAGGATCCCACACCCAACAACAATAAAAGGAACAACAATCAATACGTCTAACCTCGAGTTTACGTTCTATGACAGCTCTCTAGTGTTACCAATCTTACAAAAAACAAATCCTCTAGTAGTGAGATGTACAGATACAAAATAAGTTTAAAAAAAATTAAAATTAACTATTTTATACCACATATATATGTTTGAGATAAAAAAAATTTTGGTTTTGTAACCCACCTCCCCCCCCGCACACGCACGTTCAGGTATCCATTCATTACGGGACAACCTGTAATATTATAAAGAGGAAAGTTTTTTTAAAGGGAAACTTGCATGCCGCTAATTTAAAATTAGTTTTTTTAAATTAGTTTACCAAAGAAGATTCACTTCTATCGTGTGTGAATCGCACACACACCTTTTTACTTTTTTTTTGTTTGTATTGAATAGGCTCCAAAAGTATTATACCGATTTTAATAATTTTCTCACTAATAGAAAGCTATATTATTAAGAAGTAACATAGGCTATATTTTATTTCTTAAAAACTTAGACATGTGCAAAAAAACGGGTTTTGTTCACCAAGGTGTAAAAAATCGTCTCAAATATTGTTTAAAAAATAAGTGTATCGTGTGATTGTTTTACGAAATGTACGTTAATATTAGTATCTGATATATTTCAAGGATCAGTCAATTTTTTCGCTTGATAGCATTACTGTAAGTGTTCTAAGATACGATATTAAAAACTAGTAGTTTTAAATAAAAAGTTTGATTTACCTCGTAGTTTTACTTTACATTTTAATACCATTTCTTATGCATCTATACTTATTATAAAAATAAGTCCCCCGGCCGCGTCTTTCTGTCCTCCTGTCTGTCTGTCTGTCCTCCTGTCTGTCTGAACGCGATAAACTCGAAAACTACTGAACGGATTTTTACACGGTTTTCAACAATAGAAAGAGTGATTCTTGAGGAAGGTTTAGATATATAATTTATTATGCTTTTATGTAAATTATCAGAAATACGGCGATAAATGTTGAAGAGGTCGCAAAAAATCTCGCCAACGGGGACCTTTCCTCGCGAACGCCGCGTAAACTAGCAAAGATATAGTAAAGTAATGTACTAGCGAATTCAAAATCTATAAAAATGCTACAAAAAAGTTTGTGACAGCATATCTCTATCTCTTACGGTTGACGTACAATAACCACTTTTATGTTCAAATTTGTAATTAAAAACATTACGTTATTTTCAAAGCTATTTTCTTTAGTTCAGTATTAATTCTTATCCAAAGAAATATGTTAGTTAGCTTAAGAATTTAATGCAGATTTAAATTGCCTTTTACACTATATCAATCAGATGAATAGTTTTTGAGATATCGTCGTTAGAAGTAATTATTTAAAAAATAAATAACGCGCAACGAAGTGGGCACGGGTCGGCTAGTAAGTATATAAAATTGATTTACAATATAATTTTGATAATGTATAAAAATAATATCAATTGTCTTATAATAAGAAAAAATTTATCGATAAACCTATCGTTAACGGAACCACACTAAGCGGAAGCCTAGCCGAAAGACGTAAGCGTTGTAAAGCGTCGTGATTGGTTTATTTTGATCGCGTGATTGAAGCCACGCCTCAACCACGCCTATTCCCCCCGCAAGGATCGGTTGAAGCGGTTTTCATACTAAAAGTTTGTATTGTCGGTCTAGTCTCTTGTAATGTCTTTGGATTCATGGTATAGTTCGATATATGGCCGGCACCTTCATGCCACACGTTTACATTTGGTCCTAACAATCCTTGTCCCTTGTAGAGGGAATTCCTTGTATCCAAAGTGACACCATCTAAACCTAGTGATCCTCGTCCCTCAAGGGGAATTCAGTAATCCTTGCCCCTATACAGGAGGTTCCTTTTACCGTGCATCAGGCAAGATGCTATTCTGTAGGCCTACATTCTCTGGTGCACCAAGCACCACAACCTGCACCAACCGAGGTGCCATTCTTAGTAACCCATTCTTTATGATGTGTCGCGGAGGACAACATTCTCATAGTGTGTCAAGGAAGACACCTTTCATTATGGACCTGCATTTCTTAACAGCCAAAAGTCATATATCGAACCATTATCAAACGGTTAACATTTAGAGGATAGATTCTTAGTAAACTTCGATTAAACCATCAATATAGAAGAATAAACTGTTCTGCAATTAGTTAGTCAAATATTTAGTCAATATACTTAGTCAACTAATTAGTCAGATACTTAGAAACTTAGCTTTCAGTGAAGGTGACTCGTTGGACTTCTCTGAATTTAGTTTAATTAACAATTTATTGCCATAAAGGTAAAACACACTAGTTTAAAAACCATTCACTTTCTTTTATAAAGTCCGCGTTCACCCATATGTGAAAGAAAAAATATGTCATACTCACTGGCTGACAGGTCAGGAAAATTGGCGGGCTGTCAAAATATAGTGATGTTACATGTCATAGCTGGGTTGTCTATGGAATATCGCGGATCGACGCGACACTCCCGACGGCGAAGATAAAAGTAAGTTTACTAGGTTGCGCGTCCACTCTCGGATCTTCTCGTGGCGGCGACACGCATCGGTCTCGGTCTCTCTTTTGTCTTAAATTCACATTCTACTTCTTGTTTATCTTTCCTTTCTTGTGACTCTACACTGTCTTTATCACCTCGTTGTTCTATTAATTGATTTCTTACATCGTCATTTTCTAAAGTTACACCATCAGTATTCTGAGATATTTCCGTTTCCTCGTCAAGTTCAAATCCACTTTGTGACGTTTCCGTTTCCTTTGATTTCTTTGTTATATCCGTTTTATTTTGTTCAATAATTTTGGTTTCTTCAATAGGAAATTCGCTCCCGAAGCCAACAGGACTACACTGTGATGTATGACCAGCAACATTCTCGACAGAGTCTAACGGTATAGAATCGTTTCCTTCAATCTCCAACGGGTACAGTTGTGAGATTAATCTTGTATATTCTTTGTTGTCAGCTCTAACTTTAGCTATTCTACAAAGTTTGTCCTTTCCTTCTACAAGAGATACTATTTTGTCTACTTTCCAATCTTCTCGATTCTTTGTGTTTCCTTTAATCTGCACTATCTGTCCCACTTTAGGCTCTAAATGTGATGTGATTCGTGATTCTTTGGTAGAATTGTTGTACCTTTCTCGAAGACTGGGTAGGTATCGGTTTAAGAATATTTCCTTGAACTCTTCTAGAATTTTTTGACCTCTCTTCCAAGTTCCAAACTCTTACTAGATCAACCTTTGTTGTTGTGCCTTCCAAGCTAGTTTCTTTATAAGTCATTTCCGTGGTAATACATTTTCCCATCGTTAGGAAATCAGCTGGTTTTAAGATACGAGTATGTATCATTTCTGAGTCGACACAAGTAAGCGGTCTAGTATTCAAAATAGCTTCGATCTCTTTAATTATGGTATTAATTTGACTATCGTTGAGTAGATGCTTCTGCAACGTCCTTTTCAAACAATGCTTTACGAGCGCTACTAATCTTTCATAGTAGCCGCCGAACCATGGTGCTAGTTGAGGTATAAATCTCCATTTAATATTGTTTTCGATACAATATGTGTTTCTTAATATTTCTGAGATAAGCTTAATGTTAGTTTATATAAAATTAACATAATTTAGTACACCTAGCGCCATCTATTGTTAAGTATGATCATATTATGTAGTAGTAGTAGTAGTTAGTTTTATCTGTCAAATTGTCAATAAATCAGTTCGTTGTCGTTCCGAGTCGAATAAGCAGCACGTTGTTTCATTTCAATACTTAAACTGTGTTGCATTGTCTGATGTGATCATTGTTGGGACTCCTCTTGTTGAAACTAATCTCCTTGAAGCAAGAAGTCCCTCTTCGGCTGATAGGTCTTTAACTATTTCTAAATGTACTGCTCTTACAGCCAAACAGGTAAATAAACATATCCATCTCTTCTCAGTACCATTTGTATTTTTGACGAAAATATGTCCAAGATAATCTATTCCAGTGAAGGTGAACGGTGAGCTATAATTCACTATCTCTGGAGGAAGTGCAGGAGTCGGTGGAAGTTTGAACGGTCCACCACCATGCTTAACGCAATTAGAGCAATGTCGAATTATTTTCATCACTTGTGCTTTACCCTGAGGAATCCAGTAGAATTTTCGGATAATACTTAGTGTGTGGTTCGCTCCGTCATGATAGTTGTCTTTATGTGTCTTTATAATTAAATCGTTTGTGAACTTACAGTTTTTTGGTATCAATATCGGGTATTTTGTGTCGTATGACCAATCTGTGTTTTCTAGCCGACCCTTGCATCTTAATATACCTTTTTCATCCTTAAATAATTTTAGATTCTTACTAAGATTTGTAACCTTTCCTTTGACTTCTTCCGGGTAACTTTCTGCTTGTAACTGTTTGATTTTTAACAATATACTTTGTTCTTCCTCTGGGTCTTTTGATTTGGTTTTATCTGTCTCTTCAGTCTTTTCAGTCTTGTGGTTCTTTTACCTCTTCAGTATTTGCAACTTCAATTTCTTCTGTCTCAGACAGACCCTCTCGGGCCAACAAGAGATGATTAGGTTGGCTGGGCCACGTCTTTGACGTTTGCGATATGAAGTCTGGACCTTTTAGCCAATACTCTACGTCAGATTTTGTTTTGTTAGGTCGAGTTGCGACGTCTGCAGGGTTTAATTCCGTTGGTACATATCTTAAGGTAAGATGTTTATTCTATTTGATCTCTGCAATCCTTCTTGCTACGAACGGTGGGAGTAATTTATTAGAGTTATGCCAATCTATAACAATCTGGCTGTCGGTCCATAGAAAAAGTTTACTTATAT
Source organism: Melitaea athalia (assembly GCA_905220545.2). Lineage (NCBI taxonomy): Eukaryota > Metazoa > Arthropoda > Insecta > Lepidoptera > Nymphalidae > Melitaea > Melitaea athalia. The sequence continues at coordinate 16,852,559 of HG992189.1, read as the reverse complement.
TTATTTGTAATGTTCTTACAGTATATCTTAGGAGTCGTTTTCCTATCAAAACTCCTAACAGTTAAATCTCGGTATTTTTAAATTATCTTGATCCTGGATAGGCGCTACTCTCGATTTGCCTATTAGGAATGCTCTTCCATTTTTTGTAACTATACAGGCTGAAAGTTTGAATAGTTACGGTATTTGAGGACGTGATAATGCACGATCATATATAACAAAAAAAATACATATAACATAAATATTAATAAACTTCTAAGTAAAGTTAACCAACAGTTATCCATAAACCTTCACATCTGATGGACACTCTCACGAAACAGGTGTGTAGGTATAGGTAGGTACATTTAGTTTTCGCGCGGTCGTTTACCTATAACTTGTAGGAATTAACTTGAGACCCGGGCCGATGACGTAATTTTATTATTATCTTACTAACAATAACTAACATAGTTTTTAAGTATTGTTACTATCACACTAATACACAATGTATGTACAGTCCGAAATAAACTACTTTTATTATTATTGAATATGACGTAGTAAATTTGTACGGGCTATACCTACGTCAAAACGCCGCGCCGCCACGTCATAACAGGGTAGCAACTAGCAGGCTACCTTTGATAAACAAGCATGATCTTTTTTTCCTTCATACTTTAATCCTGGCTTAGGACAGGCAAAAATACAAAGATATTTCACTAGTTTAAGCAACAAATTTGTTGACTAAGTAAATGATGTGAACTTTGGACAAAAATTAATATCAACTGTTTACCTTTTTTGTATTTTTGGCGTATTTAAAAATGGAATCATACTTATTTACAACGATTGTCAATTATTAAACTATTACATAGCTACACTAACCTTAAAAAATGTTCAAAGTGAGCTCCTTGTCGTGTAATACACAGTTCGGTACGTTTACGCATATTATCTTTCACACGATCTAACACGAATCGGTCACTTTTAACAGTTTCGAAAGCACTGGTGATTTGATACGCCATAATAAAGATTAATCAAATAATTAATAAATAAAAAATTAAATTGCGCGCGCGCATGAAAACTGAAAAATACGAAACTGAAACACGACCAACGTCCTTGACAGTCACTTCGTACTAAATAGTAAAAAATTAGAAACGGGGTGAAGGGTTTGCTGCGTTTAGCGGCAAATACAACACCAAGGTCAAGGCCACGCGCAGCGTCAAGGCTAAATATTGCATAATATTGTGTTTTTAAAGTATAGCCCATGATTGATTGAAATATATGAAAATTTGGACAAAAATTAAGTACCTATTTTTTTTACATAATTCGAATGAGAATCACGGATTGAATCTTATCATTCAATATTATTACTAATTTACTAATCATATTGTATAAAAGACCGCAGCATAGGCTTTGGTTGATGCGTCAGTAAAGCAGTGTAGTTCAAGATCTGTATTTGTTTTTTCTATACCAACAAACCGCTGTAACTCAATAGTCATAATCAAGTTAAGTTGTCGTAGTGCCTCTGACCATGCGAGAGCTAAGTCTTCAGGAATTTTATCGTCCCATTTTAATTTCCTTTTACAAAGTTCTTGAAAAATTAGTTTCGCAGATAAGACAAGAGGTGATACGAATCCACAAGGATCGTAGACTCTAGCAAGAGTGCTCAACACATCTCTTTTCGTTAGTGTATTTTCTTTGAAAATAGTATTCTCTTTATATTTCAGTTTTAGGGTATCGTTTTTCAAATTCCAATTCAATCCGAGTACTTTTGTTTCAGCTTTTCCCCTCATTGCTATATGATATGGAACTTGCTTCATGAAACGCTCATTGTTCGACGTCCATTCCCTTATATTCATCGATAACTCTTCGAATGTCTTATTTATGTGGTTATACAGTTCCATAGCCTCCCTTTCTGTCTGTACTCCTGTAATTAAATTGTCTACATAGCATTTATCTGCAATCTCTTTAAGCAAAGCGCTATTCTTTTGAGATAAATGATAACGTATCATAGCTGTAAGTAAGAATGGACTAGAAATGATTCAGAATGGAACTCTAGTAAATCTAAAATGAGAGATGTTAGTTTCCGTAAATTCTTTATGACTGTCATTGATCCACAGGAATCTTGTGACTTCCCGGTCTTCCTCTTGAAGTCCTACTTGTAAAAATGCTCGTTCTACATCGGCAGTGATTTCTATTTTATAGGTTCTAAATGTCAATATTAACGCTGTTAGATTTTCTAATAAAGATGGTCCTTTGTAAAGACATTCATTGAGGCTTTTTGGTCCTTGATTTTGGCTGAGGCATCATATACTAATCTGCCCCTCTTTATTTCTTGTTTAACTATGTGATGGGGAAGGTAATGCATTGGCGGTGTCGTTTGTACGTATGGGTTTCCCGATTTTTCAACCTCTTCTATCACACCTGCCTCTAGTTGTTCATTTAGTATTATATTATATTCTTCAATTGTTTCTCTAGATATTCTTTTCAAAAGACCTTTTAACCGACCAAACGACAATCCATAATTGGTAGGTAGACCTGGTGGGTATTTTGTCCAAGGCCACTTGACTTGGTATCTCCCGTTCTCATATTTTACGATTTTGTTGAAGTGATCAACAGCTTCTTCCTCCGTCGTGGTCTTTGGTGAGTCAGTTATACCGATTCCTTCTAAAGTCCAGAAAAATTTCATATCCGTGTTCCTCAGTGGAAGATCAGGTTCGGTGAAGTATGGATATCCTGCTCCATAGCACTGATAGAAGGTAACAACCGATAAGTAATCTGTTGGTTCGTGATCAGTTTTTCCAGTTAATATCCATCCTAGTTGTGAATTGACCAGAAACAGATTTTCCTTCATTTGTTTCTTTTCGGTAGACATGAAGCTAAAATAATAGTCATTGCCTATTAGTATATCAACTCGGCCATCCAGTGAGCCTTCATCGGCTAATATGATATTTTCGCAGTGACTAATAGTCTCTTTAGGGTAAGGTACATCTTGTGTTATTGTGGGTACTACATTAGCATATCGTCGGTGATATTCTGAAACCGCGGAACTAACAGTCTTTAAAACCGCGTACATATTTACAAAAGTAGCAAAATCGAGATTTCGCGGGCTTAGCTTCGTTGTAGTGATTGGCTGCCTTCTGTGATGTTGGCCGGGCCGAAAATCCAATAGGAAGCCGTGAAATCGAATGTCTTTTAAACCGCGAAACGTCAGGTGATTGTTTATTGTGCCCAAACCGCGAATCTACGCATCATAACATGAAAAGTGTGTTTGTTTAACGAAGCGTGCGTGAAATAGTGTGGTTTTTATTATAAATGCTGCAATAACTGGTAAGTGAACACAATAATTCCATATTATATTGGTTAAGTTACTTTTTAGTATAGTTTCTTATTTGAATTATTAATATTTACCCTAAAAAAGTCTTTAACTTTTTGGATGTTAGATACGCAGTTTTAAAACACTTCACGTTTTTCGTTTTCTGTTACATACGCGGTTGCAAAATTGGTGTACCTACTCGTAACTCAAGATAATTTGTTGTATTTAGTATCATAAAAGTACACTGCGACTGGATGTGTCTGTACTAATACCTACTAGCAGATAATAATAGTAGCCAAGTAGGTAGAAGGTAAAGTTTTTCTGTTTGTAGAAAGTTATCTCTGGAACTTTTGAACCTATCTTTGAGAATTCAACTACTATTTAAATATAGTTTTGGTAACTAATCCTACCTTTGTTTTTTTTTAGTTTACGTCATGGAGCAAGAAAATGAATCTGCGGATGTGACTGTTGTCACTTTAAGAGATCTAGCAAAACGTTGCGCCGAACTTGTACGTAAAAAGCAGCTCATCCTTGGATAAACTGAATAATACTAACTTACACATCCCCCAAATATTAACTGAACCATCTCCAGCGACGCAACTGTCATGTTTCCCAAATGCCTCTACATCCGAAAATGTTTATGATAGCATTGCATACTGTGAAACTCTGACTTTAGATTTTTCTTCGGATGATGTAAATAATGATCCCGATTATGTTCCATTATCCGAAATAACAAATTTACAGCCTATTGCTACTCCATCTGAGTCTGTTTCTAATGAAAACGTTAAATGGTATGTGGAGAGAGAAATTGAGCCTGAAGTGGCCAAAGAGTCACATACAAGAAAAAGAAAGGCTGATCGAAGTTCGTGGGCAGTGTCAATTAATAAGAAAAATAGAATGTTAGGAAAAGAGTACATAGGCTCAAAAAAAATTGACAACGTTATTCAGAAACAAAAAAGACCTAAAAGAGCAATAGGAACGAAATGTAATTCAGCGTTTTGTAATAAAAGCAAAGTAATGTTTTGCTCACAATTAACGGAGAATTTACAAAAATCTATTTTTGAAGATTTTTGGAGTAAGTCGTGGCAAGAAAAGAAAATATTTGTGATTTCAATGATTGACCTGTTCAAAGAGGAAAGAAAGGACTACTAACTCTAGACGTTCTAATACTAAATTTTACTATTTACAAGTCAATGGGAGGAAAGAGAGAGTTTGCTTGAAAACGTTTCTAGCTACTTTGGGTATAAAGGAATGGACTGTACGCTATTGGTTAGGCGAAGGAAGAGATGATGCTAGCTCTAATACAGAACTTACAACTAATTTAAATACTACCGCTACTCAAGATTACAGTACAAGCAAAAAATCGTCTGTTAAGGATTACCTGACTTTATTACCGAAGTTACCATCTCATTACTGCCGTAAAACAACGACTAAACAATATCTGGAACCTTTATTTCAATCAAAATCTCAGCTATATAATACGTACGTAGAATTTACATCATCAATGTCTAAGCTTCAAGAAAGTTGTTTTGTGACATCTTAGATGAACAAAACATTGCACTATTTCAACCCAAGAAAGATGCATGTGATTATTGTTGTTCATATAAAGCCGGCAACGTTTCTGAAGAAGACTACCAATACCACATCCAACTGAAAGAATTGGCTCGAGCTGAAAAACTTAGCGACAAGCAAAGCGCTCAAAGAGGACTTCTTTATGCTGTGACCGCCGATTTGCAGGCTGTTAAGCTGTGCCCTTCGCTAGCAGCTAGTGCTTTATACTTTAAGACTAAATTAGCTGTGCACAACTTTACTTTATACAATATTGCAACGGGTCATGTAACTTGCTACTGGTTCGACGAAACCGCCTGTGATTTAAGAGCTACCACTTACGCATCTTTTTTTATTGATTATTTGACTAAGTTATTAGGAGAAGATTGCAGGGATGTTGTCATTTGGACGGATGGCTGCACTGCACAGAACAGAAACTCAATAGTTTCTAATGCCCTTCTAAGATTAGCAATAGACAAAAATATAACAATTACACAAAAGTATCTAGAAAAAGGTCACACTCAAATGGAGGATGATTGATTCCGTACAGTCAGTGGTGGAAATAAAGCTGAAAAATGTTGAAATTTTCCTTCCATCTCAGTATGCCTCAATTACAAAAGAAGCCAGGAAGCATCCTTCTCCATACCAAGTGTTTCAACCAGATTACACCTTTTTTAAAGACTACAGTCTAAAAGAATACCAAATTTACGATTCCATTCGTACTGGCCGTTCTGCTGGAGATGATTGCGTAGTGGATCTGAGGGTTTTAAAATATAATCCTAACGGCACAATAGAGTTTAAAAAACACTTTAAAGATGATTTCTGCCCACTACCTCGGAGACCGAAACCTATTTCAGCTGTAGTAAATTATGTACCTGCCCTGTATTCATCTAGACTGCCTATATTTGAAAGTAAGTATCAGCACTTACAGCAATTAAAGAGTGTGATACCTGCAGATTCCCACTTATTTTACGATAATTTGCCATTTAAGAAAAAGTAAAGTTTCATTGATCTCATTTTTTAATAAAGACCTCAAAGTGCAATAAAATTATTATTCTATTCAGAAGTAATATTTTTATTTATTTTATTTTTATTTAACATTTTGATTAAACATTTTTAGTTTTAACTGTTAATTAGTAAGTACCCTACAACAAGGTATTTTTAACATACTTAGCTTTAAAGAGCTATTTTATTTAACATTATGCGGATTTATGGTGTTATTTTCCTTTATAATGTTAATTACCTTATGTACCAATGATAATTATGTGCCAAAAATTAAACTAAGAAGTTGACTGAATAAATAGTAATAACATTTTGATTATATCTTTTGTTTTATTTTGGCGGACAATTCCGCGTAAGTGACATAAAAAAATCTTATTTTGATTTTATTTGTGATGATAAATCCGCGAAATTCGATTTTCTAATTCATTAGTAAATATTTTACATAGCTAATGCCTACAATATTAAGAGAAATATTATAATTTGACAATTAAAAAGTTTACACAATAGAAAGTCAAGTGGTTTAGTAAAAATATTACGTTTTTCTTCGTTCCTGTAAAATTCACTGCACTGTTTTAAACACTGTTAATTCCTTGGTTTCAGAATATCACCGACGATATAGTACTCTCTCCTTGTTTGTTCGAATTGTCACATGGATTTTACTAGTGGGCTGTCATATTCTTGTGGCCGTTCGGCTCCAGATGTGAACACAGCAAGACGATGTTCTTCCTGTACAGGTAAATTAAGTAATGTAGCAATCCTCTGTGTCACCTGGGTTCTTTGACTACCAGAATCCATGAGTAGACGACATTTGACGTATTCAAATGTATCTTTTTCTTTTCTTACATGTACAACAGCCGTTTGTAATATAGTAACCGGAACTTCTGATGTCAACATAGTATTATAAGTAAACATAGTAATACTTTATGTATTTAGTATCCGTTGGATTAATTGGGAATTTCTTAGGACATAGGGCTTGATTGTGTTTTCCATGTGTTTCACAGTGAAAACACCTTTTCCTTTTCTTACATGTTTTAGATTGATGTCCTCGTTTAAAACAAACGAAACAGCGATCATGCAGTTTAGCCTTTCGTTCTGCTATTGTCTTAACTATTCTACATTCACCATTGAAATGGGAGTTTCCGCAGAAAATACATGTCATTTTATTCTTCTTACGATCTGGTTCTACAGATTGAGAATAATTCTGGCCTTCATTCTTTCTCTTGGTTGGGAACTTATTATTGTTGGATCCGTATTTATTTTCTTTCTCCTTTGGTCTTGGCCTATACCTTAAGCTTGAAGTGCTCGATTCGTGTAATGCTTCCACTGTGTAGTGAGGCATTTCCTTGGTATTTTCTAGAGTAATTCTACTGGCATCTTCCTTGGCCGACACAATAATTTCTAATTGCTTTCTTATTTCTTAAGTTGTGTCAGTCTTCAATGCCCTTTTCATTTCATAGATTATTTCTCTTGGAAATTTTTCTATAATTATAAATCGAAGATGGTTGTGATTTGTATTTTCTCCGAGGGAGTTTAGAACTCGTACATGGCGTTCCACTTTATTAAGTGTTCTGCGGCAGTCTGCTGAAGTGTTATCTGCTGTTTTAATTTTATACAATGCCGCGTAATGAGCATCGATTATGTGGCTTTCCTTTCCGTATCGTTCTCTAAGAGTAGTTATAGCAATCGAGTAGTTCTTGTTGGTCGTTTCTAGGCCTTCGATCGTTCTGAGAGCGTCACCTTTAAGAGAAGATTTTAGATATAGAAGTTTGTCGACGTCCGGTAAGTCTCGACAATCGATATTCGAATGAAAGTGGTCCCAAAATTGTTGCCATCGTAGTATGTCACCACTAAATTCAGGTAAACTCAACTTAGGTAGCTTGCTTGTTCGCACCCTATCTCCAAGCCTTTCAGGTTTAGTCACAGTATTTTGTATATTCAAAGTCAACTCCGTGAGGATTTCTACAGATTGTAGTTGAATAGTACTGAATTTGGAAATATCATCAGCTGATGGTTCAGTAACCAGACGAAAATAGTTATTTAGCTCAGTAGAAAATCTAGTGTGTAACGTTTCTAATTTCTTGCATACAACTTCTGCTTTTCCTCTATCTTGGTCAACCAGATCCTTGGTCGAAAATCCCACACATTGGGCAGTCAATCTTTCCATGATAGTTATTATATCCTGGAGGCGAGACAGAAATACGGCCTCCATTTTGACTGCTGAAATTACAGTAATAATCTTTATTCTTACAATTGATAAAAATGAGATATTTTGTAGGCCTACTTACACTTTGTAAATTAGATAAAATTATTGCAAAATGAAATTATAATTTCAATTTATTTATTTATTTAATTTTATTCATTGTATTGATTTTTTTGTTTCTAAGTAGTGATATAAGTATCTACACATATTTACTATAATATGTACCAGGAACCCTGGTACATCGCACATTTTAAAAACTAATTTACAAATACAACCTTATTTTCAATATTTATATCCATAACAATAACTAAAAATGTGTTATTTATTTTATTCATCTATTTAGTTTGAAAGATTTAATTTTTTTTGAAGTATCAAAGTTTAAAATATATTTTTATATTTTATTTTTCCAATTTTATTACCAGAATTCAGAGCTTATTTAGTTTTTTTTTTTTTTGTTATGACTGATAGAAACACAAGCAGAGATAGATATTGATACTTAATATGCGAAACAATGATAACATAGTTTCATTAAACCTTTCATTGAAGTAACCATAATGTACATAGAACCCTGTACACTACGTTAAGTATTATAGGGCCACAGACCCTGGCTCTCTTATGATAAGTTATCCTAGGATATCTATTTCAACCTGAATAGTCACACGTATCTACATGAGATTACCTAGTTTGATAACAATTTAGTTTCATAAGTTCGACAATCTTCACTCGAGCAACTCAAATTTTGAAAAAGTTATGTTAATTAAAATAACGAGACTAATGATTCTTATTGGATTTCAAACAACAAGTTAACTACCTACCTACTTATTACTCCTAAGTGACAAGTGCTTGAGTAAATACCTAGGTACTTTAATTTTTTCTAGAAAGTTAGTCGAAACAAATATTCGTAGATTCGATATTTTCTCTAACCGCGAGACAAAACACAATGTTTCTTTTGTTTCGATCCAGGTAGGTAGCTAATTGGAAAGTTTTTAAGTTGGAAATATTTCGCATTTAGCGTAAATTCAATGGCGTTGTTATGCCGTCATGTTCGTGTTGCCGGAATGGATTTCAAGATCGAACTCACTTTACTTCACATAAACGTGATGATCATAGAACTCTAACACCAGGTTAAATGTAGTTTGTTAGAAAAACCTTTGCCGGATTCTTTCATGACGCCACGCCCACAGTTGCACGGACGATTTCGCAGCACCTAGTTTATTTTGCAAAACTGCGAAAGCTTCTTTAAAACATTAAAACTTACCGAAATTGTTTATCACTTTCACTTCACAAAGCTGGTCTTTATTTTTATCTCACTAATTAAGTATTTTTTACAAATTTGCAAGTTAAAACCTTTTACAACAGAAAAACACATTTCAAAGTGAAAAAGTATGTTGCCACAGTCAAAACTTATTTTACGCAACTTTTATCTAGGGTGTACGAAGGGAATTATTCTTTCGCCTCCAATTACTCAGTTTTTTTTTTAATTATTTAAAGTCGTAAATAATGAAATAAGTAACACACAAAGTAAATAAACCTGTTTTAATACATTTTAATCACCTTAATATAAATACGTCACGTAATTTTTCCCGAACATTTCGGAGTTTCTTCACATGCTGGTAACACTAGGCTCGTCAATCACAATCCTAATTAAACTTTGACTTGATAATCTTGTAGTTTTCTCAGATTTTGACCACCTAAAATTCACTTTCTTCATTTTCCAAAACATTACAATAAATAAATCATTAATTACTACTGTTTTCGTAATTAAATGAAAGAATGTGACTTCATTCCACCTTGACCGAAAACGAATCGCCGCCATCGCCGCCCACGAGCCATTTCCTTTTACATTTAGGTTTTTATTATTATTTTAATATGTACAGGTTTCTATTTTATTACACATATAAACAAGTTATTTAAATCAAACACAATTTTGAAAATGAATAACTTTTCGTAAATCCTGGAAATTCTTGCTTTCTTTAAAGAAAACATTGTTAGCAAACAGGTACAAAGTACACTCTCAGCGCCATCTCTGCGCTTAAACGCGCAACTTTCACAACCCTTATTTTCATTTTTCTTACCGACATTTCCTTTTAGTTAGTTTTATGTTTCGTTCTAGATGTCATGATAAGTCAATAAAGTCAATAGTCTCTTTTTTTTCTTTTTTTTTTTTTAGATCAGGAACTGAACAGACTCCAGAAGATACCGGATCCCAGCACCTCCACCAAATTTTGTCGCGACGTTTTATCTACATTATTGTTCTCATGATGCTTCCCAGACTTCTACCACGCCAAAAATATTGTCTGGATAATGAATTTCAGAATTCGAGTGTTCGCACTCATCCAAGTTCATGATCCGGTATCTTCCCTAGTCCGTTCCATTACCAATGACTCGAGATGTCTGGTTAAGTCAGGGGGTTCTGCTTCGCATCCTGTAAGTTTAAAATACCAATGACGCTGCTGTATGCAGCGCCATTGGCACATGAGGTTAGACCTCTGACCGCCAGTATGGTCAGAGTCACCTCTTTTCTCTTAGGGTTTCTGTAAACAATAGATTCATGGTATAGTTCGATATATGGCCGGCACCTTCATGCCACACGGTTACATTTGGTCCTAACAATCCTTCTCCCTTGTAGAGGGAATTCCTTGTATCCAAAGTGACACCATCTAAACCTATTGATCCTCGTCCCTCAAGGGGAATTCAGTAATCCTTGCCCCTATACAGGGGGTTCCTTTTACCGTGCATCAGGCAAGATGCTATTCTGTAGGTCCTACATTCTCTGGTGCACCAAGCACCACAACCTGCACCAACCGAGGTGCCATTCTTAGTAACCCATTCTTTATGATGTGTCGCGGAGGACACCATTCTCATAGTGTGTCAAGGAAGACACCTTTCATTATGGACCTGCATTTCTTAACAGCCAGAAGTCATATATCGAACCATTATCAAACGGTTAACATTTAGAGGATAGATTCTTAGTAAAATTCGATTAAACCATCAATATACAAGAATAAACTGTTCTGCAATTAGTTAGTCAAATATTTAGTCAATATACTTAGTCAACTAATTAGTCAGATACTTAGAAACTTAGAAACTTAGCTTTCAGTGAAGGTGACTCGTTGGACTTCTCTGGATTTAGTTTAATTAACAATTTATTGCCATAAAGGTAAAACACACTAGTTTAAACACCATTCAGTTTCTTTTATAAAGTCCGCGTTCACCCACATGTGAAAGAAAAAATATGTCATACTCACTGGCTGACAGGTCAGGAAAATTGGCGGGCTGTCAAAATATAGTGATGTTACATGTCATAGCTGGGTTGTCTATGGAATATCGCAGATCGACGCGACAATTACTATCAAGCTAATTTTCCGGAAGTAGCTTCATTTTGATGAGACGAACAAAAATTTCCTCTACGAAAACTCTCGATTGTGGTAGGTAATAGAGTTAGCAGGGGATAGAGCAGCAATTTGTAGGACAATATTACTATTAAATTATATGTATAAATATTAACTAACAAAAAAAATTTTTGATGATCTTAAGAGGTCATCAAATTGATGCCCTCGTAAGGTCATCAAAAATTATTACTAACCAGCTTAAGATACTTGACTAAAAATATTTTTATTCGTAAATTGACGAATGGTGAGTCTTTAGAAAGAAAATGGCTCGACCTTTATTCACCAGCAAAGAAATCTGTATACCTACTGTTATTGCTGCCGTCTATTTAATACCACTACTGGTACTGGACATAATTTAAGTTCTCCTAATGGATATAAATTGGAAGAATTGGAAGCATATAAGTAACTTATTGGTAGAGCATGAGAACAGTTTACAGAAGAGGGAATTTATGACGAATTATGTTGCAAGAATGAAAACTACTGGACGAATTGATACTGAGTTGCTTCTTTGTTTGGCTTCAAGAGCTCTTGCTTTTCGTGGTGATAATGAGACATTAGGATCGCAAAATAATGGGAATTATTTGGGATGCTTAGAACTGATTAGTGAATTTGATCCTTTTCTTGCTGATCACATACAAAACTGCGGAAATCGTGGTAATTTGTCAATGATGTGCATATACAAATGATATCCTTCAAAAAATTGACTTAAAGGATTTAATAGAAGATTTTGCTCAACATAAATCCCGAAAGAAACCGTTATCATAATCGTAACCATAAAACCAGCAGCATTCTTATATCATTAGTGACATATTATATCATACTGTATTTGATTACCTAGATAAATGGTCATACTTAGTAAACAAAATGTTATTATAATTCGCTTTTTTTACTTTTCAAAAGGGCCCCAAATTCTTGTGTGCCCAAGGGCCCCAGCCTAGTTTAAGACGGCCCTGCTCATGGCACATCTGCATGGCGTTGGAATTCTACCATTAGGTACAATAATTCTACTAAATAGAGCGAAAGACATTGATTTGCAAAAAGGCATTGCTGAAATGTGAAAGAGGTTACTGCATTGAAAAATCCACGGAAATAGATGGAGTTCAACTAAGCGTGACAACATGTGTTGACAATAAAGTCGTCAGTCTATGTTCCTATGGCTCCCGTGAAACGATTTTCAAAAAAGCAAAAGCGAGTAATTGAAGTTCCTCGTCCAAAATCTGTAGAAATATACAATAAATCGGGCGGGGTTGATTTATTAGACGCAATGTTGGGATTCTAAGGAATAAAAATTTATAGCAAAAAATGGTATCATCGCATATTCTTCCACTTGGTCGATATGACGTGTGTGAAAGCTGGCTCTTGTCGTCGCCGCAACAAACAAAAATCCAATAACGAACATAAGTAAAAGTATATGTCGTTGTTAGATTTTAAACTGTATATAGCTGATGTTTTGATGCGGGAAACGGGAGGAGTTTTTACACCAACTACCCCAGGCCGAGGGCGCCCTGCTCTAGAACATGCCGATATAAGAAAAAGGAAACGACGTATTAAACTGCCTCCGCAAGAAGTAGTATACGACGCGATTGGACATTGGCCCAACTGGGGCGACAAACGGCAGAGATTTGAAAATTGTTCACGCCTATCTTACATTTACTGTAGTAAATGCGAATTTTTTTTTTGTGAAATGAAATGAAATGAAAATATTTATTTCGTCATAAGGTGGCGGTCTTCACACTTAACGAAAGTCAAAAAAGAAAAATAAAAATGTCATTTACAAAAAAAAAAGTTAAGGCAGCAAAATATCAATAAAATAAAAATGTATACTTTAACAATTAACATTGGGTACATTACAAACTTACGTAACGTATAAGTTTAAGTGTTATAAGCAACCTTAACTTAGTCAAAATTTCTAATGTCTCGGTAGACATCACCTATCTACTTTTTCCTCGGCTTTATTAGATATTACAATAACATAAAGTAATTTTCCTAGTGTAGGCCGAGAGAAAAAAAGCCGGCGAAAAAAAACTCTCGGTACTCTTTTAAAAATTTAAAGTCAAATACAATATAAAAACGCAGTAATGGACCATGAAATGATAAGGACAAACACGAGACAGCCAATCGTGCATGCCGAAACCACCACATGCCACCTGCTCACAATATTTATATACATAGCGGGTCACAGACATAGCCTGGTCAAGCTTTATTCAATCCCATGCCTTTTCATCATTGAGATAATCTTTAATGGTATAGTAGGCTTTACTACACAAAACTCGCTTAATAACTTTTTTAAACTTCAGTAAAGGCAGAGATTGAAGCGCAGCCGGAATCTTATTATATACAAGGATAGACATTCCTGTAAAGGAACTACTTTTTTTCTTGAGCCAGTATTTAGGAAATATTAATTTATGGTCGTTCCTGAGTGTTACATCATTTGAAGCATTTCGATCACTACGACTAACAAACAAATGCCTATTTTTCCGTATGTACATTATATTTTCATAAATATACTGCGATGCAAAAGTCAGGATGTTGATCTCTTTAAACTTCTCTCTCAGAGATCTTTACATCCCATTTTATAAATATCCCATTTTATAATTTGTATAAACAAAGAACGTAATTGTTTTAAAAATTTCCATATGGTCTTGCATTAAATATTCACATAAAAAATGAATCTTTTTCATTTAAAAAAATAAATACAACTTGATGTAATATATATATATATATATATATATGTATATACGAAAACTCTTACCTACCTTAACTGCATGTTGTATCATATATGACGTTCGTATAAATCGTTATCTGGACTGCATGTTGTATCAAATGTGAGATTTTGGGTTTCGGATCAATTATTTCGGTTTCTAATCTCCAAAAAAAAATAATTTTTTTCTAGGTTTCCTATTAGGCCTTAGAATCATGTAAATTAATTTGAGTCAAATCTAAAAATTCATGCGGTAAAGGGTTAAAACTGTTTTTCACAACATAAATTTTCCAATAAATAAAGAATTTTTTTCTTTACATTCTGAAATTACGATTTAATTCAATTAATTGATTCATTAAAAAATTACTAGTGGTCGCCCAGAAGTCAAAATTCGACCATAATTAAAAATTTCAATTAAAGAAAACCAAATAATTATGAAAAAACCTCTGTGTGGTTTTATAAAACCACGATAAAAGTGAAACTTTTTAAATATTCTTTACACGCCATCTATGTTTTAATAGGTAACTTACATCAGCTGTATGTTGTCATTAGTGTCTTAGTTCTAGGAAATTATAAGAGATGGGCGATGGCCGACCATTACGCGACATGCAACACGCACACGAAAAAGTTTGAGACGATGTAATAAAAGTTTCACTTTAATAAAGAACCTTTTTTAATTTTTTCAATTTAAGTACAGACTGACAATCAACAAAACAGAATAATATTGATGAAATAAGAACAAAGGCGATTATGATAGTTTAACTATTTAATTAACGCGAAAATAATTTAACAGCATGTATGACAGTGCACAATACAGACGAGAGAGTGAGCCTAGCGATTTGATGAGTTGAAGTTTAGCAAAAACATACATTTGCTATTCATGTTGCGTAGGCGTCCATACTCCTAACATCCTCTCCTGGACGCAGACGCTTTAAATGTAGACCCATAGATGCGGTGAAGTTTTCGTGCTTCAGTCGAGGGAGTCCTTTTGTCAATATGTCGGCGACCATCTCTCCAGTGCATCTATAGGGAACCAGGATTTCTTTGGCAGCTATCTTTTCTCGCACGAAGTGGTATCGGACGTCTATGTGCTTACTGCGCGCATGGTAGGCAGCATTTCCTGAAATACTAATTGCACTTTGATTATCGCAATAAAGGGTTAAGGGTGTACCTTTAAATTCAGATTGAAATTCGTCTGCCAACTGTTTCAACCAAAGTGCTTCTTGAATGGCCGACGCTAGCGCCATATATTCAGCCTCACTAGTAGAGAGCGCTATGGTCTGCTGTTTTTTAGAGTTCCAGCTTATTGCGGCACCCTGGAATAAAAATATGTAGCCAGTACAAGATCTTCTGTCCTCATCATTCGCCCAGTCTGAATCGCAATAGCCAGAAATTCGCTCATGAACATTTCTTTTGTAAACCAGTTTCATATCCATTGTGGCTTTCAGATATCTCAAGACTCGTTTTAGCGCCGCCCAATGTTCACTAGTAGGTTGACTATTATATCTACTAAGAGAATTTACTATATAGGTAATGTCTGGTCGAGTCCCCTGTGATAAGTACAACAAGCAGCCAATTATTTCTTGGTATGGAATGTTCTTCAAGATTTCTTGTTGCCCCTCAGCTTTTTTCAACTTTACATTCGGATCAGCAGGAGTCCACATCGGCTTACATTCGTCCATTCCAAATCGAGTAAGTATTAGTTTTATATAAATAGACTGATCTATGGAGATCTCATTTTCATCTTGTGAGATTTTAAATCCAATACAATGTTTGGCTGTTCCTAAATCTTTCATGTTGAATTTTTCTTTTAATTTTTCCTTTATCATGTCTGATGTTTCCTTTTTATTATAGAAATACAAAATATCGTCTACGTAAACTGCTATAAAAAGCAAATCATTTTCATTCAAAATACGGTAGTAAACACATAGATCTATGTTTGAACGAGTCATTTCAATTTGCAACAGGGCAGAATTTAATTTTTTGTTCCATTGCCTGCTGGCTTGCTTGAGTCCATATATTGATTTGTTCAGTCTACATGCTTTATTTTCATCTTCATACCCAGGTGGTAGAGACATGTAAAGCTCTTCATCAATTTCACCCTGTAAAAATGCTGTGACTGCGTCCATTTGATGTATTTTGAGTCCATACTTGGCAGCAAGACCAATAAGATATCTTATGGATGTATAACGGACCACCGGAGCATATACCTCATTGTAATCAATGCCTTTGACCTGTTTATATCCTTTAATTACCAATCTAGCTTTATAGCGTGTGACAGAACCATTAACATTTAACTTAGTTTTAAAAACCCATCGGCAGGGAATTACTGACTTTCCTTCTGGTAAGTTAACTGTGGTCCACGTATTATTCTGTATCAATG
Source organism: Melitaea athalia (assembly GCA_905220545.2). Lineage (NCBI taxonomy): Eukaryota > Metazoa > Arthropoda > Insecta > Lepidoptera > Nymphalidae > Melitaea > Melitaea athalia. Next base: position 16,836,053 of record HG992189.1, on the reverse strand, counting down.
ACTGATATTCTGCTTCCATAGCTTTCTTCCATTCATCAGCCTTATCACTGTTCAAAGCTTCTTGAAGGCTTTGTGGATCACTGTTCAGTAAATTCATCGTTGATTCGACATTCTGACACATTAGTGAAGAAGGGTTCTGATAAATGTCATTATTTTCTGATCTTATTCTCCTTTGCAGCGGCCTCAAAGTAATATTGGATACTGGTGGAGAGTCTATTGTATTATCCGGTATGTATGTTTCATCATTAACATCTTCAAATTGATCAGATTCATCTGAAATACAAATACTTTGAGATACATCCTGTGTTTCATCTCTTTCTTGCGTCTCATCATCTATGTTTCTTCCCACAGATTCTTCAGGTTCATCACACAGAGGTAAGTATATCTTCTTCTTTTCTTTATGTTCATTATTCTTTTTATTATCTTCATTTGTATTTTCAATTTTATTTTTCTCCATATCCATGTTATTTTTAATAATTTCTTTTTCAGGTGTTTCATCCGTTTTATTTCTTTTAATTGCAGCTTCCAGGAATACTACATCTCTACTTACAATTCCTTTCTTTGTTTCAGGATCTATGAATCTGTAGCCTTTTGTGCAGTCGCTGTATCCAACAAATATTAATTTTCGTGACTTTACATCCAACTTACTTCTATTTTCTTTAGGAACATACACCATCGCGGGACATCCAAATATTCTCATATGGCTCAAGTTTGACTTTTTTCCAGTCCATACTTCATAAGGCGTTGCATCTGATAAGCTGCTAGTGGGAGACCGGTTCACTATGTATGCTGCTGTAGTAACGGCTTCAGCCCAAAATTTTTTCTGTAAACCAGAGTTTAATAACATATATTTAGCACGCTCAATTAGGGTACGGTTCATTCTTTCGCTTAATCCGTTCTGTTCGGGTGAGTATGGATTTGATGTCTAGTGCAAAATTCCATGCTTTTTTAGGTAAGTGTCAAAATTATTATTTTTATATTCAGTTCCATTATCAGATCGAAGAATTTATATTTTTTTATTTAATTCATTCTCTACTCTGTTTTTATATTCAATAAATTTTTCAAATACTTCACTTTATGGATATATGTATATGCGGCAAGAAAAGTCATCAATAAAGGTTACAAAATACCTTGCCCCTCCTATTGATATTTGCTGCATCGGTCCACACACATCACTGTGGATAAGTTCTAGCAAGCTGGTTGCTCGGGAACCTTCAGCAGGGAACGGTTTTCTGTTGCCATCATGTGCCTTTACCTTAATACATACATTCCCGCAGCATTCAACTTTTAATTCTTTGTTGTTAGCAATCCTTATGCTCGATACAGGTGAAGAGATGTCAGTGAGCCAGTCCCGGTGCATAGTCATGTGCATAGATGCTCCTGAGTCAACATGTCAAGAATTGGAGTCATTCGCTGTGGATGCTGAAAAAGCTGCAACATAACCTGTGTCATTATCTGTTTTTTTATTATTGTTTGTCTTTTTATGTCAACAATTTTTGCTGAGATGTCCGTACTTATTACAATTAAAACATCTAGGGCCTTTCTTATCACTTTTGGGCAAAATAATTCTTTTTTGTGTTTGTAAAAAGTGCGGTAGTGTCTGACATTTTAACTTCCTGTAGTAATTTATTTTTTACCAAGTCAGCACTAATCTTCATACCGGAACTTTCTAAGCCCATAATCATGGGCCTATACATTTCTGGCAACCCAGCCAGCATTAATGTGCCCAACCACTCATCGTCTACATGAAACTTAATATTTCTCAATTTGTGCGCGGCTGTCATAATTTTATTTACATAATCTTCCACTGATAAACTGCTTTCTAAATTTGTGTTAATTAATTCTTTTAATAAACCAACTTTCCTTGTCAGTCCTTGATCTTCGAATGCCTTTGTCAAATTGTCCCACACCTGTTTAGCATTCTGTGCAGCCTGTATGTGCACATATAAAATTGGGTCCACCAACAATATTAACTTGGACTTTGCTTTGGTGTCTTGTTTAATTGCGTTGGGGTCGGAAGCATCTGGTGCTTTCAAAATACAGTTGTACAAGTCTTCACGTTGTAAGTATGCCTTTACCTACTGCAAAACTCCAATTAGCCCAATTGTCGCGACCCGTCAATTTCTCAATCGACATCATAGTATTAGTTCCAGACATTTTTATATAATATTATTTATATCTGAAAATAGCTGAAAAGAAAAAAAAACACTCGCGAGCCCGGTAACTAAAAGTGAGGTTATACTCGTGTGATTTTACTTTTACTAAAACTTTGAAAATACTGCACAAAACTCGGAAATAACATTAATCGGCAGGCTTGGGACGGCCCATAACCTGATGAAATAAGAACAAAGGCGATTATGATAGTTTAACTATTTAATTAACGCGAAAATAATTTAACAGCATGTATGACAAGAGGGAGCCTAGCGATTTGATGAGTTGAAGTTTAGTACAAACATAAATTTGCTATTCATGTTGCGTAGGCGTCCATACTCCTAAAAATATGCGTGTGTGTGTCAAATAGACGGATAGTGTGTGTATTGCTTTTTTAACCGACTTCCAAAAAAGGAGGAGGTTCTCAATTCGACACGTATGTTTTTTTTTATGTATGTTAGCTCAGAACTTTTGACTGGGTGGACCGATTTCGATCAATTTTGTTTTAATTGAAAGGTGTTGCGTGTCATGTGGTCCCATTTTAATTTAATTGAGATCTGACAAGTACTTTTAGAGTTATATCTAATAATGCGTATTTACGTGACTACTTTTTCGTCGACCTACGTTATATTATACCGCATAACTTTTTACTCGGTGTACCGATTTCGATGATTCTTACTTTAATCGAAAGCTAATACTTGTCTTGTAGTCTTGTTTAAATTAGATCGAAAACTGATTACAACTTTTTGAGTAATCTTTAATAGCGCGTATTTACTTGACTATTTTTTCGTCTTATTACGTTGTATTACTTGTCGATGTAATTGAAGTCGGTTTTTTTTCGTTTGCGAGCAAACACAATTATTTATTAACGCCGCGTTGGCGCAGCGGTCACAGCATTGGATTGCGATTGGCTGTTGCGCGGGCGGTTGCGGGTTCGATCCCCGCACACGACAACATTTGTATTGGCCATACAGATGTTTTCCGTGGTCTGGGTGTTTGTACAGTCCTTGTGGGTCTCCCCATCGTGCCTCGTAGAGCACGTTAAGCCGTCGGTCCTGGTTGTTATCATGTTCACCTAAAAGCGATCGTTACTCATAGAAGAGAATATATCTGCCAACCCGCATTGGAGCAGCGTGGTGGATTAAGCTCCGATCCTTCTCCTACATGGGGAAGAGGCCTATGCCCAACAGTGGGATATTACAGGCTGAATCGTGATTGTACATCACTAGTCATGACGAATTGACAGGTATCAGAAACTCTTTCTTTCAGCGGCCGCACCAAGGGCCGCACTGTAAAGTCACGCTAATGACGATTTGTGCTACACAAAAAAAAGGGATGAGCGGGAAACTTAAAGGCGCGCGGTTGTGTTTTTAGGGTTCCGTACCCAAAGGGTAAAAACGGGACCCTATTACTAAGACTTCGCTGTCCGTCACAGCCCTTTCACACGGCAGTCCAGTTTTTAACAGGATCCCGTTTTCTGCAGGATCCCGTTTGATGGCGAATGTGTTTATATGCCATGGACTTAATACCTACTAACAGGACAGAGCACTCGCAGCTGAAAAACGAGCCGACAGAGATAGTTAGTACGGAGGCCTTGTGTCCCTTTCTAATAGGGTGACATTAAGATTTGGAAACTTGAAAAATCTGACACCAGTATTGACGACTATTATTATATTATTAGATTTATTTATAATGAATAAATAATAAATATTATATTATTATATTTATTATTTGTTTTCATGTGTGTCAATATACAGACATTTGCACAAGGGATGGATTACAAAATCAATACATATAATAAAAATGTAACAGATCGCTTTCTGTATGAATGGAAATGGAAGATATATAGAAAAAATATTATTGGGACCTTTATCAACGCAAATAGCACTCAAAACAATGATTGTTAGAATTTTTTTCTGTTTCAGAAATGTGTTTGTCTGTCATCTCAGAAACGGCTTATCCAATTTAGGTGTAGTTTTCACTAATATATTGTGCTAGGCTGCACTTAACATTTAGTGTTTGTTTTATGTCAATCGGTTCATAAATAAAAAGTTATGCCAATTTATCACGTTGAACATGTAAATGACCAAACGACGGTGCTTATAATCCAAAATAAACCAAAACATGTATTGAAAAAATGCTGTCCAAAGTCACTATTCCACGCGGACGAAGTCGCGGGCACAGCTAGTAAACAATACAAATAGTACGAGTTATTTATTTATTAATCTTAGACCTTAATGCTATATTTCTTACAGTTGGCAAGTAAATACAGTCCAAATAATGTCATTACAATTATTTTAAATTTAATATTTTATTTTTATTTGAACAACAAATAGTATTTATAACACAAACATTTCTTTAATATCAATAAAAGTGAATAAAGTGACGCATGGTCACCATAGTTGTAGATGGAAATTTGTTTATACGAAAATGAACACTGACATGACTGAGCTGGAGTAATGTCATATTATTATTTTTTATTTTCTTTTTTATCACTTTTTAAATTTGATTACATTGAATTATAGTTTGTTGTATTGTATATATTGTAGTATTAGTATTATATTATACTAGCCGACCCGCGCCCACTTCGTTGGGCGTTAATTATCTTTGTGATGCAATTATGTTGTGTAGTTCTTAGTACTGTTTTATTAGGTTCATTGTTTAGAATTTGACGTATAAAATCGTAATAATATCGTGTATTTATTATTTTAAATTACAGAACCAAATAACATACTTTATAAATAAAATGTTGCTCCAACGCCATCTATCAAAAAGCGAAAAAACTTCGTCGTCGATAGGTTAAAATAAGAGTAAATAAAATAAATAGACTAAAAAATAGCGATAGATGGCCATAGTTTCTTTGTGATTTTGATAATATATTTTAATATTTTTCTTATTTACTGAATTTTTTGTACAATTACAATAAAATATAGCCTATGTCACTCCTGAATAGTGTAGCTTTTTGTTAGTGAAAGAATTTTCATGATCGGATCAGTATTTGCGAAGATTACCCCCGATATACAAACAAAGTTATAAACCTTACCTCTTTATAATATTAGTATAGATTATATTTATATATTGTATTATACATTTATGGATTATATTATTTGTATGTATGTATTATTATTATTATTTTTTTATTGTGCACCTACTCACTATACTTTCTTGCACATACCAAGGTTGGCTGGTAGAAAATGCATGACTTAGGGGCCGTCTCCACGAGCGAGCGTATCGCCGGCGATAGTATCGTCGAGCCACCTATTTCTATACACTCTCCATGGAGCCGTCCAGAGCCGTCTCCACGAGCGAGCGTATCGCCGGCGATGCGACGAGTGGCAATAAGCGAGCGTATCGCCGCGCTAGCGTCGCGACTCGCCGCGCTCTCGCAGCGACACGCCGGCGTATCGCCGCGAGCGCGCTCTCAAACACAGCGTTTTTAACCAATTTCAAAAAAGGAAGAGGTTACTCAATTCGACCGTATATATTCTTTTTTAATGTATGTTCGGGGATAACTTCGTCGTTTATGAACCGATTTTGATAATTCTTTTTTTGTTGGAAAGGTGATATCCCCAGGGTGGTACCATGATAAGGAAACCAGGATCTGATGATGGAATCCCAGAGAAATCGAGTAGAACTTTCGAAAATCGTAGTGACGACTAGTGCGTTTGTTAATTTTTTTCATCTACTTCCATTGTATTACTTGTCGATGTAATTGAAGTTGGTTTTTTTTCGTTTGCTAGCAAACAATTATTTTAAATATCATATTCTCGATATATCGATATTTATAAATATATCTATATCGGAGTTTGATGTATTTTTTATTTTATTTTTATTTTTTATTATTAAGAAATTCGTATCGTATCGAAAAAAAAATCGATATTTTTGAAGTGAAACTTCTTTAGGCGCATGAGGGGTAAAATTTGAGCGACCGGTAACATGGCAGCGTCATGACGATCAGTACTTGGATGGCCTGGGAACACCTCGTGACGTTGACTTTTTGTTTCTTTTTTCAATTAGTTTTTTTTTGTCTTTTAAATTCGTTTCTTAAATTATTATTTTTGTCTAATTACGTTTTATTAAATTGTCGATGGAATGGAAGTCCGTTTTTTTTTTCGTTTGTTAACAAACACAATTATATTTCATCAGCTTTAAACATAATTTACACAGTTTATTATTCATATAAAGTTTTTCAATAAACAACGCATCGTCAAATCCGTCGCGGACACTCTGCGATACGCTGGCGATACGCGACGATACGCTGGCGATACGCTCGCTCGTGGAGACGGCTCCGACGAGTAGCTGCGGACGCGCCGCGATTCCGTCGCGAGACGCGACGATACGCTGGCGATACGCTCGCTCGCTCGTGGAGACGACCCGACGATAGTTGGGCGTATCGCCGGCGATACGCTCGCTCGTGGAGACGGCCCCTTAGCATTAAGCCCGCCTTTTGTACACACTTTTTTTGTACAATAAAGAATTTTAAATAAAAAATAAATAAACACTAACACAAGGTGTTAAGCATTATATTCAGTTTTATTACAGTCTTAAACAATGTCCACTGTGATGTTTACGAGAGTTACCGTAAGAAAAAAAAGAAATAGGCAAAATAATAATTTATGTGTTCTTTTTATCTATACTAATATTATAAAGAGGAAAGGTTTGATTTTTTGTTTGTTTGTTTGTTTGTATGAATTGAATAGGCTCCAAAACTACTTGGCAGATTTGAAAAATTCTTTCACTGTTGGAAAGCTACATCATTCCTGAGTGACATAGGCTATATTTCATTTTCAAAAAAAATAGGCATCCTTACTAAAATTACGATAACGTAATCCAAGGTGTGAAAAAAATATCAAAAAACTACCTTACATCGCGTGCGCTGCGAAAACTATTGATGATAGAGCAAAATGATATACTACATTTTTTTAGAACACACCATTATCTACAAAAAATCAGCGGCAGCATATCTCTAACTATTACAGTCATGTCACAATAAGCGTTTTTTTATTGAAAAAAAGAAATTAAAATACCACCGCTACAAAAAGCTCTTTATTTGTACCTTGGTATTAACCCTTATCAAAATAAATGATGTATTATTTAAGACTGCTTCAATATCTTTATATTACTTTTTGAATTATTCGATTCTGACAATCCATTCAAAAGATATCACGAGTTAAAAAAAATTAAAAAATAAACTGTATTCGGCTAGCTATGCGTTGTAGGCGTCACTCGGGCAGGGGTACGGGAGGGGGGTTAAGATCACGAAATAAACTTGCCGCGCGGCTCACTCGCGCGGTCGGCTCCCTACGTGATGGACGTATGCGGAATTTACGCTTAAAATATTGTTCACTTAGTTATTAACCTAATAAATTACTTGAATATTTTTCATGATTTTCAATTTAATTTTAATAAATAGTAGGTAGTTGTGTACGTTGTAATATAGTAGCATATATAGCTTACAGTTATGCTAATTTAGTTCAAAGGCATTTTTTCTTTTGTCATTTTGAAATGCCTAAAAGATCAAGATCTCAACTTTCTAGAAATAGTTCCCAGGCCAGGGCATCAAAAATACGTCGAAATGAAGAATCTTCATCAGAAACTGAAAATCGTCTTTCAATTCATAGACAATATGTGGCACAATCGCGTGCTAGAGAGTCGAGTACCGAGCGTTCGCAACGGCTCGCTGAACAAAATATGAGAACCGCTCAAATACGCGCGCGAGAATCCAGTTTGCAGCGTTCTCAACGGCTCGCTGAACAAAATGTGAGGATTTCTCGAGTCCGCGCGCGAGAGTCCAGTCTTGAGCGTTCAGAGCGACTAGCTGATCAAAATTTGAGAACCTCTCAAGCACGCGCGCGAGAATCGAGTCTTGAGCGTTTACAGCGTCTAGCTCAACAAAATTTGAGAACCTCTCAGGTACGCGCGCGAGAGTCCAGTCTTGAGCGTTCTGTTATATACTCCCTCTGTACCCTTTATTGTCCACCCTGCAACCTCGTCTATCCTAGTCAGCATTCCCTTCTCGACAGCATACTCCACCATACACACCCAAGTCAGTCGTCATCCATCCACCAACCGAGACGGTTCTATTTCCAGTACTATTTCTATTTTTATTTCTATTTCCATTTAAGAATTTTATAATAAATAGTGTGAAATATAAAAACATTTTTTTAAAAACCCAAATTAAATCTACCGTATAACATTTGGTGGCAGCGTAAAGGGATCAACAGTGATCCCCGGATTCGGCTCCGAGTAAAATCTATAAGTGCAGTGCTAAATCATTAAAATACTGTGTGTCTCGTGCTACGAAATCCCGCAGTGTTCAAGTAATTCCGCAGTGTTCAAGTAATTCCGCAATATCCAAGGATATTCCAAAGTTTTCAAGGACATCCCGCAGTGCTCGAGGACACACTGCAGTATCCAAGAACATCCCGCAGTATCCAGGGTGATTCCGCTGTTTCCAAGGTCGTCTTGCTGCATCGACAACATGCAAGTCCCCATAATCCTGTTATTCAAGTGAGTGTTCAAGTCAGTGATTCTCAAACTTTTGCAAAACTTTATTCTAGGTCATTGCGATTTTTGACTATTTTGTGTGTCTGTGTTCCCGAAACTTTTGTTATTAATTTTAAGTTGTTTAAAATTGTTAACATAATGTCACAAGGCAGAGCGCCGAGCCCAAAGTTCGAAGTTAATGTTACTGAGGCAGAGGATGATAACCTTTGCCCTCCGCCTTCGGGCCCTGTTACAAGGGCAGCGTCAAAAAAGAAAATCGCTACTCCCTCAAACACCACTGAATTAGATTTATCCATTTTACTTAAATTTGTTAAACCATATGATGGGTCCAGAGATACACTAAACGCATTCCTAGTTAATTGTAATAATGCCTATGACTTGGCATCCGATGCTCAGAAAGATATTTTATTTAAATTTATCATATGCCAACTGGAAGGGAAAGCGCAAACGGCTTGCTCTGTTAAGGAGTTTGTAGATTGGGACCAGTTGAAGGAGTTTCTCAAAGCTCAATTTAGTGAAACAAAGCACTATACACATTTGTTAACCGACCTACAAGATTGCAAACAGCGCGCTAATGAGGCTGTGAGCCAGTACGCTCTCAGAGTAGAGACGTGTTTATCCCAATTGTTGACAGAAATGTCAATTACTCACGGCCACAAAAACAGGGAAATGATAGGGCGTATCGCGGCGATGGAAGAACTAGCTCTCCACCACTTTCTAATAGGTCTCCTTCCGCATATATCCAATATGGTCAGATGTAAGGCTCCTAAAACACTTAATCAAGCCATTAATTTCGCAACTTCTGAAGAAAAGATCCAACACTTCATGTTAAAGCATAACCCTCCTAACACTCGTCCTAATAACATACCTAGACCCAATAATACCAAACCTTTCCAAAATTCCAATCAATCCAGATTTAACAATAATAACAACCGACCTTCAACTTATAACAACGCCAGTTCAGTCCTAATATGTAGGTACTGTAAGACCCCCGGCCACACCCTCGAACAGTGTCGAAAACGTGAATATAACAATAACCGTTTCAAATTCAATCAAAACCCGACTCCATCAGGATCACGTGTCCATTTCGTTTCCGAGATTCCTGAAGGTGAACAGCCTATTGAGCAAATTGAAGATGACGACCATTATCCAAAAAACTAGGAACTGTCTCGTCCCGGTGTCGTGCGGGACCTAAACCCCTAAAAATCGACACTATAAACATAAACTCAAAATCCGGATTGACTCCGCTACATGGAGGTCAATCCATTATTAAATCTCAAAAACTACTAAATCCATTGACTCCGCTACATGGAGGTCAATCTATTACTAAATCTCAAAAACTACTAAATCCATTGACTCCGCTACATGGAGGTCAATCCATTACTAAATCTCAAAACGTACTAAATCCATTGACTCCGCTACATGGAGGTCAATCTATTACTAAATCTCAAAAACTACTAAATCCATTGACTCCGCTGAATGGAGGTCAAGTTACTAGATCCAAGCTAAATCCTTGTCAGTCTTCACAGCATGACATACCAAAAACCGATGCATCCACTATTTCCAATGTTTTCGAAATAACAAACGATCCAGCGATAATGTTTTTACCACACGTCCTGATTAAATCCTCTGTGTCCGATCATCCACTTTCTTTGCTAGTAGATTCGGGATCATCTGTAAGCCTTCTTAAATTATCCTGTATACAAAGAACACCGAAACTAAATCCAGAAACAATCCATTTGAAGGGTATAGATTCCTCCAAAGACTCTGTCCAGACACAAGGTCATTTCAACCTCAAAATACGCCTTCATAAATCCAATATATCCCACAAATTCCATGTCATTAATCAAATACACTTACCCTATGATGGCATAATCGGCTCCGACATGTTGAACGCCCATAATTGTAACATAGATTACACTAACAATTTACTTCATATTGCCAAATCATCCTTAAAACTATACTTTCATGATCCTACTTACCTGATTCCTCCTAGAACAGAAGCTGTCATAGAATGTTCAGTAGAAAATCCCGAACTGAAAGAACGACTTATCTTAGATCAAAAACTATCCAATACATTATTGATAGCCAACTGTATAGTTCGAGTAAAGGATAACAATCGAATTAATTTATCCGTAGTAAACACTTCTGAAGAACCAATTTCAATAAAATCAGACCTAAATCTAACATTAGTCCCTATTGACACTATAAAACCCGTAGAATACCCCGTTAACTCTATGACTTCAGTTAATCCTATATCTGACTGTGTTACTCGAACTGAGCAGGTCCTAAGTCAACTACGTGTTTCACATATTAATAACGAAGAGAAAGAAGTTCTGTTAGATTTATGTTCCGAGTTTTCCGATATTTTTCACCTTCCTGACGAAGACCTGACATATACAAATGCCCTTAAACACGAAATAAAGACTACTACAGATATCCCAATCCATACGAAGACTTACCGTTTCCCCGAGATCCATAAAACCGAAGTTAAAAACCAAATAGATAAAATGCTGAAACAAAACATAATAGAACCATCAGACTCCCCGTGGTCATCACCCATATGGGTTGTGCCTAAGAAGCTCGATGCTTCTAATACACGCAAATGGAGAGTCGTAATTGACTATAGGAAGCTCAACGATGTCACAATTGGTGACACCAATCCCTCACCTCAAATCGCCGAAATTTTAGACCAACTCGGCAATAGTAAATATTTTAGCACGTTAGACCTAGCATCCGGCTTCCACCAGATCCTCTTGAATGAAACTGACAAAGCCAAAACCGCATTCAACGTCCCAGAAGGACATTACCAATTCCTTAGAATGCCATTTGGGCTAAAGAATGCACCATCTACGTTCCAGAGACTGATGAACTCAGCCTTATCCGGCCTTCAAGGTCTCAAATGTTTTGTTTATCTCGATGACGTGGTCTGTTACTCTCATGATCTTCGCTCGCACATTACGAATCTGAACTCGATTTTCCAAAAGATGCGAGAGTTCAATCTTAAGCTTCAGCCGGACAAGTGCGAATTTCTCAGAAGAGAAGTTTGTTACCTAGGGCACATCATAACCGAACGAGGTGTCAAACCCAATCCTGAAAAGGTTAGGGCTGTTACTGAATATTCAATCCCAAAATCCGCTAGACATATAAAATCATTCTTAGGTCTCGTTTCTTATTATCGGCGCTTCATACCAGAATTCTCCAAAATTGCAAAACCTTTGACAAGCCTCCTGAAGAAGGATGTCCCTTTTAAATGGGAAAATCCACATCAACTCGCATTCGAAACCCTGAAAGCTAAACTTACATCCGCTCCACTCCTGATATATCCCGATTTCACAAAACCCTTTGTCCTCACGTGCGATGCATCTAACTACGCCATAGGAGCCGTGCTCTCCCAAGGCCCTGTCGGCAAGGACCAACCTATAGCATTTGCATCAAGAACGTTAAACAAAAGCGAAACCAATTATAGCACCACGGAAAAGGAGCTATTAGCTATCCTATACGGTTGTAAAACCTTCCGACCTTACCTTTACGGGCATAAATTCCAAATCCTGACAGATCACAGACCCCTTAAATGGCTCTTTAACCACAAAGACCCAAGTTCCAAGCTCCAACGTTGGTGATTGAAATTAGAAGAATACGAATATGAGATTGTCTACCGGAAAGGTAGATTAAACTCAGCCGCCGATGCTCTTTCCAGGCACCCAGTTAATCCTATACAAATCCACCCTAGTCAAGAGGAACCAGAAAACCCTCAATCCTCAGAACAAGATCTGATTGACTTACCTGTCGCTTCGCCGTCATCTGATTTGGACATCCTTGATATTCCATCTGATGATTTGTTCAATCCAGATGATTTGCTTAATCCAGATGATATAGCATCTCCTTTACCCACTGAACCTTCCAACATTCCAGATGAGCTTAGAAATGAAATCGAAGATGAACTTACTAATGTACCCTTGAATTTAGAATCGGAAATCCAAGCCGATACATTTCCACAACCGTCAACCAGTAGACAGAACACTGAAACCTTACCTGAATCCATAGCCGCTTATCGAGATCCTGAAACACCTTCCTCAACACCTGAAAACATGTCAACCTCTGATGAAACTTATAAAAAATACTTGAAGTCTCCCGCGAAATTATATAATACTCGCCTTATAGAACATAATGAAGACCTGTTAAAAGGAAGTCAAAAGTTATTAGTCATACCCACCTCCATAGATATGGACGAATCCATGCCATATGTTGAAGCAATCCTTGGTAACTGTCCTAATCCCGAACGCGAAGATTTCCTGAAATTAGAAAGATCATTACATACATTTCTCCCACTTACCTATGGGAATAAAACTTACCTTTTCCTGTTCACGAAAGTACACCATTTCGACAACCATTCCTATCCTGATATATTTAAAAGCTTAAAATATACGCGTGATCAGATAATGATATCATACCCTACAAGTACTGAAATAGCTATATCTGATTTCAGAAATCCCTTTGATAAACACTCTTTCACTAAAATATATAATATGCTAGCTTACCTTTTTGAAGGCACGAATATAAGTATCAACATTTATCACAATCATATTATATACCCAGCGCCTAGCGAAATCCCTAAAATACTAAAAGAAAACCATGACTTACCCATTGCAGGACACTTAGGTATCTCGAGAATGCTGAACCGAATTAGAGAAAGGTATTCCTGGAAAGGCATGCGTAGTGACGTTGAAAGCTACGTGAACCGATGCCAGTCCTGCCAGACCAACAAGGCATTACGTAAAATAAATAGGGCACCCATGGTCATAACATCCACTTCTACATCTCCATTTGAGAAATTATCCCTAGACATCGTAGGACCATTACCTGAAGCCGGAACAGCTAAGCTAAAGTATATATTAACCATGCAAGACGATTTAACCAAGTACTCCCTAGCATATCCCATTCGCGATACTACAGCCACAGAAACCAGTAATTGTCTCCTTCACTTCGTATCACTCTTTGGAATCCCCAAACATATACTTACTGACCAAGGTACTAACTTCACAGCCGACTTGTTTAAGAAAACCTGCGATTTCCTGAAAATAAAACAGCTTTGGTCATCCCCTTACCACCCGCAAACTCAAGGCGCACTAGAAAGATCACACGCAACATTAAAGGAGTATTTAAAATCATACGTCAACGAAAACCAAGATAACTGGCCTCAATATGTGTATACATCCATATTAGCCTATAATACTGCCGTACATTCAACAACACACTACTCACCTCACGAATTACTATTCGGACACAAACCCCGCATCCCAGACTCCGTATACGATGATAACTCGACAGCCACTTATCCTGAATACGTCAGGCTCTTGCAACACCGTATAAAACATGCGCGTGATAAAGCCTTAGAGTACATAAACAAGTCTAAAGAAAATTCCAAATCATATTACGACTCGCATACTCGCCCTGTCGAGTATAAGGTAGGCGATTGGGTTTATTTAAAGAACCACCTCAGACTGCGAAAGGGCCTCTCACCCCTTTGGAAAGGGCCTTACAAAATAGTAAAGATTCATGGTAACCACACTCTATCCCTATTAATTAACAGACGCCATGTAAAACATCACTATGATGAAGTTAAACATGCGGGAACACAAGAAGAACGTTCCACTTGATAAGTACTATTTAACATAAGTTAGTATTAGTCTAGATTTAGGTACTTTAGTTCGTAACTCCGTCTCTTCTCATTGCAGCGTACTGGTCTACAGTCACCAAGAATATGTTTACCCGATCAATTCAAGTCCCGGAATTTATTTCGACCCCATCGGCGAACTTAAGATAAATACGGGCCATTTAGATATAGTTGCCCCTATAGAAATATCTTATATCAAACCTCACATCGAAAATATAAATTCCATTCTGGGCACAACGCGTTTTTTATGTGACCAATTTCAGCTGGAACTTCCCACTCACCTAGGATGCCATGACGTGCTGGAACCCCTTACAGTTAGGTATCACGACATTGTAAGCGAGTATAACTCTATTGCCCATCTCACTGGTACCGACAGATCTCGAAGAGCAGCATGGATGGCTGGCATAGGCATTTTGTCTAAAACTATCTTTGGCACCCTCAATGAAGATGACGCTGTCAAATATGACAACGCCATTTCCAACTTGCAGGACAATCAGAAAAGACTGGGTTCATTAATCAAGGAAAGTGTTTTGGTTACATCATTTACTTTTTCAAAATTTAATGAGACCATTCACAACATTAAAATTAATGAAGCCAGGTTAAATGAAGCTGTTGATAATCTCTCGTGGCTATTAAAAAATATTACTCAAAATCTAAATCATTTAAATGTAAAAACAAAAATAATTTCTATACTGAACAGTTTGGAAGCCACTGTCCTGGCCTTATCATTCAGACTCGAAGACATAACAAACGCGATAATGTTTGTAAAACAAAACTCAATACATCCGGCTGTTCTACCACCTACGCAACTATACAATGAGCTTGTCAACAACTATAGATACCTACCTGCTAATGTAAAATTACCCATTACTTTAGAATTAAGAAATATTAACATTTTAATGAACACATCTAATGTAATATGTTATAGTACAAACACTAGAATTATTTTTGTAATTCGTATACCTTTAGTGTCGCCTAAAGATTATATTTTATACCATAATATAGCTCTGCCGACCCCCCATAGTAGTATTAAGTCTGATACATATAGTTTTATAATTCCTAGCTCTAAGTATATCGCAATGACCTCAGACAGATCCGAGTACTGTAACCTTGAATCACTCGATGAATGCATACATGTGCACGCCCGTGGTTTTATCTGTAATACTATGACAGTGTTCCCAACGAGTGCGCATGCCAGCTGTGAAAGTGAACTGTTAGCAAAAGTAAACAAACAAAAACCGTCACAGTGTAACACAAAAACAATAACTGGAAATTTAGATATTTGGAAACCCCTAACGGGAAATAAGTGGATCTACGTTCAATCGAAACCTAACAAAATATCTATAGACTGTTTGGACTCCGTTTCGAGTGAACTAACGATTGTCGGTACGGGAATTATCAATGTTCCAAATAGTTGTGTCGTATACTGTAAGACTACAAAATTAATACCTAAATCTAATGTAATTAAAATAAATATAACTGTACCTTCTTCAGACTTTAATATTATTAAGGATCCCTGTTGTATTCTAAGTAGCGATAAGATGTTAATTAATAATGAACCTCGTACTGTAATTCAGAATATTGATTTGGACTCTTTCACTTCTGATAACAAATTAAAGTTAGATTCAATTGCTAAAGAAACTGATAAAATTTTAAATCAGCATCAAATCATAAAATACGAGGCTCACTATTCCGTAATCTTAATTATTATTTTATGTGTGATTTCTCTTTTTTGTATTTTTAAGATATTTTTGTATTTCAAATCAAACAGCTGTCTCATCCCTCGTTTTTCCGGAACCTTTCGATCAACCCCGATGAATCCTCCAGAACCTACACCCGAACAACTAGCAGTTTCTGAAACCGTAACCCCTCCTAAAATTATTAATAAACGTAGCGTTGAACCAAAGGACCTTCCTCCTCCTAGTATTAGAAGTAAAGTGTAAACACCCTCATTTTTCCTAAACATCGAAAATTTTGACCCGATGTTTAGTCTACCCCGGGGAGGTGTTATATACTCCCTCTGTACCCTTTATTGTCCACCCTGCAACCTCGTCTATCCTAGTCAGCATTCCCTTCTCGACAGCATACTCCACCATACACACCCAAGTCAGTCGTCATCCATCCACCAACCGAGACGGTTCTATTTCCAGTACTATTTCTATTTTTATTTCTATTTCCATTTAAGAATTTTATAATAAATAGTGTGAAATATAAAAACATTTTTTTAAAAACCCAAATTAAATCTACCGTATAACAGTTCGCAGCGCCTTACTGAACAAAATCTAAGAACCTCTCATGTGCATGCGCGAGAGTCAAGTACTCAGCGTTTGCAGCGGCTTGAAGAGCAAAATATCAGAAATATTCAATCTCGCACTAGGGAATCAAGCCCTGAGCGTTTCCAACGCCTTCAAGATCAGAGAGAACGACAACAGACGTCAAGAGCGAGAAGTCGCAATCAAGTTTTAGCCCACAGTAAAAGATCGGCTTTTAGATACGATCCACAGATTGATTATCCTCAACAGTCTTCCGTCCAAATCGGCGACATGAATAAGATCTGCCCTAAGTGTTCAGCCAAAAAATGGGTCGATGAAACTAATGGCATGTGCTGTGCTTCTGGAAAAGTTAGTCTCCCCAGTATTCAGGAACCACCACAGCCAATTAAAATCTTTTGACAAATAATCATTCGCTATCTAGACATTTCATAACCAACATCCGTAAGTACAATAGCCTATTTCAAATGACTTCGTTTGGCGCCAAAGAAATAAGAGAGGGTAATTTTATGCCAACTTTTAAAATAGAGGGACAGGTATATCATCTTATTGGTAGCCTTTTACCACCACCAGGCCAAAATCCACAATACTTGCAGGTATATTTCATTTCAGACGCAGATCAGCTATCATTGAGGTCAAACATAGCTCCAACGCTGAAAATAGATTTAATTAACGAACTACAGACCGCACTGAATAGCCACAATGTATATATACGAAGCTTTAAACAAAACATAGAACGCAATTCTTCGGATAATTTAAAATTAATTATTCATTCCGACCGCCCACCACAGACAGCACACCCGGGTAGATACAATGCTCCAGCTGTAAACGAGGTAGCCGTTCTCTTGGTTGACGAAGAAAAAGGCCCCAGAGATATAGTGCTCCACGGAAGAGACGGCCAACTTAAAAGGGTCTCTGAGTTACACCGATCGTATGATCCACTACAGTATCCCTTAATGTTCGTGAAAGGAGAAGACGGTTATTATTTAACCATTCCGCAGGAAGGTACAGCGCGTAACAAAACTGTGACGTGCATGCAATTTTATGCATTTAGGTTGATGGTTAGAGCTAACTGTTTTAATGCATTATATTATTACAGGGACTTATTTAGTCAATATATTGTCGATATGATGGCAAAAATGATATCGGAACGATTGAATTACATATGTCGTAACCAACAGAGACTAAGGGCTGAAGAATACATTCATCTCAGAGATGCTTTAAATCAAGACGGAAATGTTGACCCATCAAATATTGGTCAACGCGTAATCTTGCCATCTTCATTTACAGGTTCTCCGCGTTACCTGCATGAAAAAACCCAAGACGCGGTGACTGATGTCCGAAATTACGGGAGACCAGACTTATTTGTCACATTTACGTGCAACCCCGAATGGCCTGAAATTAAAGCGGAACTACTACCTGATCAGCGATCTTTCGATCGTCATGACATCATTTCAAGGGTGTTTCATTTGAAAATGAAGAAATTCTTAAATTTATTCGTTAAAAATGAAATATTCGGCAAAGTGAAATGTTACATGGCAAGTGTAGAATGGCAGAAGCGAGGTTTACCACACTGTCATTTGCTGTTTTGGCTAGAAACAAAAATCCAACCAGACGAAATTGATAGCGTCATAGTTGCGGAACTGCCCAACCAACAAAACGGTCCGATATTGTACGATATCGTAACAAAAAATATGGTGCACGGACCATGCGGAGAACATAACTTATCAGCACCATGTATGAAAAACGGTATTTGCACAAAAAAATACCCACGACGTTTAGTCAACAAAACTCAGACTGGAGAGGACGGATATCCAGTTTATCGTCGTCGTGATGCCGCAAATGGAGGACTGAGCGCTTCGCTAAATATCAGAGGCAGAAATTTCACTATAGATAATAGTTGGATTGTCCCATATTCTCCACTTTTGTGCAGGACGTTTAATGCTCACATAAATGTAGAGTACTGTCACTCAGTTCAAGCCATCAAATACATTTGTAAATACATAAATAAAGGATCGGACCAAGCTACATTTGGCGTCAGAAACCCAAATGATGAAGTGGAAAACTACGTAAATGGCCGTTACATAAGTACTTCCGAAGCTGCTTGGCGAATATTCGAATTCCCGATCCATGAGCGGCATCCTACAGTTTTGCAGTTAGCTGTCCACTTAGAAAATGGCCAAAGGGTGTATTTTACCACAGAAACGGCTGTACAAGTGGCCCAAAATCCACGTAAAACAACATTGCTGGCTTTTTTTGAGCTCTGTAATGAAGATGAATTCGCAAAAACACTTCTTTACCACGAAGTCCCGCAATACTACACATGGGCCAATAATAAGTTCACCAGAAGGAAGCGTGGTGAGAATGTAGTTGGCTATCCAGGCATAAAAAAAGATTCCGCTTTAGGTAGAGTCTACGGTGTCCATCCTTCTCAATCCGAGTGTTTCTATCTTAGGATGTTGCTGCACCACGTACGCGGTCCAACTTCATTCCAGTACTTGAAAACCGTTGACGGAGTTCTGAAAGAAACGTATCAAGCTGCTTGCCGTGCTAGAGTTTTGCTAGAAAACGATGACCATTGGGAAAATACTCTCAGAGAAGCTTCGCTTTCTCAATGTCCATTACAATTGAGAGAATTGTTTGTGGTCATACTTTTATTTTGTCAGCCATCGGAACCATTAAAATTATGGAACATTTTCAAAGACGATTTATGTGAAGATATTAGACACAGAATCAGACAGCAAAATCAAGACATCACCTTACCATACAATGAGGACATTTATAACGAAGGTTTGATACAAATAGAAAATAAACTGTTGCAATTAAATGACAAAAGCCTAAGTGATTTCGGATTACCATCATCAGTTCGTACAGAAAGCAATGCAGCAGAGACTATGACTCATCGCTATGATACAAATAATTTGACCGCTTTTGTCAATGAAAACCTGCCAAAGTTAGTCCCAGATCAAAGACATGCTTTTGAAACTATAGTCGATAGCGTCATTCATGACAAAAGAAAAGTTTTCTTTTTGGATGCACCTGGTGGAACGGGAAAGACGTTTCTTGCAAATTTGATACTTGCTAAGATAAGACAATCAGGGAAGATAGCAATAGCAGTTGCTTCCTCAGGAATTGCTGCAACTCTCTTGAAGGATGGCAAAACTGCTCATTCTACTTTTAAACTTCCACTATCCGTCAATCTTGAACAACAATCTACATGTTCCATCCGCAAAAATGGACCTATTGGTAAATTACTACAAGACACCTCATTGATTATGTGGGACGAATGCACGATGAGCCATAGAGCACATATAGAGGCCGTGAACAGAACCTTACAGGATCTAAGGAACTCCTCTGCAGTCATGGGCGGGATTACTTTTGTATTTGCTGGAGATTTTCGACAGACTCTCCCCGTTATTAACAGAGGCACGCGAGCAGATATCATCAAGGCATGCTTGAAATCGTCTCCCTTATGGACTACGATTGAAACATTAAAATTAAGGACAAATATGAGAGCTCATCTTCATGGAATCACTGATAGCGATTTCCCACAGCAACTGCTAAAACTTGGGGAAGGAATTTTTCCAACTCCAAATTTAAGCGGTCATTGTGACATTCTTCTGGATGAGTCTCTAGGCCAAATACTCCATAATTTGGAAAATTTAATAGATTCTGTATACCCTGATATCGAGAATTTGCACGAAAGAGACTTCCATTGGCTGTGTTCTCGGGCTATAGTATCACCTAAGAATGATACTGTCAATGAAATAAACAATCTGATTGTTCAAAAAGTCCCCGGCCAAACAAAAACATACAAATCGATCGACACTGTAACGAATATTGAAGATGCAGTCCATTATCCACAGGAATTTTTAAATTCGTTGAACCCTTCTGGACTGCCACCCCATGAATTGACGTTAAAAATCGGAATCCCAATCATGCTTTTAAGAAATTTAAACCCTCCGAGCATGTGTAATGGGACGAGGCTGCTTATTAAGGAGTTAAAGGACAATTTAATAGTAGCAACTATTATCACTGGCCCAGCAGGTGGTCAACTAGCTCATATACCGAGGATACCGATGATCCCAACTGATCTGCCAATCCCATTTAAACGGCTTCAATTTCCGGTAAAAACATCTTTCGCATTAACAATTAACAAGTCCCAAGGCCAAACCTTCGAATTAGTAGGGATCGATCTGCGAAAGAAATGTTTTACTCATGGTCAACTGTATGTTGGTCTATCGCGAGTCGGAGCCCCTGAAAATCAAATTATTTTGCTGCCACAAAATAAAACAACATCAAATATTGTTTACAGAGAAGCTCTAACAAAATAAATGTATTTTCTTTTAGGGTTATGACCTCAATAATTGAAAAAAAAAACAAAAAATTAAAAAAAAAATCAAAAAAAAGAAAAAAAACCCCAAAAATATACAAAAAAAACACATAAATACAAAAAAATCATTAAATAATATCTGAATTTAATTATTCTTATTTTTTTTTATTTACTCTTTTTTAGGAGCTCGACGCAAAAAGGGATGAATATGTGTCATATTATTATTATTATTATGAATGTGTTAAAATTAACAAATCTAAATGTAATGTTTAATGCCCGTGCGAAGCCGGGACGGGCCGCTATCCTTCTTATAAAGCTTATACCTACTGAAAGTGAAATAAAATAAATCTTTTATTTTACGAAAAACCAAAACAATATTGAAGGCAATCTCAAATTTTCTCAAAATAATAAAATTGTTTGTTGTACCTACTCAAAATTCTAAGAACGTGCAATCAATTTGTTTTCTTCCTAACATCAATATGAAAATTCGTTTAAAAGGAAGTTAGAAGGAAACATACGTTAGTATTGATATTATTTGATAGATAGGAATTACTTTGGCCAATAAAGCGCAATACTTAATAATCCGACTGTAAATCTTTGGGTATAAGACGTCGAAAAATAGAATGGAAGCATAGCAGTTATGATAGAATGCGAACATTTACAACGAAATAGAGTCTATACTAATATTACAAAGAGGAAAAGTTTATAACTTTGTTGGGTAATCTTCGCAAATACCGATCCGATCATGAAAATTCTTTCACTAACAGAAAGCTACACTATTCAGGAGTGACATAGGCTATATTTTATTGTAATTGAACAAAAAATTCAGTAAATAAGAAAAAGATAAAAATATAACTCCAAAATGGTAAATATAATTATATAATAACGCCATCTCTCGCCGTGATCTATCGCTATTAGAAGAATATTTATTAGCCTATCGACGTCGTTTTCGGGATTTTTGATAGATGGCGTTGGAGTAAACTTAATAAAAATTAGTACCTACTAAGAACTACACAACATAGGTAATTGCATCACAAAGAAAAAGATAATTAACGCCCAACGAAGTGGGCACGGGTCTGCTAGTTTAAGAATAAAGGAGAAGTAGCAGCTTCCATACAAAATTAACCCACATCCAACAGTTATGGAAAATATCTCAAAAAATAGATAAAGGTGATTACTTCCAAACTTTCCACCTCAGATTGTCATACTTACTGGCTAACATACTTAGAAATTGCTCCAAAGATTTATTCAGGCGCAGATTACTAATACTCTAAAATATTACTTTTAACGATGTAATAGGTACTTAAAGACCGTAAATAAGGGGAAAAGAGATGTCATGAAGATTTAATAAAATCGGCCAAGTGCGAGTCGGACTCGCGCACGAAGGGTTCGGTACCATTCACTAGGTAAACAACAGTAGGTACATTGATTTTAATATCGGGCAAAAAGCGACAAAAAAGTCACTTTTGTTGTATGAGCCCCATAAATATTTTTTTTATTTTAATTTTATTATTTATTATAAAAGTAAATGTACAATTAAGTATTTTGTGAATATTTCAAGTGCCTACCTATTACCATTTGTTGATATCGAGCAAAAATAGGCAAAAAAACGCGTTTGTTATATGGGAGCCTCCCCCCTAAATATTTATTTTATTTTGTTTTTAGTATTTGTTGTTATAGCGGCAACCGAAATACATAATTTGTGATTTCTAGTGTCTAGCTATCGCCGTTCTTGAGATACAGCCTGGTGACAGACGGACGGACGGACGGACAGACAGCGAAGTCTTAGTAATAGGATTCCGTTTTTTACCGTTTGGGTACGGAACCCTAAAAATGGACACCTGTGACATTTTAAGTTGATTTGCAAGGAAGGTGTTAATTCAAAAAGGAAAGTGTAAATAAAAAATAATAAAAAAACTTATTTATTCATGTTCTACATCTATTAAAATATCATCGAAAAAGTGCGCCGGGTGGTTAAAAAAAATTCATATCTCGCCCAACCAAGATAATACAATATAGTCATTACATGGGTGCAGACTCCCAGTGTCCTGCGCCCATGTAGGTATAATACCTACATGTACAACAATATTCTGTTACCGCAGATCTCCCTTCAACTCTACAGTAGTATAATTATAATTCCTATAATTAAAAAAATATAGTAATCAAAAGTAATTAATTATACTTTAATATTTTACCCCTGAACTAATATTCAGAGCAATTTTTCAATGTTCTAGCCAGTAAGGATGACCAACAAAAGTATGTCATTATTTTTTATGCATTTTTAGCTATTTTTTGAGATACTTAACATTGTTGTTGGAAGTGGTTTTTTTTTGCTACTTCTCCTTTAAAGAAATTAATTTTAAGTATGATTTGCTGACTTACAATTGGTAAAATAACATTAAAATACAATTGTTTCAATGGAGTTTTAGGTCAGCCATAATTTTTGATCAGAAACATTTTTATGCTGGCAATATGAAAGAACGAGACACAAGGCCTCCGTTGTGACTATCTCTCTCGGCTCGTTTTTGCATTTGTATAATGCGCAACCGAATATAATACTTAATTCGTTGACTTAGTGTTCATTTTCGTAAATACACATTTTCAGAGTACTCTGTCCTGTTAGTAGGTATTATGTCCATGTTATATGCTACGTTTACACGAGCATCCCGCATGCGGGATCCTGCAAAAAACCGATCCGGTCGAATTGTGCCGGTCGCTTTTGTCACTAGAAACTGGATCCGAAGTCCAGTAAAAAGCGGGATCCCGTTTAATCACACATATATTTCAATAGCAGTGTTCACACGGCTTCCTGCGTGCGGTTTTTTGCTGGACACTGTTTTTTTGCGGGATAGTGGAGTGGCGGCAGCCCCCGCCCCGCGCTCGCCGCGCCACCCGCGCGTGTGTAGCGCTCGCGCATTGCTCTTTTGCGCGGCACCGAGAAGGTTGTGTTTCGTCGAAAAATGTCGCAAACAAATATTGATCCCGAACTTCTTATTACACTAATTGAATTTAGGCCTATATTATGGGATAAAACGCTGGAAAATTATAAAGATAACAACTTGCGAACTGCAGCATGGCGCGAAGTTTGCATTGTTTTGAGAGAAGACTTTCAAGAACTTGAGGAAAAAGAAAGACAAAGCTATGGTAAGTTTTTATATTTATTTCGTTTATCCTTGTATTGCTTCTTGCCAAGGTACAGCTCCCACTTCAGAAACAAAATAATTTGTGAACTCTGTTCGTATTGTGTTAGCACAGCGTCCACCTCGTGTATTTGGCTCATTACGTACGTTTTCCAAAGATATCGTTGAACTGTTGCTGTCAATGTTCGCATATGAACTTTCATTGTGCATGATATAGTTATGAAGCACAGCGCAAGTTTTAACTATCGAGATAGCTGAACTGGTGCTTACGTCCAATGGACGATGAAATATTCGCCATTTATTTGCCAATATTCCAAACGCACACTCCACATAACGTCTGGCTCTTGTTAATCGATAGTTAAATATCCTTTTATTTATATCTAAATGAGTTCATCCTTAGGGTCTCAACAGATTATAATGCAAACCAAATGCTTCATCACCCACTATCACAAATGGAACACGTGATTCCAAACCTGTAGAGAGAGGACGAGCTTCTGGTAAATCTAAACTGCCATCATTTAATCTTTTCCAGAAAGTACATTCTTTGAATATAGAGGAGTCACATTCTTTGCCATAAGAGCCTACGCTGATATAGGTGAATCTATAATTCGAATCCACTACCGCTAGCAATACAATGGAAAAAAAAATTCTTGTAATTCATGTACATAGAACCGCTGTGACTTGGTTTCTTCATTCTTATGTGCTTCCCATCAACTGCACCAATTCAGTGAGGAAAATTACCTTTATTATAAAATGCGTCAGCAATTTGTTCCCACTCATATTTTGTGTCGGGCAATTTCATAAACTCCTGATGCAACTTATTCCATATAACATTTGTTACTTCTATTATTATTGAGTTGATTGTTGAGACTCCCACTCGATATGTGTAATGTAAATCCATGTATGAACACCCAGATGCCAAGTACCTGCAAATTGAAAACATAAGTACCTAGTGTTATTACAAAAAAGTTAAACAGACGTTTAACACATGTTTAACAAATAGCAGAATGCCTAATACTGGAGCCTGTTGATTAATCTTTCTCCGCCCTAATTCATAATTTATGTTTTCTTTTTTAGCTAAAATGGTCTTTAAAAAATGGAATCAGATAAGAGACAGCTGGAAGAGGAGTTTAAATACGAAAAAGAAAATAAATAAATCTGGATCTGCTGCAGTTAATACCAAAAAATACTGTTATCACGACCAATTGTTATTTAAAAAAAAATATGGATCCGGCTGAAACACAAGACAGTGGCGGTAACAAAGCTACAAATATTGAAGAGGGTGATACGGAAAATCCTATCCAAAATGAAGGAAGTGAAAATGAACCTACTATCGAGCATGGAAGTCCAGGACAAGAAATCCCGCAGGTGGTGCTAAACGACTTAAGAGAAGTGTACTACCAAGGCAGAGGCTTTCTGTAATGGATCAAAAAATGGCGAGTTTTATTGATCACCAGATGAAAAGTCAGCCGAATACGCAGAATGAAGATCGTAACTTGTTATTTTTTAAAAGTGAACTTCATACACTAGCTTCACTCAACGATGATCAAATATTACAATTTCAAGCAGGTGTTATAAGTTTGTTGCAAAATATAAAAAGCCCCAACATTAACCAATGGTCCTCTCAACAACAATCTACTTCTAATAACTACTCTCAATCAGCAGGTTATTTCACACCGCATTACAGTGTTCAGTCATCGCCGTCTGCACAATCAGTTGAATCGCAGAGCTCTGATTTTCCGGATTTCACTAATATTTAATTGATATTAACGATTATCTTGTGAAAATATCATACACTAGCTTCTGCGCGCGACTTCGTCGGCGTGGACACCGCTCCTATTGGTCTTAGCGTGATGTAATATATAGCCTATAGCCTTCCTCGATAAATGGGCTATCTAACTCTGAAAGAATTTTTCAAATCGGACCAGTAGATCCTGAGATTAGCGCGTTCAAATAAACAAACAAACAAACAAACAAACTCTTCAGCTTTATTATATTAGTATAGATACATAACTTACTAGCTTCTGCGCGCGACTTCGTCGGCGTGGACTCCGCTCCTATTGGTCTTAGCGTGATGATATATAGCCTATAGCCTTCCTCGATAAATGGGCTATCTAACACTGAAAGAATTTTTCAAATCGGACCAGTAGATCCTGAGATTAGCGCGTTCAAACAAACAAACAAACAAACAAACAAACAAACAAACAAACAAACAAACAAACTCTTCAGCTTTATTATATTAGTATAGATTATGTGTGGTAATAAATATTAAACTTTTAATATGAGTTTTATTCTTACCTTAAACATATTAAATTTTCTTCAGGTGTGATGCTTTTTCTCATATTTGTATCACGTTTTTTTAAATCTTCATTCACCCTTTTTAAAAGGTCGTCAAATGTGGTCATACTCATTCTAAAATAATTGAAACATTTTGACTCATCTCTTCTCAAATCGCTTATAAGATTCCGAAAAATACCCAAATTCAAACGTTGTGTCAAACTAGGATGAACCCATAATCTTCTATTTCGCTGCCAACGCCGATAATACCAATAGAAAATTAGGAAAGTATTCACGTCCATTTCACTTGATAACCGGCGTAGGAATGGTTAAAAAAACAGGATGCAACCGTGTTCATACGGCAGTCTAGTTTTGCGGGACCAGCTTTTTACTGAATCCTGCAAAACTGAACTGCCATGTGAACACAGCGTCCAGTTTAGCAGGATACCGTAAAAAGCCGATTTTGCAAAACTGGACTGCCGTGTGAAAGGACTGTCCGTCCGTCCGTCCATCCGTCCGTCCGTCTGTCACCAGGCTGTATCTCAAGAACGGCGATAGCTAGACAGTTGAAATTTTCACAAAGTATGTATTTCTGTTGCCACTATAACAACAAATACTAAAAACAAAGTAAAATAAATATTTAACGCGATGCGATTTAATTCCAACGCAATCTATCCAGAAACCAAGAAAACGTCGTCGATAGACTAATATAATAGCTTTCCAATAGCGGCATGGATCGATAGATAGATGGCGTATTTGACTAGTTTATTTTCCATTGTTATATGGTATAATCTTTTTCTTATTTACTAAATATTTAGTTTAATAACAATAAAATATAGCCTTTAGTTTAGTCAATGGTACGGAACCTTTAGTGCGCGAGTCCGACTCGCACTTGGCCGATTTATTTCTTGCTACTATTAAAATTATTTTAAATATAGCTCAGAACAGGTGTAAAGTGTATATATGAATTTAGTTATTTAGTTTTAGTTTTGTATTTAGTTTGTTTTTCTTCTATTTTTGGTAAGCGTATGTAAATCTTTACTTTGTAGAATGAACGAACCTCCGGAGTCCGGAGGTCCGGAGTCCGGACCCGGGTGGCGGGTAAAGCCTGTCAAGAAAGTGTAGAAGCGGAACTATTTTTTTTATAGCGGCAACATTCTGACAAAAGTGACATTTCCTGAAATTTTACGTAAACAAAACTGGAGAGCGCGGCAACCATGTAAGAAGAAAGGCGCCAAGTTTTTAATTTTAATTTATTTTAAAAGGAATCCTGTAATTATTTTTGTATAGAGTGATTTAATTTAGCATTGTATATATTGGGTAAGGTATTTTTTAATTTATAAATAATGGCGAAGGTCGGTGGACCGAAATAGAAAAGAAGAAAAACGGACTCCAAAGAAGACGGAGACTCCGCGAGCACGGACTCCGAATTCGATGAGCCAACCGAGAGGTATAAGCCTTTTAGGATTGTTAGTTACCTCCGAAAATATCCTGACAATTCTCAGAAAAAAGAGTTCGCTGTATTTCTTGCGCATAAGGAAGTTGATAAAACTTTTACGGATAAATATAGACTCGCCTTGTCGCAAGCAATAAGAAAATATTCTATTTCTGGGGTATTGCACTTAAAAACGATAAACAGATACAAAGTTGCAATAACATTTAATTTAGGAAATAACGCGAATGTTTTCCTCACAAACAAAAAAATTTTAGACGAACTTGGACTAGAGGCCAGCATTCCGGCGGGAGACACGGAAACAACTGGTCTCTTGTCGATGGTGCCACTCGATTTCTCCAATAAAAAAATTTACAGTTTGATTGGAAGCTCAAAAAACGTTGTAGAAGTTAGGCGCTTCATGTGCAAGGTAAGGTCAGCTGATGGCACGATGACTTTCGTGCCAACACCGACTGTCGCTGTTACTTTCGGCGCTACTCAGCTTCCGGAATATGTCGTTTTAGATTCGTGGCGCCATGAGGTCAAACAATATATTCCACCTGTAAAACAATGTTTAAGGTCGGTATGGGCACATCGCCAAATTTTGTAAAAACGCAGAGGTATGCTCCATATGTAGTGAAAATCACTCGTTCAAACAATGCCCTAATATTAATAATCCGAAATGCGCAAATTGTAATGGCGCACATGTCGCCATTTCTTCAGTTTGTCCTATTAAAAAAACCAAAATTGAAGAAAACAAAATAAAAAGTCAATATATACTATAAAGTACTCTGAATTGTTTAATGAGCGTCAGTTTCCACATTTAACATCAAAATCTATAAATACACAAATAGACAATCTTTCTAAATCAGACTTTTTCATGAACACATTAGTTGAAGCAATAGTTAAAATTACATCTAGTAAAGATATACCCATTAACAATAATTCCATCAAAAATATTTTACTTGACATTTTCAGTAATAGGACAAGAATATCTACCAATAATGGATCAAGTTAATATAGTACAATGGAATGCTCAGAGTTTAATTAGCAGCAAACAATTACTCACACAATTTCTTTATGATAACAACATTCATGTTGCTCTCATATCCGAAACTTGGTTAAAATCTCATCATAGATTCAATATCAGAGGTTACACTATAGAAAGAAACGACTTAGGTAATAAACACAATGGTGTAGCTATTTTAATTCGCAATAGTATCGATTATACTAAAATAGATACTGATTTTGATGATTGTCTTCAAAACATTTGTGTCAGAATTAAAATAAGGGATAAGGATATTAGCTTAGTTAGTTTTAGTGTCCTAAAAATAGTAATCCTCCCTTTGATAAAGATAAGTTTGATGCATTGGTGCAATCTATTCCGAGTCCTTTTCTATTTTGTGGAGACTTTAAAGCCCATCACATCTCATGGGGGTGCAATGAAACCAATGCCCGGGGTAGAGATGTGCTGAGCGTTATAGACGATAATGGTCTTGTGTTGTTGAATGGTGGCCAGGTTACTACTGTTGGCTCCTTGACTTGGCGGTCAAATGCTTTAGATTTGTCCATAGCTTCTCCATCGTTGGCTCTCTCTTGTGATTGGTCAGTTTACGACGATCCCTTGTCCAGTTATCACCTTCCTGTAATAAAGGTTTCAATAAACTCTTCCCTTCCTTGTTAAATACCAAGTAACTTCATAAGTTTGCCATGTCACCCTAATTATAAACGGGTGAATTGGGAAAAATATGAAGAAAAACTTGAACCTCTTCTTTTATCCTTACAATTAGATACCAAGACATCTACACCGTTGTTAGACTATTCCGATTTTATTAAAAATGTAAATAGTGCAGTTGAAAGTTCAATAAATGGTCCTGTTGGATGCACCAATTCTGGTAGAGTTGTTGCATCAAACAGAACCAAAAAGCCTCATTTGCCTTGGTGGAATCAGAAATGCACAGACGCAGTATGGAAGGCAAAGGAGGCCTATGTAGTATTTAAATATAATCCCACAGAGGAAAACTATGTCAATTTTAAAAGGCTTCAAGCTGTAAAGAAGCTTACCTTGAACCGTGAGAGGAGAAACAGCTGGATGAATTTGTGTAGTTCCTTTAGTCGACTAACGCCATTGTCACTTATCTGGAAGTATATGAGAAAATTTAATAGAACATTTACTCCTAGCAGTAATTACACTAGTTGGATTAATGACTTTTTATGTAAATATTCTCCCGATTTTGTAAATAAACCTTTTGACTCTTCTTCTGTAAATAACAGCTCATCAATTAATAACTCCTTCTTAAAACCTTTTACTTTGCAAGAGCTTAAATCAGCTATAGCAACAAGGAGAGATACCAGTTTTGGTCTTGATGGAATACCTTATATTGTTTTTAAAAAGATGAATGATAGTTGTTTAACTGTTTTTCTGAAAGTCCTTAACGGTCTCTGGTCCAATAACCACATCCCTGATGATTGGAAAACTGATTGTCTTGTACCCATCTTAAACTCTGGTAAACCTAGAGCATATGCCAATTCTTATCGGCCTATAGCTTTGACATCATGTGTTGGCAAAATATTTGAACAGCTTCTCAAACAAAGACTTGAATTTTATGTGGAGCAAAATGGTTTATTACCTTCAAATCAGTTTGGTTTCGGTAGGGGTCGCTCTGCCAGGGAAAGTGTTTGTCAACTCCAGCTCGACATACAAAATAGTCTTGCAAATAATAAAGCATTGGTTGCTGTTTTCTTTGATATCGCAGGAGCCTTCAATAGCGTTAATCTTGATGTCTTGTGTTCAGAGTTGTTAACAATTGGTCTACCTGAAAAATTTGTGAATTGGATACATAATTTCTTGTCAGAGAGAAAAGTTTATGTTAAGTATAATAATGGTCTGTTCGGGCCTAGGAATTGTTCTGTCGGTACTTGTCAAGGCGGAATATTATCTCCGTTAATATTCATTTTGTATACATATACGCTGCCTTAATATAATATTAGGATCCCATGTTAAAAATTTACAATTCGCTGATGATCTTGTTGTCTATGCTTCAAATACTCCAAATAGAATAGCTCACACCATTAATTGTGCTTTAGTCAAACTCAATTACTATTTTTCTTATTTAAATCTGGAAGTCAATCCCTCTAAATGTAAGGTAGTTGTATTTGGTCGTAATTCTAGCCATATACCGGCCATTTGGTATAACAAAACACCTATTGCAATATCTTCTGAAGTAAAATTTTTAGGAGTTATTTTCACCAACAATTTATCCTGGAAACAATATGGTGATTGTATTACAATAAGAGCTAATAAAGCCTTCAACATTTTAAAGTCTCTGTCTGGAACTTCTTGGGGAGCAGATCCAAAAATATTGCTCATGCTATACAAAATCTTTAGTGAGATCTCACTTTGAATACAGTTTCTTTTGTTTAGCAGATAAACGTATTTTAGAATCATTAAATAAAATTCAAAACAAATGCATGCGCCTTATTACAGGAGCGTTTAAAACTACTCCTATACATTCATTATAAGTGGAGTGCAAGCTCTCTCCTATTGAAATCCGGTACCGTTACTTAAAAGAAAAAATTTTGCTAAGACTTTTCTCTATCAAGGGAAATCAATTGTTTTCTATCCTTTGTCATTTGGCTTCAACATTGTCTCAAACTAAACCTTCGTATATTTTGCAGGAGTTTCAACAGAATTAAAAGTTTCTTTAAAACTTGAATGTCCACTGGTTAGATCCTTTACCCTGCTACTCTGGTTCATATGACAGTAAATTTCCTAGAATGAATATACTGATTAATCAAAATCTGAAAACAAAAGAAGATGTCTATGAACTCATATCTAAGTTTTCTGATGATTGTTTTATCTATACTGATGGTACAAAGGATTATGGAAATGTTTCTCTTGCTATTTATGATAAATCCCATAAAACTGGAATTGGATATAAGATTCATAAGGATGCCAGCATATTTACAGCAGAGGCTGCAGCAGTATTAACCGCTTTAAGGCATATTCAAATCCACAATCGAGGCATTCTAAATTGGGTAATAGCTAGTGAAAGCATGAGTGTGTTAAAAGCCTTACAAAACAACAAATTAGATGCTAACACTAACTACCTCATTCATGCAATTAAAGATCTTTGGCACCTTCTATCAAATAATAACATTGTTGTTGCTTTTGTTTGGGTTCCTGCTCATAAAGGAGTATTAGGTAATGAAAATGCTGATTTTTTGGCAAAGTTGACATGTACTAATAGATCTGTCCCCTATAATAACAATCTAGTTGCTCTCCCTTTCTCAGATATTGACTGCCTTTTGAAGCAGAGAATGTGTGAGAAATGGACACAACATTATAATCATTGTACGCAAATTCAGAATAAGGGGTTGGATTATGCTTGTCTTAATGTCGGCATCAATCAAATGCCATGGTTTTGCAGAGATAATGTTTTCCATAAGAGGAAATTCTATTCAATTATTTGTCGTCTTCATTTTACTCACTGTCGTCTTAACTATCATTTGCATTGCATGAACATGGTTGATAGCCCTATTTGTCAATATTGCTGTTTAGACAAAGATCAAAGTCTAATTGCACATTTTCTTTGAATGTTCATCTTTCGGCATTCAGCGCCTTGTGCTGTTAGATGAGCTGATAAACATCTACGGAGATATGGTACCGCGCGACTTGCATGAGTTATTAAAAAACCCTTGTACATATTCTGCTCTTTATAATTTTATTGTAATTACTGTACATGAAATTTAAACGTACCTACTTGCATGATGTGTTCTTGTAAATGTTGTAAATAGTTCTTCTCTTTGTTGACTTCTTTGTTTTTTAGTCATTTTTAGCCATTTTTAGCTATCAAATGTTTGAAAGAAAAAATTGAACAAAACAAAACAAGTACAAGTTTGTACTCTTTGGAAACGGACACTGACAGAAAGTTTATATTAAATTTCAAAATATGAAAAGGATTTGACCATTGAACACAGGATTTGACAAACAATATACTTAAATAAGACATGGCTTTTATGCGCTTATTACACCATCCTGAATGTAGTCACTGATTTCAGAAAGCCAGTTAGGACGCTAGTTAGAAGCTTCTGATCACACCTTCCAAACACCTTCCTAATTTCAGCTGCTAAATCAGTCAGTTGGAGAGAGCGACGAAGTCGGACGTATAGCACAGAGTACATTGAAACGTATAGTATCAAGTATCTATCGAATAAGTGGTATTAATTCAAAAACGTGTTGAAATCACAGATTACTTACAGTAAGTATACAGGAAAATAAAACTTCTAAAAATATGTGCGATAGCTCATTCGATTCGGAATGACGTCTAGAAAAATGATTTTTAAGGGTTTTTATTAAAAAGAGATTACAAAAATACAATAACTTTAAAATTCTAATTTATAAAATGACAATTTGAATAAAGTTGTTTTTGTTTCAAGAATTTTTTTTTAATAATCATTAAGTATTCTATGCAAGAAGATGGTAAAAAATGTTTTCAAAAAATCCCAAAATAGTCTGTTTGTTTATAAACAATTTCTTAACAAATGATGTAATTTTTATTCCAATGTTAATTAATAGCTACTAGAGGTCGCCCAGAGGTCGAAATTCGACCATAATTAAAAATTTAATTAAGAAAACGAAATAATTATGAAAATACAGAACCTTTTTTTAAGTTTTTCAATTTGACTGACAATCAACAAAAAAATATAATATTAAGCGTGTGTGTGTCAAATACATGGTAGTGTGCGTAATGTTTTTTATTAATTTAATGTATATTTTATGTATAATTAAAAAAAATTATTATCATTCTGCACTTCTTCTCTATATAATTATATAAACTATAAGTGTGCGAAATTTCATACTCCTCCATACGCGCAATTTAAGTGTCCAAACACCAAAAAATTGGCATTGGCCTAGCCCTAGCAGTCGGAAAAAGAAAAAGAAGAACGTGGGTGAAAAAATATTTATTGATACGTGAAAAATTTTCAAATATGAACATTATGAGTGTTTTAGAAGCATCAGACTTCAAAAATTATCTAAGAATAGATTCAAAATCGTTTTATATATTATTAAATCTGGTGACACCATATATACAAAAGCAAGATACTATCTTACGAGACAGCATTAGTGCAAAGGAAAGATTGGTCGTAACGTTAAGATTTCTTGCAGCTGGAAACTCATATCAAGATTTAAAATTCAGTTCATTAATATCTCAACCCCTGTTGACCCAAATTATCCCTGAAACATGTCGGGCTATTTATAAATGTTTGGCTCATTATATAAAAGTAAGTGAAATAAAATACAATTTTATTTAAGATTCATATTTATTATAGGTACCAGTAAGTAAATCAAGTTTAATTTTAATTACTTTTTTTTATTGGAAAATATTAAAAAGTCTTTCATTATATCACCTTGGCCTTCAATGATCGACACACTCTCGTTGGTTTCATATTGATGGGGCGTTGATGACTGAAGAGGCGGAGATGGGATATGTAGTTCTATAGATTGTTGTGGTGAAGGATTAGAAGGATGCGGAGCTTGAACTGTGTATTTTACGGGATACCGTTTAGATGTCGAAGGATGCGGGGATTGTGTTTTATGCTGGAATGCTTGTAAGGTAGGTAGTGGAGAGTCAGGCGATTGAATATGATATTGTTTGGATGTCAAAGGATGCGGGGATTGAGTTTGGTGCTGGAATGCTTGTAAGGTAGGTAGTGGAGAGCCAGGCGATTGGATAATATATTTTTTGGATGTCGAAGGATGCGGGGATTGAGTTTGGTGCTGGAATGCTTGTAAGGTAGGTAGTGGAGAGTCAGGCGATTGGATATTATATTGTTTGGATGTCGAAGAATGCGGGGATTGACTTTGGTGCTGGAATGTTTGTAAGGTAGGTAGTGGAGAGTCAGGCGATTGAATATGATATTGTTTGGATGTTGAAGGATGCGGGGATTGAGTTTGGTGCTGGAATGGTAAGGTAGGTAGTCGAGAGTCCTGTGGGGATGATGAAGTATGAACAGGAGGATGATATTCACTGTGGGCAGACGATGATCGTGATAGTGTGAATGATGAATATAAAAAGCTAGACGCAGCTTGATTGTTATGTGACACAGACACAAATGAATCTTCAGATAGATTATTTAAGGTGGCATGGTAAATCACGTCCGATATTAATTTGCGGGCTATGGTATGTTGTCGTTTACTCAAATCTCTTAATTGCATTCCTATTGAGCTTCCGAGAATCTCCCAGTCCTCTTCCTTTATATTCATTAAATTGGAAGCCTTTTCTAGAAGGTCTTGTTGTTTTTTTAAAGGGCTTTCTTTCCTTTTTTTTAACTTTTTGATTCAGTTTTCTAGCACGACGTTTGTGAATCTTCAGAGCAAGAAAATGTAGAATCCTGAAATTAATAAATTTTTATCATCAATTTTCAGTTGCCGCATACAGAGTCAGAATGGAGAAAAGTAGCAGTGGAATTCGAAGAAAAATGGAACTTTAATAACTGTATCGGAGCATGTGATGGCAAACATGTTGCTATTGAAAAACCACCTGGAAGTGGTTCTCTATTTTATAACTATAAAGGATTATTCAGTATAATACTGTTTGCTGTTGTCAATGCAAACTATGAATTTATGTATCTTCAAAGTGGCACCAATGGTTCTGTAAATGATAGCTCTGTACTGGAATCGACGAAGTTTTATGAAAAACTAGTGAATGATAGTTTGAATTTACCGCCACCTTCTGTGCTACCAGGCACAGAAACAGATGCCCCATATGTTCTGTTGGGGGATAGTGCTTTTTCCATAAATAAACATTTCATGAAACCATATCCACTGAAGAATATTACCCGTGAGATATTAGATAGAGTGAGATATAGATATTTAACTATCGGTTAAGTAGAGCCCGTAGAGTGGTGGAGAATGCCTTTGGGATACTGGCTTCACGATTTAGAGTACTACGAAGACCCCTTAACCTCGATCTTTCTAACGTGGATGCCGTAATTATGGCATGTTGTGTTTTACACAATTATTTGAGAAAACGGGAGCCAGATTACATAACAAGAAAACAAATAGATCATGAAAATACATCAAAGGATGTTGGGCTATTAACTAAAAGACTTCACTTCACTTTTAAATATTTTATTTTATTTGACTAGCACTAGTAATTTACAAATATATAAATTAATGTTAACTCTTCAAGACGTAGTTGTGAACAGAACAGACATTACTAAATTTCAGTGTATTTATATTCTTCTCAAGGAAGTCATAATCACAACTATTTTAGTAAGAATTAATTTTTGTATATTATATTCATATAAACCAACACGCCCCCTCAAAAATTAATCCTTATTACAATACACATTTATATAATTATATTATATTAACCTTATCTTCCTAGTGCTACCCTGGGAGTAAAATTACATTTACAATGGCCCAACATTTGTTGCCAAGGATCAGGAAAACCAGGGAAAACCTGACCAGACCATAAATCATTTATAACAATAATTATAAACTGAATAATATAAATGAATACATTATTATTCTAGACGCATTTAAGGTCTTATGTATTGGAAAGACACAGCTGGTAGTGGCTTCGTTAGAGTATCTGCAAGCTGCTGACCTGTGGGAATATAATTTAATTTAATTATGTTTCTTTCTACTTGCTCTCTTGAAAAATGATACTTTATATCAATATGCTTTGATCTTTTATGATTACTTGGATTACTGGCAATACAAATACACCCATTATTATCCTCATAAATTGGTATAGGTTTTTCGATACAAAAACTAATACTGTTTGCTAGAGACTTGAGCCACAATGCCTCTTTAACAGCTTCATATAAAGCCATATATTCAGCTTCAGTAGAAGAAGCTGCTACTGATGTTTGCCTCTTTGTATTCCAGGTAATCGTACATTGATCAAATAACATAAACAAGTATCCTGTAGTGCTTTTTCTTTCACTACTATCATTTCCACCCCAGTCAGAATCTACATAACCACTTAGTACATCATTATAGGTACAACATTTTCGGTATGTCAGTTTTAAATTAATTGTGCCTTTTAAATATCTTAATACCCGTTTTAGACACTTCCATAATTCCTCATTATTTTTATTGGTATATCTACTTAATATATTTACACTTGCACTTAAATCGGGACGAGTACATACCATAAGATACATTCAATTCCCTATTAGATTTCTACACGGTGCATTATATATGACATCTGAATTTAATGCTTCATAATTAAGTTTAGTTTCTAATGGAGTACTTATGGGCTTACAATCCTGCATGCCATATTTATTTAATATTGATTTTATGTAACAACTCTGATCTAAAGTTATTTTATCATTTTCCCTAGTGACTTTAATACCAAGAAATAATTTGATATCTTGTGAATCAGTCATTTGAAATTTTCTCATTAAATAATTCTTTACTTCATTCATTATAATAATATCACTATAAGCTATCACTAAATAATCAACACTAAATAAACGTTTTTATTTATATTCCCATTGTCTAAAATATATATACATCTATCTACTAATAAATTTTGGAAACCTTTTTCTTTAATAAATTGTTCAAAAACTTGAAACCAGCATCTCGCCGCTTGCTTAAGACCATATAAAGCTTTATTTAATTTACATACATAATTATCTTTACTTTGTATACCTTCAGGTACTTTCATATATATTTCCTCACTTAGTTCACCATTTAAAAATGCAGTTTTTACGTCTAAATGGTGAATTAATAAATTAAATTGATTAGCAAAGGCAATAACAAAACGAAAACTAGCTATTCTGGCAACTGGTGCAAAAGTTTCATCATAATCGCAAAGATATTTTTGACTAAAACCCCTAGCCACTAATCTAGCTTTATATCTTAAAGGTTTCCCAAATTCATCATTTTTAATATTAAAAATCCATTTGCAATCTACAATATTTTTACCTATTGGCTTAGGGACTAAAGTCCAAGTATTATTGATTAAAAGTGAATTTAATTCATCCTTGATAGCATTTGCCCATAAGATTTTATCATCACGAAATTCTATTTCATTATACGAATTAGGTATAATTACATCCTACTTACATTAGATAATCATTTTCAATTTCATCATAACGGATAGGGTGCTTATGTTTTAATCTATCACTCCTTCTAAGTTCTTGTGTGTTATCTGAGTTTTCACTTTGATTGTTACTTAATTGTGAAGTTACATCTTTACTATTAACCTTGCGAATTTTTATGGGACTGTTATTTATTTCATCAGATTTATTAGCATCTGATTTAGAGCTACTAGGCTCCTGAGACTTTAATAACACTGATTTAAATGGATCAGTTTCATTACAGGAATATTCTTTACTATTCCTTTCAAGCCTTATAACTGGCCTGGTTTCCATAAAAGTTGTCTCATCAATAATAACATCCCTTACAGTAACATATTTTTCGCATTCTACATTCCACACTCTGTAACCATTTGGTTCATAGCCTACCAGTATTCCTTTCCAAGATTTGTCATCAAATTTTGATGTACTGGTTTTGTTATGGACATAAACGGTGGAACCAAATACTTTTAAATATTTTATTGTAGGTTTCTTATTATGCCATAACTCAAATAGTGTACGAAATTCTTTTAAAGCCTTTGTTGGTGTAATATTTATTAAATATACTGCAGTTAATACTGCATCACCCCAGAAAACTTTTTCTAATTTCGCACCATTTACCATACTACGAGCCTTGTCAGTTATACAGTCAATCGGGGTAACTTTGGCTTTCAGTATAATATTGACTCATTTCTACAATTTTTGGTTTAAATTTTTTTCCTATAATTTGAACGCATCCTAGTGTACATAATGCATACTAAATAAAAGTTTACGTGTATCCGAATTTATTTTTGCCGCGAAATGTTGGTCTGCTGTCAAAAAGTTATATCTAATCTACGTCAAATATTGGAGTAAAAAAGTTCGTTCGTTACATTGTTGTTATAAAGTTGTCTGTAATTTAAAAAGAAGAGTGTATTTAGAGGTAAGTTATGCTTAAATTTATTAATTATAGCTTTTTTTACTATAAAAAACTAAAATCTATTGTAAAAATCGATGGATATTGTTAGAATTCGTTGTTTTTTCGAACCAGGAAAATTTCACGACAAGTTAGGGTAACTTTGGCCCGGGCTAAAGTTACCCGAATAGTTCTTATTTGTATGAAATTGTTGCCATTTATTTATTTCAGAATAAAAAAATGCCTAGAAAACGAGTATGTCCCGCACCGGGTACCCGAAAATATGGGAAAAAATCTCGCTACACGGAAGAGACATTAGAAAAGGCATTAGAAGAGGTAAAATGTTGCAAAATTTCCCAAAGAAAGGCCGCAGAACATTATAATATTCCACTCAGAACATTAAAATATAAACTAAAAGATCAACACACAGGGCAGATTGGAAAAC
Organism: Melitaea athalia; assembly: GCA_905220545.2. NCBI lineage: Eukaryota > Metazoa > Arthropoda > Insecta > Lepidoptera > Nymphalidae > Melitaea > Melitaea athalia. Next base: position 16,796,831 of record HG992189.1, on the reverse strand, counting down.
CTACAGTTCTTTCTAAAGTTGAAGAGGAATCGATAGTCGCCCATATTATAGCATTATCAGATCTTGGAATTCCAATTGGTATGCAAGATGTAAGAGTCATTGTAAAAAAGTATTTAGATGATAATAAAAAAAAGTAAAGCAGTTTAAAAATAACTTTCCGGGATGGGAGTGGGGCAAACTTTTCTTGGAAAGACATAAATGCATAAGACAAAAGGTAGCACATAACATCAGTAGAAAGAGGGCTCAAATAAACAAGGAAATGATAGAAAAATTCTTCGACAATTTAAGCCTTGAACTCGAAAATGTGCCCCCGGAAAACATATTTAATTTCGACGAAACTGGATTTCATGACGACCCAAAAAAACAAAAGCTTTTATTTCGAAGACTTTGCCGGAACCCAGAAATTATTAGAAACTCTACGAAGTCCTGCTTCACTGTTATGTTTTGCGGTAATGCGGCTGGTGAATTTGTGCCATTATATTTTATGTTATATATATAAAGCACAGCAAAAGTGGTCTGACTGGATATTGGATGCTCCACGTGGCACTCGAATGGCAGTAACACCAACAGGTTGGATAGACGCTAATACGTTTGATGATTGGTTTGAGAGCACATTATTGCCTGTACTGAAAAAAAGGAAGGGAAAAAAGTTGTACTTGGAGACAATTTAAGCTCGCATATCACTCCAAAATCGTTAAGGCTCTGTGCGGAAAATAACATTAAATTTATATGCCTTGTTCCCAATTCGACACATCTACTGCAACCATTAGATGTGTCATACTTTAGTGCTCTGAAAAGTGATTGGAGGTCAATTTTAAGAGACTAGCGAAACACTAAAAGGGGCAAAATAGTAAATGTTTTGCCGAAACCAATATTTGCTAAATTGCTTTCTAAAACTGTGGAAAAAGGTCAACAAACTGCTGGTCAAAACGTGATTGCTGGTTTCAAGGCCTGTGGGATATATCCTCTAGATCGGAGTATGGTACTGGAGAGACTGAAAGAATATTCTAAACCTGAAGTGTGTGACGAGGTGCGTGAGTCGATTGGCGAGAGCTTTAAAAATTACATAGCTGAAATTCGTGATAAGGACCTCCAAATGCAGCAGACTAGAAAATTTCAAATCCCGGTTGTAGCAGGCAAAAGTGTTTCTGTGGAAGAAGTCGAAAAATACTATGAAGAAAGAGAGAAGAAGAAATCTGAAAAAGGTCAAAAGAAACAAAAAGAAAAAATCCAGAATAAATCTACTGCTCCTGTCAAAAAAAGAGGACGTCCATTAGGATCAAAATCTAAAGGTAAAACAGTACAAACATCACAACACAAACCTTCTTCGCCTGTTGCTAGCCCATCGGAATTACAGTCATTGCAAACTTTAGACACTTCTGCTACTACATCATCAACTATTTCTCCCAAAGTCTGTAATGAACAGTCTCTTACTTCAGCGCCTGCAGAAACCTCCCTAAATCATAGATTGCTGCTCGATGCTTCAAAATCTCCAACTCCAGGGACAGAATATTCTTCGATGCCGTCTCATCCATCGCCTGTTGATGATAGCCTGTTACTCGTTTCAAATCCTCCTTCACCCATAGACAAAGATATTGAGATAGAAGAAACAAATCAATCTCCAGCTCCAAGAACAGATTCTTCAATGCCGTCTCATCCATCGCCCGTTGATGATAACTCTGAAATAGAATTGGAAACTTTGAATGATGACTTAGTAGGGGAATACAAAGTACGTGAAGGTGTTTTATGTAAGACGGATAAAGCTAAACCTGCTCCTCTCATGAAGTTAGGCTATTGTGTTTTTACTTACGAAAGCACCCTTTTTCCTGGAAGGATCTTAACGGAAGATGGCCACACCGTTACCATATCTGTTATGCAGAAGACCGTAGATGGCTGGAAATGGCCATCCAAACCAGAGAGGGTAACCTGTTCCATTGATAGTGTCATTACTCGCTTAGAGGATACTAAAATTTCAAAATTAGGTAATTTTTATACTATAGACAATGATTTTCTGTCAATGGAATGGGGAGATTAAGACTTAAGTTCAAGATTTATGTTTATGAGTAAGTTTTGTTAGAAGTGATTTTTTTAAGTTTGACTGATTATTTAAGATTGTTTTAGTTGTGTTTAACATATTTAATGAGAAAAAAATTGTTTTAGAACAAAAAATACGATTATTTAAAAATAAAGTTTCATTTCAACCTAGGCAGTTTTATTTGATCGATCTGGTAACACTGAACTGTGGTTCTTACATGAAAAAATGTTTTAGGACGCCATCTTAGAGATTAAAATTGTAGAAAAAGGCGTCTAAAGTTACACAGACACAATAAAAGATTTTAAATATTAGAAATTCGTGACCAATTCCCTCTATGTACAATGTTACCCTAATATCCGTCTTACTTTGACCCACTTAAAATTAAGTGTTTTTTTAATTTTTGTCTATAGATCATCAGTAAATGTCAACTGTTTTCTTAAAGAGGAGATTAGAAACCCACAGATAATATAATTTGTTAAATAAAATAAAAAACGTTGTCTCCATAAAACTAAAAAAATTCTTGGAAGTGAGTCAAAGTTACCCCGATTGACTGTAGTTCGAACCATTCGTTCTGAAACACCATTCTGCTGTGGCGTTCGTGGTACAGTTAAGTGGTAAGTAATTCCTTTCTCAATACAATAATTTTTCATGTCGGTAGATAAATATTCTCCACCGTTATCACAATAAAGATTTACTAATTTATAATTAAATTTTGCTTCACTTTTTGTAACAAAATCTTTAAAAACCGAAAACACATCCGATTTATATGTTATTAGGTACGTTACGCAGTAATGAGTGAATTGATCTACAAATAATACAAAATAATTTTTGTTGTTGAGGGTAGAAGGAGTGATAGGTCCACAAACATCCGTATGTACAATGAACAATGGCCTATTAACATGATCTTTATTTTTAGTTTTATTAAAAGGTAATCTTGACTGTTTCCCACTAATACAAGCCTCACATAAAGAATCATTAGGAATTACAGATTCTATTTGTATTAAGTCATCGACCATGTTTTGACCTTTTAATTTTAAGAACTTATTTTTACTAATATGGCCCAAGCGCTGATGCCATAACTCATAACTATTTAATTTTGAAATTAATTGACAATTTTTAGGTAATAAGAATTCTACAACTATTAAATTATTTACACTCTTACCTCGTATTATGGTTTTACCGTCCTTAATTATTTGTACGCCATCTTTACCAAAGATGACCGTCATTCCAGCTCGCTGCATCTTTGAAACGGATAATAATTTGTATGGCACCTCACGACAGAAGAGCACATCTTCGAGAACTCCTTGCACATTCATGTCATTTATGACATTAATATTTCCTCTTTTGGTAGCTGAAATAAATTCATTGTGCTTAGCAACAGACAATTTGATTGGAACCTGTAAATTTATAGAATTTATAAAGAGATCTTCCCTGTTAATAATGTGATCCGATGCCCCAGAGTCTAGTAAAAATATTAATTTATTTTCTTGTGTACTTTGTCCCAAGAATTGGCGTCCCATAATAAATGCAAAACCTGAAAAATTATTAGCTTGCGATGTCAGCTCGCGAGTTGTATCAATTGCTTGAACTGTCCGTGTATTTTTCTTTTGATCTTCTTTTCTGTCGATTACTCTTTTATAATAATAGCAATCCTTTTTAACATGACCCTTTCTTCCACAATGATGACACTTTGTAAGTTTGTACAACTTCCTTTTTGAATTAAATTTATAATTTTGTTGATAGCTATTTAGCGGTTTTTCATTTTCAAATTTTCTTCTTTTATTTTCTATATATAGTACTTTATTACTTGTATCTCTACTTTCATTCTTTAGCTTCACTTCATGGTCCAACAATCTCGTTTTAACAAACGACAATGTTAAATTGTCCTCCGACAAAGTTTCTATAGCAGTAATAACGCCGTCATAGGTATTCGGAAGTGTAAGTAATAAATGCGACACCTTATCAGTTTCGTCTAAATAAGCTCCCGCTGCTAACAATTCCGTAACCAAATCATCAAAAATTGTAAAATGTTTTATTAATTGTGTGTCACCTTGTAATTTCAAGCCTAATAATTTTTAACTTGCGTTCAAACTTGTAATAATTTGTCGAGCTGAGCTCTCCTCTTTAGCGAAACCATGAAACGAGTCAGAAAGATATTCAACAATAATACCTCTTGCAATTCGGTTATTTTTGGCGGTGTATTCGGCGGTTCTTCATCAACCACTTTTAAAACGTCCATTTCGTTATTTAGTGCGCGTATTCTAAATTTCCAAACACTATACTTTTCGTCATTAAATTGTGCTATATTCCTTTTTGATTTTAAATTATCCATTCTTGATGATTAAATGTAGGTAGATACAAAAAAAATGCTTCGACAAGATCGTATGATGTTAAAGCTTCTGGGCCCATAACCTGTTGGGCTATTAACTAAAAGACTTCACTTCACTTTTAAATATTTTATTTTATTTGACTAGCACTAGGAATTTACAAATATATAAATTAATGTGGGGAATATGCGAGGCGATGTATGATCAGGGGGGTAAAAAGTATGGGATCTGGAAATACCTTTGCTGATGCTGGGGTCGCGATAACTCAGCGGAGAATCTGCAGCTTTCCTTACTCGTGATAGGAGGATTCACAATTTCACTCGCGGCGCGTGATTAATTTAAAGTCCTTTGTTAAAACGAACGTTCACCATGCGTGTTAACAGCAATTATATGCGTTCAATAAAAATGCGTGCGGCTTTGATGCGTGCCCGATACGAAGAGAGTAGTCAAAGATTTTCAACGGCGAATCGAGCGCCGCCGAATCAATGCGATGTGTTGACCCTTTCCTTCTTCAGGCAATAGGTACCGGAGAGAAGAGGAAAGGAGAGGAGAGGATATGGAAGTTTCAGTGTTTCAATAACAAAAATTAATTAGATAAAATATCTATGCGTTATGGCGCCAACATAATGTTAACTCTTCAAGACGTAGTTGTGAACAGAACAGACATTACTAAATTTCAGTATATTTATATTCTTCTCAAGTAAGTCCTAATCACAACTATTTTAGTAAGAATTAATTTTTGTATATTATATTCATATAAACCAAATAAGGGCTCAATTAATAAAGGGGACTGGCGAAAAGATACTGGTGGGTTGACTTCGTTACAAAAAATAAGTGAAAATAAGCGTAATGAAGAAGGAAATAAAGTCCGAGAGATATTCAAGAATTATTTCAACTCGGTGGGCAAAGTTTCGTTCCAAGATAATATGATTGATGCTAATCCTATTAATTATTTTTTTTTAATGTAACGAGTTCGGCAAACAAGCGTACGGCTCACCTGATGGTAAGCGACTACCGTAGCCTATAGACGCCTACCTAGCCTACCCCCAATGGCTCCCAGAAGCTCTGGTCACCTTACTCACAACCAGGAACACAATACTGCTTGAAAACAGTATTATTTAGCTGTGATCTTCTGTAAGGTCGAGGTCCTACCCCAGTCGGGCTGCTCCATTTTTGCCATGGTTGATGCTGTACCTATTTACTATTAATAAATAATTACTATTATCTGTCGTACCTCATTTTCGATAGTGTACTTGACTGAAAGGCACGATTCTGTTGTGCTTTCTAAAAAAGACAGACTGTTGTAATACCAAAGCGTTGGTACATATACATCTTTCTCTCCTGCACCGGAGTGTTTCGACTCCTTGACCTTTAATAAAAACAATACAACATATTAGTAGAAAGTAAGTAAACATAAATCTAGCAATATAAATTTATGTGTAATTACACCATAGTTTAACAATAATTTTTCAAATGTATGATAATGTCTAAATGTATTAAATTAAAAAGTATAACTTCAAATCTGTCTCTCATTTAATTAAAAGAATAAATAATAACATTTTTTTTTTCTTAAAGTCTATATAGCTCAGGACTATTAGGTTTTAAACATAAAATCTTTTATAACTAGCTAAATATTTGCATACGTACTCACAATACTTAGAAAATTAATGTCCTAAAACTCCCCACCCCTCCACCGCTTGCGTCCCTAGTTACACCCCCCGTCGCTCCCTTGTTTCGGGAATTGAGTAAACAATCCTCAACGCGGCTGACACAAATAAGTGTATGAGACCTAAAAATACTGAAACATGATCAATTCAATCTACACTTGGATTACCTATGGGTTTCGGGATACCATACTTCAGAATATATGGATTCGGGATTTCGGGATATCGGGCTTCAGCTAACTCCAGTACCTAACTGGAACGGTTACATGCAGGCTAATTATGAAGTCAGTAATGTAACTTTTCTACCTTTCATAAATTTGGATCCTGGAAATTTGTCGTGCATATATTCAGCATTGATGTACGCTAGATCACTATGTAGTAAAATAAAACAAAATACATTTTTTATTACATTTGAACAGCCTTTATATGCCATAGCCACTGACATTAGCAAGCTCGGGCAACGATGATTTGAAAAATACAGTGATTTTGCTGGGTGGATTCCATATGATAATGTCATATTTAGGAGGATAGGGCATATAATGTTAGGCAGTGGTATCGAAGAACTTTTGGCTACGACATATGCAAGGAACGCCGTTACTCATATGATTACTGGTCATGCATATTTACGAGCTCTTCGAGCCCATAATTTGACTCAAGTGGCATTGTGCTTTTTTTAATCCTAAATGATGACACTAATTTGACTTCTCAAGAAACAGAAAATCTATTAAAAATTTACAACCAGTTTGAAAAAGGCGAGATCTCCGAGCTTGAAGTGAGAAAATCATCACTAGTTGATAAGCTTTCGAGAAAATTTGCGCAAGCTTTACAAAGTAAAGAGAATAACTCACGTACAGCCCGACTCTGGGTCCAATATTTTAAACTGGTGAATATTATTCATTGTATTTAAGGGCCGAGAGAACCGGAAACTTTGAACTTCATTTGAAAAGTGTACGAGAGATGATTCCGTTTTTTTACGCTTCTGGCAAGTACGCACCATTGACTTTATTATGATTTTTCAATACATAGAACTTTGTATTTACAAACATTTAAACTATGATTCTAGTTTTGGGTTACTTGGCTTACGCAAAATGGGCAAGACTTCACAAAAAAAAAACTTAAGAGGAAGGACAGAGTTAGATCTTTGTTTGCTATAAGTCGCTGTATAACTGTACGCAATGCTTGCGTGAAAGTGAATTTACAACAATTATTCAACGTAGCATTGTATGTATTGAATAGCGAAGACTGTCTTAAGGAAGCTTTAAAATATGAACTCGTGCCAAAGCCCTCCTGTCTATTTGATGATGTTTCATTGAGGAAGAGAAACAAGGCAGAACTCGCAAATAAACTTGAATTTTACTTGACCTGCTCATCTACCTCAACGTCGGACACGTCTTATGTCCTTGACTGGGGATATCTTATACACACAGTAAACTGGCCACCACGTCCTGTAACTTACGAAGATGCATGTAATGCTTATGTATCATAATTATATCCAACGGAAATTCGGAGAATTTCGGATTAAGCGTGGCCCAACACTTGTTCCAATCACTACAGAACTTCCCCCTGCACCTGATAATTTACTGAATCTCATCAGCTGTGGTTGTAAAAAGGGATGTAAACATTGGTGCGAGTGTAGAATGGCAGGTATGATGTGTTCGGCAGTGTGGCGCCATTGTGATGGCCAATCGTGTGATAATTCACCGGACAAAATACATGATGTTGATGTGATTTAAATAATCAAAAAATTGTAGTTTTTCCTGTCTAATAAATATTTTCAGATCTATTTTATATTTTTTTTTTTACTATTTGAAGTTGCTTTAGGAAGATATTATTGTAAAAAAAAAATGTGTACAAATTAATTTTAATTTTTTTTTTAACATCCTGTATATATTATGACGCAAGCGGCGGAAGCTTGGGGAGTTTTGACTAGTTGTTAATTATCAAATACAGCGTCAGTATACCAAATTTCAGCTAGTTGTGAAGGATTTTATGTATTTGGTCAATTTTAATCTAATACTCCTGAGCTATTATGGTTTTTGTCCCATAGATATGGCATATCTTTATAAAGTTCAAAAACATTGAGCATAATTTGTTTTTCTGTACTCATTTTTATTTGCACACGCACAAAAATTCACCACATATAAATATATAATATGTAGCTCGGGATACAAGTTTGATACAAGTCTTGCAATTACAGTAAATCGTAGTCCATGAAACCGTGTTTGATGTGTTTGTCAAACATTGAAAATGTTTGACGTGTTTGATGGAAATTTTGATTGAAGGTCTGTTTGACAAACCTGTTTGATCGTGTGCGGCTGTGTTTGTCAAATAAAATCTCAGTTATCGCCTTGAAACCATGGAGAACACAACTGCAATGGCTGTGTATTCCTTTATAATTATAATAATAGAAACATGAATTTTCAGGTTTTTGTAAATTGATATGCTTTCCATCTACAGCTCCATTGCAGTTATCAAAGTTCCGTGTATTTCTAAATTGTTGTGCCAATATTTTCCAACTTTCTTGTATTAGTAATTTTATATGATATTTATATTTATTATATAATAGCTGTGCCCGCGACTTCGTCCGCGTGGAATTTAACAAAATAGTTATTGTTCTAACTATAAAATAAAAAAATCAAAAATAAAAGTAGCCTTAGTTACTCCTTATTACATCAGCTATCTGCCAGTGGAAGTCCCGTCAAAATTAAAGATTAGCCGGAACAAACAGACAGACCGACAAAAATCATTAAAAAAATGTTATTTTGGTATATGTACCGTGTATACAAGCATATGAATTTAGTAAAAAACGGTTATTTTAATATTACAAACAGACACTCCAATTTTATTTATTTGTATAGACGTACAGATTTCTCGTTTTCGTTTCTAGGAGTCATAAGTTTATTTGATCTATTGTTTTGATCGTGTGCGGGCTTATTTAAAGTTTGATCAAACAAGTTTGACAAACAAATTTGATCGTTTACGGGGCCCTTTAGAATGTTAAATTTTAAATTGCAATGACAATCAGTCAATCACAGACCACAGGCTAGGGGTGGACGATATACATCGATGTATTAAAAACACTTAGTAACGATGTAAACCAATGTATTGTTAATATTTCAACATCGAGTATAAATCGATGTTTTTTTATTCGATTCATCGAAGAGGCAAACAAACCTCAAAACCTGTTAAAATTATTCTTTGATGGATGGATTGTCTCTCTACGGTTAATAGCTAATTATATTTGTCTCTTCTAAGCCAATTAGCCAATCGATATTACACTACGATATACACTTGTAAGCGGCGAACGTAAACAAACACGTGTAAAACGGCTTCCTTTTGCTTAACGTAGCTTCATCACTAGAAAATATATTTTTAAATAAGCAATTTTTAAATTTCATTTTATTTCATATTAAAAGTTGTGGGGGGTGAAAGTTGGGAAGAATAACCGAATGTCTGCAAATATAATCGAGTGGGGTCTCAAATGAAAGTGCATCACGTCCACATTACAAAATAATATGTTCAATGAAAATCGGTTGAGGCGTGAAAAAACTTCGGGGTAAAAATGAGGAAATTTCCCAATATCTGCAAATATATGTGGTGGGGAGAAAATTAGGATGGAAATCCGATGTAATTTTTACCTTAAATATAAATTTGAAAATTTTAGACAAGAATCTATGTATTAACAACTTAACAAAATTTACATTATACTAAGTAAGTACCTATAAAAAGTATAAAATAAAAATTAAAAAAAAAACCCGACACAATAACCTGAGTTCCCTTTAAAGGGTAAAAAATAATGAAAGAAACTCAATCTTAAAGTACCTAAGTATGTACGGGCATTAATAATTCTAAAAAAAATACATCACGTTGGGGGACCGCTCCAAACCTAACAATTTAATTACAAATAGTCTAAACTAACCTAACTTGCATGTGATACTAATGAAAAAATAAAAAGTAGGTAATAAATAAGTAGGAGCGGTCTCCCAACGTGATGTATTTTTGAAGTGAAACTTCTTTAGAATCGTTGTGATTTCAAACCGGATGCAACGACAGGGAAGGGCGCGCCGCGCTGCAAGCCGCTAATTTTAAATTAGATTTTTTTTAAATTAGTTTGCCAAAGAAGTTTCACTTCTATCGTGTGTGAATCGCACACACACCTTTTTTTTAGAATTATTAATACTGGTACATACTTTTAAAAGGTAACTCAGGTTATTGTGTCGGTTTTGTTTTTAATTTTTAATTTAATTTTTATTAATTAAATTTGTTGACGCTCTATTTCTCTCTTCTCGCCACTTTAGATCCATTACTGAAAAAACTCTCACCGAAAGCTGAAGTGGCGGGAACGGAGAGTAAATTAGAAATATATGTCGCAGTTCAGAAGTAGGTAGGAGAAGAACGGACGGATGACCGAACTGGTTTATTAACAATGTAAGTTTAACACAAGATAGTTCTAACTATTTAGTATTCAATGGACTCACCGAGCGGGTACCGGATCTATCGCGTGGCGGAGAGACAACTCAGAGGCAGTGCCCGGGAGTTGCGACCCGAGTCTAGGTTTAAGACGGCCGTCTTTATAATGCGCATTAAAGGCGTGTCCAAACATAGCGCGGCAATCGTGAGCGGCATGCCGCGCGCGATTTCCGCGCTGTGTTTGGACGGCCGCCGCGCACGAATGCCGCGTGTTGCTGCCGCGCGCGAACGAGGTTGCCGCGCGCGTAGTGTTCGTTCGTCAGTGAAGGTGTGTGGACGTAAACGATGGATAACGAAACGGCAATTCGACTTATTGAAATATATGGTTCATTTAATGCATTATGGGACACCAGGCGCAAAGAATATCATAACAATAATTTAAGAGAAGACATGTGGGATGAAATCGCAAAAAATTTCGAGCAACCGAAAGCAGTTCTAAAAACCAAAATGAAAAGTCTTTTAAGCTCATACAGAAGGGAGAGAAACAGAGAAAAAACGAGTAACATTACTGGTTCGGGTAAGTTTAATCTTTTATTTAATGATATTGATGAAATGACAATAAGTACTCCTACAGCAAACAATAACAAAATGAAGTACTTGTAACAAAAGATTCTATTCTACTTACATATAGGTATCTAAGTTAAATGTATACTGTGGTATATGTAGTTCTTGGAATTTACGTAACCGAGTGAGCTTTATTTGTGGTTACGTCGTGTACATGTATAATTGTGTAAGTGTGCGTGCCTGTCGGAGCCTAGGTGAGAGCGGTCAGGCGCATGCATTGCGCTCGCTCACATAATGATAGTAATATGGTTCGTACGCAGTTCGCACGTTTGTAATGCTCAACTAAGTATAGTACGTTTTTTCATGCACGACCCAAAATATAAATAAATATGGCAAACCGATTGAGTTTGACATTTCTTAGAGCGCAAAATCATTGAATGAATGTTTTTAATAAATCAATGAATTAATGCAATTACGTAGATTGAATAATTTTCGAAATACGTATAATCATCATCGAAATATTTTGGTTAAAATATGTGACCGTTGTAAAATATGTTTAACGGTCTGATCAGCTGGTAAACTAGACTGATGGTCGTGAGTTTATACACACATGTTTAGGAAAGTATTTCTCACAAGCAGATGGATATAACAGAATTGACACTTTTATTGTTACAGATAGAAACAAGGCCTACAAGTCTAAATGGTTTGCCTACGAATCTTTCCACTTTTTGCATGATAGGGGTAATCCTATTGACACAGTGGTAAGTACGCTAATTTCATACATACATTCATGTATAACCATACTAATATTATAAATGCGAAAGTGTGTTTGTTGGTTTGTCCTTCAATCACGCCGCAACAGAAATACGGATCGACGTGATTTTTTGCATAGGTATAGCTGAGGACCTGGAGAGTGACATAGGCTACTTTTTATCCCGGAAAATCAAAGAGTTCCCGAGGGATTTTAAAAAATAAATTCACGCGGACGAAGTCGCGGGCGTCATCTAGTTTCTCATAACGTAATTATTTAATATCTATCTTGCCAAATAATCGACCCGTTTGCCATAAAATGTTCTGCCAAAAAATTACGAATATCGGTTGGAGTGCCACCTATACATTCGTTCGGTGTTAAAGTAACTGATTCATTCATTGAGTTATTAGAGGTTGTTATTGAAGAGCTGTTTCGAAGAAAATTATGCAAGTGAACAGCAGCTAGAACTACCTTTTTAGCTGATGTTGGGTTTAACATAATTGCATTTCTCAGTACTCTAAATTTAGACGCCAAAATACCAAAAGCATTTTCAACTACTCTACGTGCTCTCGATAGTCTGTAGTTAAAAATCCGTTCTTTAGACCCTTTTGAATGAATTCCTGCAAAAGGTGTCAACATATATTTAGTTAAAGCAAAAGCTTGATCTCCTAATATGACATAGGGTACTTTTGTTGTGTAGGGTATATTTAAAATTTCTGGTGCTGGTACATTAAGTTGATTATTTTCTAACTTTCGGTACAATTCACAATGTTTAAAAACGCCTCCATCTGATATTCGACCTTGACTTCCAACGTTAACGTACATAAAATTGTAATTTGAGTCTACTAATGCTAAAAGTACAATACTAAAATATTTTTTATAATTGTAATACTCGGTGCCGCTTCTAAAAGGAGCCTGAATAGTTATATGTTTTCCGTCCAAAGCACCGATGACATGTGGGAAATTCTATTTTTCCTCGAATTCTTTAGAGACTATCTTCCAATCTTGTTCCGATACTGGTAACTGAAAAATATAAAGTTCACATTAAAAAAATGCGAAATTTATCTTAACACGGGTAACCTGGGGTACGGTGGTAACGGTGGGTAACCTCAAAGAATCGCGTGGAAATCTAACTACGACATTCTACGACAGATATAAATGAAAACAGTCGGACATCATACGAAAGCATTTTAGTCCTAGCTGAAACGGAGACACTTCTTAAATCCCAAAGACTATACCTATATTCTACAAACACAACTAAAAATCGTTGTTTTGATTACAGGATTGTGGCTCATCGTCGCAGTCACATAATACAGAACAAGGAGCTACAGAACAAGGCGCTACAGAACAAGGCGCTACAGAACAAAGCGCTACAGAACAAGGCACTTCAGAACAAGGCGCTACAGAACAAAGCGCTACAGAACAAGGCACTTCAGAACTAAATACGACTAACATGAATACTGCATCTACGATTCCAACTAAAAGGAAGCCAACAAAGAGAACACACGAAGATCCGGAGTATGATGCCGAGAATAAAATGTTAGAAGATGCATTGGAAGAAATGCGAAAACAAAGCGATTACAGCAACGATTTATACGTTGCTTTTGGCATGCACGTAGCGGCAGAGTTGAGAAAATACGATCCCATAACCTTAGCAAGAGTAAAACATTCCATAAATACTATAATATTTGACGCTGATATGGCATGTATAAACCAACTCAATCAGTCTACAATTCAAGAAAACGATGAAAGAAGACCAGGTTATTTTACTACACGTTATACCGATATCTCCAATACGGCATCCTCTAGTGACTCTAGTATGGGATCCGGACTTACACAATTGATTAACGATTTGAATACTGAGAATAGTTTATAATTAAATAGTGATTGTTTCATTTTTATTGTCTGCACATTAAACATGCACATATTTATGATTGATTAAAAACTTAATAAAAATAATGTAAGTAATAAAGTTGTTCTTTTTTACCTTTATCACATCCTTCAGAGCTTTCACTAGGGCATCGCACACCTCTGCGACTATTTTTGAGATTGTTTGCTTTGACACGTGAAATATATATTGTAGACTAGTATATGAGTCTCCTGTGGCCAAATATCGCAAAGTTATTGCGAGTCTCTCTTTCGTCGTTATTGCTACACGCCAGTGTGTATCAGTTTTTTTAATAAATGGTTCCACCAGTGTATGTATATGTTCAAATTCTTCCAAGGTCAATCTTAAAAACTGTGTTGTTCGATAGTGGATTTCATAATTAATCACTTTCAAATTCTTTACCCTCTGTTGGAAAAGTGGTCGTATCCAGCATTGCCTTGTTTTTTTCAGTCTCTTCCTTCTGCGTAATTTTCGAATAATAAGTAGAGCTACAACACACGCGGCCGCTTTCATTTTGGATCGAATGCAAACTGAGAGCACAGCGTGTCTAGGACATGCCGCGCAGTATTGCCGCGCACACATTTCTGGGATGTCTACACTAGTCGCGCATCAGAGCTGTGTCTCGCGATTGCCGCGTGTTGCTGCCGCGCACTCGCAGCGCTATGTTTGGACACGCCTTAACGCTCGCCTCCACTGCCCGAGTTGCCCACAATATAATGTAACAATTAATTCGTGTACACAAACTAACCCTTACAAGAGTCGAGGTTAAACTACTAGCAGGATACACAAGTGCACCGCGCCACGCCAGAGCCAAGACTGCCTGAGCTGCGGTTGCATCGGTCTTTTATGCACGAAGGAATGACTCGAATAATAGAATGAGTGAGGGTAGATGAATAATAATAACAACACAGGTACCGTCATTAATAACTATCTGTATTGACTCTCCGACATATATATGTAAGCTTTGTATGTATACTGTATGTTGTGGACATAGCCTAATTTACGAGTATGTGTACGCCACCTAACAAGTATGATGTGACACATGAAGAATGGCATTGACAGAGGAATTTAAGCCTGCATGTGGAGTTATACTATATTTCTAATTGTATTAAAGTAATGAAAAGAAATAATTTTCACAAAATAACTAGTTTAACTTAAGTAAAGTAATTCAGTGTCGATCTACTAAAATATTGGAAGTAAAAAACCTTTAATTGTCGATTTTTCTATTTTTAGGTTAGTAGATTCACAATGTGTAAATATTTTTGAGTGTTTTAATTGTATAATAATAATAAATTAATATTTCTATTTTTAGATAAATCAAGTTGTGCGTTATTTACTCCAGTATCATCCAACATATTACATATACATACATTTGGTTCATTCAGTAATTATAAATCGTTTCCATCGTCCGTTTTAACTTATGTGTACCGTGAAATAGTTAAGTACCAATAAGGGCGCGTTCCCACTATGTCGTGACGACAGATAATCGTGTAGTTTTAAGTGTCGTGGCTCATATGTTTAAATGGAGGTGTTCACATATAAAACGACGCGAATAACTGTTGTCTACGACACTTTTGCAGTGACGACAGATTGTCGTGACAGTGGGAACGACTAGCACGACAGTCGTAAAACGATAAAAAATCGTTACAACTAAAACGTGACTGCAAATCTATCGTAGCCACATAGAACGTAGAGGCGACTGTAGATTTGTAGCTTGCTAATGATGTGTAAACGTAAATCAAATGTCGTCGCGATCCAATGGGAACATTAACGCTAAACGACAAAAAAAATTGACGATAAACAATCGTTATAATAGGAACAGCTAGAGACGACAGTCGTAAAACGATAATTAATCGTTACGACATGGTGGGAACGCGCCCTAATAAGTATTTTGTTTTACGCATCACAGTAAAGATTGAAAATAAAGTATTTTCACATGTTTTATTTGTATGCAAAAGTATAAACTATAATTACTAAAAATAAAGTAGGATACGTTATTATAAAGTATAGTTGGCAGCCCTATATACACTAGTAAGTTTTTTATATCTAAACCACATAAATATGTAACTTATAGAAAAACACCCGATGTATGGAAAACATCGATGTATTTTTTGATATATCGATATTACATCGATGCCACTATCTGATGCATTGAATCGAAAAAAACATCGATGTATTTTTCCAATGTCCATTACTACCACAGGCTTTATAATACAATTGATCTGTTACTATTATAGTGCCATCTGTCGAGGAAAGATGTCAACAGTGAATAGAGTCTTGAAAAAAACAATTATTATTTTTCAAAGGGTTTTAAAATAGAAAATAAATTATTTTGAATACTTTGTTTTAGTATGTTAATTGAACATGTTAATTTTTAAAAGTTTTTTATATTAAAATATATTACATTATTAACACTGGCAATTACATTGGCAATCACAATATTACATTGGCAACACTGACTTTCAGAAACCATCCTTGCTTCTGAATTCAGAACACTAACTGACTGAATGCGATTACACCTTCCTAAATGTAAAATTTCTGAATTCAGAACTTCTGAACTTAGGAAGGTGTAATAAGCGCATTAGCCTTTCATTGTGATACACGGACGTTATTTGAAATAAGACCAGTGTTGCCACCTTCAATTTAGACAAGTCACTAGAAGTACAATCAAATCTCGCTAGATATTTATTTAACAATTTTTGTACACTAGAAAACAATATACAACAAATAGCACAAAACAATGCTGGTACAAAGGCACTACTTATCCCATGATGGAATCTCTTCCAGTAGTCCTGCCACAGGAAAATTATGAAATAATCGCAAAAATAGCGTGTACAATAAAAATAAAAATACTAAAAAATACTAAAAATAAATATATTCAATATTACGACAGTTAAATTCAGGCGACCAAACAAATCACTTAATATTCGTTACATCAATTACCCGTACAATCACAGTAGCACGCAACAGCGGCGAACGACACGGGCAGAACAATTACGACAAATTATGCGTAAATCATAACATAAGCCCCACAAAATTATAACTTCACTAATCAAAGATGGCTGTCCGCGGAACGGGGTTCTCAAATCAACATAACCGCGCAGTAACGCCTACACTAGGTCAAACCAGACAGTTCACAAACGTTTTCACTATCCACAAATTTTGCACTCAAATATACTCGCCAGTCTACAAAAGTTCAGATGCAGAAATTATTAGGAGTAATTACATCGTGTCTCAGCCATCTGACCGCGGACAACCCGCTACACAATAAGGTCAAACTAAACGGACAGCTTCTAAACAGATACGACACGCGTGCATTTCAAACGCGATCAAATTAGGCTGGGTACGCGTTTACAACCCGCGACAGCAGACCCAGCGATCTTCAGATACAGAACAAAGAAGATCTCGCGTATGCAGTCAAATTCAGCTGCGGCGCGCAGCGGGCGGATCACGTCCGAGCGCGGCGTGCGCTCCGCCCGGGATTCAGAACGCGTGCCGACGCGAGTGCGCGCGCGACGGGTCGTACGATATATCACGAAACCAAGTTGAGATTCAAACAAAACCTGCTTCCCGCTGAACGCGAAACTAACCCATACCGCCAGCGCCGTACAGGTGCATCCGGCGTGAACACTGGTATATATGAAGATTATTGGACAGAGGATGATATAATATATAAAGGCGAAAATAAACTTTTGGTGATACCTAAAAATATGGAAAAAAGTATTTTTGAAAGAGTGCATAGTAATGGCCATTTTTCTAAGAAAAAAAATGAAAAAACTTATTGAGGAGGAATATTATATTAAAGGGTTGGACAAGAAAATTGAAGATTTTATTCTGACTTGTATTCCATGTTTGTTGGCAACTAAAAAGGAAGGAAAACAGGAAGGCTTCCTATAACCAATTGAGAAGGGGAGTGTACAGCCACGTATTCATTACTAAACATTTGTTAATAAACACTGTTTATAAACTGTTAATAAAAAATGTTTCATAATGTTTCATCATCTCTGTAAACAGTTAATAAACACTTCATAAACATAGGTGATAAAACATTGTTTATGATACGTGTTGCCGTGCTCCCCACTACGAGTGGAGAGCAAGACGAAACATCTAGTTTATAAACAAAAGTCAACAGGTGTGGACGTGTTTTGCGCGAGTTTATAAACATGGAGGTAGTGTGGTCCAACAACCAAATTTCGAAGCTCATAGAGCTTTATCACCAACGTAGTATTCTTTGGGACGCCTCAAATAAAGACCATAAAGATAAATTAAAAAAAAAAGATGGTTAGACCGACATTGCTGCAGAATTGCATATATCGCAAAAAGAAGTGGAAACAAAGATGCATATTCTACGCTCACAATTTAGTCGTGAAAAGAAAAAAATAAAACATCAAAAAGGACTGGAAGCGGTTCCGAGGAAGTGATTAAAAGCAAATGGCAGTGGTTTAAATCGCTGCAATTTTTATTGTGTGGTGCAACAACGTCTGGAACATCAGATACAATGGGAACAGTTAGTAATTTTTATTTTAGCTTTTATCTGTCAAATCCATACAAAAAGTCTTAAAATGTCTGTCAAGTGTGTGTCTATATTGTATTTAATTATTTTAATCATCTTCCTACTAGGTAGGTAGGGATCCCTAGTACATATTTTTCACCTGATTAGTATCAAGCTAATTTTCCGGGAGTAGCTTCATTTTGATGAGACGAACAAAAAGTTCCTCTTCGAAAACTCTCGATTGTGGTAGATAATAGAGTTAGCAGGAGATAGAGCAGCAGTGAGCGTAGGACCGGGATAACGTACCACGCAATTTGTAGGACAACATTACCATCAAATTATATAAATATTAACTACCTAAAAGAAAAAAAAATCAGAAAAAAAATCAAATTTTGATGACCTCGTAAGGTCAGCAAAAATTATTACTAACCAGCTGTTTTTTTTTTG
This sequence comes from Melitaea athalia, assembly GCA_905220545.2. Taxonomy (NCBI): domain Eukaryota; kingdom Metazoa; phylum Arthropoda; class Insecta; order Lepidoptera; family Nymphalidae; genus Melitaea; species Melitaea athalia. Next base: position 16,778,253 of record HG992189.1, on the reverse strand, counting down.
ATGTTTGATGTTGATGGCTATGGATGGCAAGAGTACCACACCACATCATCGACAGCTACATATGCTGATGCATCTCATCACCCCAACACATACACCAGAACCCCAAACAGGAGTCCATACTGCAACTGGTGACGAGTAGCACTTTAGCAACATTGAAGAAATAGTTAACCAGTTAGAAGATGACACACAATAAATAAATTTGATTTAGATATTTGATAATTATACTGATTTGTGATTACACTTTTTTTACTCACCTTTACATAGTCCTTTAAAAAATTAGTCAATTCCTTACAAACTTCTGGTATGATCTTGCTGATCAATTGTTTTGATATTTTAAAGGTATATGACAGTGAGCCATATGAGTCACCTGTTGCAAGAAACCTTAAAGTAACAAGTAGTCTTCTCTGAGGCTCAATAGGATGCCGAAATTTCGTTTCTTTTTAGGGTTCCGTACCCAAAGGGTAAAAACGGGACCCTATTACTAAGACTTCGCTGTCCGCTGGCCGATTTTTTTAATATATTTACAGGTTAAAGGGATATTTATACATTACAATTTTTTGTATTTATCGGAGATCAGAAGTGAGGAGAGGACGACGGAGGGGCGAACACGTTAATTAACAATGTAATTTAACACAAGATAGTTATACAGATTAGTTAACGGGGTGGAGACTAACTACTTAGTTTTCAATGGACTCACCGAGCGGGCGCCGGGTCTATCGCGTGGCAGAGGGACAAACTCAGAGCAGTGCCCGGGACTTGCGACCCCGGGTGTAGGTTTAAGGAGGGCCCTCATGACGATGCGCATCGGCGCTCACCGTTCACTGCTCGAGTTGCTCATGCTGTCTAACTAAATAAGCAACAATTAATTCGTGTACACAGACTAACTATTAGAAGAGTCGAGGTTAAGCTACTAGCAGGATACACAAGTGCACCGTGCCACGCCAGAGCCAAGACTCCTTAGCCGACGACAGAATGACTCGAATAATAGAATCAGTGAGGGTAGATGAATATCGACAACATCGCAGGTACCGACGTTAATAACTATCTGCATTGATTCCCCGACATAATTATTTCTACGTTCCTTAATTTAATACAATCTTTTTTATGTTTCGTTAAATATACAACTATATTTATCAAACATAATTTGTTTAAGTTCTATTTCTACTACAAACTCTCTATCCTTTCTCTTTATTAGTTCCGGTAATGAATCTCTTTCTAATTTTGCGTCCATCATGAACTCCACCTCCTGCCTCTCGCGGTCATGGGCCGGGCACTCCAGAAGGACGTGGAGGACAGACTCCGAACACGCAGGATCGCAGATGCACGATGGACTCTCCTTGCACTTGAAACGATGCAAGTACTTGGAGAATCCACCGTGCCCCGTCAAAACCTGGGTGAGAAATCTGTCTACCTTTATTTTTCCTATGAACCTATATGCGGCTATCGCGTCAGGGAAGAAGAGCCTGGTTACACCAGCCGTTTCACCGGTTCGATACCGCTGGTTCCATTCATCAAGCGATTGCATACGAATGCTCCGCTTGATGAATGAGACCGGGCAGCTGTCGTAGTCAAAGGCGCGTTTTAACTTCAGCGCAGCCTCCTTAGCCAGATGGTCGGCACGCTCATTCCCCTCTAATCGTGCTTGAGCTTTGATCCAGAACAAACTGACACGTTTGTTCTGGTATATTTTGTTATTGGTATATTATATTCTTATACCAATATCATTTTCAGGCACCAACGTTAAGAAATTCCCACATTTAGAGAAGATTTGGGGTACGATGGAAGTCATGAGCATTTTCGACAAGTACTGGATAAACTTTGGTTTAGCCCGTACCTCCGATCGATCTGAACTTTGGTACACATATGGATTTTGGCTTGCTGATTAAGAATATCATACTCAAAATACCCGCAAATTATATTTTCATGGTCAAATTGCTGATAAATTCATTTTTTAATGGTTTTTCGCATTTGTTGCAACAAATATGAACGTTAGAGAAAAATGTTTCAAATGGAAGTTGTAGACGATGAAAAGATAAACATTTTTTTTTCTATATATTTTCCGCACAAACCCAGTTGTTTGGAAGAAAAATAGAAAAAACATTAGAAATTTGGGATAGCCCATAGGACATGGGGCATCGATTTATGGGGTTTAAAGGGGAAAAGGGAGAAGGGGGTGGGTGGGTGGGTTACCCTCTGGTACAATTCCCAACCCTAGAACTGGGCACAGATTGTTGGGGTTTTGGGGGAGGGGTGGGGTTTACCCTCTGTTACCACTCCCACCCCTAGCACTAGACTAATATAGATATAGAAATCCGAAAAATACCCAAAACCGAATCGGAGCACCCCACTACGTGGTCCACGTGGTCTCGGTCTGTCCTACCCTTAGAGTATTCTGTAGAGAGCCCGAAGCGGCTACGCATTTGTTCAGGCACTTTCACACGGAGGGCAAGGGCTGCCCTCCCTCCGCGCCATGTCGATTAACGGTCTAATTTTGAAGTTAGATAGGTAAAGGTTTTTTTTTTTGTAACGAACTTATGCCGATAAGCTAAAACCTATCTAAGCTCGAAATTGAAAAGATTTACGACGGAATAGGTTTTGCCTTCATATAACCCCACCCTCCCCCCAAAAACTCATAAATCAATGCCCAGTGCTGGGGTCAAATTGCTGATAAATTTTTTGGGAGTGGTACCAGAGGGTAACCCACCCACCCCCCTCCTGCCCTCTCCCCTCCAAACCCCATAAATCAATGCCCCATGTCCTATAGGCTTACCCCTTTCTGTATATATAGGTATTATTTCAAAACTTAATTTAATATTGTGTGAAATGTCAATTGTCAACAAAGTAAAGTTAGTGTTTTGATTACTTATAGACAAGCTTGTAACTTAACCTTGAACTTAACCTCCTATTACTTATAAGTCATTGATGGTTCTCTGCACAGATTCAAATTATGCTTGTAAAATATTTGTCAATTATGTAACGAACTAACGATGTTATACTATACTCTGTTTATTGACGCATGTTAAGTTATGCATATTAACTGTTCATATCTGTGTTCTTTGTAATAATTTTGTCTTTTTTCTTTGTTTGTAAAAAACGTAACTGTACTTATATCTTTTGCAGTCAATTTGTGCATGGGAATGATGTATTGTTTTTAATTAGTGCACTTTTTTTAGTATTGCTGTTATTCTTTTTTTTTTAATACTTGTTATAGTTATTTTTAGTTATATTTTAAAATTATATTTCATTATTATATTTCATTATTATAATTAGGTATATCTATTTATACGTATCTGTAATAATTATAGCGTTATGGATTATGATGAATACTTTTCTTGTTCTTCTTCGGATGACTTTCAAAGTATTGGTAATAGCTCATACTGTTCACTTTCGGATCACGAAATACTTGAAGACAAGCTTATAAAGGTTTTTCCTAAAAATTCTAACCTTCTTACCCTAGTGCATATTAACGCGCAGAGTATTCTTTCTCATTACTCAGATTTTCTCGCATCTTTTAGCGCCGGCGTGGTCGATGGTATACTTATATCTGAAACCTGGCTCAAACCTTCCATCCCGTCGACTAGTTGCTCCCTGCCCGGATTTCAACTTTTTCGTAACGATCGCACTGGTCAGGGTGGAGGTGGTGTGGGTATTTACCTTCGCAGCAACATTCAGGCCAGTGTTGTTTCCTATTCCAAATCACTAACATCCGGTACCCTCGAATACCTTTTTCTGGAATTAGTTATACGCCATAAAAAGGTACTTCTTGGGGTTCTGTACTGCCCTAGCGACAAAGTCAATTATTTCTCGGAGTTAGAGGATATCCTGATGAACCTGGTTCCTAAATATAGTGATGTAATTTGTATGGGTGATCTAAATACGTGTTTGTTAAAAAATGACTCTAGAACACAAGCGTTAAATAATTTGACATCTTCAGTGAACATGCACATTCTCCCCATGCAATTACCTACTCACTACTTTCCTAATAGTCGGCCTTCTCTTATTGACTTGATATCTGTCTCTCAACCTACTCTTTCTGTTTCATATGGTCAAATGACTGCACCCTTCTCGTATCATGACCTAATTTACCTCGCTTACAAAGTGCGTCCTCCAAAGGTTAGAGGCAAAGTCCTACTTCAGCGCAATTTCAAGCATATGGACCTGGAACGTTTGAGAGAAGATGTTAAAAATATCGACTGGACATCAATATTGATGTTAAATGACATCGATAGCATGGTAAACTCCTTAACTGCTGAACTAATTAAACTGTACGACAAGCACGCTCCGGTTAGGCCAGTGCGCATGAAACATGTTCCCGCTCCATGGCTTTCTCCTGAGATCAAAAGCGTCATGGTCAAACGGGATAAAGCCAAGTCTAGGAATAAAAAAGAACCATCGGCCAAAAACCTTGACGCTTATAAAAAATTACGTAACATCTGCAACAGAATGTGTAGGGATGCCAAACGTCGCTATATTCACTCCACGATTCAGGATCTCAGTCAAGCGCAAGTTTGGAGATTCCTTCGGTCACTGGGGGTGGGCAAGGCCACAGAAGCTTGTCAAAGTTCTGTGGATCTTAATGCTTTAAATTCTCATTTTACCTCTCCACCCATAACTTTAGATTCTAATATTAAATCTGGTACTCTCTCATTTTTATTAAATCTTGCTACTCCTGACCAACCTCCATTCGTCTTCAAACCAGTCTCTGTAGATGATATAAAGAAGTGTGTCCGCTCTATTTCCACGAAAGCCATTGGCAGTGACCACCTCAGTCTTGACATGCTTCTTCCCATACTGGAAGACATTGCTCCTGTGATTACTCACATAATAAACTTCTCGCTTACGAACAGTGCCTTCCCGTTATTGTGGAAGAAAGCATTTGTCATCCCACTGCCTAAAACCTCTAACCCTAACAGTCTTACCCAATACCGCCCTATATCGATCCTTCCTATCCTATCCAAAGTCATAGAATCATTGGTACACCAACAACTGTACTCCTATTTAAGTAGTAATAATCTCCTATGTCCCTATCAGTCTGGCTTCCGTTCCTCACACAGCACAGTTGGAGCACTGCTGAATGTCACGGAGGATATTCGCGGTGCAATGGATAACACCAAGCTCACGGCAATGGTCCTTCTTGACTTTAGCAGTGCTTTCAACTCTGTTGACCTGGACATACTAATCGGAACTCTCCGAGCGGTCAACATTTCTCCTACTGTTTTAGACTGGTTTCACTCTTACCTTTTCGGACGACAGCAGTGCGTGAAAACCAACGATACCTCATCGAATTGGGTAGATCTCACTGCTGGCGTACCTCAAGGCGGCGTACTTTCCCCTTTACTTTTCTCGATCTTCATTAATAATATATCGAAAGTAATTTCTTCTCCCTTCCATCTGTATGCAGATGATTTACAGTTATATCGACACTTTGAGCTGACTGAGTTGTATGAAGCTATTAGTGCTCTAAATTCGGACTTGGTTAAAATTCAGTCCTGGGCAGATACTTTCGGCCTTATCATCAATCCTATCAAATCTCAGTGTATAATTTTTGGCAGCAGCAGACTGACATGTAAAATCGACTGGAACTCAATACCACAGGTTCAGCTATCTAGTGCTACAATCCCTTATTCTAATAAAGTAAAAAATTTGGGTCTAATAATGGATTGTAACATGACCTGGGTGGCTCATATCAACGAGGTCAGCAAACGTATGCATCACACTTTCCACTCTCTCAAGCGTCTTCAATTCTTTCTTCCTTTTTCTACCAAAATTATGCTTGCGCAATCTCTTCTTCTCCCTATACTTGACTACGCTGATGTCTGCTACTTAGATGCGACTGCGGAGCAATTGAACAAACTAGAGCGTCTTCAAAATCTCGCTATTCGCTTTATTTTTGGCTTACGTAAGTATGACCATATATCAAACTTTCGTGCTCAACTTAAATGGCTCCCAATCCGCCTTCGCCGTGATATGCACATCCTGTCGTTCCTCTACAGAGTACTCCATGATCCTAATTCTCCTGCTTACCTGCGTTCTCGTTTCCAAATTCTCCCTCCTCCCTCACGTTCTAGGCGGTCTTGCATCACTACGATGCTTGACATACCGAAGAGCAACACCAAATTCCGCTTGCACTCTTTTTCGGTGTATGGTGCATCGCTCTGGAACAAACTTCCTAAATATATCCAACTTAGTCCCTCTATCTATATTTTTAAAAAGAAGCTGAAACAACACCTCCTTACTCAAATTAATCCGTAAATATCTTTACATTAATGTTTACTTGTATTGTGTATTATGTAATATGTATATTACGAGTATGTATGTATTTTATATGAATATATATGTAATATTTATGTGTATATTATATATAAGTAGTGGTGTGTGTATGTATATAGTATGTATATGTAGTATATATATATATATATATATATATATATATATATATCGTATGATGTTATGAATATTAATTAATTAGCTTTTCATTTCCAAGAATCTGTATATTGTCTACATCACTGCACTTTCTTAGCCTGCTATATTACATTAGTTTACACTATCACAGGTTGGCTGGAAGAGATCTCTTTTAGAGATAAGTCCACCGTTGCAAACTAAATTTGTATACAAATAACTGTACAAAATTTTAAGTGCAATAAAGAATATAAATAGGTAAATATATTGTATTATATTTTGACTTAATGAAAACAATATCATTTTAATTATGTTTTAATTTGTTTTAGATCTAGGTGGAATTGGATTAGAATATTGTCTGAATTGAGCACACATAATGACTGTTAAATTTGCTGAGAAGAGGGGTTTACTTCCAAAAGAAAAGATTTGTACACACCAGTATAACACAATTGCTGACTGGTACAATATATTAGCGCAAACAAACAAGCAATATATATATATAGATATATAGAGGATATATATATATATAATTATATAATTATAGAGCAAACAAGGAATGAATTGACATCTGTAGATAATCAAGCTACTTCCTATAACACAATTGCTGACTGGTACAATATATTGTCGAGAGGTGATTGGCCGTTCACGAAATACAAAATGAAAGTGTCCAAACAAAGATAGGGGGGCCGAACAAAGTGGTGCAGATAGATGAAACAATATGTGGTAAATGAAAATATCACCATTCACCGTAGACGGCATATCGAAGGGCACTGGATCATTGGGATGATAGAAAATGTTAATGATGACCTCAGGCTCGAAATGTGTCCCGATAATGACAGATTGGCTGAGGCATTGGTGCCACTTATAAACATGTCGCGGAAGGCTCTATCATTCACACTGATTCTTGGAGGACATATACGAGCCTTTCCGAACATGGACATATCCACAAAAGGGTGAACCATAGTGACCCTATCAATAAATTTGTGGCACCAGATGAGACACACACGCAGAGGATTGAGAGTCAGTGGAGGGGTCTGAAGAAATTTTTCGGTAAAGGTCAATATAAACTTGATTTCACTCTCTGGCTCACAGAGTTTTCGTGGAGGAGGCGGATTTATATTAAACATTTAAATTTTTGAAGAATTATTAAAAGCTATACAATTTGTATATACAAAATAAAAATCTTTAGAGCAACAACTTTAGTTTTTGTTTAAACTACATATTACATATCTATATTAAAAACAATACTTTGTTTTATTTATTTTAACTATATAGATATGCACTAAGCCCATTGTTTTTAAATATCAGTTTAATACTTATGCAATGTAGGACAAAGTAAACGACATAATATTCTAATAAAACGAGTAAGATTGTGTGCTAGAATATAAATATGTCGGAGAATCAATGCATAGTTATTAAAATTAAATTTATTACTTTTAATAATTCCATTGAACCTTTATGGTCGGAAACGTCAAGCAGTGTGTTTGAGTATGTTCGATACAGATTGTGGCAGATGTCAGTCAGAGGTTGACGATTAGATTTTTATTATTGAGGAAAACGGATACAACTAAAAGCCATTAAGCAAAGAATTGAACTGAAAAGAAGGAGCAGCGAATAGATTAGCAGCACTCGTTGTATCCTGTTAGTAGCGTAACCTCGACTCTTCAATAATTGGTTTGTACAAACGAATTAATTGTTACTAATTGTATTACGATCTATAATTTGACTAGGCGCAGCGAGAAACTCGGCCAGTGGACGGTGAGCGCCAATGCGCATTGTAAGGAGGGCCCTCCCTAAGCCTACACCCGGGGTCGCAAGTCCCGGGCACTGTTCTGAGTTTGTCCTCTGCCACGCGATAGTAAATAGCTGTGTAGTGAATAGTAGTGAATAGCTCGGTGAATTCATCGTATGTTGAGTAATTCGGCCACCACCCCGTTAATTAGTCCTTGTAAATATCTTGTGCTACCTGACATTGTAATTAATTAGTGTAATTGAACCTCCTTTCTTCTGATGATTCCGTCAAAAACCTCTTTCTTCTGATGATTCCGACATCAGAAGTGGGATGTGAATTCATTGAATGCCTTACATTATAAATTAAACCAATTCAGCCCTCTTTCTTCTGATGATTCCGACATCAGAAGTGGGATGGTGTTCTCATGCCTACTAAAAGTGTTCGGACAACTAAGAGTGTTACTAGTGAGTAATTTAATTCACGATGCCACAAGAATCGCGTACGCGTAGTTCTGTTGAATTATCGTGCGATCGAAGCGCAAGTCGATTCGTCATCATTTAAACCGATTTATAGTAGTAGTAACCTGTCTCTTTATAAATTTTAACTTGTTATGACTAAGGAATAGACTAAATGACTTTCAAAAATTAAATGATACGAGCCTAGTCGTAGTACTTGGGTTGTTTGTTAAGTTTTTGTGTTTACTTCTACTATATTATGTTATATTATTCTACTGTATATATGGCGATTTTTAAATGCGCCAGAAAAGTATCTTTATTTTTTCACTTACAAAGCTTTTCTGATAGTCCTAAGCCTGGTAAAGCATGAAGGGAAATCGCCATAACTAACTAAAACACCGCAGACTGACACATTATTTAAAATGTATTAGGTTAAAATAACTCGTTAAATGTGCACGTGTTTTCGTTTGTCGTTAGTTACATAACTGTGTAACCAAATACGTTAGCAAACCATAATAATGATATCGATATCTAAAAACCGTTTTCGATATCGATATGAAAACAATATAATGGTTACATATCGGTTTTCGTCAAAAAACGAAAACGCCCATCTTCAACTCTATGAAATTAAGATAGTTTTTAGTCTAGGGTAACTTTAAAAAAAAAGGAAGAAGCTCGTAAGTAGTAAGATTGACGTTATAATGTTAAATGTAAGGATATAAGAAATAAAAGAAAAAGTGTTTGATATGAAAAGCTTTATTATTCCTCGACCCTGCCAAAATCACTAACAGTGGTAGCAGAACGTGGTTCTCTGCAGTTTCCGGCACACGAAACTCCGGCAATCCATGAAAGAAAAAACATCGTCGAACGCAACGTGTAACGACCAAAATGGCGTCAGGACAAGTTTGGTAAAATGAAACAGTTTGAAGGAGAAAATTTCGATACTTGGAAATACAGATTGAAAACTATATTAAGGGAGCAGGAATGCTTAGATGCTATAGAAAGTGAGTATTTTGCGATCAAAACAGAAAACATAAAAAGGGAAACAAGAGCAGTAAGCATTTTAGTAAGCTCCATCGCAGACAGTCATATCGAAAATATAAAAGACGAGAAAACGGCATATGGCATGCTTAAGATATTAGAAGAAAAGGTCATGAAGAAAAATACTAGAGGTAAAATTTTTATAAGAAGACAATTAATGGAAATTAAGTTTAATGATAATGAAAAATTGCAATCACACTACACAAGTGGAGGAATTGTTTACACACACACAGGAATTTTTTATCTAATATTGCTTATTGCGTATGCGTCAAGTAATTACTCAATATTAGATATAACTCACAAAGTACTAGTCAAATATCAATTATATTTAAATGGGACTTTACGACAAGCATCCCCTTTCGATTAAAAAAAGAATCATCGAAATCGGCCCTCCCAGTAAAAAGTTATGAGGTATAATACAACTTATCAAAATTTATCTATGTTGCATATTAGAAATTAAGGTTGATTAGTTGAAGTAAACGTTAATTAATAAATGACATTCCTAACTTAATCTGGTTTTGTTCAATTTCAGTTTTCCCTTAAGTGTTCGTAATTACCCCACTCTCCCCTAATACCAGTGTAAAAACAGGATTCTACCCAGATGAATTAAAAATTGGATGTGTAAGACCAATAGACCATTATACAAAAAAGGCAAACGCGGCGATTATTCTAATTATAGACCAATAACGCTACTATCGTCGGTTGACAAAATATAATAATATTCATTGTTCACACGTGTATGCCAGTAAAAACAAATATTTCCATACGTGTGCAGAATGACATGCCATAGAATTTATTTTAGCTCGTGCCCCACATATGGGCCACACACGTATGAACTGATCCTCGTGGTGCCCCATATGTGGGGCACACACAGTGAACGTGTTAAGTATAACTCGAATAATAGAATTAGTGAGGGTAGATGATTTATATCAATAACAACACAGGTACCGACATTATTAACTATCTGCATTGACTCTCCGACATATTTGTACTATGATAATAATAAAAGATAACTCATGTTGAATAATTATTATAAGTCAGTACCTACCTTTGCGTATAATATTTGTATTTCAATTTTTTTCGTTTGCCCATGCAATGTTTTAAGCTTAAAACTGCCTCCCTTCTTACATAATCTGAGGGTGTGCGTTGCTCAGCCCGCTCTGTTTATGTACTTTTAGGTGCGGCAGAGGCACAAAATCACATGATGTCATGAGCTTCACATACTAAAATATAAGAAAAAATAACTATGGATTTCATTTTATAAAATCAACATAATATAATTTAATATCTACCTGTGTTCTATTCAGAGCCTAGAGCAGTTTCAGTTAGCACAGTCTGGCTATTTTCTGTGCTGTCTGTTATAATTATCTATAATAGGTTTTGTAGAAAGGATTGGTGCGGTTGGATCAAATATTTCAATTGAAAGTCTCTTTATTTTCAATGGTTAACAAAACTGATCCATCACTGTCAAAGGATTTTTTTACTTCACATATCATTACTGGAGCAGCCTGATGAACAAAAACAATATTAATATTATTACAAAATGAATGAAATTTTTATTAAAAAGCAATTATACCTCATCAACCATGCTTATTATGGCTCCCTGCAGTGGAGGGTGTGGAGGATTAGATAGTATTATTTATTAGGCACTAAAAGATTGATTTTATAGAAGCATTTCGTTCAAATGCTACAGATGTAGCAGAAGAAATCAAATATTTAACAGCTATTTCTGACAGCACAGGAGTGAAATGTTTACTATCCATCATATATTTTAGTGCATTTGATAACCTTGAAATATTTGTTGTGTTTATCTAAATACTGCTTTAATTCAGCAGGCATTGTACCAAAACTTGTGACAAAAAGTTCACTAGCTTTAGACATATACTCGCAAAGGAGTTTGGCGTATCTCATTCTACGATATCAACAATAAAGAAGAATAAAGATAAGATCGAGCCGCTGTTTAATGCTAATGTTTTGAAATGCAAACGTGTAAGGACTTCTACTCATGACCAGCTGGATAAGGTATTATTACAATGGTTCAAGCTTCAGCGCGACCGGGGAATACCCGTTAAGGGTCCGTTCACACAGACCGGCTCGGAGAGGAAAGCAGATTTTTATCACGTTGGAAACAGTGTTTTGAGTGATTGTAGTAAAGTTTATTTTTGCATTTGCACCTTTTTTGTCATTAAAAATGCCTGAACGCGCTTCGTGTGAAGTAATAAAAGGAGCCGACCGGCTCCGCTTGCGTGCTCTTTCTCGCTCGCGCAGCCGATCGGCTCTGATTGCGTGCTCTTTCTCGCTTGCGCAGCCTGTCGGCTCCGATTGCGTGCTCTTTCTCGCTCGCGCAGCCGATGGGCTCCGATTGCGTGCTCTTTCTCTATCGCGTAGCCGATCGGCTCCGATTGCGTGCCCGCTGCGGCCGCGCCGACCGCCATTTTGATAGCAACATTTGAACGTAATAGTTGTGCGTACTTGTACGAAAAGATGAATGATGAAAAATTAATAATACTCGTGTCAAAATATGAGTGTTTATTTGACATAACCAAGCCATCATATAGCGATCGGATAATGAAAGACAATGCATGGGAGGAAATTAGCAAATGTCTCGGAATAAGTGGTAAGTAAGGTTTTCATTGTTTTACACCTACCCCCAGATACTCAAACGAATTTTAAAGCAAGGGCTTCTTAAACTCGTGCTGCGACGTGTTAGATTCAAAGTCAAAATAGGAATAACATGAGTTTAAATGCGCCCTTACTTTAAAAACTCGTTTGAGTATCTGATCGTTAGAATATACTTATGTAGTAGACAATTTTTATTAAATATAACTTAAGAAACTCGCGTAGCCACTTGATCTTGCCAATCTAAAGCACCACTTGATGAAAAATAATCCTTAAATTTATTCCTTGTGGTTAGAACTGCGTCGCTATTAGAACTGTTTTCATTATTATTGTCTGTTATTGCTGTTAATAAATTAATATTGCTGTGAAATTCATTCTCTTGTCCTGGCGTCCGATTTTCTATTAAAAAATTATGTAAACATGTAGTTGCTAATATAATTAAATCACAGTACTTCGGCTGAATTTTCATTCGTTTTTGATAAATTTCAAATCTTTGAGTTAGCATTCCAAATGCACATTCTACGACTTTTCTTGCCCTGCTTAAACGCAGATTAAATACTTTTTTTGATAATTCTGTTCTTGCTTGTTCTCTTGGATACGGCCGCAATATATTATTGCTCAAAGGAAATGCCTCGTCTCCTATAAAAACATGTGGTAAGCTTTCAGTGGTACTAGGTAGAGGTTTATTTGGGGGCAGCTTTAACTTATTGGTGTTGAGTTTTTTCCAAAATTTTGAATTCTGTAAAATTCCGCCGTCGCTATTTTTACCATATGATCCGACATCAACAATTAAAAAACTGTATTTCGCGTCGACCACAGCTAGTAACACTGTACTGAAAAAGTTTTTATAATTATAGTATAAGCTTCCACTATTATCTGGTGCCTGTATATTGACATGCTTTCCGTCTATAGCGCCCAAACAGTTAGGAAAATTCCAAATATTAAAGAAATCACGTGAAACCTTTTCCCACATTTCTTCATCTGGCATCTGCATAACTATGGGCATCAAAACATCACAAATTACTCTGATTGTCTCATGAATAATTGAATGAACTGTAGAAATTCCCATTCGAAAATTAAATGACAAGTTTTTGAAACTGCAACCAGTGATGAGGAATCTGTAAAAATAAAACAAACACACAAAATAGAAATATAAGACTGCCGTACCAAAACGAACTATAAAATAAAAAAGAGTTATGTTATTAATTTTTCATTTCTGTTCTTTCCAGTGACGCAGTGCCAGGATCGTTGGAAGAAACTGCGAGATAACTTCAGAAAAGCCTATTATAACCGAAAAGGCAAGAGTGGCGATGGTGCAACTACGTCCAAATTGATAAAATTTGAAAAAGAACTTTCTTTTATAATACCATTTTTTCGCAATCGAAACCAAATATCTAATGTAACATTATCATCGGATGATTCAGAGCCTGGCACACCAATACCACCACCATCGACATCATCTAAACGTTCTGACCATTCTGAAGTTGAATCGCTTGCAAGTACTCCTGGCTCGAAAAAGAGACCACGCTTAAGCAAAGATGTTGCTACGGTTTTCGAAGAGTATCTTGAAGAAAAAAGAAATACTACACCCCGTGACAAGGCATTACGTAATTTTTTTTTGTCTATGTCAGATACAGTGGAAACATTCCCAAAAGAAGTCCAAGCACGAATTAAAAGGCGCGTGTTTAACATTGTTAATGAAGCTGAATTAAGTCTGTATGAAAATAGTACAGATTTGAATTATTCTTTGTCTATAAATTCACCGCCATCGACTAATCAATCTACTTACCTAGTGTCAAACGAAACCTATATTCCTCAAAACTATCCAGATCAGACTACTTACGGGTACAATACCAGCACACAAAATACAAAATAATAAACAATCAAAAACAATAATAATTATAATAATAATAATTAAACACACACAAATCTGTACTATTTAATTACATTTCATTAACGTAAATAATGCTTAATAAATGGAGGGCTGTGATTTTGTGATCTATTTAGATGTTTGTGTTATTTAACATGATTAGTATAAGTAATTTACATTTCATTAACGTAAACAATGCTTAATAAATGGAGGGCTGTGATTTTGTGATCTAAATAACATGATTAGTATAAATAATTGTTTTTTATTTACCTTAAAGTTACCGTTAACCTTTCTTCGGCTGTAATGGTGCAACGATAATTTGTAGTCTTTTTTGTTATATGTACTCTTAACAAATCTGTCAATTTCAAAAATTGCCAATATTCCATACGATAATACTCATAAAATTTTAGGCTATCTCTCTTCAATTCCTCGAAAATGGTGTGAAACTCCCCATGGATTAGTCTGTTTTTCCAAATATGTTTTACCCATATTTGTTTCCGCTTGCGCTTACGTTTCCTATGTTCTATTTCAAGTAATCTTGCTAACAAATATATTTCTTCGTCGGAGCTATCTAAATCCATGTTTCGAAAAGCACACGTTAACACACCGAAAACAAAACTTAGACTGCGCGGAATACTGGCACTGCCTTTGTAGTGTATCCACCCGACTCCGAGCGCATCCGACCGGCTCCGAGCACATCCAACCGCACCCGCTTTCAGATCTCTTCCAGCCGGTCGATGTGAAATAGTTGGCGGCTCCGCTCCGGCCAATTCCAAGCGTATACGACCCGGTCTGTGTGAAAAGAAAAAAGCAGGCCGATGCTCTCCGAGCCGGTCTGTGTGAACGGACCCTAATGGACCTCTGCTACAAGAGAAAGCAAACTTTTTCGCTAGACAGTTAGACATGCAAAATTTCATATGTTTCATGAGTTGGATAAACCGTTTTAAAGTAAGACACAACATCGTCAGTGGTAAGATTGCTGGCGAGTCTTTATCAGTTCAACAAGGTGATGTAGTCGATTGGTTAGAAAAGGTTTGGCATACTCTACGTGCGCAATTTAGAGATGATGAAATTTTTAATGCAGATGAGACCGGACTGTTTTATAAATTAACTCCAGACAAGACATTAAGGAGAAAAATGTAAATTATCAAAGGAGAGAATAACTTTGATGGTGGCAGCCAACATGAGTGGCACGGTTAAAAAAAACTTCTTGTAATCGGAAAATCTCAACGTCCTAGATGTTTTAAAAATGTACGGCATTTGCCAGTGGATTATGAGAGCAATCGAAGAGCCTGGATGACTGCTTTAACAAATGGCTACGCGCATGGGATCGTGAACTTACGAAAAAGAGCAAGAAAATCCTGCTGTTAGTTGACAATTGTCCAGCACATCCCCATATTGAAAACTTGAAAAGCATAACCCTGCCGTTTCTGCCTCCAAACACGACATCAGTGTTGCAACCCATGGATCAAGGGATTATTCGAGCTTTGAAATCACATTTTCGTAAAAAACATTGTCCTGAAAATGATCCAGTTACTAGACGGCTGCGGAAGCAGTAGTATTGAGTACCCAAAGATTGCTGTTCTTGATGCTATTCTAATGATTCAAGATGCCTGGACTCAACTCAAGCAAGGGACAATTGTTAACTGTTACAAACACGCTGGTTTTGTCCGAAGCAATGTAGAAAGTACCATAACTTCGAACGCAGATGATTTTGACGAACAAGACGACGTTCCGCTGAGCATTTGGGCGAGGGCTATTGATAAGCATCAGTTACCCATAACAAATGAGGACTTTGAAAAATACGCGTGTGTCGATGATGCTGTCGCCACTTGTGAAGAACCGTCTGATGAAAAAATTGTGGAAAATATCATCGCCAACGACACGAATAGCAAAAATAGCGACGGTGATGATGACGAACCGGAGGAGATTCATCCAACCTTGAGTGTGTCTGAAGCTCTGAAGGCTGCGGAAACGCTCAATGTGTTTGTTCAGACTTTATCGAAGTTAGCTTCGATGATGATTGTATAAAAACAATGATGTCACGAATTCACAATGCTGTACGAAGTTCTTACTACCGAACAAAAGTTTGTCAAAAACAAACTCAAATAACAGACTTTCTAAGTTTGTAACACAGAGTTCTTTCGTGTATTGCATGTGTATTTTATCTCTTTGTATTACAGTATATTATGTACCTATGTTTGTAATTTGGAATGTTTAAGAACCATTAAAACAAAGCATATGTGATTCCTACAAAATGTTTTATTTACCTAAATAGGAAAATCAAACTTTCCCATTTATAATACATACGTATTCGTAAGT
Source organism: Melitaea athalia (assembly GCA_905220545.2). Lineage (NCBI taxonomy): Eukaryota > Metazoa > Arthropoda > Insecta > Lepidoptera > Nymphalidae > Melitaea > Melitaea athalia. The sequence continues at coordinate 16,761,815 of HG992189.1, read as the reverse complement.
TAAGTGCATATGTACTTAAGAAATAATCCTGCCGTTTTGTACGTCATCCGGTTAGTACGACATAGTATTGCCGGTCCCTTGAAGGTCGTTATATCCGGATTCTACTGTATTTTCAACTAGTCTGTCCTATAATGATGACGTTGTTTCTTTTTTCCACGTGGAGAAGCGCCTACGAAGAAGTACAATATTTAAATGAGATTTTAATGATTACAATATTTAATATTTAAATTAAGTACAATTTTTAATTAGTTTAATCGATTTTTCACCTTTTTGTACACGTAAGTTGGCTAACAAATGATCATGGAATACTTTAATATTTTTTTCATGTATTGAATACTTACTGACGTCGTGGCTAGTATTTGAAATTGTCAAATCGTACATAAATAATTGCAAAAGTGATAATTTCAATCGATTAATACATCGAATTAATTGAAAAGATCGTATATTTTGCGTACGATTTCGATTACTCGACTCAAGAGCCAAAAAGGTCGTATAAATACGATTAAAATCGTACGGTTGGCAACACTGTAATTGTATGGGACGTAGCGATCGACGTTGTAAAATTTCGTCGTAACGTTGTTTCGTTTCGAACGAGTAAACTTGGCTACGAATTTTCTATTCGTTTGTTCTGATCACGTGACTTAGCGTTGAAGTGACGTCATTCCCATTCATTTGTTAGTTTTCTATTAGCGTTATCGTTTGTAGATTGTCAACTTGGCTAAGCCCCCTGTTTACGGACCTTTGAAAAAATATTTCAATAGAGCAAGTGACAACTGGCTGGCTAGTAATCCAGGAAAAACAATAATCATTTATGATATACCGGCGTTACTTAAAACATCACTACCATTGGCTGCTACGATTGACAATATTCAATCAGGATTCAGAGTAACCGGGATTTCACCACTAAATGAGAATATATTTCCTGACTTCGAGTTCAGTTGATCTTACGTGACAGATAGGCCAATGCCCAGCTCCCATAATGTTACAGATTCTTCAACAGCTGATGAAGGTGCAGTTGCTGTTCCATCGACTTCTAGCTCCCATGACGTTACATATTCTTGCACAGCTGTTGAAGGTGCAGTTGCTGTTCCATCGACTTCATATACAAGACCGTCTGACAGCTTGTCTTTTGGCGACGAGGTTCCAATTCCTAATGTACATACTGTGACTGAAACTCAAATTCTAGCGTCGCAATGTCCTACTGCAATTATCGATCAGATTACTGCTCCTCTTCCCTCACGAACAAGATCTTCTAGTACGGTATGTGAGTCACCAGATGGTGACTCACATACCGTACGTATCGTACGTACGTACGTACGTGGTACGGTATGTGAGTCACCAGATGGTGACTCACATACCGTACCTTACTGGGAATTCGACGTATATCCGTCAGGAGCTGATTGGGGGGCCAAAATGCAACAAATTGAACCCTCCGTATGTATGGCCGAAAATCAATAGTTTTCGAGAAATTTTAATTTTAAGGATTTTTCAATATTTACCCGAAATTTCACATTTAATTCCAAATTACAAAAGGAATACTTATAATATGGGTACAATTAATTTTTTTTTACTGTGGCTGGTACTTTTATTAAGATATTAGTATAATTAAAATACTTAATTCACTAAAATAATTTAAATTATGAGTGATTTAAGAATAATTTCCTACCAATATTTTTATTTTAAGCTCCAAAAAATGTTGTTTTCAAAAAATTAGATAAACTTGCCTATTCTGTAAGCTTTCCAAAAAGATATAAAAGTCAATTTAAAGATACGAATTAGTGGCATGGCATGTGTTTAATTTAAATACGCGCGGGAAGTGAAAACGTCTGTGTACCGATTTTTTTGGCAATTCTTTATGACGGGGCGGAGTGTGCGGGCGGGGGAGTACACGGGGCGGCGCCGCGTCTGCTGCGTCCGCGTTACGTCCCTCTCCCTTAGTAAGTTTTGACTCTACGCCGCGCAAGCACGTGTGTTATCTTACTATTAAGAAAATCTCTTATCGCGTTATTTTGTTATCGGACATTGTTAATTGTTATTTTGTTGTTACATCTTGTTATTATTGTTATTTCGTGATATCATGGCTTCGTATTCTAATAAAAAATACGCCGACATAATGTTTTGTTATAGTTTCGCCGATGGTAACGCGGCTGCGGCTCGGCGTGAATATCAACGTCGCTTTCCCGATCGTCGACTTCCATACGTCACTGTTTTCGGGAGCACTTATCGACGTTTGAGTGAAACTGGCAGCGTTCAGAGAAGGCAAGTGGACGCTGGCAGACCTCGACAGTACACGGCTGACGAAGAGGACTCAATTCTTCAATATTTTATTGATGACCCAAAAACATCAACGAACATTGTTGCAAGACGGCTTGGTATGTCCCAGTGGAAAGTGTGGTCAGTGGTACATTTATCAGGTAGGCACCCATACCATTATCAACCTGTCCAAACATTACACGAGGGAGATCCTGCCAGGCGACTAGAATTTTGTCGCTTTATGTTAAACGCTGACGCTGAGGAAGAACATTTCCTAAGAAATATTTTATGGACTGACGAGTCCAAGTTTGACCGTGACGGTATTACAAATTACCATAATTTACATTTTGGGCACCTAAAGCGAACAGGAATCCAAAAAAAAAAACTAAAAGAAACTGGGTCGCAAATTAGATATTCTTTGAACGTGTGGATAGGTGCCGTGGACAACCATTTGTTGGGCCCTTATTTCTTGCCTCAAAACTTGAACGGCGAAAATTACGAGGAGTTCTTAAGAAACAACATAAAACATAATAGACGCGGAGCAACAGATAAAAACAACGTTTACATCGAGAGTTACAAAAACCGAACTTAGGAAGAGGATTCGAACATGCATTCGAAATAGAGGGGTTCATTTTGAGCAAGATGTGTAAAAATTTTAATAAACATTGACGTACATTTTTAAAGCATTTTATTTATTGCAAATACAAATTAACCTTTCTCTCCCGGCGGAGAATATAGGTATTTAGATGAAAGATACGTCCACCAGTCATATAAATTAGAAAAGTGTTGGCAATCTATTAATGTACCCGGTATAAAACAAAACATATCTAAAGGAAAACGCTACATAATTATTCATGCTGGCAGTGAAAAGGGGTTTATCCCCAATGCATTGCTCATCTTTACTGGATCAAACAAAAATGCAGATTACCATTAAGAAATGAATAGCAGCAATTTTACAAAATGGGTCACAGAAAAACTAATTCCAAATTTACCACCGGCATCAATCATTGTTATGGATAATGCCCCTTACCACTCTACGCTGCTAAACAAAGCGCCTACAACAGGTACTAATCACCCTCTTTTAAGCTATTAATTTACATACAGTAAAATTGATTTACATGCAATAAGCAATTTCAAATATTAATCATAAATTAATCTCCACATCAGGTACTAAAATAGCAGAAATCAAAGAATGGTTAGCTCAAAACCAAATACATTTCGATGATACACTCCGCAAGCCGCAGCTGCTAATGCTTATGAAACGTCACAAGCCGGCGCCAAAGTACGAAATTGATTCATAAGGCCATGCAGTGGTAAGACTTCCACCTTACCACTGTGATTTAAATCCCATTGAGCTCCTCTGGGGTATCGCAAAACGTAAAATTGCTGCCCAAAATGTAGGGTCGATTGATATAAAGGTATGACAGTGTAGAATAATTTATATTTCTTTTAATATTCATAGACATTGGCATTATATACGTTTTATATTTAAAGTAAGCAGCAGAACGTGCTTTCGAAGGTATAACAGAAAGCGACTGGAGAAAATCTTGCAATTATGTGGTGGAGATAGAGAAGTCTTATTATCAGCGAGAATTAACTCTTTACTACGACATAGAGCAAGTAGTAATTAATTTAGAGGATAGCAGCAGCACTACCTCTGATTCTGAGTTCGAGGAAGAAATCATGGAGCAATTAGGAGACTTAAATGAAGGAACTGATTTTCAGGACGCCGGCTGTAGCCATGAAAACATGGGAGTCGAGGGAGTAGAATACCTAGGTAAAGAATTTCTTTTATAAAATAAATTATTATGATTTGTGTGTATGACTTATATTATATTATATTTACCCTTTTAGCGAATAAAATCGCAGCTAGAATTGATGAAATGAATTTTGGTACGGTATTGCCTAGGTAAAGTGCATTTTCAAAACTGCATTTAATCAAAGTTTCAAAATCTTTTATAGTACACCGGAAATGGTGTGGCCAACGCCCGATGGTGGCGACCCTATTATTTTCTACTCTTTCTTGACAGACTATACCATAGAATCTAATCTATTGATATGATATGTTTCTGCACTAGTAGTAGTTTCAAATTTAGTTTTATTAATTTGTAAATATTTTGATAATTTACCTAAACATATACACAATCATATTCTCTCACAAGATTGGTTTTATAAAATTATGCCTAATGGTGAAAAAATCCTACGCTCAGGGATGGTTTATTTACTCACCTCTAAAAACCTGTACTGTTTCTGCTGTCCTTTATATGCTATGGCCAATAATACCAATGCGGTAACATTTACGACTGGATTTCAAAAGTGGTGGACATTAAATCCGAAAGAAGCTGACCACGAATGTTCAAAAGAACATCTAGAAAATCTTCAGAAATGGAAAACTTTAAAAATGAGACTAAAATTGAATAAAACAATAGATGATGCAGCTTTGCAAATGATGGATACAGAAAAACAGAAGTGGAAGCATCTTTTGATTAGATTACTGGATATAACTTTATTTCTGGTTAAAAAATAACTTGGCGTTTCGTGGATATGATGAAGGACAAGACTCTAAAAATAAAGGCAAAGGCAATTTTTTGGAATTAGTAAATCTATTGTCAAATGTCAATGTCAATGTAGTGTTCAAAGAACACCTGATGAAATTGGAGGAAGATAAAACTTCAAAAGTATCACATTTGTCAAAAGATATACAGAATGAATTCATTAATGTTCTATCAAACCATGTGAAAACTAAGCTTGTCAACGAAATTAAATCAGCGAATTATTTTGGGTATTATGTTTGATAGCACACCTGACATTTCCCATATTGACCAAATGTCTGAAGTGATACGTTATGTGAAAATAGAACATAGAAAAGTGGAAGTCAAAGAAGCATTCCTTCGATTTTTTCCTTTGCAAGGAAAAAAAGCTGCTGATCTAAGCGATGAAATTTTTGACAAGCTTAAGACAGACCATTTAGATATTATGATGTGTCGTTCCCAAGGCTATGACAATGCTGCTGTTATGAGCGGTATGCACGGAGGAGTACATTCCTTTATTAAAACAAAAAACAATAAAGCAATTTTTATTGGCGGTATTGATCATTCGATTAATTTGTGTGGTCAACATTTATTTGCCCAGAATGTATCGCGTTACATTTTTTGGAACCGTAGAGACGATTTATTCTTTTTTTTCCGCCTCCACTAGCCGTTGGGAAGTGATTATGAAACACAGCAAATTATCTGTTAAGACTATCAACAACGCGTTGGAGTGCTCATTACCGTGCAGTAAAAGCACTAGCAGAGAATTTTGAAGGACTTGTAGACGCAATTGAGGAGTTGTGTGATGGACAAGAAAATGTAGACACCAGAGGTTCTGCTCAAAACCTCATGCCTGCTGTGTGCAATTACACTTTTTTATGTTATCTCTTCTTCTGGTATGATGTTCTTCGGGAAACAAATGATGCACAGATTGCATTGCAAAGTAAAGACTTGACTGTTGACTAAACTGCTCCAAATACAGAGGCACTTCGTTTTTATATCGAAGAAAAACGTGATCACATTGTGAGAGGCAATAGACATTGCAACAAAAAATCGGAAGACTACGATATTCCAACAGAAAGACGACTTCGGCGTAAAAAACGGATGGTTGGTGAGATGGCCAGCGATGCAGGACTCACACTAAAAGAGTTACTTCAAAACGGTATGGTGGAATTATATCATGTTTGTGGCATGACCTACCATGCTAATATTTTCTCCCTTTATAAAATATAGGCATATAGTTTTGAACGCGCGGACACTCGCCGCGGCGCACCGCCCCGCCGGCTCGATGACTGGTTCTCGCCTCTGCACTTGCGCCCGCACATCACCCGCGCTCGCCCTGCAGCCAGCGGAGCCCAGTCATCGGTGGACATCGCATCAGTTTGCTTCTAGCTTCCGAACGCAAAACCCGCGCTTCTCGCCTTACCGATTTTTGTATTAGCTATCGCCTTTGTAATTTTTATTATTGCTTGAAAATACACGCTTAACAAGATTTGGGGTGTTTACTTTATTTTAACTCAGCTAGACATTCCAAATAGTTGTGACCCCGACATGATACGTGTTGTAGGCGCGTGTTCTGGAACATTTTTTGCGAGATATCGTCGGACCGGACTGCGTCTGGACTGGGTCGTATTTTTGCGACACCTGCAGGATTTAGCTGTCTCATCGAGTTATCAGATCGGTGAAGGTCGATGTTCCACGTCTCCTCTACTAATTGAATTTACCAGCAATGTCACTACAAACTGCTGCAATTATCAAGAAAATTCACGACACTGCAAATGAATGCTTGAATGCCAAGGTCGCTTGGGACGCTTGGAGTCGCATCATTATGTGGGACCCGCTAGTGGTTCATATACTCTCTCAAAAACTTGACCAAGAGACACATAAGAATTACATAGAGTCTTTAAAAAACCCTAGAGAATTACCTACATTGGCCGAATTTTTCGAGTTCTTAGAAAGAAAATTTACCTCACTAGAAGTTTCGAAACGTTAACAAGACAGTATTGCGCAAAATTCAACCTCGCTAAATCGAATCAGCGAAATAATTATAATTACAATAAATATTCAACCAACAACGCATATCAACCGAACAAACATATTTCTAAATCGTTACTTGTTTCATCAGCATTACAATGCCCCCAATGCAAAGGGAGACACGGCATTTTCAACTGTAAAGAATTTTTAGACATGTCAAATGACATGAAGTTAAAGGGTGTCTATGGCCTACGACTCTGCATCAACTGTTTATATGATCACAAGGGAAACAAATATCTCAATAAAGACACGTAATAAATGTACAAAACAAAATAACACCTTACTGCATGACGCATTCAGTTATTATTCACACACAGAAGCCAGTCACTCGGACAGAGTTGACGTATCACAGCAGAAAACAGACATTCTCAGTCTCGGCAGTGTCGAATTCATAAAACCAATCAATGAAACTAATTACCCTGAATTTGAAATGTTTTCGAATCAAATGGAAAATTATATAGCTGGACTATTAATTCACGGTGCAATAAAACACATCATGTCGGAAAATTGTATTCCCCTTGAATATATAAACATTTTAACGTTCAGTGAAATGCGTTGCGCTTACGAAAAGAATTAATTTATTTACAAATATACTGACACCTGAAAATAAAGTCTGAAGAAAGTATACCAACTATCCGTAGTGACCATGATCACTTGGCAGATCCTTCTAGACTTTCTATGTCTACACAAAAAGTCATTACGTATATAGCAGGATTCATAGTAAAAAAATTGAGAATGAGAAAATTAATTAAATGTGAGGAATGTCTCCATCTTTAGTCACGGATAAATATTATAGATTAATTGCTGAAAAGATAAAGGGGGCTAATTTATCCGTCAAGTAGCACGATTAAAAATATTGTTACGAATACACAAAGTAAAGGAGCTTGCGCCATCTAGTATTGGACCGGTAAAACCACTTTGTGTGCTGTACAAACCACTTTATCACAAAGACAACGTGAAACCTCTACTCAATACTAGATGGCGCTAGGGGCAGTGCCGTCTTTAGGATCAACGAGGCTATGGGCCAAGGTACTGGCTGGGGCCTATTTTAGGGATGGAAAATCCTTAAATTTTAACTTTATCATTTTTCAGTTTACTATAACGCAATAGGCTAAATCGTAACCCCGTCTCTTAACACCCCACATATGAGAGTTCAATAAATAAATTTTTTGAATCTAAAAAACTAATACCCCACCAATTCTAATTTAAATAAAATTGAATGAAAACCATATATTATAATCTATACACAAAGAACAATACTTATATTTATTCATATACAAATATATGAAAGTGACGTCATCCGTGACATCATAGCCTATAACAGCATTGGTTAGCGAGCCACTGCATACCAAGTCTATAACTACAGCGCGATGCTGCGCCGAATCTTGTTTAATAAACAAGGGCTATCGGTTTTTCTTCGAGGAAGTGCCGTAAACTGTCCCCGCTGTATTAGATCGGACTACAATATTTCGTCGTTCCGGATCGACCTCAGTTCTCAATGGCTTCTCAAACGAACACTTGGCATTTCAACTTATTTCTTAATTCATTTTTACTTTACAATTAACTTATTTGCTTTGTTTTAAATACCCGTAATTTTAGCCATGCATACATTTAATTTCTTACAATTTACAATTTTCGTATATTTTAATTTCTTTAAACAAACGATTAAATGTAATGTTTATAATGCCATGTAAACGTTTTCTCAATTACAATATTCAAACTAACGCGCCAAAATCTTCATTCGGATTCTTACGCATGCGCGCTCTTGCGCGCAAGCAGAAGCGCGATTGTTTTGAAAGAAACTTGTTTAAGCTTGTAAATAGTCAACGTCCGTGTTTCGACACGTGAAACAGCCAGCAGGTTCATTACCAGATTTTCACGCGATGTAGCAACAGTTAATTTAGTATTGTTTATCGAATCATTTGAAGTACATCAAAATCATGAATCGTGTTTATGAAAGTGGTGCTGCAAAAAAACGAAAAGCGAAAGAAGAACAAAAGAAAATAGACAAGTTACCAAAAATTACTAGATTTTTAAAACAAGATGACATTACTAGTAAGTAATACTATATATTATTTGAATTAAGAGTGATTAGTTCATTAATTGAGTCCTATAACCTCATTGTTGTTCGCATGTAGCAAAAGTTTTTTTATGAAAAGTCGATTTAATATCATTTTTATGAAATTAATTTATGAAACAAACCGTGCTAACAGTATGATAATAAGATCATTGCATTTTATTTATTAGGCAAAAATGATGAAACGCCAAAAGGTACCGCTGATTTACAGGAAAATGTTATTCAAAACGAATCAGTCGATTTGAATCCTTCAGAACAGTCGGAATTATCAGTAGCTACACAAGTTCTTATAAATCATAGAACAGAAGGTAAATAAAGAGTTTCAAATTGTAAATATTTAGATTCTAAAAAAGCTGAATAATTTTAAATATTTTTTTCAATTAAAAGCGATTTACAAAAATATATTTTATTTTAATAGAGGAGGCAGCATTGAGAAGCACGTCAGAAAAAATTGAAAGTTATTCGACTGATATTGCGTTATGGGGCGAAATCAACGAGAAGTTACGATTATACTGGTTGCAAAAAAATCCAGGTTTATGCAGCAATAAGGATAAAGATTTCTCAAAATCTGCACGGATTTACCAAGAAGGAGATAAACAAAAAGTGAGAACTCTAAACAAATCATTATTTCAATTGAAACTACAAAATAATGAAATAGTAGAGCGTGAGTGGTTATCGTATTCGCCATCAACTGGACGTATATATTGCTTTGTATGTCGACTTTTTTCATCTGAAAAAGATCAATTTACATTTTACGGATTTAATGATTGGAAACACCCAGAGCGAATTACGGAGCATGAGCAAAGCAAAGCTCATAAACAAACTTTAACTATTTATTCTAAACGGAGAAGAGAAACTGGTAGTTTAGAAAATGCATTAACGATTCAACAAAAAAATGAGAAAAATTATTGGATTCAAGTATTACGTCGAATAACTGACACTATAAAGTTTCTTGCTTCACGAGGTCTCGCTTTTCGAGGGGAGAACGAACGATTCGGATCTAGTCAAAATGGCAATTACTTAGGTATTTTAGAATTACTGAGCGAATATGACCCTTTCCTTAAAGAGCACATTAATACCTACGGAAATAAAGGACATGGAGTAACATCATACTTATCAGCTAATATTTGTGAGGAATTTATAGGCCTTATGGGGGAAAAAGTTCTTGCTTGCATTATAAGTGAGTTGAAGAAGGCAAAATATTATTCTTTTTCTGTGGATTCTACGCCGGACATCACTCATCTAGATCAATTAACGTTCACCGTGCGCTACGTTACCGATCAGGGGCCTATCGAACGTTTTTTAATGTTCGTTCCTATAGAAGGTCATAATGCCAAATATTTAACAGAGGTTGTAGTCAAATTTTTTAAAGATAATGATATTGATATAAATGACTGTAGAGGTCAATCTTATGACAACGCATCGAATATGTCTGGACGCTATTCAGGACTACAAACCAGGATAAGGGAAATCAATAAGTATGCTGATTATATTCCTTGTGCCGGGCACTCGTTAAATTTAGTCGGCGTTAAGGCAGCTGAATGTGTTAATGCAGTCGTTAAGTATTTCTATATCGTACAAAATTTGTACACATTTTTATCAGGATCGACTTATAGATGGCAAAAACTATTGTCATATTTAGGAACGAAAAAAAAAGTCGTTAAATCTTTATCCGCTACTCGATGGTCAGCCCGAGCTGATGCAATCATCGCTCTTTTCACAGGTCATACAGATATTACGAAAGCTCTAGATGATTTATCAAAGGATGATACGCAGTCTAACGAGACTAGACTTGAAGCTAAGACCATTTTAAAGCAAATTACAAAATTTGAAAATGTCTTTATAACTGTGGTATGGCACGAAATCTTGACACGTATTAATGATACATCTAAAAATTTACAAAAAGAAAATATGGATTTGTATATAGCATGCAGTCTTTTAAATTCCTTAGAATTGTATTTATTGGATATCAGGGATAAATTCGATGAGTTTTTAGAAAAAGCAAAAAGCTTTACTGATATCTGCGAAAGTGAATCTACATCTGAGCCAAGAAATCGAAGAAGAAGCGTAAAACTTACTCGCTTTGAAGGAGAGAGTGAACATACACAATTTACTGGAGATGAAAAGCTCAAAATAGAGATTTTTTATCCGATAATCGATTCACTTTGTTCCAATTTGAAAACCAGAAAAACTGCTTACGAAACGGTGAATGATAACTTCAAGTTTTTTACTGCTCTACCAAACATGACATACGAAGGAATAAAAGAATGCTGCGAAAAGCTTGCCAGAAAATATGATCAAGACATTTCTGCAGAAAATTTAATATCAGAATGTTTACATTATAAACATTATCTTCGTGATACACGAAAGAACGAAGAATTATTTATTCCTGATCTATACTTGCAACTGAAGAAAGAATTTCTGACGTCTACATTCCCAAATATTGAAATAAGTCTCCGAATATTCCTTACCCTAATGATCACCAATTGTGCTGGTGAACGATCATTTTCTAGATTAAAGTTGATAAAATCCGATCATCGAAGCACAATGTCACAGTCACGATTGAATCATCTAAGTTTAATGAGTATAGAATCGGACTTATTAAAATCGATTGATTTTGATGAACTCATATCTAATTTTGCTGCGAAGAAATCGAGAAAAAAAGTTTTTTAAGCCGTATATAATTACTGTTATTTTAGTGCAAAAATACATTTTTAAACAAATTTTCTAAATCTTGTTTCTATTTTACCAAGTGTGTGATTTGATATTTTTCTTATTATGTTATAAAATTTGTTGTTGTATATCGAAAATTTTCAGAATTGTGGGGCCCCTGCCTACCTCGGGGCCTCGGGCCAGGGCCCTGCGGGCCCTGCCTTAAAGACGGCATTGGCTAGGGGAGCTATATAGAGGAATAGTCTCGAGAACCGAGTACACGCGCGAACATTCCAGAATGGTCTGGGAGTAGACTCGACCGGTATATATAGGCCGCGGGTGGCCGAGCGAAGGCAGTTCAGTTTGAGCTAACGACGAAGCGACTTCGAAGTGAATACTAGTGATCAAGAAGTGATACCAGCGGAAACCTACGACATTGGCTACGACCTCGGACATTGTTAGTGCTTAGTGAGTGTACCTAGTGCTTAGTAAGTGTACCTAGTGCTTAGTGTTTGTACTTAGTGCGTAGTGTTTGTACCTAGAGCTTTGTGCCGGACCTAGTGCTAGTGAATAAAGTCTCTCAGACTCAGCAGGTATTTCTCTCCAAATCGTTCGAACCCTAACACGTAACAATATTTTTGAATATTATTGGAAATTATCACAACAAAGAAAAAAAGAATGGCTAGTAGCTATGTCTTCGAAACAAGCCATAAAACGAAAAAGATCGAAAGATTCTAACTACAGAAGCAACACTTTCAACTACTTCGTAAATGACGGAGAAGGTCGCCGCATGGTCTGCCTCAAGTTCCTCCTTAATACTTCTGATATTACGCAGAGATACGTATACTATAACTTTAAACTTTAAACTTTTAACTGAGGTAGGGCACAGCAAGAAATTTCCTGCTCAAAATATGGAGCAGCCCGACTGGGGTAGTACCTCGACCTTACAGAAGACCACAGCTAAATAATACTGTTTTCAAGCAGTATTGTGTTCCTGTTGGTGAGTAAGGTGACCAGAGCTCCTGGGGGGATTGGGGATAGGGTCGGCAACGCGCTTGCGATGCTTCTGGTGTTGCAGGCGTCTATAGGCTACGGTCTTACCATCAGGTGAGCCGTACGCTTGTTTGCCAACCTAGTAACATAAAAAAAAAAAAAAAAAAAAAAAAAAAAACTATACTTTGTCAAATCTGTCAGAAGGAATTTCAAAAGACAATGCAAGAGGCAAACATATTCCAGTAAATAAAACGACAAATGAAATCAAGGAATCGGCAAAAAAAATCATAAAAAACCTTCCTGCAGTGGCCTCACATTACTGTCGAAAAGATTCCACAAAGCTATACCTTCAAACTAAACTCAAGAATATAAAAAACGTATATCGCATTTACAAAGAAGACCGCATCAACAAAGGTATGGACGTAGTAAGTGAAAAATTATTTCGTAATATATTCAATACGGAATTTAACATCGGGTTTCACGTACCCAATAAGGACAAATGTACGTATAAATGCTTACGTTTAGAAGGCCAAAACCCTGAAGAGTGTGTGGAACTGAAATCCCATTTAGAAGAAAAAGATGCATCAAAGAAGCGTTTAGAATTTCATAGAGAAATAGGTAAAGATAATTCTTCCATCCTATGTACATCATTCGATCTACAAAAAGTACTTACTACTCCTCATGGTAACAGTATGTTACTATTTTACGCAAGAAAACTTGCTGTATATAATTTGTGTTTTTATGAGAACATTATCAGAACAGGTTTTTGTTTCATCTGCAACGAGTCTGAAGCAAAAAGTGGAGCAAACGAAGTTGCTACTATTTTAAACAAATATATACAAGATGTCGATGAGAGAAAATCGATAAGAAATTTAATTTTGTACTCAGATTCATGCCCGGGTCAAAATAAAAATAAAATTGTGCTTGCGGCAGTTCATAATGCACTGCTTCATTAAAATCTGTAACAAATTTGCATTTTCTTAGCGATGGGCCCCTTACCCAGTATAGGAATAGGTTCATGTTCTTTATTCTTGCAAACAGACTTAAATATTTTTATGAAAATTACACTTTCTTCTCTTGGAACTATAGTGAGGCTGGGCACGGAAAGGGTGCCCCTGATGATGTTTGAGCCGTTTGTAAACGCACTGCCGATCGAATGGTTGCTTTAGGTGAAGACTTAGTCGATATAAAAAAATTACAAACGGTTCTAGAAGAAAACTGGCCCAACATTAAAATTATAACAGTGGCGCAAGAAGATTATGAACATTCTCAAATTAAATTAACACTAAGATCCACACAAAACATAAAATCATCACGGGCTTCCATAACACTAACTCAGTATGAAGAGTACTTTGAAAATGTAAAAAAAAGTCTTGCTAATGTTGAACCACATAATATTATTAACTTTGATGAAACAAATTTATCGGATGATCCAGGTTGTCAGAAATGTATTTTCAAAAGAGGTACCAAATACCCAAATAAAATTTTAGACAATTCTAAAACTGCAATCTCAATAATGTTTGCTGCACGGCATCAGTAGAACTTTTTCCGCCATACATAGTATACAAAACAAGCGAAGGTGGGTGCCGTACGTTAATTGAAACAATAAAAATGAATTCAGATACAATAATCAGAAACGGATTCAAGACCACCGGTATACCTATATCCTTTACAGCCCCAAGCAGTATTAGAAAAACTTCCAGAATACAAAGAAAATTTCAAACAAGAAACAACATTTGACGTAACGCTATGAAATTATTTAAAAGACTCATCACCGTCTATTAGCAGCACTTCAAAACGACGTAACAGAAAAATATTTACAAGACCAGGGGTATCTGTTTCCACTGATGATTTCAGATTGAAATTAAATAAATTATCTGATGATAATATAGATATTAACACGGCTATATTCCCTGGAACTATTACGTGTAGATAAAAATTTACATATTTCAAAAGACCGGTTTTTGTTCCGTAAATCTCTGGCAGATAAAGAAAATAGCGTTTCTCAAAAAAAAAATCTAATAAAAATACTTTCCAATGTTGTTTTAAGTCCGTTAAAAAAATCACACTGATCATTATTCTAGTAGCTCGTCACTCTCAGGTACATATTCTATACATGATGATTCTGACGATAGGCCATTTATACCCTCCAACAGCGACACAGAAAGCTTTCATGAGAGTTATTTGGTAGAAGACAATTTAATGGACACTGTAATGGAAGAAGACAAATCATCCAATGATAAATTAGAAGTTGAAGACTACGTTTTGGTTAAGTTTTTAAGTGGCAAAAATAGCAAATACTACGTGGGTAAAATAATAGAATGTGTAGATAACGAATTGACTATTAAATATTTGAGAAAGAATCAAAAAGGTTCTTTTTCATGGCCTCCGGTCGATGACATTTCAGTAATTACACGACTTGATATTGAGAAAAAACTACCCAAACCCATTATTGGTCGTCGTGGTGAATTAAAATTTATTATAGATTGCAAAATCCCAATGTGTAATATTTATTGAATTAATAAAGTAATAAAAATTTATAGTGGAAAATTATATATTACAGTAAGAATAAAATAGAATTAAATACCTATTTAATTATTCATAAATTTTACTATAGTACCTGTACCTAGATACTTGATTTACACCTGATGTTGATTAGTTTTTTAAACTTTTTAATTATTGAGATGTTGATTATGTATTCTGTTTTCGAAATGATGTTTTTTTATTGAAATGTTAATTTTTTTTAAGACTGTGTTTTTTTTATTATTGCGATGTTGATTACTACTATGCTACTTTAAGATGTTGATTACTTTTATTTCATTTAGATAACTTTAATATTTTTGCCTCACAGAAGGGTACAAATCTAAAGACATGGATATACCTACTAAACCAAATAAGAATAAGAATTGTTATAAGAATACGAATTATTTTCATTTTTAATTTAATTAAGGAAAAAAATGTTAAAGAATAATATTATTTTAGAACATTATAAATGTTGATTATTTTTATAATAGAGAGTAACAATTACAAGGCAACCTGATTTTATTATAATAAAACATTCGGTATATAAATAGTTATTTTAATTGCATGACATTTGTGACAACCCTAAGCAATATTTAGTAACGTATGAAACTGACAGCGAAACCGATCACAACATTGGCTAGCATTATTTCTAGTACTATAAACATATAATGGCGGGTTTACGATGCCTATTCAGCAGTATGGCTATTGATGTTAAAGTTTCTGTACAATAAGAATTATGTATTTAGATAGTTTAGACTGTTGAATTACGACAGGCAATGTTACAGTTTTTTGGCCCAATTTTGCCTAGTGATTAAAACTATCATATTTTAAAAATGACAAAGGTAAATTCTTGCTCTAAGAACATCATCAATGCCCATGGTTGTGAACTTTATCCCTAACAAGTTAAATGTTAAATTTTGTTTTAAGTTTCGGAATATTAAGCATATTACTATAAAACTACGGCAAAGTTGCAGCATTTTACGGTACTTATGGTAACGGTAACGAAATTGTAAGGGTTGTAAAATAGGTACCAAACACGAATTGAAGACCACCTTTAAACATCCCGTAGATAAATATGATGTGGCTGTATTCTTAGATCCCGTCCACATGTTTAAGCTTACCCGAAATCACTGGGAATCTAAAAAAGTCATTTTAGACAGCAATAACAATAAAATTGACTGGAATCTATTATGTGAATTAAATAGACTTCAAGAAGATGAAGGCTTACATTTCGCCAATGAGGTCACACGACGGCATATTATGTTCCGTAATAATATAATGAGAGTGAAGCTTAGTCAAGTCTTAATCACCAGTGTAGCGAAAGCATCAAAGTTTTGTAGGGAGAATGCAAAACTAATTACTTTTAAGAATTCCGAACCAACTGAACATTTTGTAAGACAGATGAATAATCTTTTCGATGTTTTTAACTCTAGGAATAAGAAGCAATTTGATTACAAGCAATCTATATACAGTCGCGACAAAGATTTCATATTCAGCTATTTAAATTCAATGAAAACATATATCCGTGAATTTAAAATCAAACTAGCTACTAAACGAAAAATAGACAAGGAGGGGAAAAAAGTGAAAGTAATACTACAAAGTTTCAAACCAATCTTGGAGTGTTCTTGCAAAACTGGTTTCCCTGGAATTCTCATAGGCATTGAAAGCTTACAATCGTTGTTTATAAGTTTGGTGGAGGAAGACAATATGCTTGTATTTATACCATACTACAAATACTGACAGGACCATTTGGAGTTGCTTTTAAGGATGATTAGAATGCATGGAGGGCACAATAATAGCCCTAATGCAAAACAATTAAAGGGAATTCATAGAAAAGTTCTAATGAAAGTAAAACTGTATTACACTAGAATGTATAGGTGTTTAAAATTGCTTCTCATCAATAGTTATTAACCTTTAATTAGTCGCGTGGATTGTTTTTATTATATTTCGCGAAATATTACACTTACGCGGCCTTACGTCTTGGTACCTTCCTAGCTTATCCACCCCTCCCGTCTCAGTGTTCCGCGAGCCGCGGCGTCGAAAACACGTGCCGTACGGAGGTGCCTGGGGTCCAACAGACCCCGCGCGACCAATAGTGTAGTACAATTTTGGTGAGTATAATGATGAAAATTTTGTTTTTTTGTTTCACAATTTTATGTAAACTTGCGTTTCATGATTATTTGTTAATTTTGCAGACTAAAGAACACAATGGCAAGTCGCCACTTGAATACAGAGCAAATATCAAATCTGCTACTTGAAGACGAAGAAGAGCCATTTGATGAAAGTGACGATGAGTTGGGCTCTGGAGAACACTTAGTTGAACAACTAGATCATAATTCTGACTCTGAACAAAGTGAAAGCGACTCAGAAGATGAACCAGAATCATCTTCATCAGAATATTATTTAGGCAAGGACAAACAAACCAAATGGTTCAAAAATCCTCCAAGCCAAAGAACAAGACAAAGAGCTCACAATATTGTGTTGCATTCACCTGGAACAAAGGGAGAAGCTAAGAATGCTAAGAGTAAGACTGATTGTTTTAATTTATTTTTCGATAAAAATATAGTAGATTTAATTTTAAAACATACTAATGAGTATATTGATGAAATACGCACACGTTTTCAAAGAGAACGAGACGCAAAAAATTTGACTGGTGATGAACTACAAGCATTTTTTGGGTTGCTAATGATGTCTGGTGTTCTCAGATCTTCACATTTGAATTTTCTTGATCTTTGGGCAAATGATAACACTGGAATAGAATTTTTTTCTGATGTGATGACTTCTCGACGTTTTCTATTTATTCTTCGTTGCCTACGTTTTGATAATGCATCTTCAAGGGAAACTAGATTGCAGCTTGATAAATTGGCACCAGTCAGAGAATTTTGTGATCTAAAGGGCGAGAACTTCAAAAAACACTACACAGTTTCCGAGTACGTCACAATAGATGAGCAACTACCAGCATTTAGAGGCAGATTCTCTGGTTTAGTCTTTATGCCAAGCAAACCCAACAAATATGGGATCAAACACCATGCTATGGTTGACGCCAAAACAGCTTACCGCCAAACATTTGAAATATATGTAGGTATTCAGCCAGATGGTCCGTATAAACAACCAAATGATACAGTTAGCATCGTGAATAGACTTGCCGAACCTATCAAAGGTACGGGGCGTAATATCACCCTTGATAACTGGTACACTAGTATTCCTCTGGCAAAAGACTTGTTACAACATAAGCTTACTCTAGTTGGAACTCTGAGAAAAAACAAGAAGGAACTTCCGTCACAATTTTTACCTCAAAAAACAAGTGAAGTGCATTCGTCGAAATTTGGTTTTTGTAAGGACCTAACTCTCGTTTCATATTTTCCGAAAAAATCAAAGGCTGTGATTTTACTGTCTACTATGCACCACGATAAATCTATTTGTGAAGAAGACGAAAAAAAACCGGAAATAATAGAATTTTATAATAAGACCAAAGGCGGTGTTGACACCAACGACAAATTGTGTGCAACTTACAACGTTGCGCGTCGAACTAAAAGATGGCCCATGGTTATATTTTTTCATCTTTTCAATGTAGCAGCAATAAACGCTTACGTCATTTATAACATAAACAATAACAGTAAAATATCAAGAAGAGAATTTTTGAAAAAAACTGCAGTTGAACTTGTAAAAAATTTTAAAACAAAGAGAGCTGAAATTACTACTCTGCCACGGGCCTTAAAAAGACGACTTCAAAGTGATACCGAACCTTCTACTTCTGGAAGCCGTTCAAGTGGTTCCAAAGGCCGTTGTCACCTATGTCCGAGGTCTAACGACAGAAAAACAAAAACGAAGTGTTGTAAATGCAACAAATTTATGTGTAATGAACACATTACAAAAGTTTGTGATTCATGTGCCTAAAAATTTAGAATAATTTTGATTACTATTTTAGAAGTTTATAATTTTGTTATTTTCTTAAAGACTTACATTGTTTTGGTAATTTAGATGTTGTTCTTAAAGTTCCTATATAAAATAAATATTTTCACTTATTTTATCTATTTTACTGTCAAAAGTAAATCCTGGGGTCCGTATGGACCCCACGCGACTAATAACGTAAGTATTTAAGCGCGACTAACTAAAGGTTAATGGATCAGCGCAATTGCAAAAACTTCAAAAAGAAATTTGTTCTAGCGTTGTAAAGTTGTTATCAACTGAGTTGCCTGATCTCCATGACTTGTATCGTTACATTGTTGGCTACATATCTGGTTGTGTAGCCCATTACCTTCTTAAGGTTATAAAAATGGGAATTTTGTATTGACGCTTTGCAAGCAAGAAATGTTTTGTGGTTTCATAAACTGATTTCATTGAAAAACAGAGGTGGACTTTGTTGTAATATTATCTGTGTTCTCTCTTATCTATGACAGTTGTGACAGAATCATTCCAGAATAAACGTTTTCATGATTATAATTTTTCATTTAAATTAAATATTAAAGATAAAACATGGCGCAGTCGCTGCAATGAGTTTTGTTTTGTATAATTTTAGACAATAACAAGTTTTTGTACATAAATATTGTGTAAAAGATGGAAACCGGCGAAACTACTAACATGGAAAACGTGGTTGTCAAGTTACCACCGAACTTAAATATTTCCAATGATAATGCAACCTCCGAGTGGAAGTTCTGGCTGACAAACTTCGAAGATTATTTAATTATATCGGGCAAAGACAAGCATTCAGATTTGGTAAAACTTTCTCTGTTACGAAATATGATGGGGCCGGAGGCCGCGAGAATTGTTTCTACGATTCCAAATATAGGGTCCGAAAAGAAATATACAAATGTAAATGAGGCGATCACAGCTCACATTAAAACCCTAGAACTAATGTTGTGTTCGAGCGTTTTAAGTTTAATGAAAGAAAGCAGGTTGAAGGGGAGCCCTTTGATTATTTCCTAACAGATTGCAGACATCTGATTAAGCCTTACGAATATAAAGATATCGAAAATGAATTGATGAGAGACCACTTGGTTCAAACCATCTGTGATAAATCCACACCGGAAGCCTTATTGAGAGTTGATGACCTCACGCTTGACAAAGCTGTTAAGTTTTGCCAGACCAAATAACAGGCTTCGAGGCAGATGTTGGCGATGAATCCGGTGTTAGTTGAGTCAGCTAAAATAAAAATGTGTAAATGTGTTCAGGTGCAGACGGTGTCAAACTGACCACGCCCCTCGCTCATGTCAAGCATTTGGCAAAAAATGTAATAGGTGTGGTCTACTCAATCATTTCTCAGTTAGTTGTAGGGTTACCAAGGTGAATAAACAAGTACGTGAAGTGAATAAAGAATCAAGCTCTGATAGTGAATCGGTATACTGCGGAGAAGCTAAAAGTGTGAATGGTGTAAAGTCTGAATGGTATGAGGATATTATTATAGAGGACTCTAGAGTAAAATGTAAGCTAGACACAGGTGCAGATGTAAGCATAATGCCTGTTAATTTGTCTAACAAAATAAATGAAAATTTAAATTTAAGGTTGTTACCAACAAATATAAAACTTGAATCTTTTGAAGGCAACCAGGTTAAACCAGTAGGCATGATAAATTTGCAATGTTAGTACAAAGACACAAAATGTTTTGAAAAATTTTCAATATTGTGGTTTATATTATTGTGGATTGCAAATCCATGTTACTGGGTTTGCCAGGCTGTGTGAGTTTGAACTTAGTTAAAAGAGTAGATAGTGTGCTCATAAGTGTGGCTGATACTAGCAAAGAAAATTTTATAAAGGAAAATATTGAAGTCTTCAAAGGTACTGGCAAGGTTCCAGGTGTTTTTCATATTCCTACTAGACGCTCTGTTGACCCCATTTGCCATCCTTCACCTAGAATTTCACATTCTTTGTTGGAACCACTAAAGATTGAACTTGAGAGATTGATAAAAAGAGATGCTATTGTTAAAGTTGAAAATATAAGTAATAAGTAAAAAGAATTGTGTTAGTAGGGAGGCCTAATAAGAAAATTAGATTATGTTTAGACCCTTCTGACTTAAACAAAATTGTTGTTAAAAAGCCCAAAATGTTACCTACTTTAGATGACCTAGCGACCAAGTTGAAAGTTAAAAAATGTTTTTCAGTGCTAGATCTCTCTGAAGGATTTCATCATCTGACTCTGAGTGAAGAGTCATCTTGGAAATGTTGTTTTGCTACTCCATTTGGTGTTTTCAGATATTTAGTGTTGCCTTATGGATTAACGAATGCCCCGGAATTATTTCAAGACTAGCGACCCGCCCCGGCTTCGCACGGGTGCAATGATGACATTTTTAAATGACAGGATCTTTACGTAATATTCCGATGTGGCGGCTGAGGTACTACTCTTACAACACGTAATATTACGGCGATGGCGGTTAAAGGGTTAAATGTTTCGCTGTTAATTACTTCTAACGACGATATCTGAAAACCTATTCATCTGATTGATATAGTGTAAAGGGCAATTTTAATCTGCATTAAATTCCTAAGCTAACTAAAATATTTGTTTGGATAAGGATTAATACTGAACTAAAGAAAATAGCTTGGAAAATAACGTAATGTTTTTAATTAAAAATTTGAACATAAAAGTGGTTATTGTAAGTCAACCGTAAGAGATAGAGATATGCTATCGCGGACTTTTTTGTAGCATTTTTATAGATTTAGAATTCGCTAGTACATTACTCCACTGTATCTTTGCTAGTTTACGCGGCGTTTGCGTGGAAAGCTCCCAGTTGGCCCGATTTTGTGCGACTTCTTCAACATTTATCGCCGTATTTCTGCTAATTTACATAAAACTATACTAAGTTATATACGTAAACCTTCCTCTTGAATCACTCTATCTTTTAAAAAAAACCGCATTAAAATCCGTTGCGTAGTTTTAAAGATCTAAGCATACATAGGGACATAGGGACATAGGGACAGAGAAAGCGACTTTGTTTTATACTATGTAGTGATGTACTTAAAAGTCACTTTGGGCTGATGACATATTAGTTATGGGAAATACAATTCTGGACCATAATGAAGCTCTTAAAAATGTCATTAAAAAGGCTAAAGATAAATTCCAGTATCGCCAACCTGAAGTCAAATATGTAGGTCAAACTTTTAATGCTAATGGAATGTCAATTGATAAAGGGAGAGCAGAATCATTAATTAATTTAAAATCTCCATCTAACAAAGACCAACTTAAAAGCATAATTGGTTCTTTTAGTTACATAAGGCGTTATGTACCTGATATGGGAAAATTGATGTACCCATTATGTAAATTGCTTCAAAAAGATGTCGATTTTACTTGGTTACCAATTCATGAGGAAGCTTTCAAAAAACTTAAAATGAAGGTTACTTCAGCTCCAGTTCTTTGTCCGTTTGATCCCACAAAGAAAGTTACACTGCAGTACGATGCATCTGGCAATGGTGTTGGATGCTGCTTGTTTCAAAATGATCAAAAAAATATACCAAGACTTGTTGCATGTGTATCACGAACCAAGAATAGTGCAGAACAGAATTATGGTCAGACGGAGAAAGAACTCCTAGCTACTTACTTTGGATGTAAAAAATTTCATAAATATATTTATGGTACTGACTTTGATGTAAAATCTGATCACAAGCCTATTATGGCTATAAATGTCAAAACATATAAGCAAAGTAGGTTCACCAAGGCTTAGACATCTCAGACTCAAATTGTTAATTTATAATATAAATGTATATTATGTACCAGGTAAAGACGTTAATTTTGGAGACATGCTGTCCAGACAAATAATACTGAACATGATGATGAAATGCTACAAATGGTTCATTCTATATCAAAGTACTTACCAATGTCGGATGAGCGTAAATATATCTTTAGGAAAGAAACGAACAATGATCCTGTACTTAGGAAAATATCTCAGTTTTATTACAGTGGTTGGTCAAAATCAGTTCCTGCAGATTGCAAAGAGTTTGAAAAATTCAGGGATATTATTTACATCCAGGATGGATTAATGTTTGTTGGTAACAGGCTTGTTGTGCCAAAGTCGCTAAAACATTATGTGCTAGATATTATTCCCAAAGGTCACTGTGGCATTTCTAAGTGTATTAACAAAGCAAAACCACTATTTATTGGCCTAACATGCGGTTAGATATTCACAACTATATAAAAAAATGCCGACCATGTAAAAAGCATAGTTCTAAAAGTTGTAATGAGCCATTATTAGCACACAAAATACCAAAAAAGATTTATAAAAATAGGGTGTGATATACTGGATTTTTATGAAAAATATTTTTTAGTGATGGTTGACTATTTCTCTCATTGGATAGAACTGTTGCCTATTACTGACAAATGTGCCAAAAGTGTAATCAATGCAATGCAAGAGAGCTTCACTCGCTTTGGATATCCAGTAGAAATAATTGCAGATAATGTACCATTTGCTTCTTATGAATGCAAGTCTTATTTTAAGTCTAAAGATATTGTTTTAGTAACTTCAACACCCAGATATCCCAAAAGTAATGGATTGTCAGAGAAAGCAGTTCATATTTGTAAACTAATACTAAAAAAATGTAGAGAAGAGAACACTGATTATAGAGAAGGTATATTACACTATAATAATACTCCACTTTCAGGACTTGATATCACGCCCTCACAAATGTTGAACAGCAGGATGGCAAGAATAATGCTCTGTAATATTGATGTTTTACGACCTAAGGTCCAGAAAGATGTTTATAATAAGCTAGTGTTAAGGCAATCTCTATATAAAGAATCTTATGATAAATCTGCTAGAAAAAAAGTGATAGATTATAAACCAGGTGATAAGGTAGTGTTTAGAGAAGGAAAAGTGTGGAATAAAGCGGAAATTGTCAGGAAATCTAAAGAGCCACGTTCTTATATTGTAATGAAACAAGATGAATGTAAGCCCTTAAGGCGAAACACCTCACGGTCACAAAAAGGTATTTTACAAGTTGCAGTAAAAATGATAACACTGTTTTTAATGAATATGTCGAACCTATGCCTATGGACAATAATGTCCTAATTCCAATGTCTGGACAACAGACATTCACATATGATAATGTTCAAACAAATAATAATAATGATATAAGACCAGGAACACCTTACACTACAAGAAGTGGCAGAGTAGTTAAGCCAAGGGAGTTAATACACAAATTATTTTATAAATCAAATAATTTATAAAATAATTTGTGTATTTTACTTATAATGTCCTAAATAGTAAGTTAAATAAACATTAAAGTAAATAGCTTAGAACTGTTTGATATTGGCTTGTTATAATTGAAACTCCGGTGTTGGACAAATATAACTTTATATTTTCAAGACGACATTAATAATTAAGAGACATTGGACGTGACAGTGCTAACTAGACATGACAGTTCAGTGAGTATTGACAGTGACATTTGACTCGGACATAGACTACTCATAACATCTCCCTTTTTCTTTTAAAAACATGACATTTCAATATTATACATATTAAGACTGACTGACTGGTTGACAATTGAAAAACTAATAACATTATAATATGACTGATATTGATTAAACTTATAGACTGACAGACTTAAAAATTATATTTTAAATTTAACTTAATCATACGTACAATCTTGAAATCTAACTGGGGGCTTGACCTGTCTACCACTCATTGTTCTCATAATTCCCTTATGTTTACTTTCTTTACTATTTTTATCTTCCATTCTCATTTCCTTCTTTGGACTAATTTGACTACTTTCTTGACTTTCTATTTTCTTTTCTAATAATTTTTCTTTAGTTGGACTAGACGAATGAGAAGGTAACAAGTGTTGACGATTTCTTCTATATGTAGACCCATCTGGAGCTTCAACAATGAATGATCTAGGCTGTTCACATTTCTTTCTTATTTTTCCTGGTTGCCATTTTGACTCTGGCGACTTTTTAAACATGACTTTATCTCCTTTCTTTACTTTAGACAAATTTTTTGATTTTTTATCATAATAAAATTTTTGTTTATAATTATTTTGTTGTTTTATTTTCCTGTAGATTTTATGACTCATTATTTTAGGTTGAAGGTGTGTTTCAACAGTAGGTATAAGTGTTCTGAGACGACGAGACATTAACAACTCAGCAGGAGATGGTAAGTTATTTCTAGGTGTTGTTCGGTACTGCAGCAATGCAAGATACGGATCATCACCTGACTCAGCACATTTGGTAAGTATGCGTTTGACTATTTTCACTCCAGACTCTACTAATCCATTAGAACGAGACAGGTATGGACTAGATGTAGTATGTGTAATATTCCAAGACTCTAAAAACTGTTTGAATTCTTGTGAATTCATCGGTGGTCCATTATCAGAATTAATAATTAAGGGAATTCCATGACGACTAAACATAGGCTTTAATGCATTTATTAATGCTTTGGCTCCAGTTGAACTAACATTAGCAATTTCTATGTAGTTTGAATAATAATCTTCAACGACAAGTATGGTTTGATTATTGAATTTTAAATAATCTATCCCGACCTTTTGCCATGGGAAAGAACATATTTTGTGTGACATTAGAGGTTCTGGTGGATTGTTATTTCTGTGTGACAGACAGATTTCACAGTTTTCCACACACTGCTGTATATCATGTGACATTAATGGCCAATATACTACTCCTCTTGCAAAATTTTTAGATTTTTCTATGCCTTGATGACCACTGTGTATAATTTTCAAAATTTCTGACCTTAGTTTTGTAGGTATTATAAGACTATTACCTTTTAACAATAAATTTCCGACTGAATGTATTTCATGACGACAGTTCCAATAAGGCAAGACTAATTTATTGACTTCTGACCTTTTATCAGGCCATCCTTGTTCATAGTACTGCTTAAGTAGTTGTAGACATTCATCATTTTCTGTAGCCTCGGTAAGCCACTGACGACGCTCTTCTGAAATAGGTAAACTTTTTACAAGCATGTTGACATGAACCTTGACAT
This sequence comes from Melitaea athalia, assembly GCA_905220545.2. Taxonomy (NCBI): domain Eukaryota; kingdom Metazoa; phylum Arthropoda; class Insecta; order Lepidoptera; family Nymphalidae; genus Melitaea; species Melitaea athalia. The sequence goes on along the minus strand of HG992189.1, from coordinate 16,735,833 downwards.
CTTCATCCAGTTCATCCTCACTGCACTCAGGTAAAGCTGCTTGTGATAATGAATCAGCTATATACATTTTAGTACCAGGTTTGTACTCAACCTTTAAGTCGTAGGCTTGTATTCTAAGCATAAGCCTCTGTAGACGCGTTGGAACTTCAGCTAAAGGTTTTTTAAATAAAGTAATTAATGGACGATGATCTGTTTCCACAGTGACAATTTTACCATAAATATATTGATGAAAGCGAATACATCCAAAGACAATGGCATACAGTTCTTTTTCAATCTGTGCCATGCGTTTCTGACTTGACGTTAATGTTTTAGATGCATAACAAATTGGATGATTTTCTTGAAGCAAGACTGCACCGACTGCTGACTGACTTGAATCAACTGACAAGACTACTGACTTTTTAACATTATAATGTGATAAGACTGGCGCCTGACAAATAATCTCTTTTAGACGTTTAAATGTAGCTTCGTGACTCTCATTCCATGACCATTCGCTTGACTTTTTTAATAACAGACGGAGAGGTTCAGTTTCCTCTGCTAAATTCTTTATAAATCCTCCCAGATAATTTAAAATACCAAGAAATCTTTGAAGATCCTTGAGACAGACAGGAGACGGCATATCTTTGATAGCCCGGACTTTATCTGGATCAGGTGACACTCCATTTTGTGAAAATATATGACCTAAGTATTTGACTTGTGTATGACCAAATTTACACTTACTTTTATTAAATTTTAGGTTGACTTCTTGAGCTTTCTTAAACACTCTCTGTAAATTTTCATCATGTTCTTGTTGACTCTTTCCATAGACTAAAATATCATCAGCATACACCATGACTCCAGGTAATACACCAAATGTTTCTGTCATAATTCGATGAAATATTTCAGGGGCACAGTTAATACCAAAAGGTAGTCTTTTATATCTATAGCGGCCAAATGGGGTGTTAAATGTACATAACATTGAGCTTTCCAAATCAAGACAAATAACCCAAAATCCACTACTTGCATCAAGAGTAGAAAAATGTGACGCGCCATGAAGCTTAGACCGTACCATATCAATAGTAGGTATAGGATAATGAGATCTACATATTGCTTCATTCAAGTTTCTTGGGTCAAGACAGACTCTTAGTTGACCATTTTTCTTCTCAACTAATAAAAGTGAACTCACCCATGCCGTTGGCTCAGTAACCTTGGTAATGACATCCAGACTTTCCATATAGTCCAATTCCTTCTTCAGTCTATCGTGTAATGAGAATGGAATTTTTCGCGGTGGATCAATTTTAGGACGAACATCACTGTTGACAGTGATATGACACTCACCAGGTAGACAGCCCAATCCATCGAATACAGATTTATACTTTGACAATAGACTCTGTAAATTATTATTTTTATTAATATAATATGACTGTAAATGTGACTGAACATGACAATTACTTTTATAAGACTGTGACTGTTCATAATAATTATTATTATATGACTCTGACAGATTTTTATACTTATTATTTGTACTATATGACTCTGACTGACAATTATGACTATTGACAAGACAATTATTAAACTCTGACCTATGACTTTGACTCGGAACTAACTTTGAATCATAATTCTGACTAAAACTTTGACAACCACTTGACTTTTCAATATTAAAGACTCTTTTAATAAGACCTAGCTCTGAACAGGTATTTTTACCAATGACAGTTGGAGATGAGACATTTGCAATAATAAAGTTAATAATTTTTGACTGAAGTTGACTATTAACATAAAAAGTACATTCAAGCTTTTGTTGACCTAATATTGGTATGCTATTTCCACAATAAGATGTAACTTTAGCATGACAAGGTGAAAAATTTTGATTGACATTCAATGATTTAAACAAATTATATGACATGACATTAGCATCACTTCCTGTATCTAAAATACATTGTACATTTATGTTATTAATTGTAAGATTAACACTCCAATCTGAAATTGTAGACTGACATGAATTCAAGTGTGCGACGAACAAATAATTTGAATCTTTACCTTTAAAGTCCATATTGTTCACATCATTTTGACTTAATTGTATATATTTCACTGTTTTTGACCTGCAGAATGCCTGATAATGACCTAGACGGTGACACTGTCTGCACCTAGCCTTTAGCGCAGGGCAGATATATCTATGCTTTTGCCCACACCGAGTACACATTTCTTTGTCTTGAGACTGTAACCTTTTTCGTGACTGTGACCTTGCTCTTGACTGTGACCTTGCCCTTGACTGTGACCTGGCTGAAGACTGAGACTTGGCTGAAGCCTGAGATCTTGACTGACTGAATGATTGATGTTGATAATAGACATTAGTAGACTCTTTGAACTCTGTAGCCTGAGATCTAGCTGAGACTATTGTTTTAGACAAGTTTCTAGCCTTTTCTAGTGTTAAATCCTCTTCAAGTAATAGTTTCTCACGGACAAATTGAAAACTTTCATGCATGTTAGTAATATAAATGTCTTTAATCATTCTATCCTGTAAATCTCCGAATTCACACGACTTACTTTTGTTTATTAATGTTGTAAGGAAGTCTTCCAGGCTTTCTTCAGCTTTTTGTTTAGTTGTAAAAAACTTATAGCATTCATAGGTTATATTTCTTTTAGGTACAAAATATTCCTCAAATTTAGTGACTAATTGACTATATGTAATTTTCTCGATGTCTAAATTGAATGTATTGAATATTTCGAGACATTCCGTGCCTATAAAATGTAATAAAACTGCTACTTTGCGTGCGTCTGACTCTTCGTATATGGCACTTGCCTTGAGAAAAATAATGAAAGTTTGGTACCATTTCTTCCAATTCGACGACAGATTGCCTTCCAGGCTCATGGGCTTGATATTTCCAGCTATATTAAGCCTTTTTGACGACGACATTGCCTCTTCCCGCTCGCCACGCGGTTCGACCTTTTTGACCTCCGACATTGACTCGATAATTTGAATTTATTTTCTTATGAGATGTCTTCTGAGACCACTTCTGACATCATGTTTGATATTGGCTTGTTATAATTGAAACTCCGGTGTTGGACAAATATAACTTTATATTTTCAAGACGACATTAATAATTAAGAGACATTGGACGTGACAGTGCTAACTAGACATGACAGTTCAGTGAGTATTGACAGTGACATTTGACTCGGACATAGACTACTCATAACAAGAACATAACTATATTAATAACATACTGTTATGATAGATAGATAGATTTATTCTAAAGAAGGAGATGTTGTAATATTATCTGTGTACTCTCTTATCTATGACAGTTGTGACAGAATCATTCCAGAATAAACGTTTTCATGATTATAATTTTTCATTTCAATTAAATATTAAAGATAAAACAGACTTTGTTTTCCGTCTCCAAGTTTGTATGCTGTATGTTGTATTTGTGAGGCACATGTTTGCAGAATTGTCAACGAAGATTTCGTAGTGACATCAAATACTCAACGTTTAGCGATTGTGCATCAAATTTTCAAAAAATTCTTTGGGAATTGTGGTATATTTATGTTTGAAGAAAACCATGTAAATGGCAAAATCCATAAAAACAGTCTTATACTGGCAATAATTGAAAAATATCTAGATATAAGATTACATCATGTATCTAAATGCAAAACTCTTAAAATAATTCATTAAATAAAAAGGCAATATTACAATAAACTTACACAACAGAAAGGTACCTGAATAATTCTTTAGTGCAGAATTTTATCTTCGTTATAACTAATACCTAAGGGAAAAAGTATGTTAAGTAAAATTTTTGTATAGTATTCGATTATCATAATATTCATAATATTTTTACGTGTATACTACTAATTAGTGATGCAACAGACATCTGCATCTCTTTAAATCATAGCAGAGTCACGCAACTCACGTTCTGAAATCTTATTGGCTGAACGCAATGACGAGTGGTGCGCGCGAGGCGGGAGGGACGTTGGCCTTACTTTGTAATCAATTATTACTTTACTTTTTACTTTTCTCATCGCAACTTAAAGTTCGTGCAGTTTATGTATTTTAAAAAATTCATTTTTACATTTAGATATCCGCATCCGCATAGCAAAGATTTTTTTTTTATATCTGTGTCCGTATCTGTTAAACCCATGGGTCGAGTAAGTCAGTTCCTTAATGTTGTACTATTGTTACAGTTTCCTAAAAAATAAAGAAATGCGAAGAAAATGGCTCAGCATGATATATGTGAAGCAAAATATTACGAAAAATTCAGTCGTATGCAGTCATCACTTCGTATCTTCCTGCTTTTACACTGTTATTTCTCGTCCATAATTAAAGGCCAAGGCTATACCAACGATATCTCCCGTGGTAAGAATATTTTACTATAATAAACATTAATTGGTGGATTAATTTTATTTTTTATTGTTTTTATACATGTTTTTGTTTGAGGAATTTTCAATGACTTAATATTAGTATTATTTGATTGTTGCATAAGCTAGATTTTAAATTTTACACTAGGTTAACTGTTTACATAAATTTTTGTTATGGCGGAATATGATTAATACATAAATAATACATTTGTTTATTTTACAGACCTAAAATAAAAAAAAAAATTGAAGTTCTCAGTGATATATTGCTACAACAGCAACAGTCAGCCACCTCTGAAGGAAGAAAGAAAATCGTACATCCTGCCACCTTTTTAGAAACTCCAGTTATTCCTGGGACAAGTTCAAGCGATATAGAAGAACCTCCAAGGAAGACACTCTGTCCAAACGAAAAGCAGAAAATGGATGAGCCCAGTAGAAAATGTTTTAAAGAGAAGGGTAAAAGTATTATCACAGAGGCTAAATAGGCGTAACGAAAAATTAAAAAACTTACAATCACTTTTATTAGTACTCACGAAAAAAGTGTAAAAATTTTGAAGAGGTGGAACAAAATGTAAAAAATAATTTTAGCAACATCCACACTCTATTGAAAACAGATAAAAGCAACAAAGATCAAAGATATTCCGATTAAGTAGAAAAATTTGCTCTGTCTTTATACTTTTATTCTTATTTATTTTACTGTCTTAATACAAACTGAGGCCCAAACAATTATTCCATAAATATGAATACTAAATTATATTTAAGTTGCTAATATATATTCTGTATTTATTACATATGAACTTTTATTTTCAGAGGAACTTTTGTCTATTCCTCAAAGAAAACACTGTATTACAGATGATCAAGACAATGTTAAGAGGAAATTGATAGATAGCTCTACTGCAGAATATCAAGAAAGTATTTCAACAGGTAATCATCTACGAGTACATATAACTTTATAAATTTTGTTACATATTACCAGCAAATTTGTAGGATGACATTTAGTATTTTAATTTCCCATGGGTACTGATTTTCCACACTCGAATTAATTAGTTTTAATAATTTGAAATGTATTGGGGAATAATATAATGTTGATCAACTCCCAAAAGAAGACTGGTGGAACACTGTATTACAGTAGGTCAACAGAATATTTCATCAGATAATGATCTTTATTTTCATCTTTTGCTCGAAAACTATGTAATATAGATTAGCTATTGAGGAACTTTAGTTTTGAATCAAATTTTCCAAGTTCCAAATATGCAAACCTAGGTTTAAAAAAATTATTTCGTAAATATGAATATTTAGTTATCTTAAGTTGGTCATATACTGCATATTATATTATACGTGGTGCTGTTTCTTTCAGGAGTACTTTTGTCTACTCCTAAAAGTCTAAGAAGTAATACTGTAGTCAAAAGAATGTCCCATCTGCCCGCGATTGCCTAAAGTTATTCCATTGATCGTTATCATATTCGAAGACATTAGCCTCAAACTAAAATAAACCATTAGAGCTCAATTTCGTGTATGCATTCTTATATATGTACCAGTGGCGTGCATATAGTTAGACAGGGTAGGCAGTCATTAATTATTTATTAATTGAATAATTACCTTTACCTAATGAAAAGTTAGACTCGTCATGTCCTCTGAAAGGTACGAGTAGTTCTTGTTTACCCAAAAAACAGACTATATTTTTTGTTTGATTTTTTGTTGATTTGTTTCGTTTCCGATCTACTTTCAAATTAGGGGTTGAATGTCTTATTTGAATTGATTATTTAAGCTGGTTTCGATGCGGTTTTTGCCAAAAGTATGAAATTTTAAAGAAGATGCTATATGTTTTTCGGACTGATAATGTTTTCTACAGCATTAGTGAAATTGTGCAAATCTACGTACCCATTACAATTCCAAACAGATTTAGAAGTTTCGAATAACAAGAAAAAAAAAAACAATATAATTTGTTAGTATGAACGCTTCCAGTTAAACAGCTATATTTTTCATAATATTTGTTGCAAAATTTCATAGTTACTGTTCCGTTTGCAGATTTCTGTTTTATATCGACGCTGGGTACCTTACAATGAACAATTTTTTATTTATCTGTAAAATCGAACGTGTTGAATTTTGATGGGCTGTTCATTAGATGTGTGGAATGAATTTATGGGGCTTTAGGGGGGAAAAGGGGGGAGGAGGGTGTGTGAATTACCCTCTGGTACCACTCCCACGATGCGAAAATCCATTAAAACGAAAATATCTATAAGTATAATTTTTACGTTAAAATCGTATAGAAACTTACCGAATAGTGTTACGCTTTACTGTGTATAGTTACGCTTTACTGTGTACGCTGCAGGAAGTGCATTCATGCTCCTTTCGGCAGCTTTAAATACACTCACAATTTTAAAAACACTAAAAAAAATGTTTATGTAAAACGGCTATAGAGCAACAAGTGATACGAACTGAAACTGACATAAATACTATTAACGCACACATTAGTTGTCATAAATGTTTTCCTTACATTTTACACGTTTTAAAAGTATTCAATATTTCGTTTCACACTTAATAATTGTTAGTTAAAGTTACACATATTATTTACGTGAAATGGCGGCAATTCTTTACAAATGATAGGTATTGAAAACTGAACTGACAAGTGACAATTAACACAGATGACCATAAACGCACACATTCGTTTAGAAACTATATCATCATAGATGTTTTAAAAGTATTCAAAAATTATTTTATTTTTAATAATTTTTACTGAATTACAAAATTACTATTAAAATTTATTTATAAACTTATTTATAAATAAATTACTGTTAATAATTGTATGTATAATAATAGTGTATAGGTTAGAATTTTTCTTTTTGTTTTTGTGACAAAAATATGCCGGTAAACAGTCTAATATTGAAATTAGATAGGTTAGGGTTATTTTTTTTGTTTCTGTGACAAAAATATGCCGGTAAACAGTCTAATATTGAAATTAGATAGGTTAGGGTTATTTTTTTTTGTTTCTGTGACAAAAATATGCCGGTAAACAGTCTAATATTGAAATTAGATAGGTTAGGGTTATTTTTTTTGTTTCTGTGACAAAAATATGCCAGTAAACAGTCTAATATTGAAATTAGATAGGTTAGGGTTATTTTTTTTGTTTCTGTGACAAAAATATGCCGGTAAACAGTCTAATATTGAAATTAGATAGGTTAGGGTTATTTTTTTTTGTTTCTGTGACAAAAATATGCCGGTAAACAGTCTAATATTGAAATTAGATAGGTTAGGGTTATTTTTTTTGTTTCTGTGACAAAAATATGCCGGTAAACAGTCTAATATTGAAATTAGATAGGTTAGGGTTATTTTTTTTTGTTTCTGTGACAAAAATATGCCGGTAAACAGTCTAATATTGAAATTAGATAGGTTAGGGTTATTTTTTTTTGTTTCTGTGACAAAAATATGCCGGTAAACAGTCTAATATTGAAATTAGATAGGTTAGGGTTATTTTTTTTTGTTTCTGTGACAAAAATATGCCGGTAAACAGTCTAATATTGAAATTAGATAGGTTAGGGTTATTTTTTTTTGTTTCTGTGACAAAAATATGCCGGTAAACAGTCTAATATTGAAATTAGATAGGTTAGGGTTATTTTTTTTGTTTCTGTGACAAAAATATGCCGGTAAACAGTCTAATATTGAAATTAGATAGGTTAGGGTTATTTTTTTTTGTTTCTGTGACAAAAATATGCCGGTAAACAGTCTAATATTGAAATTAGATAGGTTAGGGTTATTTTTTTTTTTTGTTTCTGTGACAAAAATATGCCGGTAAACAGTCTAATATTGAAATTAGATAGGTTAGGGTTATTTTTTTTTTGTTTCTGTGACAAAAATATGCCGGTAAAGTCTAATATTGAAATTAGATAGGTTAGGGTTATTTTTTTTTGTTTCTGTGACAAAAATATGCTTGTAAACAATCTAATATTGAAATTAGATAGGTTAGGGTTATTTTTTTTTGTTATAAATTTACATACAGTTATATAAATAAAAATAATGTATTTATGTTAGTTCGTAATACTCTCGATTCGTACGGTACTACGTATCATAGACGAAAACGTTTATGATGATGCAGTTTCTAAACGAACGTGTGCGTTTATGGTCATCTGTGTTAATTGTCACTTGTCAGTTCAGTTTTCAGTATTATTTGTAAAGAATTGCCGCCATTCCACGTAAATAATATGTGTAACTTTAACTAACAATTATTAAGTGTAAAACGAAATATTGAAAACTTTTAAAACGTGTAAAATGTAAGGAAAACATTTATGACAAGTAATGTGTGCGTTAATAGTATTTATGTCAGTTTCAGTTCGTATCACTTGTTGCTCTATAGCCGTTTTACATAAACATTTTTTTTAGTGTTTTTAAAATTGTGAGTGTATTTAAAGCTGCCGAACGGAGCATGAATGCACTTCCTGCAGCGTACACAGTAAAGCGTAACTATACACAGTAAAGCGTAACACTATTCGGTAAGTTTCTATACGATTTTAACGTAAAAATTATACTTATAGATATTTTCGTTTTAATGGATTTTCGCATAGTGGGAGTGGTACCAGAGGGTAACCCTCCATCCCCCCTCCCCCCTTCCCCCCCAAAACCCCCATAAATTGATTCCACACATCTAATGAACAACCTTTTGATGCACTATTTACTTTCATCTACACACATCTCCGTTACATATTTCACAAGTAAACTTATCCATCACTAATACATATATTAATACTTTCACTAATAACAACAACGCACAAACGAAAAATTCAAAGCGAATACTGAAACTGAATTGTCATAACATTATACTGTGCAGTGATTGGACGGAGGAAACGATTACGCGAACGTGTCAAAAATCATAATTATTGGTACAAACGGTATCGAATTTAAGATAATTTGATTTGACACCGACCAATGTTAATAACACAATACTTTGTTCGAATTCCATATGACGCGCGACATTATAACATTTCAGGATTATAATTATGTCTTCCTGTCATTACTAGCATTTGTTAGCGAGTTCAGACAGAGAACGCTACGGATATGTATAATACATTCCATAACTGTAAATGTGTACTGAATTTGTGGCTTTAATCAATACAATCAAGGATTATTTTACTTTGATGCTAATGTCATCTAATATGAATGCGATCAATGGAATAACTTTTGGACAATCAGAGGCAGGTTAGTCATCTCTTTATTTTTGAATAATATTTGCAATTTTATATTTTATAGTTATCACTATGTTAATTTTCATTACTTTCAAGAAAATCATGTTAATTTAAAATATTGGGTAGTAATATTAGGTTGAACATGATTTAATATTATGCAAAAATTTCAATTCCAGGTTCTGATACCATGCAACTAAAGAGGAAAATGTATGTGAAAAATTGGCAAAATTGAACCTTATTGCCAAAACAATTAACTAAGCAACTAAGATTGTGCACACTAAAGAAAAAACAACGAAGGTTCACAGAAGATGAAAAAGTGTTTTTCTTATCATTATTTAAACAGGGGCCGAAATCATACAGATATCTAAGAAAAGTTTTAATACTTCCTTCTGAGGCGACCTTGAAACGATTTGTATTTTCTTATCATTATTTAAACAGGGGTCAAAATCATACAGATATCTAAGAAAAGTTTTAATACTTCGTTCTGAGGCGACCTTGAAACGATATGTAGGCACATTACATGTCACATCAGGAACAAACGCTCAAATTTTCAATGCAATTAAGGAAGAGGTATTTAGTAGTTTTGCCATTCATATTCATACTCATTCATTAATTTTACAATAGAAAATTACTAATAAAATTGTAATTATTATTTCAGGTTGATGTTTGGAAGGAAGAAAAAAAATATTGTAGTATCATATTTGATTAAATGGCACTTGAGATAGGACTGTTTTATACACCCACAGATGGAATGGGTGGTTTTGTGGAAACAGTAACAAAGAAAAAAGAGATTTGCAGATCATGCTCTTGTATTCATTATTAAGGGTATTGTATGCAACTGGCAACAACCCATTGCATACTACTTTTGTGAACGAGCTACTTCAAAGCAGAATTAAAAAATATTATTAGGCAAGTAGTAACAGCGGTTGGGGAAACTGGCCTTATCCCTCTAGCCTTGGCGTCAGATCATGGGACCTCGTAGATGTCAAATACTAGAAAATAAAAATAAAAGTCACGATTTGAACAGAACGGTTAAAAAAAATACCAAAAGAATGAATAAATTTCAACAAACTGGTGTACATAATCTTGCCGAGTTGATACTCAGTTGACACTGTTGATAGTCCTCAAAAGTTTTAAAGTTCATCATTATAACGTTTACCATCAATATCTACAATATAAAGAATCAATAGAAAAACTGGAAGATCACGAAGTTATTCTTCACTGTAATTTTTCGGAGAATTACGTGAGTAAAATGGCAGAAGAAGTGCAGGCCATGCACTTTGGAGCTTCAAAAACAAAAGTCACGTTACATACTGGCCTATTATATATAGATAAAAAATGAGAAACCTTTATGTTTTTGCACTGGTTCACCTTCACTCAAGCATGGTCCCAAAGCTATATGGGGCCTTTTAAATCTATACCCTACTGGAGTGGACCAAAAAGCTACAAGCAGCAACCATATAATTTATTTATTATTCGGAGCTGGAAATGCACAACGTTACATCGATGTCACTCAATTGTACGAAGTAAAATCGAAAAATAGTTGATATGAGCGAAAATGAAAAACAAAATCTGAGAAAACAATGGAGGGATGATAAACGTAAAAAAGTTAATGAAAATAAACCAGTGGTAATCGAAGCTGAAGGAGCACGTCGTCGCTTTCGTAGCCAAGTAGGGCGAGAAAGTTAAAAAACTAAAAGATAAAATTGAAATTCTGCGGCGAAAAAATGAGAATTTAAGAAAAATGTTAAAATGCTCAAGGAGCCGAGTACAAAGACTGACTGTAGAGTTGGGAAGGCTTTCACAAAAGGAATCGAGAAAAAATATTATAAATCAGCCACAATCAGTTGAAATTTGAATTTATTAAAAACAGACTGAAAGTTATGAATGAACAATGCTTTACCTACATACTCCCAGAAAAAGTAATTGTGGAAATAGGAAAAAATAAAAAGTATTCCTATAAATATTCAAAAGAAGAAGGTGATGCATCTACTGCCATATTGCCGTCAACATCATCGGTAGGTTAAAATTTGATGGACGAGACGAATATGAATGGTGAAGAATTATTTTCAATTCTTATGGACTGTGAAGATTTTTAAAAATAACTATTTTTATTACCTTTAAATTAACCAAATTAAATACCTTAATTTTTAACTTACTTAATTTTATGAATAATAAATTAAACAATCACTATTTTTGTGTTTTTATTTTTTTGTTTATGACATTAAAAATTTGCTAAGTTTTATATATTTTTAATATTATTATTATTAATATATATATTTTTAAATAAAATTATGCCGAATAGGATCTAAGGAATTCTAGGGAATTTTTAATATTTTAAATTCTCGCTATCTAGCGAGATTTGATTGTACTTTTAGTGACTTGTCTAAACTGAAGGTGGCAACATTGCTGGTAGACGAGGTGCTATTTAAATTTAAAATGTTGCTGTGTTTTGTTTTTAAAGATGTCGTCTTCTTTGCAAGAGGAAGACATTGACAATGAATTATTAATAGAGGAGGTAGAGAAGAGGCCTGCATCATATCCAAAAAATTTAAAGCAATATTCCGATATAATTTTAAAAAGAAGATTATGGGATGAACTAGTATTACACTTGTTTCCAACAAGAATTTTTGACAGGAACAAAAAGAAAATGCAGATAATTGTATTAGCGTTTATAATACTTTAGTACGTTACTTATTTATAATTATTACGAGTAGATTAAATTAGGGCGACAGGCAAATTATAGTTCTTGCATAGATTAGGTATAGGTATCACTAGAGCGTTGCGGAATTATTATTATTTGCCCACATTGACATAAGATTGAAATTTAAATGAATTATTGTGTGTGCACTTGTATTCACAAGACTATTATTATCTCTGTGACTATTATTATCATAAGTTACATGTTTAGTTATATTTTTTCATATTACCACGGTACGGATCCTTGTGGTGAAATAAAACAAGAAGTAAAATAATTTCTTATATTGACAGAGGATATGTTTCGATGCCACTGATGTGTAGACGTATTGCTGAGCGTACATTCGTACGCGGTATCTGTGAATTGAACTCCACCTCTAACGCCATAGTTATGTAATATACAGCAAGCCATTACAATCTTATCACAAAACTCTTCTCCATTTATTACACAATATTCCAAAAGTGCATTCCAACATTTGATGTGCTCTTTTATGTAGTTGCTAAAAGAATCTTTAATTATCGACATAATTCGATCGACATAATTAAAGATTCTTTTAGCAACTGTAAGTCCTCTCTTAGAAAACGGTCGTAAGATATTTTTCGACAGACCAAAGGCTTCATCGCCTACAATGCAAAAAGGCATTATTTTTCTATTTTCATCATTAGGTAGAGTTCGTCCAATCGGAATATTTAATAAATTCTCTCGATGCCTTCTGCCAGTAGTCGAATTTTTAAAAATCGCCGAGTCGCTTGCGCTTCCTTGCGATCCGACGCCAATGTAGATGAATTTATAATCTGCGTCTACCCATAACATTAAAACTATAGAGAAATATTTTTTACAGTTAAATAATCAGATCCACTGTGCTTTGGATTTGTTACTCTAACATGTTTACCATTGTCGGCGCCGATAAATAATATTAGGAAAGTTAGTACGCTCGTAAAACTGATCAGTAATTTTATACCAGTCTTCTTCATTTTTTCTGCCATGGACAGAGGTTGCAATGCTTTCCATATAGATTGGCACGTTGTATTTACAATATTACGAAGTGTTGTGGCTTCAATTAGGTATTCAAAAGATAATGCATTGAAACTTGCAACAGTTGCTAAATACCTGTAAATAAAAGAATCTTATTTTTTACAGTTAAAGTGATACGTAGATAAGTGGTAGGTAGATAGTAAAGTGATCGTTGTCAAATAGACGTAAAATCATAGCAAGCTGCACCTAAACTAAAACGATACGTGTACTTTGATAAATTACTGTTTTTTGTACCTTCTAAGGAGCCAGGGAGAGGAACCTCAAGTAACGTGACATCGCTTGACGAAGAAGCAATTAGTGAGAACGATTTTTCTACACCAGCAATAACACCAACAAAAGAAAAGAAGAAGAATAAAAGTTACGAAGAATCTTTATAAGAAATATTTAAAAAATTAGACATTACCCCTGGGGTACTTTTGGACGGCTGGTGTAAATGCTGAAACAAAGGCAAATTTGATAAAAATATGCTTGCAAAAGTGCCATGAAGTTGGCGTAATAGTTTCAAGTCTTACATTTGATGGTTGTTCTGCAAACTTTGGTGCAGCTGAAATTTTTGGCTGTAAATTATCCGATGTCTGTAATATGAACACTTATTTTCCACATCCATGCACGGGAGAAAAAGTTTGCATTTTTATAGACCCGATATAAAAACTAATAAGAAACGCGTTCGAAAAGAAAAGACTATTGTTTGATAATAATGACAAACAAATCAAATGGCATATTAATAAGTTTCAACAAAATGAAGATCTTAGATTCAGAAACAAGTTAACACCTCGTCATATACATTTTCGACAGCAAATTATGAAAGTAAAGCTTGTAAAACAGCTGCTGAGTATGAGCGTGGCAAAAGCTTTACTTCTACGTGATGAAGTTTTGAATTCGAGACAGTTGCAAGATTCATCAAGAACAGTGAATTTTTTGAAAACCATCTAGAAAGATCTAAAATATATTTAAGAATAAAATGCCGTTGGTCCCAGGTCGAAAAAATAATTATTTTCGGATATTAAATATTTTGCGGAGCGGTGCAGCGCTCCGTGACGCTCGGGGTCCCGCGCCGCCTCAGCCAGGTGCGCCTCTCAACCGGTCGGCAGGTATACCGGGCCTTTCCATATAGTCCTGTGAGTCATTCCCAGGTATTCTTTTGCCTCCCTTCACAAAAGCCGACTATTGTTATAAATATAGTTTCGAAAAAAGATAGGTGGCGATAGTGGAAAAATTTTCAAGGCAGGTATAGGGATAGCGTCATAGCGTCAGTTTACGAATAGAAACCACGCTATTCGCATCTAAACGCTACGACTCGTTTCGTTTATAAATATCGAACGCTGAGAATTATTCTTTGCACATTGAAATGAACAACGAGAAAGTTTACGCGGGGAAAAAAGGGTACGAAACGGAGCTATCCGACAGAGTCGATCGAAAATTTCGAATCGAAAACCTCCGAACCGTTATAGCTCTGAAAATAGTTCTGCATAGAATGTGAGCACGTCGGCGAAAAAGTTAAAATCGTCGGACGATTTTACTAATCGTATAGTACACCTCTTCAATGCATTGAACATTATATCGACGTTAGTGCAGTGCAAAGTGTGTGATCGCGATATAAAGTTACAACAAATCAGTTTGGGCAATAGCCCCCAACTGTCAGTCCGGGAGCAAAAAAAATCGTCGATATTGCCGCTGATACCGCAGTATTATTATTCAACGATGGCCTGAGAAGCCACATGAAAGTTATAGAGACGTTGGGGGTAACCATCGGCCCAAATTGTTTCAATTTTTGCGTTGAAACCGACGCAGCGCAAATCGAGCAGGCGGAACGCTCGCTCACGGATGCTGCAAAAGAGGCAAGAAGAGCCTCTTCAAATTCGAGAAAAGATGCTGGGGACCTTGATTTGCTTCTTGAAGGCCAGCTATATGGTGCCGGAATCACTGTTAGGTAAATTTTTTTATTTCCAATTTATTACATAAATTAACAAACTTCAAACTTTGAAAGCGTTTTTCTCAAAACCACTTTTTTGAGTGCGGCACGCAGCAGAACTCGAGCAATTTTTATCCGATTGACTTCAAATTTGGACTGCATTAATAAAACTAGATTATCTAAAGAAATACATAGGATTTTTTCGATATCTCAATAATAATAAAAATTATAGCCTTTTTTCGACAAGAAATTTTGTTCGAAAATCGACCTCAAATTTCAAAATGGTGCCTATTTTTTAAAAATCAATATTTTTTCAAATCCCTATGTACTTCTCTTCAAAATATCTTATTATTAACAAAAACACTCGGATTTTTTTATCGACTTTGAAGACAGTTCTGCTGCGTGCCGCGAATCACTGCAGTGACAACAGCACATGACGCGGAAGCTTCCCCAGCGCCACCATGGGGCGTGAAATATTAAAAAAAATTTTTTATGTATTTTTAATAAAGAACATACAAAACAAGAAAAAATGGAATATCTCTTTTTTTCAATTTTATCTCTTCTTTTTATAGTTTGATGGGACCTTTTCTTATTGCATTAGATAAAGATTCCAAAGAAAAAATTTGCCTATGGCCTTTAGGCATAAATACTATAATGTAGGTTGTATTATAGACTGCTTAGAAATTGAGGTACAAAAGCCTTGAAAAACCATTGAACCAGTCTCTCTCAAGGTCAGAATACAATAAAACTAACACCATCTTGTGTCTTGTACTCCTAATGGATAAGTGAATATTTTATTAGAATATTTCTCCAAGATATGGAGGAAGAATTACTAACACATGTTTGGTTGAATCTTGTGATTTTATTAAGTGTTTGCAACCAGGTATGTGTGTGATGGCTGACAGGGGGTCCAAACGTGTAGAGCAATATTTGAGAAAACAGGGAGTGCACTTAGTACGACCTCCAAGTGTTGCAACTGGTACGAAGCTATCAAAACATGAGGCAAGGGAAACAAAACAAATCGCAAGTTTAAGAATTCATGTTGAGAGAGTGATTAGACGCTTACGTGAATTCAGTATGTTAAAGCCGCGTGCATGTGTAAATCTTAATCTTGTCAAAATTCTAGATGATGTCATTACTATTGCCTGCGGATTGATTAACTTGCAAGATTCTTTGATTAAATAAATACATAAGAATGATCTACTCTTTATACAGAGTGGGTCATAACTGTATACGCACTTTTTTGTGCTAGTATTTTATAAACCCGAGGATCCGCGTACGGGCGCGAGGGGTCTCGTTAGACGTGCCATTTCGTGGAATTTTTAGTCGCCATGGAGCCGTTCACGGGAGCACAGCGCGCGTTTTGTGTTCGTGAATACTATACAAACAATAAATCTGTTATTATTTCGCGGAGAATGTACCGTTATCACTTCGGCTTATGAGACATCAGTGAAGCACCAAGCGCCAAGTCTATTCGTAAATGGATCACAATGTTTGAAGCTACCGGGTCTACTGTAAGGATCATTAATGAGGGTCGCCCGAAGTCAGTGCGGACGCCAGAGGTTAATGACAGTGTTATGAAATCGGTAAGACAAAATCCGCAACAATCGACTCGTAAGCGAAGCCAAGTCTTAGGCATCAACAGAAGCACTTTACAAGACAGTCTTCAGCCAGAAAAATTGCAAAAAAATGTGAAAAAAAAACTTTGAAGAACGCAGGAAAGTCTTACCAAACACTTAAAGGACGCACAATACTTGCTAAAAAACTGAAACCTCTATCCATGTACTGCTGTTTGTGGATTGAAATGTACGGAAAAAATCAGTGAAGAAAAAATGTTAAATATTTTCAACGATTTCTGGGGCATTGGTGATTTCGCAAGACAGCGCTACTTTGTTGCTAGTTGTATGGAGATATTATTTTCTACACAAAGAAAATAGTAAGCGATCCATGAATGTTTCATACAATTTAACGATAAATACAGAGGTGATTCGAGACGTGTGCAAACGATTCTTTACAGCAACATTGGACATATGTCATTCCTTTTTATCCACTGTAAACAAAAGAAAGCAGGCGCATCGGGCGTCATTATTGAAGATCGTAGAGGACGTCATGGTAATACCGGTAGATGGTTAGCACAGGCTGACAAAGATGGTGCCCGGGAACATATAAATTCTTATCGGAGAAAAGAGTCCCATTACTGTCGGGCAAGTTCTACAAAAGAAAACCTTGATGGTGACATAAACATGATTCTGATGTATCGGCAGTACAAGGAATAGTGCCATCAGAATAGTAAGCCTGTTATCAAGCAAGGAACCTATGAACACAATTTTCGAAACGAGTTTAATATTACATTTCAAAAGCCTAAGAAGGATCAGTGTTCAACGATTTTCCTGCTCGGAATCGATGACCGATACGGCCGCGCCCTTAGTTGGAATTCATCGCATCATACCTCAGAAGCACCCTACCACCATGTCTTCAACTCAGGTAGTAGGACAAACACTTACTGACGTTGTTGAGAACGCATAGTAGAAGAAGTAAGTAGAAGAGTAAGCATAAGACCGGCAAAGGATCAAGGCAACGAAGAACCAACGCTTTTAGATCCGCGAAGAATGAGACGACACAAGACTCCATCCTAGCTGGTATTTACGCAAGACTCAAGATCACCGACCCAACAACTGTCTCCTCAGCACCCCTAGCCAAAGAGGTCCACCCACTCGTGGCTCCTATTGGTGTCAAGACCCTACCGCATTATGTTGACAGAGTCTGGGACATAATGGAGGCTATTGGCACACGACCCTTAGGCCAATTGAACACAGCAAACAACAAGAATGTGTTCAAAAAGGGTATGCTCATCTCGGCCGAAGCTAAGATTGCGTACGCGCAACGTACCGCCCCTTCTACTCCCGATAACGATCTCCCAGTTAAAAAACTCTACACGAAAGGGGAACCACGTGACTTAAAACAGAAGTCATCACCGGTACCTTTACCTTTAGCAGTTTACCTAGAATGCATCGGAAACACAAAAGATGCAGACCAGGATCAGTGTTCAATTTGATTGTCGTATCAAAATGCTGTTGGCGATGATAAGCTATAACTGATGTCTTCTTATCAGAAACATTTAATAGAAAGGGATTTGTGCAGATTGGAAAAGAAAACAGACATAGAAATACGCAGTAATGATGCTAACAAGATAATTTGTTGTTATGACATGCAGGCAGTTCTACAGACACCGTGCGGTAACGATTCCCTCTTTGTTTATAAAAGACGACTAAATGTATACATATAATTGCACTGTATTTGACATTGTATCAAAAGCTAGCCATTGCTACGTTTGGAATGAATCACTAGGGGGAAAAGGTTGCGATGAAGTTGGGACGCGCATTTATGTCTGAAAGACCACTATGTTGGAAAAAATGAAAATTTTTATTTTTTATTTTTTACACTGACAAATTATTGTTCTGCACAAAATAAAAATAAATGTTTACTAAGCCTCTAAAACAGAACTATGCTATCAAAGTTTTGGGTGTTGTGTCAATAACACATAAATACTTAGTTCTTGGAGGCACCCAGAACGAAGGAGACAGCGTGCGACAATTGAACGGGAGAAGACAAGAATACTTAAAAATGGGACAATTTTTGTCCCAACACAATGAAAATTAGTAATACAATGTGCCAAGAAGACTGGAAAATCTCTCGAAGAGATTGATTTAGATTTAAATGAGGAGCTAATTGAAGAGCCCGTAGGCAACAACGAAATTATAGACTATGATCCTGAACCTACTTTAGATGCTAATTCTGATTACGTACAAACATATTATAATTTAAATGACTTATCTCAGGCTGGACCATCTTGTATGCAAAATGATTCTCAACAACTTATTAATGAACCCGTGTCTCAATTAGGTAACGAAAACAAAATACGAAAAGGAAAAAAAAGGACGTTGGTACCTTGGACAAAGGAACAAAAGGACGTACTAACAAAATACTTTAAATTTCACATAAAAAATCACCAACCGCCTAAAAGAAATGAATGTGAGAAACTAAAAGAACAACATTTAGATTTACTTAAGAATAAAGACTGGCTAAAAATAAAGGTATTCGTCCAAAATATTTACTCTAAGGCTAAGAAATGAGAGAAGAAAATTTATGTTTTAAAATAGTATGTTTTGTTTCAAATATTTTTACTTTGTTAACCAATGATTAAGATACTTATAATTATGTTTGAATTGATGATTAATACGCGGTTTCTGAGGTCCGTATCAGCTGTTTATTTATTCCATAACTTTATCTGATGTTTAGCTGTCATTAAACTTTGTTTAAAAACGATTTTACTGACATAACTGCAATTACATAAGCAAATGCCTTTAAAGGCATTTTTAAACAAAGGACTTAATAAAGAATTAAAAAGGTTGTCTGTTTATCGAATTAATAATTAATGAAGAGATATCTAACAGCACCTCAGAAACCGGGCATGAGACTTTTAGTTGTAGCCACTGATTTATTTTAATTATAATATAAAAATACATGTTCCATTGTAATGAAGACTGATTGATGTTCATAATTAAGTTTATTTTGTTATTGGGCAAAGGCAGAGCCCGTTTATGTTTAATTATTTAGTATAAATTGTTAAAATGTCAGTTAAAATGTTTTGATTTTTATGTTTAGATACCCATTTTTTTTTACAAAATTTATATTAAAAGAGAAGCTGCAGATGGAGTTTAATTGCAAACAACTAAAAATTTTTAGTTCTACTCCTTGTAAAAGCTTTTGTTCACAAGTAGGTAGTACACTTGATAATAAAATAGACTAAATTTCATATAATTTAAAACTTAACTGCTCAAGATTACCTACAAAACAGATCCGGTTTTAGATGGACTTTACATTTCTTTTAAGTAGATATCTAAAACAAGAATGACAACATTGGGTTGATAAAAACCCTACTGATTTATTTTAATTATAATATAAAAAAATACATTTTCCATTGTAATGAAGACTGATTGATGTTCATAATTCAGTTTATTTCGTTACTAGGCAAGGCGGAGCCAATTTATGTTTATTATTATGTCAATGTTAAATTGCATTGATTTGTTGATTGAAAAGTTTTTATGTTTAGATACATATTTTTTGTAAAATTTAAAATAAACATTAGATATTTTATATTACGATATGCCTTTTATTCCGTATATTCACCTGCATAAATATGACTACTATTATATTATTCGTATCATGAAACTTCCTCTTTCTACCTTTGAACTTACATGTTCACACCAGCCTGTGCATCTGAGCTTACCTGTTTATACATACTTACCTGTCCTACTCCGGACTTACCTATTCACACCAGGCTGTGCCTCTGAGCTTACCTGTTTATACATACTTACCTGTCCAACTCCGGATATACCTGTTCACACCAGCCTGTGCCTCTGAGCTTACCTGTTTATACATACAAACTTAACTGTCACTCGTCAAAAATGAATATATTGCTTTTTAAGATTTTGTAGACCACCAAAGTGAAAATACCTACGCTATACATAAGTTATTGTCACTTTTGTATGCTAACTATTAATTATTTATTATCTGTGCCTGGAGTCATTATGAGCCCTTAGGAAGCCTCTTGGCTGATAAGTTGGATACAATAATTCAAAAACAGTATTCGGAACCAATCTGAATTCAATAGCAGATGGATGTCATTTAGTTATTATAATCATTATGATATATGCAGAGCATTATAGGGAATTGATTTAAACATAGTTGGATGGAGGCGGGAATGTGCATGCAGTGTTTTGAACGTATACGGAGATATTCAGTGTGCAAGAAAGATTTAAGAGTGAACAGACGCACAAATTCAGCTAGAAATATTTAATTTGAATATCACCATTTCACGTTTAAATGAAATTTGATGTCGACTACTGATATATATATATATATATATATATATATATATATATATATATATATATACATATATATATATATAATTAATAAAAGCAACACGACTCACAACAGAAAAACAAATTACAAAACCCAAGCGAAGAAAATTGAAAAAAAAAAACCTATGTAAACCAAAAAAATTTTTTCTCCTAATTCCGATAGAATTTTGAAAAAAATCTTTGAGATGCTAAAATGTGATACATTAACCAATTTAATAACACAAGGATCATTGCTGTAACGAGCCCAGCTGTAACACGTGGTTCAATAAGTCCCGAGACTAAGTACTAAAAAAAGGTCTTTTTTATAAAATTAATTTTTATTCATCAACATAGTCTCCTCCAAGAGCGATACAGTCCCTCCAACGCTTTTCTAACTTTTCTATCCCATGTGTGTAGAACGATTTGTCTTTGGCTTCAAAATAAGCCTCCGTTGCTGCGATAACTTCACTATTTGAGTCAAATTTCTTACCCTGAAGCATTTTTTTGAGGTCTACAAACAGCCAGTAATCGCTGGGGGCCAAGTCTAGCGAATAAGGGGGATGAGGAAGCAATTCGAAGCCCAATTCGTTAATTTTGGCCATCGTTCTCACAGACTTGTGACAAGGCGCGTTGTCCTGGTGAAACACCACTTTCTTTTTGTTCATGTGAGGCCGCTTATCCGCAATTTCGTACTTCAATCGCTCCAATAAGCACATGTAATAGTCACTATTTATATTTTGCCCCTTTTCAAGGTAGTCGATGAAAAGTATTCCATGCGCATCCCAAAATATAGACGACATAACCTTACCGGCCGATTTCTGAGTCTTTGGACGCTTCGGGCGGCTTTCACCAGCCGCTCTTCACTCCGCTGCCTGCCGATTGGATTCCGGAGTGAAATGGTATATCCAGGTTTCATCCATTGTTACATACCGACGTAAAAAATCCTTTTTATTATGATTCATCAGCGCCAAACATCGCTCTGAATCATTGATACGTTGTTCCTTTTGATCAGTTGTAAGCAAACGCGGCACCCACTTAGAAAAAAGCTTTTTCATGGCCAAATTTTTATGTAAAATAGTGAAAACACTACCAGCTGAAATCTTCACTATTTCGGCTATCTCTCGCACTTTTACCTTCCGATCTTCCAATACGATTTTGAGGACTTGGTTATTATTTTGTTGAGTCACTGCTTCATTTGGACGACCTGAGCGTTCCCCATCATTGGTGTCCATGCGACCGCGTTTGAAGTCGGCATACCACCGACAAATGGTTGCTTTAGAGGGAGCTGATCCTGCATAACATTTTATAAGCCATTGCTGTGCTTCAACGGTATTTTTTCCCATTAAAAACAATGTTTTATCAACACGCGAAACTCGTTTTTTTCCATGGTATCGAAATTACAACCGTAGCGTCACTTAAATGTTTCAAAATCAATAATTTTATTGTTCCATTTTTAAAAATTTGACACATATTCTTGTATTGATAGCCAGTACTTTTTAAAAATCAAAAGAGTTTTTAATATATGCGCTATTTCCAGGTTAGTCTCGGGACTTATTGAACAATCTAGTATTTAGCCCAGAAGTGTATGGACTTTTGGCGGTCTCCTTTAATTAATGTCGGTGCTTCAAAAAGGTCAGGAAGTAAAAACTTGCAAAAGAGTCAGGTAGGAAATATGTGCTACATGTTTTTTTTTTTTTTTTAGTTGGATAGGTAAAGAATTATTACAATGCAAATAAAAAAGAAACTTTCTCTTTTAAATAACAAAAATGACAAATAACTTTTATCAAGCGTTTGAAAATGAATTGTCCCCTATTACAAACTAAAAACTAGTAATTAAATAAAACTAAGCACATTTTTAGTAAATTTTTAATGTAAACAAATAATTACAAAAGATGCTCAAATTGACGGCCATTTTGCCTAATACATAAACGTCGTAAAAAAGACAATTTCAAGCGCCTTAAACTAATATCACTTATTTCGTGGGTGGCTGCTGTTACTCTAAGTCGCAAATCTTCTTGATTTCTAACAGGTTTTTCGTAAATCTTGTCCTGTATGCATCCCCAGTAAAAAAAAAATCCAGCGGATTTAAATCAGGTGACCGTGGTGGCCACGAAATTGGGCCTAATCGACCAATCCACCAGTTTGGGAATGTTTCATTTAAGTTGTAACTTGATTGGGGCTTAAAGGATGTTAAATATTTGGAAATATATTATAAAAAAACTCGAAGGAATGAGGGATTTAAAACGTACTCATTTGAAAAAATATAATGTTATTCAGGGACGAGGAACGAGGAGACAAACTAAAACTCTATATGAGGTGAGAACCTTCCGCTATTTGGTTAACGAGTCAGATCAGGAAAGAAAACGGTTTAGCATCTTAAAATCAAGAAAGACACATTCCCAGTCAATAGCACCACTTAACGTAAATAAATGCCTAAGTGATTTGAAGAAAGCAGAAGTAAAGTCTATTATGGTTAAACAATTTGGTGACGACTGGGAGAAAGATAGACTTTTTCTTGGTACAAAAAATTATTGAGTGAAAATTCCACTGAACCTGTTGATCCAGAACCAGGTGTTCCTGACAACCATAAACGACATGATCATGATTATATTTGCGATTGTCTGGAACCTTAAATAGCCATAGTAGTTTAAGTTTTTCATTAATCGGCTGTTACCAAGTTAACACAAGCATTAAGTTTGCTTAGGAACAGATGACTGGGTGTGAATGTTATATTTATATATTATTTTTTTCACCTAAATTGAGCTTTTAGTTAGTTAAAGTATGATGTAATTTGAAATAAAGTTGTTTGATTGGAAACCACCTAACCTGGATCTAAAAACACTGATGCATGTTCAGCCGCATTTTATCAAGTCCTCATATTTCTACTAGCACTACTAGTGTTTTATAAAAAACCGTTATATCATGTTGGTTTGGTCAATAATCGATAAAACCATTTTCTTTTTTTTTATAATTCAACAGCCACCACAGTCATGAATGCAGAATTTAGGTTTCCAAACAGTGATGCTGACACCAATAAATTGATAGATTTCTTTAACTGTAAATTAGAAAACCATGAACTTGGCCATATTTTTACATTAACGCACTATTTAAATTTGAATTTACTTTTTCTATCTTTCTGGTATTGAGTCCTCATGTAAACATTTACTGAATGTTGGTTGCGACATAATCAGTAGAAATGATGATTATTTTTTAGATCATCAGGCGTCGATTTACATCTCCGTGATGATGAAATAAGTGCTTTATTTAATTACGGTAAGCGAATTTTTGACATCTGCCTTTATTTTTCCAAAATAATACCTAAATCTTCGCTCTCAAAATGACAGCAAGTTAAGTATAATTGTAACACGAACTCATATTCCAATTCTTTTTCGGTAAAGGCTGTAAGACTGTGGAGTGCACTTCCATCTAAAATCCGTCAATCCCCTACTATATTTACCTTCAAAAATCGTGATCAAAACTACTACAGAACTATGTCTTAATTTATCATACGCATATATTCGCTATTACTCTCTTAAACTACCCATATTTGTACCCAATTAAGCATTTTTTCTTTTTTTTTTTTAATATTTATTTACTTAGCCTCCTGCCTACTTTCGTACTTCGTATAGTACATAAGAAATAAAAAAGTCTAGTTCTTTTTTTCAATTATTTTATCTAATATTCTTACTACTGGCAACATTGGTTAATAGCAATAGGAAAAAAAAAACAACAAGTTGCACCGATTTCGATCAATTTTGTTTTAATTGAAAGGTGTTGCGTGTCATGTGGTCCCATTTTAATTTAATTGAGATCTGACAAGTACTTTTAGAGTTATATCTAATAATGCGTATTTACGTGACTACTTTTTCGTCAACCTACGTTATATTATACCGCATAACTTTTTACTCGGTGTACCGATTTCGATGATTCTTACTTTAATCGAAAGCTAATACTTGTCTTGTAGTCTTGTTTAAATTAGATCGAAAACTGATAACAACTTTTTGAGTAATCTTTAATAGCGCGTATTTACTTGACTATTCTTTCGTCTTAATACGTTGTATTACTTGTCGATGTAATTGAAGTCGGTTTTTTTTCGTTTGCGAGCAAACACAATTATTTCACATTCCTTAGTCTATTGTATTGTTAATAAACTTACAAAAGCCTATTATTTTTCGTCGTTGTTAAAAAAAAATTTGCAGATGGAAGTCAAACGAAACAGTGTCATTACTTTGTATTTGGCTGGAAAATCGCAGTCAGTCATAGTTAATGAGCTAGGACATTTACATTTGAACAAAATGTTTGTGTATCGGACCATCGCGCGTTACAATGATACGGGTAGCATCAAAAAACGCCATGGAGGTGGACATCCAACAACAGCAACATCTTCAGAAATGGTTCGAAAGGTAAAGGCTAGAATTGAACGAAATCCACGACAAAGCGCAATTAAATTGGCGAAAAGTCTTAATGTATCTGCCCGGAGCATAGGACGCATATTGAAAAATAAACTTCAACTGAACCCCTACAAATTACAAAAAGTGCAAGACCTAACATTTGCACAAAAGGCAACTCGTCTAGAAAGAGCTAAGAACTTAAAGCACTTGCACGTTGGTGGCATGCTTGAAAATTTGGTATTTACCGATGAAAATTTTTTTACGGTTCAGAAATATGTGAACAAACAAAATGATCGCGTATAGTTAAAGTATAAATCAAATGACAATTTAGACCAACGAATTGCCTTGCAAAAGCAAGCACCAGCATCTGTGATGGTTTGGGCTGCGGTAACTGCCACGGGACGCTCACCTCTCGTTTTCATTGACCAGGGTGTAAAGATAAACCAGCAGATCTACCGTAAAAACATTTTAAACGATGCTTTGTTACCTTGGGCACGTAAACAATTTGGTAGAAATCATTGGACCTTTCAACAAGACTCGGCACCATCCCACAAAGCACGTGAAACCCAAATTTTTTACAAGAAAATGTTCCGAGCTTCATTTCTTCGCAACAATGGCCACCATATTCCCCGGACTTAAACCCAATGGATTTTTCTATATGGTCAATTCTAGAAGCCTAAGTGTCAACAAAAAAATATGTGACGGTCGACGCCTTAAAGATTGCTCTCCGACAAGAATGGAACAAAATACCAGCAGACCACATTCGTGCAGCGTGTGAAGCCTTCTCGGTCAGACTCAATGCTGTTATCCGCGCTAAAGGTATATTGAACAATAATTTCTTTATTATTTATTTTATATGTTTTCTTTTCGATACTAAAGTTTTAAAATAAATATGCTCATAATTAACAAAATTACAGCATTTTGTATTAGTAACACTTCGAGTGCCGAGCCCTGTATAATTTTTTTTAATGTTAAATGGTAACTAAAGTAATGAAATTCATCTCCCGCTTTCCAAAGCACAAAAGTAGATAATACTGCATAGTTATTGTGTTTTACTATATCTGTACTTTGTGAAGTACTTAAAAGATTCCTTTTTTTTTTCAGGGATATCCGAGGACCAAATTGAAGATTTGCTCAATGATTCGGAAATAAACTTCTCTGGGGATGATTCCGATGAAGATCCAGGGTACACACCACCAGATCTTATACAGCAAATTAACCATGAATCGAGTAGCAGCTCCGATGAATAACGATGATGGGTTAGAGATTTCAGCGGCTTCTCTAGCATTTTCTGTCAACTTAGAGATGATCCTTACCACTACAACATCACGAGTACGCACGAGGTCTACAATTAGTCATGCACGTGGGCGTGCAAGAGCGCGTACAGCCCGTCTCAGTAATCGTTCGTCACCATCACTTCGACGAAATATCAGCAAGTAAGAGCAGCAGGAAGACAACTGGGCACCAACATGTATGCACAGCAGCTGATAACCAGTGTGACCGTTTTTGGTATTTTCAGTACTAAATTGGTATATTTTAGGCTCTTAAGAATGAAGATAGCATATTTTTAGTATATTACTAAATATCGGTATCATATTGGTACAATTTCAACTTTCATGGTGTTTTTTTTTGGTATATTCACTTGGCAACACTGAAAAGGAAAATACATAAGTCAAGATCGTGTCTTAATTACGCTGTCTTTTTCACGCACTGAGTTCTTTGTAGCAATCTTTCTCTTTTACACACTGAATAAATGAAATGAATGAATGTTTATTTAGGGGATTCCTCTTATTAATGTTAAATTTGCTTGGTATGCTCTCTGGCCGAAGATTTTTGCCTCATTATTTTGTACATATTTGTGTTTCGATTACTTCGGTCGGTTTATGGCGATTTTTTCACTATGAAGCGCAAATAGGAACAAAAATATACGAGCTGAATGGTAACAAAACCCGCGATTCTCATCTTGGTTAACCAAAGATAAATATAGTGATATTAAATGTAACTGAAATGTTCACGATACACAAAAACAATAAATTGATGAAGAATACCGTCAAATTAAGTATGACCAAAATGTTCAAAAGTTGATGTGTGGTACTAGTACCAGTACAGTTAATTGTGAGCAATTTTGAAGCAAGGTTGGTAATATTTTTAAAAGTCAAAAAAATCTAAAATAAAAAAAACCTGTGTGGTTTTATGAAACCACGGTAAAAGTGAAACTTTTTTTACAAAGGCGGTCTTATCGCTGAAAGAGCGATCTCTTCCAAACAACCTTTTGGTATAGGACACGAATCAGAAACTGCAGTTAGGATGTCGATCACGATCACGATCAAATATCAATAGATAAAATGTGATAAAATATGATATTGATGCATCTAGATTATACAACATGGATGAAACTGGTATATTTACAACCACAAATAAGCCGCCTAAAGTGCTATCAACGAAAGGAAAGAAACAAGTGGGCATAATTGCCATTGCAGAATGTGGTCAATTAACTACTTTCATAGGTTGTTTAATGCCGCTGGTTCATTTCTCCCACCATTCTTAATTTTCGCCAGAAAAAATATGCAACTCAGACTACTTGATGCCA
This sequence comes from Melitaea athalia, assembly GCA_905220545.2. NCBI lineage: Eukaryota > Metazoa > Arthropoda > Insecta > Lepidoptera > Nymphalidae > Melitaea > Melitaea athalia. Next base: position 16,707,804 of record HG992189.1, on the reverse strand, counting down.
TGCCTCCCGGCACTCAAGGTAACTGTACTCCAAACAGTTGGACTTCAGGTGAGGTATTCTTTGATTGGATGCATTTTTTGTGGAACCTACCCCTGAGAAAAAAAAGCACTTCTATTATTGGATAACCACGAGAGCCATAAGTATTACCCAGCTTTAGATTACGCCAGCAAGAACAATGTTCAGTTCCTGGCAAGTGTGTTGCATAGGACAGGTTTAATTTGTTATTTGTTAAATTTTTCGAAAATAAGGTTTCTTTAAAAACACTGGAGTCGGATTCCTTTCCGTAAGCACCAATAACAACAAATATAAAATTGTAATCGCTATCTACTACCACCATTAAAACTATGGAGAAAATATGTTTGTATTTTAAAAACATGGAACCACTGTCTGCAGGCTTAATTATTCTTATGTGTTTACCGTCGACCACTCTTAAGCACAGCGGGAAGTCGGAAGATTCTTGAAATTCATTAGCAATTTTGTAGCCAGTCTTCTTTAGATGGTATTTTGATATATTCTATGCACAGTTCTGATTAAATGTGGTAACAAACTTCACGCACGATGCAACTTATGGTTTTTATTACAATTCTATAAGAGTAGTGTGGGTCTGTAAACGTATCGCCGGTTGCTAGGTACCTAAAATATATTTAAAAAATATATTATTTATATTTTTAGGGCAAGCGGTGATGAAGAAGGGGACCAATATGAAAGATAATTGGATGAAATGTAACAAAAAAATAATGAATTTAAATCTGGCTCCGGAGCAAAAAAAACAATGAAGAAAATACAATTATTATGTCGAAATGCTATTTAAAAAAAAAATAGTCGAACATCGTAATTTTTGTTGTAAAAAATTACATTATTTGTTTAATTATTGTAAAGGTGTAAATAATACCATGTTGTTTCTCTTCAATAGGCATTAATATTATTATCGTATACTAGTTTTTATTATACCTAATAGTTTATTAGTTTTTTTTTTAAATATTATTATATTAGTTTTCTTTATTATCATTCTCATTTCGTTCTCATATCTAATGCGCGGTGGTGAATCATGGTATTTTCTTTGTAAGGATTATATTGTTTGTTCATTATCTATTCTATTATTAGTGCAAATTTGTAAACTATTCTTAAATAACTTCGGTCGTATGTTCTACTCACTCTCCAGTATATTATCCGTTGTTCGGCTGTTTTGTCGGTGTTTTTATATACATATATCTATACTTATTGATATATATATACTTGTTCTTACTCTTATTTATTAACTTCCAGTGTATTAAGAATGGCACACTCTATGATGACCCGTAGGACCACCGCTAAAAACTTGGAGGATAAATTAAAGATTGCACTTAATGATCTTAAAACCTCACAAAATCTCTGCAAACAACTACTTAAAGAGAGAGAGGACTTTAAGGGAAAAATGGCTAAAAATATTCAAAGAAATTCCGATTTAAAAGCTGAACTCGTTGAACTACATAATAAGTATTTGGAGGTGGAGCTGCAGCGTGATCACCTGTACAAAGTGATGACCTCACTCAACCAATGTCACGATGAACATGAGACAGCTCTTAGTCGCATCAGAGAACTGGAAGTAAGTATCTACGAAGCCAGTATCTCTTCACCTGAGCAAGTTAATGCTGTGAAGTTGGTTGAGTGTGGTTCTGGTTCTAAGTTGAGCAATGAACCTATTGTTGCGGATGGTGTTGTTAGCGTTCAAAGTAATATGGCAATAATTAAATCACATAATAAATTAAAAAAATATATAAAAATAAGTAAATTTATCAAAAAAAGTAATAAAATAATTGGAAATATAAATAGATCTATTAAAATAAATAAATTAAAACAAGACTGTTTACATCTAAAGTCAAACTTAAATGACTATGTTGTACAATTAAAACAAAGCCAGCTGATGTATGACAGTGACACACAGAAACTGCAATGTGAAATAGATTTTTTAAAAAAGTCACTTAAGGAAATAACTGATATGTATGAGTCCTCTAAAGATCAAATTCAGGAACATATATTATCCACAAGTGATTCGTTGAAAATAATCACAAATAATAATAAGTACCTGGTTGACCGAGCCTAGCTCGGTATATCTTTTTTTTTTTGTTTGTTTTTTTCTCGGTATTTTTATATTTTACTTTTATTTAAATAAAAAATTAGGAATCAAATTAGAAAAAAAAGAAAAAATAATAGATTGGAGACGGATTTGAACCATGGTCTCATCGGTTGATTCAGCGACCGATGTTCCACTAAGCCATTAAAACTTATTTGGCATTTGCGAAATTAACTTTCCTATTCTAACGATATTTTAGCCATGTTTTTCATTGCCTAAAAACAGGGGTAAAACGACATTTTTTTTAAATGAATCCTAGCTAGATCAATTTTTCGCCCCCGAAATACCCTGCATACTAAATTTCACGAAAATCGTTGGAGCCAATTCCGAGATTCAGAAAATATATATATATACAAGAATTGCTCGTTTAATAGTATAAGATAAGATCTCACTAAAGAATTGTAATAGCAAAGTGTCTTTAAGATCTGATGACACAAAACTTAACCAAGCTAAAAATTCTTTGCGGGCTCGGTGTGACGCTGGCATACATATGCTAAATAATATTCTGGGAACAAACTGTAATAAAAGTAATAAAATAGTAATGGTGTCAGACAAGATAGGTCAGGGATTTGGCTCCTTGCTTAATAACAATGTAATGTAAATAATGTATTAAATTTCTGTTCACCTGGTGCAAGCTATGAATATCAAATAAAAAAAAATTAATTCAATGGAACTAGATGCAAATTCTGTTGTTATTTTACTACACGGTGACAGTTTGGCAATAAAAAAATCAGATTTAATAAAAGATATGGAACATTCAATACAGATACAAAACAAAAAAAAAATGTAAATTCATATTAAGTATTTTACCCTATTCATATGCATTGACAGATGAACAGAATAAGTACATATACACATTACATTCTTATTTGTATATATTCCAAATTTTAATTTGTCAAGTTCGTTCATAAGAGAGAATGCTATTCGGGGAGGATCACTAATATTGGTGCGTAATGATATACCTCATAAATCACGTAAAGATATTGTAGCACTCTCTGTCGAGCGAACTGTAGAGTTGTCTTGTGTGGAATTACAGCGTTACATACTTTGCGTATACCGGCCACCTGTAGGTGATTTAACATTATTTGAGACAATTATGGAAGACACTCTTAAAAAGTTGCTTAAAAGTTCTAAAAATGTTTTAGTGTGTGGTGATTTTAATGTCAACATGCTAAAGGACTCAACGATTAGAAGTAGATTGAACAGAACTAAATAGAACTGAGGTAGGGCACAGCAGGAAATTTCCTGCTCAAAATACGGAGCAGCCCAACTGGGGTAGTACCTCGACCTTACAGAAGACCACAGCTAAATAATACTGTTTTCAAGCAGTATTGTGTTTCTGTTGGTGAGTAAGGTGACCAGAGCTCCTGGGGGGGATTGGGGATAGGGTCGGCAACGCGCTTGCGACGCTTCTGGTGTTGCAGGCGTCTATAGGCTACGGTCTTACCATCAGGTGAGCCGTACGCTTGTTTGCCAACCTAGTTACATAAAAAAAAAAGATTAATTAACTTGTTTAACTCATTTAATTTAACACACAGATATTGTGAACCAACTCGAGTCACTAAGACATCTTCAACTTGTATAGATAACGTATTTAGCAATATTGAAATTTACAATAAATCTGTTACAACTATTTTAACTTCTGATCAAAAATTCTCTCTTGATGAGAAAATTAATATAAATTGTCGAAGAATTACTTGTAGACCAATAACGGTAAAGAAAACAAATTGTTTTAGGGATATTGTAGCGCATAAAATATGTAAAGTAGATATGATGGCACAGGATCCAGATGTAATTTATAATTCAGTTTTTAAATTAATATTAGATGAATTCTATAACATTTTCAAACTTAAAACTTTAGATATAAATGCTAACTTAAAATTTAGTGAATGGGCCTCTGAACGTATTTATAAGAGCAGAAATAGGTTGTACGAACTATATGGTATGAGGCAAATCAGGATACTAGATTTTTGAATTATGTAAAACAATATTCTAAAACTTTTATATCTGTTCGTATGGCTGCTAAATCAAGATATATTAAAAATAAAATTATCTGATGATAAAATTAAGTGCACATGGAATATAATTAATAGTATCTGTGGGAAACGTAGTAAGCAAAATATACCAATTGAATTAAATATAAATGGTTCTGTTGTAAGTGCCGATGACCAGTTGGCAAACGTCTTTGAAGCTTTTTTCGATAAAATACCCATTGACTTAACTTCGCATATTGAAAAATAAACTTCAACTGAAGCTCTACAAATTACAAAAAGTGCAAGACCTAACATTTGCACAAAAGGCAACTCGTCTAGAAAGAGCTAAGAACTTAAAGCACTTGCACGTTGGTGGCATGCTTGAAAATTTGGTATTTTCCGATGAAAATTTTTTTCGGTTCAGCAATATGTGAACAAACAAAATGATCGCGTATGGTTAAAGTGTAAATCAAATGACAATTTAGACTAACGAATTGCCTTGCGAAAGCAAGCACCAGCATCTGTGATGGTTTGGGCAGCGCTAACTGCCACGGGAAGCTCACCTCTCGTTTTCATTGACCAGGGCACGGGCGTAGCCAGGGGGAGGGTTTTGGGGGGGTTCAACCCCCCCAAAACCGTCGTCGTGTCGCATTCGGTAATCTTCGTGTAGTTTCATGCCGCGTCGTGCCGTTTCGTATCCCACGCGCACCGCGCACATGTCGCGTTCATTACCGAGACCGAGCGAGAGTAGTTAAGCAGATTGCAATTTACAGTGAACGACGACGTTATTTTGTTATTTTTGTGATTTGATTTTACCTATATACATTTAGAATTTTCACTTATAATAAGAGTAAGTAAATACTGTTGAATATAGAACAATAAAAACATTTAATTATCTGTTCACATCCAGTGTAATTTTAATTTTTATATCTGGCATTACTCTGTTGTCTACGTCCTGTGATGGCGACCTAAAGATGTATTGTTATTTAATTACCGTTCTACAGTTGCTTTGTTAATGTTAAGTTCACATAATTATTATACAGAATAGAGAAGCTAAAGAATATAACCGCCTATTATTTTCCCAAAACCCAATAGGTTATGGGCCCAGACACAAAACAGCAAAAGAGAAGAATAAAACCGGATGATAAATGATTATTTTTATACGGTATCCATTTTGGTTATACAGCGTTAGCGTGCTTGCAATATTAAAGAGGCACGACAGAAGATACAAGTTGCAACAAAGATTGCAATATAGAAGAAACACAGAAAGTTATAGAAGGATTATTTATATAGAAAAGAAAATGATTATATAGAAAGGAAACATGGCGGTTCCAAATATCAATTGTTTTAAAGTCGCGAGGTTTATACAGCATGATTACCACGAAACCTACCAAAGAAGAAAGCGAAAAAGATCAGAAAGCTCAAGAATTAATTGTAACGAGAGTGGAAGAAAATATTTTAACACTACTGACAAGTTGTGCAACAGCTTACGACATGTGGGAGAAACTGAATACTATCTACGAAGCGAAATCCAAGGTAGGAATCCATTTACTACAACAGAAGTTCTACAATCTAAAATATGAAGGACCTATGGCTAAATTTATAGCACAGATAGAAGAGCTATTACACCAATTAAAAACACACGGGGAAGAAATATCAGAAAATATGACTATTACTAAGATATTATTATGTCTACCACAAGAATATAAGCATTTCATCTCGGCATGGGAAAGTGTTCAGAGTTCGGAGCAAACCATAAAAAATCTGACAGCTCGATTATTGGTCGAAGAAGAGAGACTGCAAGTTAATGATAACAGAGGACAGACTACAGAGGCATTTGTGGCAAATAAGTCTAATAAATCCAGATACAGAAGAGATTTACCAAAGAAAGAGTTTCTTACAAATAGTGCGAGTGAAAGTGGTATTAAGTGTTATCATTGCGGTAAATTGGGCATTTTAAGAATCAGTGTAACTCTCGACAGTGTAATTATTGCGGTAAGAAAGGACATCTTTATAATGACTGTAAATTGCGGATAAATAAAGTTAAACAATGTAATAAGAGTAATAACAGTGTATCAAAAGCATATATGGCAAATTTAGATTTTAATGATAGTTGTTGGATATTAGATACAGGTGCAAGCGAACATAATCATGTGTAAAAATATTCAGTTATTTACAGAATATAGAGAGCTTCAGTGCAACAAATATGTAACAGTAGGAAATGGAAACAAGTTAATAGTAGAAGGTAAAGGTAAAGTTAAATTTTTAGCTTTTAACGGTAACAGTTTTGAAGAGTCAGTCTTACTTGAAGTGCTCTATGTTCCAGACCTAACAGTAAATTTATTTTCTGTTGTTTGCGCTATGGATAAAGGTTATGTTATGAAGTCAACAAAAAATGGTTGTCATTTAGTTAAGAATGGTGAGATTACTTGTACTGCTACTCGGGTTAATAACTTATACATTATGAATTTTAAATTTAATGACTCTGTAGCATTAACATCTTTGACAGAATGGCATGAACGTTTTGTACATCAAAATTATAATTTAGTAAAAGAAAGTTTAAATAGTTATAATATTAAATATGATGGAAATATAGAACAATGTATACCGTGTATAGAAGGAAAGCAGCATAGATTAACATTTAGTAAAAGTGATTATAGAGCAAGTTCTGTAGGTGAATTAATTCATATGGATTTATGTGGTCCTATGGAGAAGGAATCGTTAGGAGGTTCTAAATATTTTTTACTTCTTAAAAATGATTATAGTTCTTATAGATTTGTATATTTTCTAAAAAATAAATCTGAAACAGCTGACTTGATAGAAGATTTCATATTAACTTTTAGTAATGAGTCTAGGTCTACAATTAAAAGGTTTAGATCTGATAATGGTACCGAGTTTATTAATAGTAAATTTAAAAATTTATGTAAAAATAGAGGGATTATTTATGAAACTACAGTACCCTACACACCAGAACAGAATGGCAGAGCTGAACGAGAGATGAGGACTATCGTCGAAGCAGCGAGAACAATGTTACAGGCAAAGAGTCTCGGAAAGGAATTTTGGGCTGAGGCAGTAAGTACTGCAACCTACGTAATAAATAGGACTGGTAGGACAAAAGAGGCTGGCAAAACACCATTTGAATTGTTTTACAACAAACAGAAGTATGATATTACTTTATTAAAAACATTTGGAACAGAAGTGTATGTACATATACCAACTCAAAAACAATTAAAGTGGGATAGTAAAAGCATGAAAGGAATATTTGTTGGATATGGGATTAATACGAAAGGATATAGAATATGGCTAATAGACAACAAAGTTATAGGTACTTACAGGGATGTAATATTTATAACACAGAAGAAAGATGAACAGAATACATTGAAAAGAATAGAAGAAATTGAATAAGAAGACAGAAATGAAAAGAAAAACTATATCCAAAACAGTACAGAACCTGGAAACACAGAGGAGTGTTTTCAAGAAGACGGAAACCACGAATACAACACAGGAAGGGACACAAATATTCAAGAATATAGTACAGAAGTAAGGGATCAACATAGCAGCCATGAAACAGAAGATAGTTGTAATGATGGACAATCACACATAGATAAATCATGCTATACAGAAGAATACTTAAGTCAGAGCGGTCAGGAAGAATACCTTGATATAGATGATGAGTCATATATAAGTACAGACGATGATAACAACGATGATGAGGAAATTACAGAAGACAGGACAAAGAGAACAAGGTCACGTATTATAAAGGTACCAAGTTATTTAAAGGATTATTATACAGGATTTACAGCAGTGAATAACAGTGAGTTAAGTTATGAAGAGGCGATTAATAGTGAATATTCGGAGAAATGGAAAGAAGCTATACAGACAGAATTATAGGCATTACAGAAGAATAAAACATGGTTAGAGACATATTTACCAGAGGATAAGAAAGCGATAGACACCAAATGGGTTTTTAAAATAAAGAAGGAAAATGGACAAAATAAGTATAAAGCCAGACTTGTAGTGAGAGGGTTTCAACAACAAGACAGATTAGATCATAGTGAAATTTATGCTCCAGTAGCAAAATTACCAACACTAAGAATTTTATTGGCTATAGCTTGTAAATACAATTTAAATATATCACAGATGGATGTCAAGAATGCTTTTCTAAATGGAGAGATAGAAGAAGAGGTTTATTTAAAATTGCCAAAGGGTATAGAAGTGACGGACAAGAATAAAGTATTAAAATTGCAAAAAAGTCTATATGGACTAAAGAAGTCTCCAAAGAATTGGAATGACAGATTTAATAATTTTATGATCAAACAGGGTTTTGAAAGAAGCAAGGCAGATTATTGTTTATATTATAAAAATAATTTAAAGTTTTACTTATTGTTATATGTAGATGATCTTATAATTTTATGTGAGAAGAAAGAAGATATAGAAAGATTAAAATGTTTATTACAGAAAGAATTTGTTATGACAAACTTGGGAAATAATAACAAATTTACATACTTAGGTATTAATATAACAAAGTTGGATAATAAAATTACATTAGAACAAAAAGAGTATTTAAAAGATATTTTAAAATTATATAAAATGGAGAATTGTAATACAGTTGCTACACCAATAGAAAAAGGATTAGAACTACCAAGAAAACTATGTGAAAATAAAGAGTTAGAAAAGAAGTGTAGAGAGCTTGTAGGAAGATTAATGTACACTATGTTAGGAACAAGACCTGACATATGTTTTGCATTAAGTTATTTGAGTAGATTTCAAGTTTATGCAAGTTTAGAGTTATGGAAAGCATTAAAACGTATACTACGCTATATAAAGGGGACATTAAATTATAAATTAAATTATGAAGCTGGTCAAGATACACCATTAATAGGATATACAGATGCAGACTGGGCTGGAGACAAAGTTTGTAGAAAATCGACTTCAGGATATATAATGAAGGTTTACGGGTGTACTGTATCATGGTGTAGTTCAAAACAACAATGTATAGCGTTATCTTCGACAGAATCAGAATATATAGCATTAGGTAAAGGCATTGCAGAAGGATGTTGGGTTAGAAATTTATTAAAAGAAATAGGATTGAAGTGTAATAGTTTTATTATTTTTGTAGATAATCAGTCAGCTATATATGTACCCAAAAATCCAGAACAACATAGAAAACTTAAACACATAGATTTAAAATATCATTTTATAAGGGATAAGGTTAGAAAACAAATAGTAGTATTGAGATATATATGTACCGATAGACAGCTCGCAGATATTTTTACTAAGTGTTTAAATAGAGAAAAGTTTAAGAAGTTTTGTATTGATTTGAATTTGTTAATAAAATAAGTCTTATTTTAGTTTGTAATGTCAGTAAAAGAATAATATTAATAGGTATTTTTATATAGAAGTATTTATAGTATAGAAGTAGAGTCGATGAGTTTATTGTATGTTTTTATTGAGGAAGGGTGTTGAATATAGAACAATAAAAACATTTAATTATCTGTTCACATCCAGTGTAATTTTAATTTTTGTATCTGGCATTACTCTGTTGTCTACGTCCTGTGATGGCGACCTAAAGATGTATTGTTATTTAATTGCCGTTCTACAGTTGCTTTGTTAATGTTAAGTTCACATAATTATTATACAGAATAGAGAAGCTAAAGAATATAACCGCCTACTATTTTCCCAAAACCCAATAAATACTAATAAGATTTAACTCTAAACATGCAATGTTGAGAAATAATTCTCACTTAAATACCACTGCAGCGGTGGCGTCATGTGATGGGTCGCCCACTTCCCTGTAATATGGTTGAAGAGGACGGCGCGGCGCTGTCACATGCGTCAACTTGTGAACAGGTGCCGCTGTGGTGTCTGGTCAGCTCCAATGTCGTGTTCTCTTTAATTGCATAAAATTGTATGAATTTCCTTTTTTTAATAAATAAGGAATCAGCAGATTTCCACATCGATCGGTCCTGCGCTGCCTGCGTCCAGTGGGGTATAGTGTAGTATTTTTATTATCATTTTAGGTTACGAGAAAATGGAGAAAAACAAAAGAAAAGGCGATAAGCTTAAAGGTATGGAGTATTGGAATAAGTGGTGTGGTCAAGTGGCTACCCGTAAAGAAGATAATTTGGGACCAACAACTAGTTTGCATGCCGACAGTAAAATTGTGATGGCAAGCGAGCCTTCGACTTTGTTTGCAGTATCCAATGTAGAAACCGAGTCGGTGGGGGCGCTGGTGCCTTGTGTCATGCCTACCACTACCGAGCCTACATTTAGCCTGGAACCGACCAGCAGCACCACTAGCTCACCTGTTACGTCATCTTTTTATTCTGCTAAATTGGATGATGGTTTTTATGCGAATCAAGACAAAATCGAGGATGAATATCTAAAAGCCCAAATTTTAAAAGAGCCTTGGACTCCACCTAAAGATTATAAGTTTCCCATTTCTACAAAACGAAATTTGCGCTTTCAAATGAAATGGATTGAAAGATTCCCGTGGTTGTCATATTCAGAATATAAAAGTGGAGCATACTGTAGAATTTGCGTCGTAATGAGACGTTCACTTGATGAAGGTAAAGGAGGCCATCAGCGGGTAGGCCAGCTTGTAACCGACCCTTTTTGCAAGTGGAAAAATGCACTAGAAATATTTGAAACTCATGCAAAGTCGGGATATCACAAACGAAATTCGGAACTCACAGATAACTTCCTAAAAGTTATGTCTTCTCAGGCTTTTTCAGTCGATGAGCAGTTGTCTTCTGAAAGAAAGAGACAGCAACAGGAAAACCGAAAGAAACTAATTCCTATCGTAAAAGGAATAATTTTTTGCGGCAAACAAGGTATACCTTTAAGAGGTAAAACTGATTCGGGACGGATCAATATTACACCAGAGTCTGAACAACCAGTTCAGAATGATGGTAATTTTCGAGCACTGATGCGGTACGCAGCAGAATCTGGGGATAAAGATCTTTCTGAGCATTTGGTCACTTCTCAAAAGAATGCCCTTTACACGAGCCCTCAAATCCAAAATGAAATAATTGATATCTGTGGTGAAATTATTCAACATAAGATCATCGGTGAAGTAAAGGAAGCTAAATTTTTTGCGATTCTCGCTGATGAGACGACTGATATTGCGCGCATAGAGCAAGTTTCGCTTTGCCTACGATATATTGATTTAAAAGATGTTAAACAACATAAAGTTAAGGAGATGTTCTTAGAGTATATTCCAACTGTTGACGTGACAGGATCCGGTCTTGCAAGTCTCATTATTACAGCTCTGAAAAAGCATGGACTTCAATGTTTTCATGTGGTTGGTCAAGGTTACGATGGGGCTGCAGCCATGAGTCGGTATTTGCACGGTGCCCAAGCGTATATTCGTCAAGAATGTCCTCTTGCTCTTTATGTACACTGTAGTGCACACTCTCTCAATCTTGCTATTGCTGACTCATGTTCACTAGCAGATGTGCGAAATTGCACCGGGATCGTGCAGTCTGTTGGTTCCTACTTTAGACATTCGGCTCAACGCACTGCCGTTCTGAAGGAAAAAATTCGGGAGCTATTACCGGTTGACCATCAAAAAAGCCTGCTTGCAATGTGCGAAACACGGTGGGTTCATAAACATGAAGCCATTATAAGATCACGGAAATTTATTCAGCGATTGTGCATGCTCTCGAAGAACTTCAATCTACCCACAATAAAGAAACATCGCAGCAAGCAGTCCAAATGCTAAACACACTTCGATCTTCGAATTTCGTTATGTGCCTAGTGATTCTTCAAAAAGTCATTTGCTATACATTGTCGCTATCAAAGCAACTGCAAGCAATTAACACAGACCTCATAACAGCATTCAGCCACGTGGATAATGTTATTAATGCTTTGCAACTTTTGAGAGATAAAGTTGACGAAGAGTACCCCCATCTCTATGAGAAAGTAAAGATGCTAATAGAAGAAAATGGTGGTATACTGCTTATGCCACGTATCGTCGGGAGGCAGTTAAATCGCTCTAACATTATACATAACATTACACATATTACAAAATAAATTTATTCATCCCTTTTCTCGACCATACAATTCAACAATTAATTGAGAGATTTACAAAACACCGTAAAGTAGTATCGCCACTGTCTGGTGTGTTACCCTCAAATTTTGCGAACGGTTGTGAAATTGAAGAGGCATTTTGTATGTATTCGGAAGAGCTGCCTGAAAAAAGTACATCTGTCGTCAAAGCAGAACTTGAAGTGTGGAAAGCAGCTATGACTCTCACCTCCCCTACTCCAAAATCAGCTTTGGAATGCTTAGATAAGTGCGACCAAAAACTCTATCCAAATATTTACACATTGTTGCAAATACTGGCTACGTTACCTGTTTCCACTGCTACCCCAGAAAGGTCTTTTTCAAATCTAAGAAGGCTTAAAAACTACTTGCGGAACACAACGGGTGAAAACAGACTGAATGGCTTGGCTCTCATGAACATTCACTATGGGATAGAAATTGATGCGAATGAAGTAGTGGATATATTTAAAAAGAAGAACAGAAGATTAATTCTATAACGTGTACCTAGGTATAACTGAACGTATTTTTTTTATTTAGCCTATATTGTCCCCCTGCTTGAAAAAGGTCTTCGATGATTCCTTCCATTCCAGAAGTTTTCTCTGAATCTGTTTATTACATACTAGCTTCTGCGCGCGACTTCGTCGGCGTGGACTCCGCTCCTATTGGTCTTAGCGTGATGATATATAGCCTATAGCCTTCCTCGATAAATGGGCTATCTAACACCGAAAGAATTTTTCAAATCGGACCAGTAGATCCTGAGATTAGCGCGTTCAAACAAACAAACAAACAAACAAACAAACTCTTCAGCTTTATTATATTAGTATAGATTTAATATTGTTCTTATGAATAAACGGCTATTTTATGTACTTTTATTCGTTTTATTTTCTTGAACCCCCCCCCCCCCCCCCCGATACTAAAACCTGGCTACGCCCGTGGACCAGGGTGTAAAGATTAACCAGCAGATCTACCGTAACAACATTTTAAACGATGCTTTGTTACCTTGGGCACGTAAACAATTTGGTAGAAATCATTGGACCTTTCAACAAGACTCCGCACCATCCCACAAAGCACGTGAAACCCAAATTTTTTACAAGAAAATGTTCCAAGCTTTATTTCTTCGCAACAATGGCCACCATATTCCCCGGACTTAAACCCAATGGATTTTTTCTATATGGTCAATTCTAGAAGCCAAAGTGTCAACAAAAAAATATGTGACGGTCGACGCCTTAAAGATTGCTCTCCGCCGAGAATGGAACAAAATACCAGCAGACCACATTCGTGCAGCGTGTGAAGCCTTCTCGGTCAGACTCGATGCTGTTATCCGAGCTAAAGGTGGTCATATTGAACAATAATTTCTTTTTTATTTATTTTATGTTATCTTTTTGATACTAAAGTTTTAAAATAAATATGCTCATAATTAACAAAATTACAGCATTTTGTATTAGTAACGCTTCGAGTGCCGAACCCTGTATATCATGCAGTGGCATCTGGTATTTGCAGTGAAGACATTGCTAACAAACAGCCGGGCAATATGTCTCATTCTCGTTGGCTTACCACTGCGAACCGCATATTACGACTTTACGTAGGAACGAATGAACCATCTCCACAATTACGAGTAATTAGTTCATTACATAATGAAAGTATACGCTCCCATATGGTTTCAGATCAAATGTCATTCTTATTGTGAAATGTGGCCCAAACATCTTTTCGACTTGATGCAGTACTCGAGATGTTTATCAGAGGAAGTTAGGTCAGTCGTAGATCCCGTGATCCAACGAAATGCATTCTTTGCTCACCCCGAAAATCTTTTATTAGCCATGATAACAGATGACAGAGAATTTGTGAGGGAATTGGCCCTGAGGCGTATAATTAAAGCGCGAAAAGAATTGCCCAGTAAAATAAGAATATTCAAAATACCGCAATTAAACTTCAGTGCGAGCGATTACATTGAAATGATTCATTGGAGAGTTATTAGTGACCTCACCTCCTAGGTTTCACAGGATTTCAGACTCAACTTTGCTGCAAATGTTGCGTAATAAAACTACTATAAGTTTAGAATTTTTAAAATTTCTCTGTCACTCTTAAGCTGTTGAGCGATGTGTGAAGCTAGTCACTGAAGCTTCTATGAAACAGTAGCAGGAGAAAAGGCGCACGATGGTCTTATCCGTACAAAAATTCAGTCTAGATCTCTAACGCCATGCTTTGATTATAAGGCCGAATTCAGATGCTAAAATGGAAGATTTCTCTCTGATTGACATATATTTTTTACCACAATATGTCAGTTAAAATGTGACTGTATGTTATAAATATTGATAAGCAATCCACTACCACTACAGCCTATCACAGTCCACTGTTGGACATAAGCCTCCACAAGTTCGCGCCCGGTTTATGACGCGAACTCATGTGTTTTGCCCAGTCACCACGCTGGGCAGGCGGGTAGGTGACCGCAGGGCTGGCTTTGTCGCACCGAAGACGGCCTGGCTTTGGCCTGTGTATTTCAAAGCCATCATGAAAAAAAAACTAATTTCTACATTTCATTGTTCTTATCATTCTGCAACTTTTGAGAACTACCCATCAGCAAAAAAAAACAAAAAAAAAATTTTCATGCAAATCAGCATGGTAGAGAGCTCTTTTAGAGATAAGTTCGCCCTTGCCAACATTTTTTATACACATGTTGTATAATTTGTATTTTAATGTGCAATAAATAATGAATGCAATAAAGAAAGAATGAAATCTATGGAAACATTTTCCTTGCTACAGTCACACCCTAAATTAAGGGGTCAACGACATTCTGAATAAAGCTGACGTAGCAGAGCTACTTTCTAAAATAAAAGGTATAGTACGGCATTTCAAACAGAGCAATGTCGCTTGGTAAAATTGAAAAGTACCAAGAACAAGCAGGTACTACACCGAAACGGCTAGTTCAAGATCTTCCAACGACGTAGAATTCCACTTATTATATGCTCCAATGATGTGTGGAACTCAAAGAACCACTTAACAGTGCAATGGTCAACCTTGGGACAGACGCCATATCAGGATACGAGTGATGTATAATCCGAGAATTGTGTGTCATTTTACATCCGTGTGAGGAAGTGACACGGGAATTGAGTGGACAAAAGTTCATAACAGGCAGCCTAGTAATTCCTATCACTATAGGACTAATTAAAGCCCTGGATAATATGAACATACTTTGGTCCTTTAGTGGAAAGTTTGCGGCAGGGTTTAATTGGAAACATTAAAAGAAGGTTTTTAAACTGAAACCATAGTAAAATTTTGGGAATTGTTTGTTTCTGGATCCCCGGTTAAACTTCGATGAGGCTTTTTACTTCGATGATTAAATGCAGAAGCAACAAAACGGCGAATCGTTTCTATGGTAGCAGCACAGATTTACCAGAGTACGGCTACACAACGCAAAGTACTTACAACTTTGGAACCTGCAACATCAGTTAGCCACACGACATCCATATGACAAGATTTTGATATAAAAATACGAGGGACACAGCCGGAAGATACAGCTCAATCCCGTGCCATTGACGGAATGTCGTTAAAATGGTGGAGAGATCATAAAACAGTTTACCCTACACTGTACAAATTAGCCAACAAACATTTAAATGCGATGGCGTCGTCCGTTTCCTGCGAATGGGTATTTTCAGCTGCAGGGAATATTCTTAATGAAAGGCGAACTCGTTTAGGTGTTAGAAAGTTGCAGCAACAAATGTTTTTGCAACAAAATATGTAAATATAAGTTAGTTAAATGTAACCCCGCTGGATCCAAATTTTTATATGATGATAAAAATATTTAGAATTTCCTCATGTGTGGGTAACACAAAAATAAAAATAATACGAATTAGTTAAATCTATTTTTTTTTTCTTAATTTTTTTTTTCTCTGTAAATAAATAAATAAATAGTAATGTACATAATATAATACAATTACTTACTATACAATTGAACACTTCTAAATGCGCCAGTTGGAGTAATAAATGATGCTATAAGTAATTATTACATTACATATTAACTGACAGTCCTAAGCCTGTAATAAAACATAATTGTTTGCTCACAATCGAAAAAAAACCGACTTCAATTAATATGTAGATCAGTAATACAACGTAAATAGACGAAAAAATAATCAAGTTAATACGCGTAATCAAAGTTTACTCAAAAAGTGCACAGCTAATCTCGATAAAATTTAAATAAGACTACATGATAAGTATCAGCCCTCGATTAAATAAAGAATGATCGAAATCAGTAAACCCAGTAAAAAGTTATGAGGTATAATACAATGTAAGTCCACGAAAAAATAGTCAAGCAAGTACGCATTGTTAGATATAACTCAAAAACTACCTGTCCGATCTCGATAACATTTAAATGGGACAAATTAGCACGCACCAGCTACCATTTAAAAAAAAAGAATCATCGAAATCGGTCCACCCAGTGAAGTTCTGAGGTAACTAACATTAAAAAAAATATATAATCGAATTGAAAACCTCCTCCTTTTTTGGAAGTCGGTTGATGAAGGGAATTGTTCAGTTTGTAATTTACAAGAACAAAATAATCTGCATAAACTTAAATAACAAGCTGTTATTTTATAACAGGTATGGATATCTGTTATTTTTCCATAACAGTAACAAATATAACAGGTAACAATATGTTTCACTTGTTATAAGTTATAACCCACGTCTAAAAGAGGTAAAGTTAAAAGTTTCTAACTTTGTTTGTTTGTAGGAGGTAATCTTCGCAAATACTGATCCGATCATGAAAATTCTTTCACTAATTGAAAGTTACACTATTCAGGAGTGACATAGGCTATATTTTATTGTTATTAAACAAAAAAATCAGTGAAAAATAATAGTATATGTAAATCAAGTCGGAGAAATGCGAGCGGGATGAAAACTTTACTATATATTTGCATCACAAAAATAATTAACGCCTAACGAAGTGGGCACAGGTCGGCTACTATTTTATAAAGCTGTTAAATGTCTAGAAGGCAACTGCATAACAATTTTAGACATTTATGGGATTATGGTTAGTCTTAGAGATAACATTGTTAACATAATTGAAAATTTAAATCTGCGAAAACTTAATGTAAATATCGATGATCTTTATGGAGAAATTACTTTACATTAATATTATATATGTACTTCTAAGGGTTTTGCAGAACTATCAGCTGCACAAAAATGGCAGCAAGTATTTAATAAGGGTGATGACAATTTAATAAACTTGTATAAAGTAATTTCATTCTTATTACCTATTCCCAATACGTCAGCATTCAAAGATTTTTTGCTGTGATGAACGAAACAAAGCATCTCTGAGTTACTTTTTTAATTTAAATATAGACTGTAAAGATGTGGTGTGGGCTGCTGTGTGGTTGCGGTAGTAAAGAATATAGCCACCCCCTCTCTTCCCTTGGTGTCTTAAGAGGCGGCTAAGGGATAACACAGTTCCACTACCACCTTGGAACTTAAAAGCCGACCGATGGCGGGATAACCATCCAACTGCTAGCTTTGAAATACACATGCCGAAGACGGGCAGCACCGTCTTCGGTACAACAAAGCCAGCCCTGCGGTCACCAACCTGCCTGCCCAGCATGGTGACTATGGGCGAAACACATGAACCAAAAATGGCGCGAACTTGTGGAGACCTATGTCCAGCAGTGGACTGCGATAAGCTGAAGTGTGTGTAAAGATGTTGTGCAATTGTTTAGTTGAGATACTAATTTGATACAAGCTGCAAAAAGCAATAAAAAATATGTTTTCAAATTTAATAAAAAATAAAAATAAATTGTACTTTATGTTGATACTATGTACTTTTTTTTCTTACCTATAATACCCAATGTACTTTAATTGACAAAAAAAAGGTGGCAACCCTAGTTGCGAACCGACTACCGGTTTATTTCAATACTGTATTACCGATATGATTCCGTTACCGAATGATTCCCTTATCATTATTTTGATTTGATAAGTACCGTTTTATAAAGGTTAATAACCCATACCGGAATATCCCTGCCTATATGTTTACAGGCTAAATACGAAAGAAACCACCAAAGACCTCCATTACCTCTTACAGTTACCCCTACTAAACCGATGCAACATCTATTTATGGATTTATATTCCACAGGAGGTGCTACGTTTCTAACAATAATCGACAATTTTTCAAAATATGCTCAGGCAGTCCCATTAAACGGCACCAGTAGTGTACATATAGCTGAAGCTTTATTTGACATTTTCTCAATATTAGGAACCGGACTCGGACAGTATATTTGACAACAAAGTAAAAAAGAAATGTGCTCATTACATGATTTAAGATTCATTTTACCATTTCATATAACCCTAATTCGAATTCACCAATAAAACGTTTACACTCTACTATAGGAGAAATAATAAGAATTCAAAAGAATTACTAACATAGAAGACCCAATTCAACTGCATAATTATTGAATTATTGCATATATTAATATTATTAAATTGAATTATTTAATTCATTCAACCACAAACTATACCTCTCACGAGTTACTTTTTGGACATACTGCATTCAGAAACCCTTTAGGACAGCATTACCTTAAGCAATTTTATCAGGACTATGTTATCAAGCATTGAAAGAACTCTGAAGCTGTCCGGCAATGTGTTGCAGCACACGTCTAAGAATAAAGAACACGTAATAGCAAAGTGTAACCAGGCAGCAGAAGAAATAACTTTCAAGGTAGGTGAAATAGTATAAAAGCTTATTACTAAAACGGCTAGAAATGATAAAACTAAACCAGTATTTAAAGGTTCGTGTAAGATCGTTCATCTACATCCTAATAATATATCAGAAATAATAGGTAATCACCCTAACTCTAAATCCATAAGAGTACATTTCAAACTTCTACGACAACCTCATCTTCTTCCAGGACCATCTTCTTCGGATCCCTCTGGTTCCAAGCAAAATCTGACATAGCTTAATAACAATTAACATAACCTATTGATAATACTAATGTAATCCTTATACTTAGACAAGGGCGTATCCTTAAGCAAATTGATTCATTTAACCTCGCTTGCACTTAAAATGTTACTTATTTACATTTGATCAATTGATTAATTGATGTCAATTTTCCATTGAAGTGTTGCAAAACATGTGCAAAACTGCAAAACCCTCGGGCAAAACCATTTACCATAGACAAACGTAGTGGTTTTTGGTTTTAAACTCTTTGCCATAGACTCTATCAGTCTATCTAATCTATGGCATAGAGCACAATCAGGGCACAGATCATACCTACCCCACCCCAGCCTGCAAAATATTTAAATAGGGTATTCCACGATGCTTGAAAAAGTACTTCAAAATGTTGATTTTCTAATAAAAAGCCACAAAAAAATATATTTCGGCAAAATAAACACGCTTTCATGCCATAAAATTAAATTAAATTTTAAACCTTTTTTATTACCGCGAAAACGCTACAGCCATTTTGGTGACGTAATATGGGCAATAACAAAAGTGTAAGAGAGTAACATAACCTAACAATTACTATGACAGCAATCAACAAATTAGTAATGAATGCATATTATTTCAGTTGGAACAAGATATGAAGAGTTATTATACGAAAGAACCAAAACTATTTCTCCTTGAAGTTAAAATTGATAGATATTAGATAAGATATGGACCCCAGCTGTTGACAGCACTGACAGAACTTTGTTATTGCCCGTATGACGTCACACCAAGGCGGCTCGTGTTTTAGGTCACGTGATATACAGATTAAAATATACGACTTTTAATTTCAATATAATAAATCAATAATGTGCTTTTATGATTCCAAATCAGAATATTTAGGTGTATTTCAATATAAATTTTAATTTTTATCAAATTTTATAATTTATTTTTCACTACGGAAAGTACCCTATTCACAGTGGCGCGGGCGCTAGTGTATGTAAGTGAATAAATCTATGGGGTTGCATTTTTTTACTATGAAGACGTCATTCTTCTCGTTCTCTCGGTAGAGAGTAGTATATTCTTTTCGGTAGAGAGTAGTATATTCTTCTCGGTAGAGAGTAGTACAGTTGAATCCGTTTATAATGACATCGAAAGGAATTGACAAACACGTCATAATAAGCGGACGTCATACTAAGCGTTTTGTGAAAAAAAAAAACGTGTGTCAGCCCTGACGCACGACTGGAGTTTACTTCTTCAGATCGACTGTCTAAATATGCACAAAAAAGTTTGATTCTCCATTTTCTAATCTGCATATTATTTGCACCTTTCTCCTCAATCGTAAATGCGTTACGGCGATGAGATGACATTTTTTTCACAGTATGTACAATGAAAAACACAAACGACAAACGAAAAACAATGCGTGACCTTCAAGCATCAATTACTCACTGAGAAGACCAATAAATTACTTGGACCAAACTGAGACTCAAAACAAAAACGAGCCACACGTGTCTTGCACTTGGCGACGCGTTAGGCAAGTCGAACGTCGTCGGGAATCAATGGAGGTGTAAAGAATCATGTCGGTCATTATAACCGGACATCATTTCGTAAAAATGGGTCATAATAAGCGACATGTGACTATAAGGGAAGTCATTATATCCGACTTTTTTATAAAGAATTTTATATGAAAACCAAACTTCGTAGTGTAATTACGTCATAATAACCGGTTGGTCAATATAGGCGGAGTCATAATAAACGGATTCTACTGTATATTCTTTTCGGTAGAGAGTAGTATATTCTTTGCTTTGTGGCTTCGTGCAGTAAACAACTAATTCAATTATTCAACTAAACAAAAACAATGGCTTATGGCGCTAGGAGTTAGGACGCTGTTGATAAAATATCGAAATATCGATATTTATTAGTAATACTCTTTTTTGGACAATATTTCGATATTGAAATGTAAATATCGACACTCGATATTATTTTTAAAATAAGTTTTTATTGAAGTTATACTTTTTTTGGCGCGTTAGGGAAAAATGATGAGAGTAAATTTTCACGATGCACGTTAAAACCGTCACGAAAAAAAATGACGCGTGAAGATAGCTAGCCAATGAAGTATAACTTCTTACCTGCGTACATACTACATATAATGGCTGATTTACACGGAGGCAGTGACAGCCTGACAGGTCAGCACTGACTCCGTAGGAACTGCCGGCAGTCACTGAAACGTAGTGGTTATATACTCTTTGGTCACTGACTCCGTGTAAATCAGCCATTACGCGTGATATTACCCGAACATGAAATATGGCATCACACATTACTCGACGAAATGAAGCATCACACATCACACTTGACATTACGCGATCAGTCGGTCGGAATGTCGGATTTCTTATCTGTTTGCTCTTTATAGTGTCTAACCTCTGTGTGTCTAACTCATGGACATAGTAACTAAGGACAGAGCACTCGCAGCTGAAAAACGAGCCGACAGAGATAGTTAGTACGGAGGCCTTGTGTCCCTTTCTAATAGGGTGACATTAAGATTTGGAAACTTGAAAAATCTGACACCAGTATTGACGACTATTATTATATTATTAGATTTATTTATAATGAATAAATAATAAATATTATATTATTATATTTATTATTTGTTTTCATGTGTGTCAATATACAGACATTTGCACAAGGGATGGATTACAAAATCAATACATATAATAAAAATGTAACAGATCGCTTTCTGTATGAATGGAAATGGAAGATATATAGAAAAAATATTATTGGGACCTTTATCAACGCAAATAGCACTCAAAACAATGATTGTTAGAATTTTTGTCTGTTTCAGAAATGTGTTTGTCTGTCATCTCAGAAACGGCTGATCCAATTTAGGTGTAGTTTTCACTAATATATTGTGCTAGGCTGCACTTAACATTTAGTGTTTGTTTTATGTCAATCGGTTCATAAATAAAAAGTTATGCCAATTTAAAGAATCACGTTGAACATGTAAATAACCAAACGACGGTGCGTATAATCCAAAATAAACCAAAACATGTATTGAAAAAATGCTGTCCAAAGTCACTATTCCACGCGGACGAAGTCGCGGGCACAGCTAGTAAACAATACAAATAGTACGAGTTATTTATTTATTAATCTTAGACCTTAATGCTATATTTGTTACAGTTGGCAAGTAAATACAGTCCAAATAATGTCATTACAATTATTTTAAATTTAATATTTTATTTTTATTTGAACAACAAATAGTATTTATAACACAAACATTTCTTTAATATCAATAAAAGTGAATAAAGTGACGCATGGTCACCATAGTTGTAGATGGAAATTTGTTTATACGAAAATGAACACTAACACAAGGTGTTAAGCATTATATTCAGTTTTATTACAGTCTTAAACAATGTCCACTGTGATGTTTACGAGAGTTACCGTAAGAAAAAAAAGAAATAGGCAAAATAATAATTTATGTTTTCTTTTTATTTAAGAATAAATTTAAAGAAATTAATTTTAATTATGATTTGCTGACTTACATTTGGTAAAATAACATTAAAATACAATTGTTTCAATGGAGTTTTAGGTCAGCCATAATTTTTGATCAGAAACATTTTTATGCTGGCAATATGAAAGAACGAGACACAAGGCCTCCGTTGTGACTATCTCTCTCGGCTCGTTTTTGCATTTGTATAATGCGCAACCGAATATAATACTTAAGTCGTTGGACTAGTGTTCATTTTCGTAAATATATATTTTCAGAGTACTCTGTCCTGTTAGGTAGGTATTACGTCCATGGTCTAACTTCACTTTACTGAGTGAGACACGGCGATGCGCGACACAAATTATTTTCACCACACGGGAACCGAAACTAAACGGGTAAAATTGCGGATCACAGCTAGTATTAATTAACTTGTCCATGTGTATTGGTTGTCCTAAGCCTGGAATAAAAAAATTCCAATTTTCCTTGGGGTTAATTATGTATGAAAGGAAATCAACTTTTTTTACAAATCAAAGCTAATTTTAAAACAAACTAGAAAATCAAAACCAAAAAAAATTATGAATTTTTAGCTAGTTTCCAACTCATTTATAATTTTTTTTAATGCTAAAGTGACTAGCTGTTTCGTCTACTACGTAGTACACCGAACAGTACATTTAAACATACTAAGTACAAAATCTCATGTTATAATGTTTAGTGTGATGAAAATTACGTGATATAGGAAATTTCTTAAGAAATAACCTACTCCGAGCAGTACACATCTCGGGTAATGTTCGGTGTGAATGGTGTGATGCCATATTACTCAGCACGAAATGTAATGTATAAATGTAATATTACATTACATTTCAGTGCACTGTTTTGCGCATGTCTATATATATATATTGATTGACAGCGAAAGTATTTATTTTTGGTGTTGCCAGACACATGATTAATGTTAGTTCCTCAAACATTAATGTCACGACTAAACAACTGGAATACTATATAATATACTGACAAACTATAACTATACTTTTCCCAGAAAATTTCTATAAGATTATTAGTTAATTTTCATTGGATCTTTTCAAAGTCAAGGTTGACTCGAAATATAACTTGTCTATCTTTACTAAACCTGTCATGTGGCTGTGTGCTTTTAACGTATTACCTAATGTTGTTGTAATAAATTTATTATTTACTAGCTGCCCATTGCTCGAGCTTGCCACTTGCTCGAGTACAGTTTGAAACAGCTCCACTTTCCTTAATTGTTTTGTTAAATAAATTATATAAATAGTTTGAACAAATTTAACGTTTGTGTTCCACTAAGCGACCGTAACGACCGCATCACTTTTTCTATCGTTCCACCTAAACGGAACGCACTGATTACTTCCTGATAAAAAAAGTGGAGCTATTCGAAACTGTACTTGAGCAATTATAGATGCAACTTGAGCAATTTTTTAACACTTTGAGCATTTTAAAATATTGTATTCATCAAAAGACATTTGAAAGTATTGATAAATGAATTTTTTTTCAACGACTTTATTTATTTTTAATTAAATAATGTTACGTGTTAGGGTTCGAAGGATTTGGAGAGAAAGACCTGCTGACTCTTTTAGAGACGTTATTCACTAGCACTAGGTTCGACACAAAGCACTAGGTACAAACACTGGGTACAAACACTAAGTACTAAGTACAAATACTAAGTACTAAGTACAAACACTAAGCACTAGGTACACTCACTAAGCACTAGGTACACTCACTAAGCACTAACGATGTCCGAGGTCGTAGCCAAAATCGTAGGTTTGCGCTGGTATCACTCTTGATCACTAGTCTTCACTTCGAAGTCACTTCGTCGTTAGCTCAAACTAAACTGAACTCGCTCGGCCACCCGCGGCCTATTTATACCGGCAGAGCCTACTCCCAGACCATTCTGGAATGTTCGCGCATGCACTCGGTACTCGAGACTATTCCTCTATGCAGCTCCTCTAGCGCCATCTAGTATTGAGTAGATGTTTCACGTTGTCTTTGTAACAAAGTGGTGGTATGTACAGCACACAAAGTGGTTCCCCCGCTCCAATACTAGATGGCGCAAGCTCCTTTACTTTGCGT
Organism: Melitaea athalia; assembly: GCA_905220545.2. Classification (NCBI taxonomy): domain Eukaryota; kingdom Metazoa; phylum Arthropoda; class Insecta; order Lepidoptera; family Nymphalidae; genus Melitaea; species Melitaea athalia. Next base: position 16,683,196 of record HG992189.1, on the reverse strand, counting down.
TTTCGCAACAATAATTTAAGGTGAGCAATTTTAAAGGACAACGTAGTTGAATTGAGCAATTGAAAATCTATCGATTAGTATTTTTTTATTACAATAGGGTACTTTCCGTAGTGAAAAATAAATTATAAAATTTGATAAAAATTAAAATTTATATTGAAATACACCTAAATATTCTGATTTGGAATCATAAAAGCACATTATTGATTTATTATATTGAAATTAAGTCGTATATTTTAATCTGTATATCACGTGACCTAAAACACGAGCCGCCTTGGTGTGACGTCATACGGGCAATAACAAAGTTCTGTCAGTGCTGTCAACAGCTGGGGTCCATATCTAATATCTATCAATTTTAACTTCAAGGAGAAATAGTTGTGTTCTTTCGTATAATAACTCTTCATATCTTGTTCCAACTGAAATAATATGCATTCATTACTAATTTGTTGATTGCTGTCATAGTAATTGTAGGTTATGTTACTCTCTTACACTTTTGTTATTGCCCATATTACGTCACCAAAATGGCTGTAGCGTTTTCGCGGTAATAAAAAAGGTTTAAAATTTAATTTAATTTTATGGCATGAAAGCGTGTTTATTTTGCCGAAATATTTTTTTTTTGTGGCTTTTTATTAGAAAATCAACATTTTGAAGTACTTTTTCAAACATCGTGGAATACCCTATTAGCACAAGATGAAAAATACGGGCGGGAATATTCAAATTTGCCTAGATGAAAAATACGGGCGGGAATATTCAAATTTGCCTAGATGAAAAATACGGGCGCGAATAATATATAATAAATATATTAATATTCAAATTTGCCTTGAATTATTGTTGCTTGGATTGCTAAGTAAATATTCTCTAAACTGCGCAGATAGAGAATATTTTACTTAACAAACCAAGTAAATGGTAACCGAAATGTATTAGATAAATGCCAATGAAACAGCCAGAGTATATTTTATCAATTATTTATTTCTTAATATTTGAATCTTTCTTTCTAAAGATTTCTTTTTTTTCTTCCTCCTCCATTTGTCGGTTTGTTATAATTGTAAATCTCTTAATCACGATACAAAATGTGCTCAATTTAATGAGGTTTTTATGTTCATCTGCATGAATCCCACATTAGGGGATCGGACAGTAATCATATTAAAATCTATTATGTACTTAGATAAAATAAATATACTGTTTTACGATTATTTATCGAATAATAATTAAATATAATTCATTTAAATATTTTTAAATGAAGAAATAAAATGTAATTTACAATATTATTAATCTGTACTAAAACATCGACTAGAGTGCGTGACGTCATTTGTCGGAACAAGCCACAGAGTACTTTACGAAAGAGCAAGCATTGACTGCAATTGACTGCACGGGTTACTATCTATATAGTAATCTACTTAGTTCACTCAGTTATTTCCTTAATTTTGTTAAAGTTTTAGAATTTCCATAACAACAAATTAATAATGCAATAATCTACTCCACGAAACAAAACTTCAAAACTTCTTTATACTTTATATACTCTTTGTTTATCATCGACAAATGACGTCACGCGCTGTCAGATGTCATAACGTGGCGTTTTGGCAGGATTTTTATACAAACAATATTAAAACAGGATTTTGTGTAGCTAAAAGGCTGTAAATTAATTAAATTTAATTTTTTATGTGTAGGTATAAGTATCCATAAAGATTAATTTAAAACGCTTTTTGAAAATTTGTCCGATCCCCTTTTATTTAAGCAGCTGTAATCTAAGGATTCTAAAAGTATCATTATGTTTTTTTTTAATATTATTTACAAAACCATTTTCTTGAAGAAAATTATTAGTAATCGTCGCAATACTTTCAACACATATTACAATAGCCTTATTTAAATAATTTAAGGTATTTTGAGAAGCATTATACTCTCTAAAACTTGTGAACAGGTGTATGGCTTCAGGGTCATCTGTTAAAAATACCTTTCGGCAATTTTCACAATCGCTGTTTCTTAGTTTTTTAAAATTAAAGCCACACACATATGCACAAGCTTGTGCTTCTGCGTCGCCTGTTTCACTGCTTCAACTGCATCAGTTAAAATTACTTCCAGGTCTAGGTAAGCAGAATTTTCTGCAGTCAGATTTTCAATAGCTGCATGTTGCTGTTGTTGAAAATCTGCCGTTAAAAATGTAGAAAGATTATTTTCTAAAATGCCAGTATCATCTTCACAATTTTTTTTTCCCGTGCATGTCGTAAATTGGTTATAATAGCTGTTTTAGCCCCTGCCACAAATTGTCCTATTGTGGGATTATTATTGCACCCACAGTTATATCTGATGCAGCCGAAACAGTTTTCCAACGGATCTTGATTCAGGCGACGCGTGGAAAGGCTCTTAATGTTTTTGGCCTGTAAATTGTTCCACAACCTTTCTATTGCATTTAAGGTGTGTATCCATCCTTGTTGAGAAGGAGGAATTGTTTTGCTCCCCAGGTATTTCATATTAGAAATATACCTTCTCATTTCATTGAAAAGGACTAAATGTGGGCTCCGTAAAGTCAAGTTTGTGGAATGCCTTTTTCCTCTACGCAGGTTAGGGCTATCTGCATTGACAGCATCAAACAGCTCGTCAAATTTTGTAACGAAACTTGCAGTTGCATGTGCTTCATTTGGAAGTTCATCTGCAAAGAAATTGCTTCTTAAGATACATACAAATCACTATGTACACATATATATTACACTTATTAATAAAAAATATTCATAATACGGGAGTATTATACTATTATACTTTTCTATATTCGTTTCATTAAAAACTTCACTTGGATTATATATATTTAAAAAGAAATACCCAGTATGGTTCAGCCATTCTCAATTGATGTACATACCAAGAACAAAAAATTTTTTTTTATAATATAGATTGAATTGGTTAACTCACTTTTTGCTATTTTTGCTAATAAACCAGCTGCAATGGAGTGGCTAAACACTTGTGCTGCAAGCTTCACTCTCATCTGTTGCTTGATGTTGGGATGAATGTGTTGGTCTGTTAGTGCAGGCGCATAAACAAAGTTTGGGTTGTTTTTGCCCAGATTGTAAAAATTTACAATATGACTCCATTTCACTATGCCTAAAACAAACAAAAACACATTCAAATGACACATGATCTACTTATAATAAAGATCGATTAACTGTAGATAAATACACAATTTCTATAAGTAATCACTTTTTTAAGGGTTCCTTACCCAAAGGGTAAAAACGGGACCCTATTATTAAGACTTCGCTGTCCGTCTGTCACCAGGCTGTATCTCATGAACCGTTATAGCTAGACAGTTGAAATTTTCACAGGTGATGTATTTCTGTTATATCAAAATACTAAAACCCAGAATAAAATAAATATTTAAGGGGGCTTCCATATAACAAACGTGATTTTTTTCCCGTTTTTATAGATAATGGTACCGAACCCTTCGTGCGCGAGTCCGACTCGCTCTTGGCCGGTTTTTTTGATACACAGAGTCAGCAAGGCTCCTTAAAAAAATTCAGTCCTATTTTGGTAATTTTATATGCTAGTCATAAAATATGCCCATAAAATGAAATAAGTTTTTTATTACCTTTGATAATGTGATCACTGCACTGAAAATCAGTTGTGCACTCAACATCATGTTTCATTAACAGATTTCTCGTACATTTCAGCAAATGTGGAGGATCTAAAATTGCCACAATTTCCCGTCCAGCAAGTGAAAAATATGGTTCTCTAGTTGTTGCTCCCAGGGTTCTGAGCACTTTTATATTGACAGTTGAGAGGTCACACACAGTAGCAACAACATTAATCCCCGAATTGAAGCATTCTATAAGTATCTGAAATTAATTGTAAGATACATTAGCATAATAATTACAGTCTTTCATCAAGGCAACATTTTATGGATACAATATATACCTCTTTTAAAATCACAGTCATTCTATCAGCTGTTAAAACATGTGAAAAATAGAAAGCGATAGGCTGCTTCCACTTTTTTCGCAATCCAGTAAGCATAAATACTAGTGCCTTTGTCGCAATTTGGTTATTTCGGCCATGATTACCATGATCTTGGAAGCCCTGTATCTGGTCTAATTTACAATTATAATACAAATGTTTCCTTATAGACATTTCATCAAATAACAATAAAGAAATATTATCATCATCCATTTGCTTCTGTGCCATTTTCTTTAAAGATTCAAACAAATTTTTGTTTATACCTGGTTTCAGGGGCACACAATTAAGTAGTTTATTAAGACAACTATGGCCTGGTAATGCAAACAGTCGCCTTAGTAGCCTGTAACAGGCTGGTGACTTTTTATAAATCACTAAGGACATTAGTTTTTCCTCTAATGTGTACCTTCTTCCTTTCGGTTTTCTAGGACAATTTCTCATTTGACTTTGCATTAATGCAACAAAAGCATTTGAAATTTTTAAATTGCAAAGCTTCTGTACATTCTCATCCTCTGAAATTTGTTTGATTATATTCATCTTCTTTTTTTTTTTCAATAGTTTTCTAAGTCTCATTATTTCCTTTAATCTTCTTTGGCACACACGGTATAATTTAACTTCTCTTGTAGTCATTTGACTAATTTTTGTAACATTTAGTGTTTTTAAAATGCCACGATTTTTCTTAGGTGTGACATGTGATGGCAAAGCGTGATCTTCAGTGGCACTTGTTGATGCAGATACCAGTCTTGGTGCATACTGAAACCGTAAATACATTTGTAATCATAGCTGTCAATTCGGCACAAATTAAAATTCTTTAAATCACCTCTTTATTTATATACTAGCTGACCCGACAGACGTTGTACTGTCTTAACTTGTGTAGGTATGGGAATATAGAAAAGTGTTGTTTTTAGACTTTTTTAGGGAATTTTTTAAATTTTTCTCTCCGTAAGAACCATCCTCGTACTTCAAGGAATATTATAAAAAAAAGAATTAGCGAAATCGGTTCAGCTGCTCTCAAGATTTGCGCTTAGCAACACATTCAGCGATTCATTTTTATATATACAAGAGATCCACTAGCTATACCAAAAATGTTTTCTTATTCTACTACAAATATACTCCTACATTTTGGGGGTAGGCTGTGCACAGCAGTGTGCGTTATGAGTTTATGACCGATGTTATACTCTATAAAGTTCTAGCTTAAGTTTTACAGCTGGCTGCCTGCTTGACATTAACCCTTTATAATAATGCTTTTAGTGGTTGTTTACCCTCCACCATTTGGGTGCCCTGTGGTGCTCAAAGATATAGTAGTTTGGTTTTAGTTGTGTACGATTCACTTTGAGTCCCTTTAGCGAATCATACACAACTAAAACCAAATTACTATAACAAAAAATTATACTTACTTGTTCCTTGCTGGAAGTACTTGGAAATTCTACAAAACTTTGGTGACTTGATGTAGAAGGTTCCATTGTATTTTCAATTTGTTTTAATGGTGTTCTTGTCATTGATTGTTCTGCTGTAATAGTTTGTTTTATATCCTGAAATTAACAACAATATTTATATAGTTTTAGTTAATCGACATAAATATTTTGGAATTTAGTTATATTAAGATTATGACTATAGCATTTTGAAATGGGGTTGTGCCTGGGTGTGCAAATGATTCACGCTTTAGTACATTATTTTTAGTTTCTTAAAGACACAAACGGAGCACTACAAAACAAATAATGATACAACTATCTTTTACAGTAGATCACTCTAAAGTGTAAAGATTACAATATTTTAATCAGCATGACAAAACCAAATTCAATCACTCCGCCATTACTATATCTACTCGGGTTTGATACTTAGATTACTTAGGTTTGATACTTCTATATTTTCATTTCTTAGGTTAGTTCAAGTTTAGATAATTCATATAAAAAGCAGTATTATACCTGATCAAAATTAATTTCTCTAGCCCTTAATAGTTCTTCTACTTCAGAAGATTCAGGAACAGCAAATTTGTTCAGTTTTTGCCTTTCACTATCGTAGAATTGAGAGGAGTGAAAGTGTCTTCCACATAATACTTTGTTTTGAATATGTAGTGACTTTAAAGAATCTAAAGAGGACCAGTCGTTATTTGGCCAACAATACTTGGCCCAAGCACGAGCCCTGAAAATGAAAACAAAGATAAATCAGACAAAGAAAAACAATGTATGGGTGGATAAACAAAAAAACATATCATAACAAATATATCAGCTAAGATATGACATGGAAAAAAACGGCGGGAAATTTCAAGGCGCGCGGTTGTCTTTTTTTGAGTTCTTCATTAATTAATAGTTTTTTATAATTTATTCATTCAGATCAGTTTTCTATAGTATTTTTTTATTAATTTAGTTTGTATAATATATTATAATTAGTTAGCAGTCTTAGTTGGTAAGTTTTCTTTCTATTCTAATATGAATGAGCCACCCGATCCCGGGGGAACATGCAAAGTTCCCGAACCTGGTAGTTATATCACTATAGAAAATTATGAAGACTCTAGCATGGATACTGATCAATCATCAAAAAAAAAATTTTTAAAACGTCGTTTAAATAAAATATGTAAAAATTGTAACAGAAAGAAAAGAAAAAATGTTGGAAACCAAAAGGACATTGGATGTTGTTGTGTAGAGTCAGATAAATCTGATGAGGGTAAAGACATAACAAATCCTTCAATTACAAAGCAGCCTTTACTACAATCTGATAATCCAGAAGTTGTTGAATTGCGCAGTAAACCAAATTCTACTATTAGTCGTAACCTTTATAATGAATTAGACGCGCCTCCTTACATTATTCATGTACAGAAGATTCAATCCTCCGATAATGACGGAACTATATTGCATCCAATTACCTTTGGAAATTTTCTTCTGAAAAATAAGATTTATAACGTAGTCAATGGTAGTGTGAAAAGAATTGGTCGTAACCGTATGTCTGTCTCTTTTACTAATTACCTAGATGCCAACTCCTTTATAAACAATAGTATTATAACAGAAAATAATTATAAAGCATACGTCCCTTCATTTAACATTTTAAGAATAGGTGTCATTAAAGGAGTTCCAACAGATTGGTCTCCTGAGGAAATAATGTCGAATATCTCAACCCCTGTTGGCTGTGGTAAAATTGTTAAAATTAGACGTTTAAATTATAAAACTATTGTTGATGGATCTCCAACTTGGAAACCCACCCAGTCGGTAGTGGTGTATTTTGATGGTAAGGTACTTCCAAAAAGAATATTTATCTGTTACAACTCCCTGCCCGTAGACCTATATGTTTTTCCCACCATTCAATGTTATCACTGCTGTCGTTATGGACATACAAAGTTGCAATGTCGTTCCAAACCTAGATGTTTAAAGTGTGGTCAAGATCATGTTAGCGACACATGTAATATCGTAGATGACTATTACTGTTGTCAATGTTCTGGCCAACATATGGCAAACAGTAAATCTTGTCCAGAACTTAAGAGACAAAAAGAAATAAAACTTTATATGTCACAAAATTGTGTTTCGTATCAAGAAGCTAGTAAAATTTTCCCTACACTACATAAATCATTTGCTGAAGTCTTGTCCAGTCCTCAAAGAAAATTATCTTTCCAAAATGTTAATAGTAATTCTACAACTTCGTATTATCCACAAAAATCTTACAAGAAAACAGTAATATCTAAATCCTCCCGTCCTATAAAAGTTGGAAATGGTTATGACAAAACTGCACATGACAATATCATAAAAGAATTTTGCTTTAATGAAATAGATAGAAATTATAGTCCAATTACAAATGATTCTCCCTCCACACAAGAATCAATAAAAATATCAGATATTATATCTTTATTACAAACCTTTGCCCAGACCAATAATAATATACCGTCCATCGCTGCCCCTTTAATGGAATTACTTGTAAATTTACTTAAAATAAATAATGGCCAACAAAATTATACAATGGAATGCTAGAAGTATAGTTAATAAGAAAAGTGATCTTATTTATTTATTAAATAAATATAATCCATTTTTATTTTCATTATGTGAAACTTGGCTTAGACCAGGTTTTACATTAAATATTAAAAATTATAATACTGTCAGAGAAGACAGATTAGATGGATATGGTGGGGTAGCTCTTCTCATTAAGAAAGACTATCCTTTTAATATAGTATCCATTCCTGTACATAGTCCTGAAATTTCTATTTTAGCTGTTATTGTAAATAAAATTTGTTTTGTTTCTGTATATATTTCACATACTTCTATCAATACATTAAATGAAGTTGGGGATATCCTCTTATCTCTTCCTAAACCATTAATTATAACTGGTGACTTTAATTGTCATCACCAGTCTTGGGGCTGCTCCGTGTCAACCTGTTATGGTAATAAACTTTTAGACATATTAGACAGAAACAACTTATGTGTTATTAACAATAGAAATCCCACTAGACGTACAAACCTATCCGAAGGAAGTAGTGTAGTTGATCTAACTATTTGTTCACCGCAATTTACATCTCAGCTGTCAAGTTCTGTTTTATCATCCACATTCGGTAGTGATCACTATCCCATTATAACCTCATTTCCTCTCGGTAAATTAATTAAAAATTGTACCAAACTTCCTCCTAGATACAACATATCTAAAGCCAATTCTGATACCTGGTATCAATTTAGTAATAAGGTTGACATTAAACTTAATCAGAAAATATCTGAAAAAATTAAGGATTCTTGTGACGCACAAATTTTTTTGGATGCATTAACTGAGAGTGCCAATGAGGTATTTAATATAAATCATGGGGGCTCCTACATTCCAAGTCCTCCATGGTGGGATGTCGAATGTAAAGAATATTTAAATAAAAGAAAAAAGGCTGAAAAAATATTTAAAAATAATATGACTATAGAGAACCTCTTATCATTAAAGGAGATTACAAACAAAACAAAATTACTTTTTAAAAGAAAAAAAAGAGACAGTTGGCAAAAATTCTGCGCATCTCCATCTCCCAATACTCCCTCATCCGCTGTTTGGAAAAACATTAGAAGATTTAGATCGGCTTATAATACCTCCCCATCTCCAACTTTTCCATCCTTTCTAATAGACGATTTTCTTGATAGAATTTCTCCCCCAACTGTTAATTTCTGTAAAGATAACTTAAATGATTATGATGCCTTCTTGCCTTCTACAATCTACAATGAATCATCTGAATTAAACTCTCCCTTTTCAATGTCGGAATTAAAGAACGTTTTAAAACATGTATCAGATTCTGCACCTGGACTAGATGGTATTTATTATTCTTTCATTGCTCATTTAAATGACAGAAGCATGTCATTTTATTTAAATTTAATAAACTCTATTTTTCATTCTGGTCACATTCCTTCAAATTGGAAATCTCAAATAATAATTCCAATATTAAAACCTAATAAAGATCCCTCTTCTGCTTCGTCTTATCGTCCTATTGCTCTTTCATCTGTTCTTCTAAAAATCTGTGAACAATTAATTAAGAATCGTCTCGAATGGTACGTCGAAAGCAACGGTTTGCTCTCAGCATCTCAATTTGGTTTTCGACGAAACAGAAGTTCTATAGATAATATTAGTTTACTTACAACTGATATCAGGTTAGCCTTTTCTGTTAATAATTCTGTTCTTGCAGCATTTTTGGATTTATCTAACGCATATGACAATGTTGTGATCCCAATTCTCAAACAAAAACTTCTATACCTACAGATTCCCAAAAAAATTATACGTTTTATTATAAATATGCTTAGTGATAGATCGATTTCTCTTATTGACGGTGATCAAAAATATTCTAGAGTACTTTCTAAAGGACTTCCACAAGGATCCGTTTTGAGCCCCATATTGTATAATATATACACATATGATCTAGATTTAAGTATCGATAGAAAGATTGAGGTTTTACAATATGCGGATGATTTATTATTATATGTAAAAAGTAATAACATTGAATTAGCATGTACAGAGTTAACTACATCTCTTCAATATTTAAAAAAATGGCTTGATAATCATGGTCTAAATTTGTCCCCATCTAAAAGCTCAATTGTTTTATTCTCCCGTAAACGATCAACCACTCCAATTCACGTTTATTACGATGAGACCATTATACCACAAAAAGATGAGTATAAATTCTTAGGCGTTATTTTAGACAATAAACTTACAGGCATTCCTCATTGCAATTTTATCTCAAGTAAGTGTGAAAAAATAATTAACATCATAAGGTGTTTAGCAGGAATTTGGTGGGGTGCCCATCCCTTTTATTTGAAACTTGTGTATAATGCTCTCATACGGAGTGTCATGGAATATGGAACCTTCTTATTAGAACCGGGTCTTCTTTCTGGATTTAAAATGTTGAACAAAATTCAAAATAAATGCTTAAGAATAATTTGTGGAGCAATGAAGTCTAGCCCTATTAACGCTTTACAAATCGAGTGCTGCGATCCCCCGTTACAATTACGACGTCAGTATTTGTCTGATAAATTTCTTTTTCGCCGTCTACAGCTTTCTAATCATCCTCTTATTGAAAAACTTCATCTTTTAGCTTACTTTGTGTCGAATTCATCGTACTGGATACATAAATCTAATCCATGTTTAGTCAACAGCTATTTTAAGTTCAAATCTCTTTCTACACCTTTACATCAATCTAACATGTTACCTTTGTTTTCTTGTCCATACGAATCTCTCATTCTATCGCCACAAATATTGAATATTGGTATATCCAAGTCGGATTTCTTAATAGCCAACGAAAAATTTAATGCAATTATTAACAAAAAATTTAAAAACTCCCACCTGATATTTACTGATGCTTCGAAACATGATGTTAACGGTACAGTAGGCGTAGGAATCATTCACAGTCAGTATAATATTGTACAGAAGGTAAAACTCCCACCAGAATCTTCAGTTTTTTCTGGTGAGTGCTTGGGTATCTTTAAAGCCTTAGAATATATAATATTAGCTAAGCTCAATAACTCAATAATATTTACTGATTCTCTTAGCTCTTTACAAGCTTTAGAAAAGAACCCGTTTAAAATTAAGCAGCACAATCCCATAATATTTGATATAAGAAAATTACTATCTATATGCTTATCAAAAAACTATAATATTAAATTTTCTTGGATTCCTGGTCATTCTGGAATACAAGGTAATGTTATTGCAGACTCTCTTGCTAATGAAGCGATTTCATGTGGTGACCTTGTTCCGTATAAGATTTACTGCTCAGATTTGTTATCAATACCTAAACTCGATCTTGACACATTTTGGAAAACATTATGGGAAAAAAGTAGTAAAGAAAAGGGTAATTATTATTACTCCCTTCAGCCTGATATTTTATCAAAACCATGGTTCTTCTCAATGAATTTTAATAGGAGGTGCTCTAGTATCATTTCAAGGTTGAGACTTGGTCATACTTGTACTCCTGCTCACCTTTCTAAACTTAAAATTACTAACAACTCTTCTTGTTTGTGTGGTTGTGAAACAGGCGATGCAAATCATTTTTTCTTTTCTTGTCCTCTATATGATCGTACCGATTTCCTTAAATCCTTACTAGAATATCAAATCCCTTTTCCAACCTCAATTACTTGTCTATTATATATAAAAAAATATTACATATATAAGATAATTTCAGATTATATAATTACTAATAATATAGAAATTTAAATATTTAGCTCATTAAATATATATTTGATTTAGTTTTTTTATATTAAGTGTGTCATACATGCATAAAATAGGTAATATATTATTTGAATGTAATTTTATTTCTTTATTATATATTTGAATTATACATTTTATTATTTTATATATTTATTATCTAAATGTCATAAATATCCTATATATATTCCTGCCCTGAATGATTCCTAAATTTAGCTTCTCCCGTTCCTTTAATATTACATGAAAAATTTCTCCCGTTTGCTAATGGCAAATGTACTATGTACGAGAATTGCCAGATCAAAAAAAAAAAAAAAAAAAAGATATGACATAATCTCCTCAGTTCAGCAGCTATCAATAGAGTAAAAGATCGACAAACAACTGTCATGCATTTGAATCATATTCAAATGTAGAACTTCAACTAGAAACTATTCGTTTGTCGATAGTCATCATTGTTCCTCAGATCGAGACCTTGTTTTTAACAATAATGAAGACCTCTAATTCGATCCCAAGTAGTACTCAATAGAAAGCCTCCTAAATCTGTTTTGGTCGATCCCACATTTCTAACATTGATGTACAATGTACATTATAACCAGTGGCGTGCATAAGGGTTTTAGACAGGGTAGGCAGTCAAAAAAAAAAAATGAACAGCCACACTGCACTTACTTTCTCGCAATTTCTTCCTAATTTTCAATTTCAAGAACAGACAAATAAATTATTGGATACGTAAAGTACATTTATACTAATAATACAGGTATACAACACATAAACTATACATACCATGCTTATTGATTTGTCCGGTTTTTCTTGGCATGTGATACAAGTCGTGCCGAATCTTTTATGCGCCACTTATATATACAACAACCAACTGATACTTATCAAACAAATCAGTTACTGTATAGATATAGTGGCCTCATAAGGCCGGCACTCTGATAATTTCGTTTGTGTCAAACATAGGAAATCATTAATAGCACTGTTAATTAGTTACGAATTTGTATGCTTAATGAAAGTAATTGTTTATTTATTGATAAATGAAAAATTATAATGTCATTGTTATTTATATGTTAAATCGATACGCCTATCTTTTTTTAAATAAGACTATAAGTTTATAACATCCTCGTAAAAATTTTACAATTAACAATTTTTAATTTATCTGTAAAATCGAATGAATTAAACTTTAATGCACTATTTACTTTCATTAAACAAACATTTCCGTTACATATTTCACAAGTAAACTTATCGATCACTAATTAAGTAATTACAACAATGCACAAACGAAAAACTCAAAGTGAATACTGAATTATTGTCAAATGTCATTATCCGCCGACCGACATTATCCATTAGCCCAGGCTAGCCAACCAAAATGTAACACGCTGAAGTGATCTGTGGACTGTGATTGGTTGGCGGAAGCGATTGGTGAATCGCGACCGTGTCAATAAATAATCATAATTATTGGTACAAACTCTATTGAATTCAAGACAATTTAATTTGATAGTTTATACTTTATTGTTAGGCAGTGCCTGTTTTTATTGTTATACGACCAATGTTAAAAACACAATACTTTGTTCGAATTCCATATGACGCGTGACATTATAAAATTGTAGGATTATAATTATGTTTTTCTGTAAGTACTAACATTTGTTAGGGATTTTAGACAGAGGTTTCATAAAATGCCCGTCGTGTGGCGCTGATATCGCATACATATATGACGATGTGTTCTTCAAATTGAAGGAGATTTAAATTGAATTATGGTTTATGTCTTTTTCAAAAATATGTAATGTTCATGTTTTATAATATATTATTTTTAGTAAGATGCCAGGGTAGGCAGTGCCTTTCTGCCTATATGATATGCACGCCACTGATTATAACCTCCTACATGCTACGTACTAGAACCCTTCGAATTTCCCTAATCTATACTAATATTATAAAGCGGAAGAGTTTGTTTGTTTGTTTGTTTGTTTGAACGCGCTAATCTTAGAATCTACTGTCCAATTTGAAAAATTCTTTCAGTGTTAGATAGACCATTTATCGAGGAAGGCTATAGGCTATATATCATCACGCTAAAACCAATAGGAGCGTAGCACCAATGAAGAATGTTTCAAAATAGGGTTTTTTTTTTCTTTTGAGAGCGTCCGCTGCGTAAACGGTTAATGTTTCGCACAAATCATGTATGACAGAGTTGATCCTATTCCACGCGGATGTAGTCGAGCGCAGAAGCTAGTTAACGAAATAAAATTCATTCTGTTGAATACTCACTTTGTAACATTTTCATAATAATTTATAATTCCTGGTTTTGGGAACCTGTGGTAGGTCACCGACATATCTTCAGCGCGTGTTTTACCACACTTGGCACATTTTCTGTGATTGTTTCTGTTGCTTAATTTGTCCATATTGTCAGATTAGATTGCACAAAACACAATAAAAATAAACACCACTAACCTAAAAACACTAAACCTAAAATCGTGCTGTCGTGCACTATGAACTAAAAATGTCCTTTCATTAAATAAAAAAACACTCAAATTATGTGGTTGATTATATTAACCAATACGAAATACGAATAAATGTGGAGATAATAAACTTTATCAACTCAGAAGTCAGAACTCAACTCAAAACAAATTAACAAATGTCACAAACTCACAATTCACAAATAGGGATGGCGAATGGCGATCTGAAATCGATTAATCGAAGAATCGATTTTTCAGGGCAAATAAATCGTTTTTTAAATCGATATGTTGTACTGAATCGATTCAGTGAATCGATATTTTACCCTTGAAAATCGACTTCGATTTTTTCTGTTTTGGTAAAAACCATAAAAATATTTACAATTAGCTGCACGTACTCATAATATTACGGTGTTGCCGGTTAAAGGGTTAATTACTCATAAATTCGCGAGTTAGCTTGTTTCCGTATACATTTAGAAAATAAACATAACAAATACATTTAGAAAATAAATGTCTTCTTTTATACCTGATCTTATAATTTGATATGGTAATAAAAATAATTTTATTGTCGAATTCCCTGAACTAAAAAATCTCTTATTTTACTGGTTTTTATGGATGTTTATAAAACTACCTTTACTGGGCCTACAGATATAAATTTAAAATTTAATCACTTTTAAATACATTTGAAATGAATTGATGTTTCAAAAAATCAATTATATACCCTATATAAATGTAATTTGCGGTTCTTTCAACTAAATAAATACAAAATATGTGGGAAATGAAAATAATAATCTAGCAACATTATAAAACTAAAACGAACACGGGTTCTCTTTTTTGGCGGGAAGAGAAACGCGCCTTTTTTAAACTCGTCTAAGAAATAAAATTTATTTTATTAGATTTTAATAGTAAAGTTAATAATAAAAGTATAAAAATGCAAGGAGAAAGCGATGGAGATGAGGAGGAGAGATCGGTGAAGTCCTGTTCAAGCAAAAAAAGAAGAATTACGATCAAACCAATAGATAAGTATAAGACCTTCATAAAAAACGGATATACGAGACAGTATCCAGACAATAGTTCTAATGGGGACTTTGTGGTATATGTTGAACATTTGGATAGAGAAATCAAAATTGGCAATATGAATCCCTTGAACCTCTCTAAATATTTTAAAAATATCAAGGGGGTTCATGAGAGAGCAAGGATTAATTCCAATAAAATTAAAATATCTTTCAAACAGGCATCTTTAGCGAACGACTTTTTGAAATCCCGATGCTTAAAAGAGCATAATTTGAGAGCATACATACCTGCATCCTCTGTGGAAAGGGTAGGGGTTATTAGATATATTCCGAAAGAAATAGGTAACAACGAATTATTTGAGAAAATTTCGTGTGATAAAGACATTGTTGGTGTACGTAGATTCATGAAACGCGAAAATGATAATTTAATCCCATTATCAACCATATCAGTAACATTTTCAGGTACTTCTCTACCTGAATATATTTTATTAGACGGATGGAGATATAAAGTACATACTTATATCCCTCCAGTATTACAATGTTATAAATGCCTAAAGTTCAACCATTCAGCTAAAATTTGTCGTAGTGAACAGGTTTGTTCTAAATGCTCTGAAAATCATTCATATAAAGAATGTATTTCTGAAACGTTAAAGTGTACTAATTGCTCTGGAAATCATCTAGCTATTGCAAAAGATTGTCCAATAAAAGCAGCTAGAATATTAAAAAATAGGCAATCTTATGCAATGGCTACTATAAATACAGACTTTGTTAACTTTCCAGCTCTTCCTAAGAGTAGAATACAGAAATACACAGGTAAAGTTGACAGTAATAAAAATATAGAATTAGCACATGTACCACCAAAATCAGACAACTTTAATATCTCAGATATTGTAAATAACACAAAAGTCATGAATTCGATAGTAAAAACATTAGTAGCATTAGGAAATTCTGAATCAATTAAGACCACATCTCATATTAAGGAAATTTTTATTAAAAATTTATCTGAATAATGGATAGTTTAAAGCTAGTACAACATAATATACAAAGTATTAATAATAAAAAACCTTTGTTACAAACACTTTTATTTGAAAATGTCATAGTTATAAAATGAAATATGATTATAAAGTTCCCAATCACTCTTTTACATGCCCAAGTGTATTTTTGAGTTTTTTCTAAAAATGCTGTCAATTATCTCTTCTGTAGATCTGTCTTCTGTTGGTAAGTTTACGTTAGTAGAAGAATTATGGAGTTCTATTGTGTCTTCTAAAATTATTAACGCTCAATCAATAAATTCTGTAATGCTTACGAAGATGTCAATTTGTCCAAAGTACAAAGAGTATAATATTATAATTACCTATATAACCACTACGTTTTATTGTCAATTAACAATTACAATTTAAAAGTCAACTCTCAGTCATTCTCAGTCTTTTTATTCTAGCTCTCTATGGTCTGTTTATGGATATAAAGAAATCACTTTGGAAACAAAAAAAAAAAATACAATTATTATCGATGTTAATATTTAGTATAGTAGTAAATCAAAATTGCTTAGTTTATTAAATATCAAAAAAAAAAAAAAATTAAAAAAAAAAAAAAAAAATTATTTTTATAAAATTTATACGGATGGATATAGAAGCACCTGAGAAGTTAAAGCAGCATATTTCGACAGTAATTTAGGCTGTACAAAATGTATTTTCATAAACAATAATTGTTAAATTTTTTAATGCGAAATGTTACGCAATTTAAATCACATAATAAATAAATTGCCGTATAATTATGTAAATATGTAAATTCCTGTATTATATAGCGATATAAATATGTAATTTCCGTGCAAGTATGTAAATTCCAGTAGCAATATTAGAAATGTTATTATTTTTATTTTGTGATTTTGTAAATTAGTCGTTAAAACAAATTATTTTGTATTTATGATTAGAAATTTACTGTACAATTTAAATGCGAGAAATGTTTACGTTGAGATAGTCTGGGTACCCCTACCCTCCCACAGAAGAATATCAGGTAACGAAAGAGCTGATCTAACTGCAAAAAATGGATATGATGAGGACCACAGAGATGTTGTGAAAACGCCTTTCTCCGATTACTTTTCTATCATCTAAGGACAATGCTGCCTATATTAGTTCTGGCTTCGGATATAAATAACATCTGCTTAGAAAATAAAATAAATATTCCCCGCCGCCCAGAAAAAATATTAGCCAATCTAAAAGAAAATAATTTAAAACCCTTATTCAAGTTTATGTTCGTCAATAGAGATTATAATAAAGAAAAAATATAAAGTGTATAAAAATACAAACATAAGTGTAGTATAAGATTTTGTGTATAATTATATAATATTATTGTCTTAGTCTTAAGTTTAATAATATGTAAAAAGAATTGTTCAGTTTAGAGCGAAGGACTCGTATCCAGCTCTTAATAAATTAAAAAAAAAAAAAAAACGAACACGAAGTTTTTGAATTTTGACATTATTTTAATATGTGAAAAAAGAATAAGATAGGTACTTTTGTACCAAAACGATTTGTAATTATATTTATAATATTGTAAATAACTACATATGTAGAATGTTTATTAATAAAGTATTGTACTTTTAAGTAATGGGCATGACGACAGTATCAAAAAATCGTCAATTTAATAACTTTAGGGGAACACTCATATTAAAAAAATTCAAAATACTGGTTTAGTTTTATTTAAAATAATAAGATTATCGTGATTTTCAATAAAATAAAACATTAAAATACAGCAATCGGCCATTTTGATTAAAACACGAATCACAGCTCATGACGTCACGCTATAATACGCGTTCCACATAACGCTTACAACGCTATCGACCACGACCGCTGAAAAAGTGAAAACCACTCAGTAGTCTAGTAGACAAGTTGAAAATGGTTGAAAAATAGCCCGTAATTTATAGGCGTGAGCGTTCAAAAAGATAATAAACGATTGGACGGTGTATAGACCACTGAGCGGTTTTCAGCGGTCGTGGTCGATGGCGTTGTGGGCACTTGTGGGTCGTAGGTGGAACGAACTACTATACCGTGACGTCAGAGCCGACGCCATGACACCTGCAGCCGTTTTGTATCACTCGTTGAAAACACATTAGAAAAGTAGTTTTAAACTTCCTTAAACTTAAGTTTATTACCGAAATATAGGTATTTTCGTAAATAGTAAATGTGTACCCACATTACGGAATAGGTTTTCTAAATCTTTCGTCATGCCCATTTGATGACTGCAAATTTTCAAAAGTGAAAACGGTTTTCAAGTGTGTAATCCGATGAGCTCTCGTTTTGAATTTCAATTCATCTAGGTTTTTGTTTGATATTGTCGAGTTTTAGGTTGTTTTCGTGTTTTTGGTACGTTTGTGTTTTATATGAACTATAAAATAAATGATATTAAGTTTTAATCAATTGTTTTATTTTAAACTGTTCTTACTTTTTCTTTAATATGTAAATAAATCATATAGCTATCATCAGGTTTGCTAAACATAAAATCCATTACATAAATCACTCCTTTTGCGGGACTGATTTGTAATAGATTTTATTACTTTAACAAACCTGATTCGATACAGGAAAACTAATTAAATAAAATAACTATTAAGGTACGTATAATAGGTAGATACCACAGAGTACATTGTAATAGTAGGTAGATACCTATATATACCTATATATAGGTTATCCGTTATGGCATCGTAGTTTGCACCAAACATCCACCAGAGGCGCTACTTTCCATACTTGAACTTGCAAAAAAAAATAGCGGAGTTGACTCTCTTTTCCCGTATACTAAAGCCTGATTTACACCAAGGCAACAACGTGCGGCATTGTCGCATGCGACATATTGTGGCGTGCGCCATCTTGTGGCATGCGACAAATTGCGGCATATGTGGCATGCGACAGCGTATTTTATGCCAAGGCAACAGTTTTTAAGCGTCGTGCTGTCAAATTTTAGTCTGCCTACTTGATTGATAGAGATAGGTTAGAATTTCTTCAGACAAAAAAACAAAAAAAGTAGATTTTATATTTATTTATTTTTAATTTTTTAGATTTTCTGGGTCTAATTTCTAGAGATACCAGACGATTAGTGAGTTTGTTATTTTTTTTCGTCTACGTAGGTACATTGTATTACTTGTCGATGTGATCTAAGTCGGTTTTTTTCGTTTGCTAACAAATATAATTATCATTACACCACTCCATGTCCGATTTATCTCATTTTGTAAATAAAATAAATAAGTACAATCAAAACATAACCTAGAAACTGGCTTGACGCATCAAAAATTGTCGCACGGAATCCATCGTGATCGGATACAAGCTGGGACACTCTGCCACATGACGCAAGGTGTTGCCGTGCTGCAAGGTTCTTGCCACAACGTGCGACATTTTTCATGCGTCAATGCCGCATGCCACAATGACGCACATTGTTGCCTCGGCGTAAAACAGGCTTTACTGTACTCTGTGTTCTGAACTTAGGAAGGTGTAATAAGCGCATTAATCATAAGTTATAGAGTGCGTTTTCCAATATCAGCACTAAAGCGCATTATGCGGTTTAATGCTCAATGCTCAACGTTGAAAGTTCCAAACCCAAAGCTACAGCAACGCTTCACACAACGAGCACTCTCAAAAGTAGGGCTTCCGTGTGCGTGCTTGCAATGGATACCAACTCAGTGGTGGCTCAGTGGTATAGTATTGTGCGCCACTGAGTCGCATTATGCTCTGTAATTGGAAAACGCACTGAAGAACATAGAAGTTAGAACACAAAGAGCCAAAGACAAAGAGCATAGAGAGAAGAACAGTTGAACTCACAGATTACTTTATGGTACGTTTACACGCTTGCCTAGCGTCGGCAAGCGTCCACAATCGCAAGCGTGTAAAGAGGCCGATTGCGTGAAATTGCGGACGCTTGCAAACCTTTGGTACGTTTACACGCTTGCCAAGCGTCGGCAAGCGTCCACAATCGCAAGCGTGTAAAGAGGCGATTGCGTGGACTTGCGGACGCTTGCAGACGATTGTATCCGATCGGGACTAGTGTCAGTTTTTTGACACAGATCAAAGGGCGATTGCGGCAAGCGCTTGCGAGGTGTTTACACGCTGGCGCGCGTTTAGTAGCCGCTGTGATTTCGTGACGAACGCACGTCTAATTTTTTTATACAAAATGAGTGGCTGGTCGAATGAAGAGAGTTTAATGTCATAACATAACGATATTATCATTTTGAATTTTTATTAATGATTTCTTATTGTTAAATTTACTCATAAACTAATTCTTTGTATTACTCGACATATTATGTTGTGATAACCTGTAATTAAAAGAACATTGACATTCTATTGTAAGCTCATGTTGAAAGAAACTATTATTAATTAATCTATTATTATTAACTATATACATCCGCCATGCTTGGATATCCGTAGCACACTGACGCATTCGCAAGCGTCAGTGTTGCCAACCCCAAGAAACTAAAAAGCAGATAACCAATAAAAAAAACAGGAGAAAACAGTAGGTAAAGTAAAAAAGGCAGATTTCATACTTTCGTCGTATAATTAAAACAATCGCCTACTTTTATTAGTTATCAGGACTCACATACATAGTTATATTTTAATATTAATTATCACAACTTAATAAAAAAATAAAATCAAAGTAAAATTATTTTTCACTTTCATTATCAATTGCCTCATCTTCAGTATTTTCAAACTCTTTTTCCTTTTTAAAATCATACATATTATTGTTTTTCTTTATGTGCCTTTTTGACTTCAAATGAATAGCAA
Source organism: Melitaea athalia (assembly GCA_905220545.2). NCBI lineage: Eukaryota > Metazoa > Arthropoda > Insecta > Lepidoptera > Nymphalidae > Melitaea > Melitaea athalia. The sequence continues at coordinate 16,662,424 of HG992189.1, read as the reverse complement.
TCGGTTATTTCGGATTTAGTGTGTTAAGTGTGTAAAGGGCCCCGTAGACGATCAAATATTTGATCAAACTTCATATTAAATTTCTGTTTGACAAACGTGTTTGTCAAATTATTTGATCGTGTGTGGGGCTGCGGGTTTTTTTGATATGTTCGTTATATGAAACATGAAGTTTGATCAAACATGTTTGATCGTTTACGGGGCCCATAAGGCTTTAGTTGATATTTTGTTGCGTAATTTAGTTTTCAAAATATTTGTAGCTGAAAATAATCTTTCCGCGGTGGCGCTGCTGTGTGGTAAGCACAAAAGTTTCTCCACCAATTCACAAAATTCACACAATGGTTATATTTGTGAATATTTGAAATGTTTTGAAATATCCGAAAAGTACGTTTTGGAGAATTTTGTACATGATTTTCCAGTGCATAAAAATATGAGTGTCAATCACATAAGACTCAGGTCGGGGAATTCCTTATTCGAATCCCGAAAAGAGTACATAGTTACATACTGCCATCTAGTATCATTGTGTATTACTATATAGTGGTTATCAAAACATATGACATAGTGTAATAGGTGACGCTGAACGCTAATTGAAAAACAGTAAAAATTACAAATGAAACAGAAAACAGGGACATCGATGTAAAAACAGCAAATCTACTGTTAAAACAGTAGGGTTGGCAACACTGGCAAGCGTGTAAACGACTTCCAAACTAGGGTTGCCAACTTTTTTTACAAGAAATAAAGTATATATTCAGGTCTATAAAGAATATTAAACAGTATTTTAGAAAAATGAACAGTATTTTACATATATTTATTGTTTTAAATACATATTTTTTTGAACTTTTCGTACAACTTATTAATTTAAAATCTTTTTTAAAAACTTCATATGCCTCATCACAATCATAACTGAAATTAAAATAAATGAGGAGCTCATTTTTTACTAAATTAATAGATGCTTTATTTCTATCCTCCCGCCACTTAGCATTCATTACTGAAAAAACTCTTTCAGTAAACGCTGGGGTAGCGGGAACAGAAAGTAGATATGAGACAATTTTAGTTATGTTCTCAAAATTCTTCTGAAGTGTTTACTAATAAATGGCTCCACTTTTGGTCAGTACTCATTTCAAGAAAATCTTTGTCTTCTGATATTTTTTCATTTAGTTTGAAATTTGTTAATTCTGAATATAAATCACCCATACCAATATCGAGTCTATACAAATTTAGATTATCTATAATGTGTTAGCATTTTGATACTGAAAACAGTATTTTGTATACTTTATTTATGCTTTATTTTTGTTCAACAGTAAAAAGTATAATTTAGTAAAAAACAGTATTTATACTGTTTAAAACAGTATGGTTGGCAACCCTGTTCCAAACAATAGGGTACTTTCCGTAGTGAAAAATAAATTATTAATTTTGATAAAAATTAAAATTTATAGAGAAATACACCTAAATATTCTGATTTAGAATCATAAAAGCACATTATTGATTTATTATATTGAAATTAAAAGTCGTATATTTTAATCTGTATATCACGTGACCTAAAACACGAGCCGCCATGGTGTGACGTCATACGGGCAATAACAAAGTTCTGTCAGTGCTGTCAACAGCTAGTGTACATATTAATATCTATCAATTTTAACTTCAAGGAGTAATAGTTGTGTTCTTTCGTATAATAACTCTTCATATCTTGTTCCAACTGAAATAATATGCATTCATTACTAATTTGTTGATGGCTGTCATAGTAATTGTAGGTTATGTTACTCTCTTACATACGTCATACACTTTTGTTATTGCCCATATTACGTCACCAAAATGGCCGTAGCGTTTTCGCGGTAATAAAAAGGTTTAAAATTTAATTTAATTTTATGGCATGAAAACGTGTTTATTTTGCCGAAATATTTTTTTTTTGTGGCTTTTTATTAGAAAATCAACATTTTGAAGTACTTTTTCAAACATAGTGGAATACCCTATTGTGAACGCTTGGGGATTGTGGATGATTGCCGACGCTTGGCAAGCGTATAAACGTACCATTACATTAGATACTACCACAGGATACTACTGGTTTCTCTTAGGGCCGGTTTTTTGATCCCTAGTTAAGGCGACCATTAGTTAAAAATTGCAACAAATAGTTAAATTTCTATAAAATACGTTTTTTGACCCATAGTTAGCTTAACTAATTGTTGTAAAAGTTACAAATAGTTAAAATATTTAACCACAGCAACGTCGAGGGTTTAGCAATATGACCAATAGTTAACTTTTGTGAGAACATCTGTTCTTTTGTTTTATACTGTGTCCATGTGTCCATCAATGATCTTAGAACAAAGAGACCTTTTTTTTTCAAAGACCATTAGTGTCCATTGATAATTCTGTCCTCAACGCAAGGTATTAGGTATCTATTATATCATTTCATAATTCGTTGATATTGAGTATCGAGTTCAATATTTACGCCGATTTTGTAGGTACCACATAATATGATCTTCAAGAATCGCTTACATTATGATAAAAAGTTAAAAAAAAACTTCTTTGGCAAACTAGTTAAAAAAAAACTAATTGAAAAAAAAAAGCCAACGTCACGCGGTGTTCCCAGGCGGTCACCCATCCAAGTACTGACCGCGCCCGACGTTGCTTAACTTCGGTGACCGGACGAGAACCGGTGTATTGAACGTTGTGATTCGACGTGCTATGGACTTTTAAATTATTCTTGGCGCCGGACGCGTTTGTTCCGTAAAAATTTTACCCCTCATGTGCCTAAAGAAGTTTCATTTCAAAAAACAACTCTTGCACTTGTTGCTTGACGTCATTATTTCAGTTCATTTTAAGCAAGTCTTTAATCTAATAACCAACTAGGTATCCAAAAAGTTTATTTTAAGGTAGTTTTTAAGCTAATAACCTACTACTAGGTACCTAAAAATATAATTATAATTATTTTTATTATAATCTTCGAAATCTTCGAATTGCACAATTGATTTAAATTTTGAAAATACAGTGAATTCACACGAATTTGACAAAGCACGTCACGACTAACGTCAAAATGCATTCGGATCTACAAATGTTACCACATGAAAATAACGACTCCCTACGAAAAATGACCTTACCCTAGGTTCATTGCAATGGCAATACTTTAACCATTAGTTAATACTTACTAAAGTTAAAATAGCGATCAAAAAACGAAACCTCGGCTTAACCATTAGTTAGCGTCTTAACTATAGTCAATTTGACAAATAGTTAACTCTACTTTTACTACGGATCAAAAAACCGGCCCTTAGTACTTAGTAGTCTGTGGTCTGCTACTGGTTGAACCCGAGCATAAATATAGGATACTATAGATCTGCTACGCAATTATTATTACCGTGTGTGAACGAAACCACAACATACGAAAACTGTAAGGGGTGAAAAGGACACAAACAACATTTTTTGTCTTTGTCAGAGTTTCTGTTGGTCACAACTGAACTTGCGACCAACAAATCAGTTGAGACCGATATTTACTTCGTGAATTTATGTGATTTAAGTGATTTACAGTAATTTAAGTTGTGAAACTAAGACGTAGTTGAGTGTTGTATAAGAGTTATCATGGTTATATGTTATATAATCGGCTGTAAAAGCCGTACGGAGACGAAATCACAAGACATAACCTTTCATACGTAAGTACAATTTTTTTGATAAAAATATGACTTGTTAGGCAAAAATATTAACAGAATGAGAGTCCTAGTATATTAACAAGTTATTATAAACAGAAATAATTTATGAAAACGGTATTTATCATCATAATAATAAATATATATTAACCGACAAAATTAAGTGGTAAGGTTAATTTGTCATCCTCGAAACAAACGTTAGGCTGGTCCGCCATTTTTAAGTACTTTATAATTTGCTCAGGTTATAGATTTTTTAGGGATACCAGCCGAGGTAACTGATAAATTACCCTAAAAGTGCGGTATTTTTTATTCAATCTTAAATTTCATATTACTTAATGAAACTGATGTTACAGATTTCCAAAGGACTCTGCAATTCGCCAATTATGGATTCGTGCCACTGGGCGACCAAACTGGCAACCAACCAAATATACTCGGATATGCTCTAGACATTTTGAACAAAGTTGTTTTAGAAAAACTGCTCGAAATGTGACATATTTAAAACCATTCTCGATCCCTACACTTCATATCGTCGAACAGGTTAGTTACTTTTATTAGGCTAAAATTTACATCCTGGACCGTCGATATAGATGTTCATATTTTTTCTGTATATAGTAATAGTACTCATATATAGAAAGCTTTTTGTGAATTCTCAGGCTTAGGAAAATTATAATAATAATAATAATTTTTTTTTACTTAAATATATTTTTATTTTTACTTATTTACTGTCACATTATAATTTTTGAAGTTAGATAGGTTAGAGTAATTTTTTTTTAACGAAATTATGCCGATAACCTGTCTAATTTTGAAAAAAAAAATACCCTAACCTATCTAAGGTTAGGGTATTTTATTTTGTAACGAAATTATGCCGATAAACAGTCTAATTATGAAGTTAGATAGGTTATTTATTTATTTTTTTGTAAAGAAATTATGCCGATAAACGGTCGACGGTCCAGGATCTAAATTTTAACCATGTCTACTGAAATGTGTTAATATTACTTTATCTTTTATAGAAAATTGTACTGATTAAATAAATACATATATACAAAATTAATTGTATGTTGTCCATCTACTGTTTACTTCATCCTGGTTCATTAATAATATAAATTTTTTAAATTTAATATACAGGTACCGATGGAAATCTTGTCCACATCTATCGAACTGCCGGTAGACATCCCATCTACATCTCACCACATACCAATGCAAATTGATTCCATACCTACACAGGTAACCTCTATATATATAAAAATGAATCGCTGAATTTGTTGCTAAGCGCAAATCTCGAGATCAGCTGAACCGATTTCACTAATTCTTTTTTATAATATTCCTTGAAGTGCAAGGATGGATCTTACGGAGAGAAAAATTTAAAAAAATGCCTGAAAAGTCTTAAAACAACACTTTTCTATATTCCCATACAAAAGATTCGTAAAAATATCTAAAAGTCAATTTGAACTTTAATACCATACAATAAAGCTTAAGAGTTAGTGGAGGGGTTTCGGGAAGGCAATTGAGTGACGTTAGTATCGTATAAATATTAATGTCAATATTTGTTAACATTTTTAATATGTATTTTTAATTTTTATAGCTAACCAGTAACCCGGTGTCACGAATAGCAGAAATAAGTATTAAAAAAATTAAAAATTAAATAATCCACTGTTAGGCGGTACGAAGTTCGCAGGGTCAGCTAGTGAATTATAAAACTTATTCTGATTCAAATAAAATTTATGTTTTCCTTTCAGCTTCATTTTCTCTATTTATTATCTAATTGTCTATAACTTCAATGAGTCAAGTAAATGTATTTAATATATATCAGAAGCAATTTTGAATTTTTGAATCCTATTTTTATAAATTTCAGGTTGAAAACTCCGAGTCCATGGAGATTGAGATGACACCACGAAAACAGAAACTTTTGAAACATTTAAATCGGAAAACACTTTTAGCCGAGAAACATGAAATACCTTAGGGAACAATTAGTAGAAATAAATTTGTTTTAAAAAAAATAACTTCTGTTCTTATTTGTAAGAATATATAAAGTATATTAATAAAAACTTAAATTTGGAGTAACTTGTTTCATTTTTTTTTTCATAAAATCATGCTAAATATGTTCCGTTCAACTCCCAGGTTCGATTAAGAGTTAAAAAACAGAACATTTTTTCAGACCACATCTTACAAGATATTACTGTCGTATTTCATGCAACTATCAAAACTCAAAAGCAGAATAAAATAAATTCATTAAAAAATCGAAAAAACAAAATACAACATAGACTGAAAAACACATTACCCTCCTTTGCATTGCGCAGTCGGGTAAAAATCAGTGCCCGGTGAAATTTAAAATAAAATAAAATAAAATACGGGGAAATTTTGGTAGGGCTGGCAACCCTGACATCTTATATACTTTTATGTTTGTCCCTTTCGGGTGTGGCACGCTTGTCACATCTATAGTATCCTATATCTATGAACCCGAGGGCCGAGCACAGAGTACATTTGAATATACAGGAAGCCATAGAGAATAGTAATATAACTGAAACAGGAAGCCGAGGGTTGAACTGTTGAATGAAGACGAAGTTTTCTGGATACTTGGATAGTAAAATCCGTCCTTTAATCCGTGTACTGCATGCTGGTTATGTTTACATATTTGGCTAAATGTTGTAAAACCATTTAATAAACTAACACTGAACACTCCTTGAGATAAAGTATAGTAAAAGTTGTGATTCTGTCAAGGTAAGTTTCATTCCTTAATTTGTGACCGTTGTTATACACTAAAAATAGTGTTTTGGCAAAAGTTATCGATATCGATGCCTTGAGAGGTTATCTTTAGACGTAATTACCTACCTACAATAAACTTCCAGTCTAATATAGTGTTTGAAAGATATTCTTTTGAGAAATTTTTGTGTAATAAATTTTGGTCTTATTGAAGGTTTTTTTGTATCATCAAATTACCTTTATTAGATTTTTTAAATCACCAATATTACCTATATTATTTATATCCGTAGATTGGCAATGGAACAGAAAAGTAAATACAGCAAATATAATCAGCAGCAACTTTAAAAAGCTCTCAGTTTACGAGTTTAGTAACGAATGAAGGTAAGACATGTCATTGTCGTAGCTCCTTAGATTTTATATTAATTTAAATTTAAATTCAGTTTTTTTAAAGTGGTAATAGTGTTAATATCTTAAATACTACTAAAAGAATTGGACTGAAGTCTACAACTAATCTTCAAACTCCAAAACAAGTGGAAATATCAAATTTTATAACTCGTTGGTTCGGCTGTCAAGTTCAACGCCTGCCGTTTAAACATAAGTTCAAATTTTCTTTGAAAATCCCGGGAGTATTGTGTTTGAAAATTCTTATTATACTATTACTAGCTGCTTGCCCGCGACGTCGTCTGCGTGCGTTCACTGCTCGTTCCCCGTAGGTGATAGCGTGATAATATGTAGCCTATGTTCTGACCCAACTTCTTAATAATATTCGTGCCAAATTTGAAGTAAATCCATGCAGTACTTTTTGAGTTTATCCCGGACATACATTTGAAGAAATAAAGGTTCACTGCTCGTTCCCCGTAGGTGATAGCGTGATAATATATAGCCTATGTTCTGACCCGACTTCTTAACAATATTCGTGCCAAATTTGAAGTAAATCCATGCAGTACTTTTTGAGTTTATCCCGGACATACATACAGACAAACAGACAAACAGACAGTAATTCTAAAAACTATATTTTTGGCTTCGGTATCGATTGTAGATCACACCCCAAGTATTCTTTTAAAAAAATATTCAATGTACAGTTTTGACTTTCCTACCATTTTATTATATGTATAGATAAGTACATTATTACATTCATAGATGGATTTTTTTCATCTAATTTTATCATATTGGTCTCACTTTGCTTTTGTTATGGGAAGCAAGCTGGTAGACTAGAAATAGTAGCTTAACTTGACGATGACTTGACTTGATACTTATATTTAATCTGTTTTGACATCTCAAACCCGGAATACACATAAAATATTTTGTTAAATTAAAGTTTAAACTGTGGCTTTGATCACTTTTAGAATATTATTAAAAATTTAGTTTCAATTAAACGATACTTAAATATGTGAATTGTCTTAACATGTCAAAGCACGTACCTAGGCACATACCGGGGCATTGTCCTTTACACACACGGTCATCTTTTCCTAAAGTAAGAAACTTAATGCTTGTGTTATTGGTAACGGCCGACTGGTATAGCTTCATTTTTTTTGCGATAAACATACTTATAAATACTACGTATATAAATAAATATAGATTACATCTACTAGACTCGGAGTGGAAATCGAACCCACAACCCCCAGAGCAGAAAGTAGGGTCATACAAACTGCGCCAACGGGCTAGTCAATTTTATAATTTTTATAATGGGGTTTTATTAATTATATCTATTTATATCCATTTCAAACAACTAAATATAATTTTTATATACATATATGGGTATTTCTCCACTAAATGGAAAATCACTGTCCCAAGCTAATTTTATGTAATAAATCTTAATATTTCTCAGTTTTTTGTATCAATACCGATATAGTATTAGGTATTCTTGGCCCGCCACAGCTTATTTTGTAATTTAATAACGAAATATTCGAATAAATAAACCTCAAACATCTCAAAACACAGTCCCCTGGTATGTCCCTTTTCCAGAATTACAAATCTTGTTACAAATATTTATTTTTTTGCCGTTGATAATTGAATAAAAAATATCCAAAAACATTAACAAAAACAGTAAGCATCTTTATACATCGCAATTATATTTTTAGAATAAAATTTTAATCAAGATATCTATGTGCGAATGCTGTCCTCAAATTATTAAAACAGTCCCCTGTTAAAATTTTAAACCGCGCTAAAGTAAAACACAGTTTTAGTGCGAAGCTTTTATATCGTGAAACGGAAAGCAACTGGTGTGCAGTTCGTTCGTTTGTGTAGCTAAGTGGGCAGCCGCCATTTTGTTTAGTGCTTCTACTGTGTCAGCTGGTGAACCACGCGTCGCGGCCGTTAGTGAAAACAGTCCCCTGGCAAGCATTTTCTTTATGATTTTAAGAGTTTTAATTACGACAATTTGATTAAAACAATTGATCATCTAGTATGTAGCCACATCTGTTTCGTTTATCCGAATGTTTTTAAATGATATTGTTTTATCGAGTATTAATGTAAAAATGACAGTCCCCTGGCCAACAGTCCCCTGTCATTTCATAACACACAACACACTGTTAGTACCGCAAGGGACTTTTTTCTTTGGTTTTGACCATTAAAAGTATCGTCCCTTTTTAACCGACTTCCAAAAAAGGAGGAGGTTCTCAAATCGACTGTATTTTTTTTTATGTAGGTATGTTCGCTCAGAACTTTTGACTGGGTTGACCGATTTCGATCAATTTTGTTTTATTTGAAAGGTTTTGCGTGTCATGTGGTCCCATTTTAATTTAATTGAGATCTGACAAGTACTTTTAGAGTTATACCTAATAATGCGTATTTACTTGACTACTTTTTCGTCGACCTACGTTGTATTATACCGTATAACTTTTTACTCGGTGTACCGATTTTGATGATTCTTACTTTAATCGAAAGCTAATACTTGTCATGTAGTCTTGTTTAAATTAGATCGAGATCTGATTACAACTTTTTGAGTAATCTTTAATAGCGCGTATTTACCTGACTATTTTTTCGTCTTGTACGTTGTATTACTTGTCGATGTCATTGAAGTCAGTTTTTTTTTCGTTTGCGAGCAAACACAATTATAATGTAGGTATTATCTCAAAATGCTACCGATAAAAAAGCCACCCAAAAGAAGAACAAAAACTACAGCTGAGCGTTTAAGATATCAACGACTTAAACTGTCAAACACTGTCACGGTTTTGCAAAAAAATCGTCCATAACTCAAAAATGAAGAGGAAAATGCGTGGGCTTTTTTAAGATATATATTTAATTTACTATTGCCCTTCATTTTATTAACAAACATTCTCAACATTTAATAAAATTACTCTAGGACAGTCTTGTATGGACGAGTTTCCAAATAGCAGAGAAACACCCATATCCATGTATATTGATATATATACCTGTGTCTCACTCTTATTTATTCATTTCCAGTTTATAAAGAATGGCACACTCAATGATGACCCGTAAGGCTGCAGTTAAAAACATGGAGGATAAATTAAAGCTAATACTTCATGAACTGAAATCCTCACAAAATATCTGTGAACAATTACTTAAAGAGAAATAGAGAGGATTTTGAAGTAGAAATGGATAAAAGGAATTAGGATTTAAAAGCAGAACTTGTTGAGCTACATAATAAGTATTTGGAGGTGGAGCTGCCGCGTGACCAGCTGTACAAAGTGATGACCTCACTCAACCAATATAAAGATGAACATGAGACAGCTCTTAGTCTCATCTGAGAACTGGAAGAAACTCTCTATGAAGCCAGTATCTCTTCACCTATGCAAGTTAGTTCTGTGAAATTGGTTGAGTGTGGTTCTGGTTCTAATTTGAGAAATGAGCCTATTGTTGCGTATGGTGTTGTTAGCTATTAAAGTAATATTGCAATAATAAATTTAAAAATATATATAAAAATTAACAAATTTATGAAAAAAAGAAAATAATAAATAATTGAAAATAAAAATATTCTATTAAAATAAATAAATTTAAACAAGAGTGTATGTATCTAAAGTCAAATTTAAACGCTTATGCTGTAAAATTAAAACAAAGCCAGCTGATGTATGACAGTGACACACAAAAACTGCAATGTGAAATAGATGATTTAAAAAGGTCACGGAGATAACTGATACGTACGAGTCCTCTAAAGAGCGAATTCGGGAACATATATTATCCACAAGTGATTACTTGTCATTAAAATGTAAAATACAAATTACTTACTTACTAACATACAATATAAATCATTTATTTAATTATAATAATTGTAAAACTAATTCTAATATAAATAATATCTCTTGATATAAAAAATGCTAATTTAAACTAACTAAACAGACAAAATCTAAGCCCTGTTACCGAAATATTATCCATCAAAATATACAGGGCATAGGTGGCAAGGAGCATGAAATGGAGTTATTATTATTATCTGACATTTATAAAATTCATATATTTTTTATTTCCGAACATTGGCTGAAAAGTTATGAGATTCTTAATATTCCAAATTTTAGTTTGTCAAGTTCGTTCATAAGAGAATGCTTTTAGCCGAGGTTCACTAATATTGGTGCGTAATGATATAGCTCATAAATCACGTAAAGATATTGTACTTACTGTTGAGCGAACTATAGAATTGTCTTGTGTGGAATTACAGCGTTACATTATACTTTGCAGGTGATTTAACAGTATTTGAGACAATTATGGTAGATATGGTGGCACAGGATCCAGATGTAATTTATAATTCAGTTTTCAAATTAATTTTAGATGAATTTATAACATTTTTAAACTTAAAACTGTAGACTCTGAAGTGAAGAACTCTGAAGGTATTTATAAGAGTAGAAATAGGTTGTACGAACTGTACAGTATGAAGCAATGGAATCAGGAGACTAGATTTTTAGATTATGTAAAACAATATTCTAAAACTACTGTTACTGTTGCAGCTAATTTACTGCGTTTCTTTTCTTCTCTTTCGCGATGCTCTTTTGCTATGAAGTTTTTCGGGCGTGTCTGTCAGTTTTTTTGTGGCACCTTTCTTTCTCCCCTTATTTGTATTTTTTCTTCGGACTGCCTTGGAATGCGGTCGAATCATCATCATTACATACGTTGAGGGTGTTTTTATACCCATATTGGAAGTATTTGTGGGTGGAAATAAATTAGCTCCAACGGGGCTGTCAGAGTTAACCGTAGCAGTTGCGGTAGAAACATTTTCCAGAGCGTGATGTTCATCAAGCCCCGATTTGCTGCAGGTGCAAGAAGGCTAATATCAGTTTGATGACTTGTGTGTGAACTGCAGTTATGTTCGAGGGAGACTTTTGAATGGTATGGTCATCACATGTAGGCGTTATGCGTAGATTAGTCAATTCTGAAGAAGATTGTTGGAGAGCTGCTTGAAGTACAAGATTGGTATCTATAGCAGATGCATTAGCTTGAACTCTTAAAGGGCGGGTAGCAGACAACCATTTATCAACTGCCTCGAAGGATTTATGAGCCAGGCTAGCACAACTAAACGTTGTAAATGTAGCTCCAACAGCAATTACATATATATATTTTTTATGGACTGTTGTAAAACCCGTCTCATCAATGTTGTATATTTGCTGTGGCTCAAAGGTGTTTCTATCCATGAGGCTTTTTAAGTTATCGAAGAATTGCTTGACGCTATGTCGATTAAAGCTCGTTGCTCTTGACAAGCTTGTAGCCTCTATTTCTTTTGACAAACTGATAAAGTACGAACATTCTTTGGAGTAAGGCCATGGTACAACTTACTAGCTGTCTCTAAATATGTTGCTAAATCTTTCTTTTCTTCATCAGTCAATTCCTGTGATTTCTTGTACAGCAGTACCTCTTTAATCCGAACTCTGAAAATTTAGCCCCCCGTTCGGATTGGTGGAGCGTTCGGATTATAGGAGTATAGATGATGAGGGTATTTTTTGTGAATAAAACTACATAATTACATAAATAATGTCTTTATTCATCTAAAAACGTTACATATTTTAGTCAACTTTTTTGAAGAAATCCAGTATTTTGGTTTGTCGTGTGGTGTTTAATGACAAATAAAAAGCTTTGTCTCGCAATTTGCGTAAAAGCATTTTTTCTGGTAAAGGAATATCCACTTGATCAGCCCATTCAAGACATGTATTTAAGGCAGACATGGCGCTTGAATTGGAAACGCTTGCCACTGGTTCAGCGTGTGAAATCTCTTCACTTTCACCATCACACTCCTGTGTTACTTGCCGTATAATTTCATCGTCAGTAAGAGGTTCAGTTTCATTTAGGTCATCATTGCTTAGTAAGAAGTTATTAATTTGACCCTCAGAATAGTCTCTATTAACGAAAAATGCTAAAGGAATATCATCTTCGGATTCAAAGTTTTCGTCTGTATGTTCATCGATGTGTGATTGAGGCAACAAGGGAGACCAAGATTTTTTAATTAGGTCCGCATTCAATTGGTGCCAACTTTCAGCCAGTGAGAAAACAGCATCTTTCATAGTGATCTTCTTAAGGACATCGGATACAGTACATTCAGATTCCAATTCTTGTTGAGCAAAAACTTGCAGTAAAAGTTTTTTCTTAAAAAATGGTTAACGTTGTGTCTGTTAACCCTTAAACAAACGCGAGCCGGTATGCATTTTTTTTTAGGTTGCATTGTATTTTAGGTAATTGAGGGTCACTGATTTCATATTTTAAATCAAAATTTAAAAAAGAATAGGGGATGGGGTAGTTTATCTGGTGGTAAATAATTTACCATTATCCGTTCATGACTACAAAATTTTTGATGTTGGTGGTAAAATTGTTACCATTGTCCGTTACGGTTTAATTTTCGTTTCTTGACTAGTGACTTCCTCTTGGTTCTACTTATAATATTTATTTTATATTTTGGAAATGAAACATTTTATTTTTTTAATAATTTTTTATTAATGGTATTCTTACAATCTATAAATCTAAATTAAAAACAAAAGACTTGTACAAAAAATATATAAAAAAGTAATCAATGTTATTTTTAATAAAAACCCAACCTATGGAAAGTAAAATTGGCAATTTTTCTATCTTTGCCAGCAAGTATCACGGTAATGACCGTTTATTATTATTTATGATAATATGAGATACATCTCATGTCTGCTGGAGCTGGGTTTCTTTTTTATGGAACTTGGGCATTCTCTTTATTCTACACCGGAGTCGGCGATATGGAACAACCTGAAGCAAGATCGAGCACATAATGCTACTTTGCACATAGTGCAACATATTTTTGTACGCTTTTGTTCTCTTCTAGTACTACAATACCTACATCTCTTATAGGTATCAATTTCTTCCGGCATGTGTACACCGACATTTAAAAGACGGATTTCGTCGGGTACCCCAAAGTTGCCACCTTTTTTATTTTTAAACACGGCTTATTTTTTTTTCCTGTGAAATTGTCTATTAGTTCACGCGCCAATTTTAATCTGTAATTACGGTGAGAATGAACATTTACTGTATGTGTTGTATTATACGCTATGTATGAATTTATAATTGCAGAATCAAACATGAAAATAAAAAGCCTCATCCAATACTTCCTCGATTTTCTGTCAATTGGGTACGACGAACGGAAATGGTCAAAATGGTCTACACTACCCATCGTTAGGGTATGAGAGGCAATTGCTTTGGGGCAAAGTATATCTTGCCTGGATCCATCTTTTTGTGTTCTTTTAACATACATTCTTTTAACATACATCACCTCACGTGGATGATGAGCCGTAGTTAGCACTGATACGTCCCGGGTGTTATGCCACTTAATTGCAGTAATAGGACCTGCTGACACTGACGCAAATTGGTGCTTCTCTAATTTCAGCGCTTTTGGTTGTGATTTTTTTAAAATGCTTGGTAAATCCTTTCTGTCAGATCGGACAGTTCCGACTGCGTATATTCCTTTCTCATATAAGACATCCATAAGGTTGCAACTGGTGAAAAAATTGTCGAAAGCCACTAATGTCGATTCCGGCAGGTCATTGCACAATGACATCACAACATTATAACCTAAGCCTTCCTTCTCGACGCTGTCACCTTTGCCACTATAAATTTGGAACTGGTACAAGTAACCAGTTGCAGCATCACATCTTGCCCATACTTTAAAACCTGTTTTAATTGGTTATTTAGGTATAATTATATTGTTTTAATGAACTCCTTCCTTTAAATTTCACTATACACTCATCAATGGATTTGACGCTGTCACCTTTGCCACTATAAATTTGGAACTGGTACAAGTAACCAGTTGCAGCAATCACATCTTGCCCATACTTTAAAACCTCTTTTAATTGGTTTTTTAGGCATATATTGTTTTAATGAACTCCTTCATTTAAATTTCACCATACACTAATCAATGGATTACCGGCTCGAATTTTCCATTTCATTTTTAAGCGACTTCCAAAAAAGGAGGAGGTTCTCAATTCGACACGTATGTTTTTTTTTTTTTTTTTTTTTTTTAATGTATGTTAGCTCAGAACTTTTGACTAGGTGGACCGATTTCGATCAATTTTGTTTTAATTGAAAGGTGTAGCGTGTCATGTGGTCCCATTTTAATTTAATTGAGATCTGACAAGTAAGTACTTTTAGAGTTATATCTAATAATGCGTATTTACGTGACTACTTTTTCGTCGACCTACGTTATATTATACCGCATAACTTTTTACTCGGTGTACCGATTTCGATGATTCTTACTTTAGTCGAAAGCTAATACTTGTCTTGTAGTCTTGTTTAAATTAGATCGAAAACTGATTACAACTTTTTAAGTAATCTTTAATAGCGCGTATTTACTTGACTATTTTTTCGTCTTATTACGTTGTATTACTTGTCGATGTAATTGAAGTCGCTTTTTTTTCGTTTGCGAGCAAACACAATTATGGAAAATGTCATTAAACTCCGTGATTAAAGGCCTTAGTTTGTACAACTTGTCATATTCTGCAGAATTTCTCCCTGGCTCCAATTCATTATTATTAAGGTGTAAATTTTCGGTAATTTTTTTGAATCTAGTGAGTGGAAATACCCTCGAAATTTCCGGATTATTATAGAATGTGTTACTGGACCGATACAATTCCATATCCGGTAATGGATTGAGCCCCATCAATATGAGCACGCCTAAATAAGCCTTCATTTCAGCACTTGACACTGGAGACCAATTTTTACTATTTTTTTGGCGTGCGTATGTATTTGTTTGTTGGACAATTATTTCAATTATGTAATCAGTAAAAAACTTTTCAAATACTTGAATCGGTTGAGTTTTATGGGTGTATTGTGTACTAGTGGTTGCCTTTTTGTCAAAAGGTGGAACTGTGTGAGGCTCATCTAAAATTTGCCAGTCGCGAGGCGTCAACCGATCTCTGCGAGGTGGGCGTTGAATATTACTGATAATAGACCTTGTTCTAGATTATTGAGAATACTTAAATTATTTTCTTGATACAAGGGAGACATAGTATCACTTCGGTTTTCCGGGAGAACAGCTTCGACTTCAGTTACAGAAAATAAAGACTGTTGGTCACTAAGCGCGGGAACATCTTGAAGTGTACGTAAAAGTGAAGATATTGAGCTACGAGGACTTGATCTAGAAGCAAACGTACTTAGTGTATCCTCAACTGGCACAGCAAATTCGGGGACGTTTAGCTCACTTCTGTATGGGCTATTATTAACATGTGAACTAGGCTCTAAAACTTCTAGTAGATTCTCGTTGGTTTGTTCTGTAGCATCGTGTTCAAGCGTAACTTTTTCATTTTCTTCAGTTGACCCGAACAATTCTTCTAATTTTCTTTCTAACATCTCTTCTTCTGGCACAGACACAAAGATGTCCGCAGGGCTACTGATTACCTGTCCCCAACATGGGTCATCTTCTTCGTCGCAATCAGAGAGATCCGATAAGTCTTCTAAATTATCAACAACTTTTTTAAGTCTACTTTTTTCATTTCAATTTATTTTCTTTGACATATTGAATATCTGAAATAAACAAAGTATTAATTGATACGTTACGTAAGAACTTTATATGAACTTCTCAAAATATTTATTTAGCTTTTTGCAGTCCAAAAAAAAAATATACAAAAAGACAACCGATTTTTATATAGATAATCTGATATTTTTCAAATTGGGATCGGACAAGGGTAAGATATTTACCACATATTTGAAACATCTAAATTATATGAATAAGTCAATTGCAAATGCTGCTAACACGTGAGATTAGTCAAAATATGTTATAGTTTTGGAATTTGCGTCGAAAATGTAATTACCAGATTTTTTCTTGAACAAACTTTTAAAATTTCTGAAAAAAACCGCCAAAAACTCGACTTTTTTCACAACAAAACCGTTGAGTCAACTTTGACATTACCTTACAGTGACAAATGACGTTAACAGGTTGTCAAATGAAATAAAATAGATAAACAAATTATTATAGATTATAAATATGTGATATTTATACCTTTAGTGTTACCGTATTAAAAGTTAGAGTGCATTATTTAAAAAAACACGATGTGGTAATATATTATATACCTTTATTTGAATAAGGGTTAAACGCCGTGGCGCGAGACAAGCTTGTGGCTTCGGGAACGCTGAGTGATAGTTCTTTGTGTCGGTTCATAAACCCGTAGAACTAATCATAGGTTGCTTCTTCATTTTCGGACCATTTTAGCGGAACTTCCTTTTAATTTTCAATAGCAGATTGATATGCCAGTTGTCGTACATTCTTAGGTGTTAATCCATGATACGATTTGCTAGCCATCATTAGGTAATTGACAAGTTCACTCTCCTCCATAGTTGGATTGACGTTGAATTTGTGAGTGACGATAATTTGGAGTGTAATCAATTTCATCAGTTGTAGTAGTACCTTTCCTCTCCCTCACGTACCTTTTCCGTGTCATAGCGGCTAACCCGTACCCTTTTGCAGTACCACGAATACTCGCACCGGCGATGACATCGTCCACTGCCGATCGCAATTTTCCTTCATCGATTGGTACTCTTTTTCTGGCACCATCTCTTGTTTTGTATACTCTGGCCATATCGGTAATCTGAAATTAATTGAAAAATAAAAGTTAAGGGACACTTGATCCGGGAGGATCAAATCTCCCTTAGCTAAGTGTACCAAGTGTACCCTGAGCAGTTTAAGGTTATAAACAAGAATATTTTCAAATGTCTATTAGATTACCACTTTTCTATGCTACAAATCGCTACTTATATAGATAATACCTCGAATTAAATTCATACACACCTAAAAACCATATTTACATTAATGTTTAATCAAAATGTAAACTTACGGTACGGATTCGGTCTTCCACGACTAGGTATACCTAAAGTTATTATTAAAATTTCTAGATACATAATTTCGTTTATACATACCCATTATTTCACCTGTAGTAGAGGGGAACAAAGTTTCCTCATCTTTGGCTGCTTGTATCGCATCCTTCATAGAGCTGAAGTTCTTAGCCGCTATTAAAGTACTGAGCCTACGATTTCGTAAGCCATCGGAAAACTGCTTAATTGCTTGTTTTTCATTAATGGGCTTTAAAACATTGTAGTTTTCTGTTTTAACGTCGGCTTGCGCTATCGTAAGGTTCACAAACAACTCTGTAATTTCTTCTCCGAAATATGAAATAGACATGTAATTTTGTTTTATATTATGTATTTTTTTTTGAATAGCTGTCGCCCCTTTACTTGGTAATAGTTGTTTTTTTTCATGTCAATAACTAAAGCTTCAACACAAGAATAATCATCTTGGAGATCTAATTTGGCAGATTGCGATAGTCTGCTTTTTAATACTAATCTTATTAAGCTCTTTTTGCAATCAGATGATTTAAGCAAGGAATCGTAATACTGAATATTATCTATTAACTGCTTTATACTCGTTTCATCGTTTGTCATAACAGGCATCAAGGTCAAAGCCGTTTTTAAATCGAAATATCCATTTTCGTATAACTTTTGCGTTCAACACACTCAGAACACAAATATAAAATATCCTTATATAATAAATCAAATTTTCTACAAGAATTCTCATAAAGCGACTCCTCTTAATTTTTCCATCACTTAGCTCTTTTTCAAACTTTATCAACCAATTCGAATATTCATTAAAAATAACATGAGCTTCTTTTAATTAAATTTGTAATATATTTCCTTGTCGTCTACTCGGTCCAAACTTAATTAAATATAATTTTACTTTCTTTAATTCCTCATACAATTGATTTAAAACAATAGCCATAACTTACCACCAATATGTAGATTATTTAAAATCAACACGTACAGCAACATTTCAAAAGTAAATATTTTAAGCGAGTTACATAAAAATAAAAGATTAATACATAAATAAACTCATACTAAACAATAAAATTCATTATTTAATTTACTGTGTCTATAAACGTATTATTCTAAAATGTAACATGATAATTATATCTAACACTACACTCCGTGACACGTATTATTACGAGGGTGGATTGAAAAGTTCGCGGCCTGAATATGAAAACAAAACCAGAAGATTTTTAAATAATTTTTGTTTTTGGGCGTAATCACCACTTTTCTCAATGCACCTCTTCTATTTGGTTTCTAAAGCCTTAACACTACAGTGCACGCGCCCCTTTTTTTGACATGGATGCTCGCATGCTCTACCATAGTAGAAAACAATAATTGAGATATTTTAAAAATGGGTGGTTTTTAAAATGATAAAACTGAGTAATGTTTGTCATCAATTATTATTATACACAATTGTTGCAAAAGATTACAGTTTTAATAGAACATACTTAAACTAGAAACAATTTACGAGATTCAGAAAATAATCAACATTTTTGGCATGTTTGAGATCAGCTCAAAAAAAAAAACTTCTAATAAGCGATGACTATCTTATTGGTCACCATCCTCGCATTCGATACAGACCACAACTTGGTGATCAGGACAAATCCACCTGGCCACATCGCTTACACCACTTTTTCGTGGACCAATTTCGGGCTCGAGAGCACAGGCAACATTTACCTACTCTTCCCATTCTTTGAGGATCATTCCGAGGCACCTCATCTGTATGCCCCCAAAAGCCACTTCGTTTTATTTTTTAATTCACGGGGGAGATTTTCTATGGTCAGTCTTCTTGTCATGAGGGGTTTTACCAGCTCATAAGATCGTAAAGAAAATTGGGTCTCACAATCTTTTCCTGGCCTTTGTTTAGTTGGTGGATAATCAAGGCATTTATTCCAGCTATGTTCAAATAATTGAAAAAGAGTGTCAGCGGCCATCTTCGGGAGTTTCGCGAAACGCTGTACTGCTTACACATTTTGTCGAGAATATCAACACCACACTTCGTACGGTTGTAGCAAGTGATTATTTCCGGTTTACGGTCATCCTTGGTTTCTGGATCTATAGCATTGTCGTAATGCATAGTTGAAAGTAATGCAACAGCTCTGTTTTGTTTGGGCACATAAGAAACCAATGTGCAGTTGGGCTGGAACCCAAAAACACTGCTCTTCGAGGCTCTGTTCCTCGACTTTTTGAATTCATTGGGTAACTCCGGCCGGTTTGCTTTCAGTGTGCCCATAACTGTAATCCTCTTTTTCAGTAACTCCAAGCTTGTTGACAGACTCGTAAAATAGTTGTCCATAGTAACGTTGCATCCCAGATCGAAGAGTGGCTCGAGTACACGGAGAACAACATCGTTTACTTTGTTGGATTGTTGAAATGGCCCTTCTGGCTGAGCTCCGGCGTAAACCTCAAAGTTGTAAACGTAAGGGAACTTTGTATCAACCACCATGTATATTTTTATACCAAACTTATCAGGTTTGTTTGGGATATACACGATGAATCCACAACGTCCCCTAAATCCTACAAGTTGTTCATCCAACATAAGATAACTACATGTACTTACAATTGTACTGGATGTTCCGGGGCGAGGTTCAGTCACATCGAGTAAAAACTGCAGTGATTCATAGGCAAACCATTTTTTACTATCTTTACTAGATTCAGAACCGCTTTTTTGTTATTTAGACGATTGTGTTCCCTGTGGAATGCGCTTCTGAGATTCTTTATTTTCTTTTTGATAGTCTCTTCATCTAAATTATATTTCTGTGCAAGACCAAGTACAACATCACGTTTCACTCTATTGTTTTTATAATTGGAATGGCGCACATCCCACAACACTTCTCGCTTTCTGTATTCCTCAATGAAGTCTTAAATATTTTTCACTGCACCACTCCATGACCGATTTATCTCATTTTGAAAATAAAATAAATAAGTACAATCATAAAATTAACCTAGCAACCCCCTTGACGCATCGAAAATGTCGCACAGGATCCATCGTGATCGGATACAAGCTGCGACAATCTGCTACATGACGCAAGGTGTTGCCGTGCCGCAAGCTTCTTGCCACAACGTGCGACATTTTTCAAGCGTCAATGCCGCATACCACAATGACGTACATTGTTGCCTCGGCGTCAAACAGGCTTTATTGCTACTGCTACTACTTCAAGGCAACTATTCAATTCATGTAGTGAGTAAGGTTCAACGTAAGTAGAAATACTACCACAGGCAACACTGTTTTGTAAGCGATTCTTATTAAAGCATTCAAAATTTTTTAATTTAGTTAAATAATTATTTTTGAAATTGGTTTCTTGTACACAAAAACATAATGGATCAACATCATTCAAAATTAATTTTACTCTTTCGAATCTTGATTTAAAAACCATTAACCTGCCGCTGTAAAATTTTCAAAATATTAGGTTTTACCAAAATAAGTATATTAAAGTATTTAGAAAATCTTTCCTTAAATTAATTTCTTGCAATTTCCCCGTAAACCTGGAACATCTGTTTTTTAAACTTTTATCAAACAGGATTTTCACCCTTCTTTCGAATAGGCACATGTTAATTAATTCTGCTGTGTTATTCGTGTAGTCGTGTAATACTTTTTGTATATTGTCTTTGTTTCGGGTTTCGTCTAGGACGCTTCTTAATTGGTCCAATGATAATGGAAAAAGGTGAAAAGAATGTTGATCTTTCGATTCCTTGATTTCATTTTTAATGTCATTCCATACTTGTTCTTCGGATCTGTTACCTAATGTTTTCTTTTTCTTTTGAAGGAGTTTTTTTTCGGTTTTTTTCTTTTTCCAACGAATATTTGCTATCGGTATCATTTGTATAGTTACTTAATGATATGTTTTCTTCCATAATAAGATCTATATACCCTTGTTGTGTTCAATTAATTTGTAGAAACAAATATTTTCTTGAGATTGAGGTTCTGAAATATCTTCTATAATAGGATTTTCATTTCGTTTTCTTGTGTTATCATTAAAGTTTTTGGTAGTAGTTGAAGTGTGATTACTTTGGGGGCTTTTTAGCTGAATAGCCATTAGTGTTACAAGTAAAACATTTCATGGATTCATTTGGTATATAAATCTAGTAGTTCGTGTCTTCATAATGGATTTGTAGTGAATCAGGAAGTCTTTTTTCGTCCTAAGGAGTCACATGTAACTGACGTCTAAAACTCATAATGTGAAAAAAACAGCCTCAGGAATTGCAACTTTCATAACTTATTCAACTCAAAATTTTTACATTCATATCATTTTTTTTTCTATTAATACTTCGTGCGGAATAAATAATAAGGAAAACATTTGACAAAACTAAGTTCTGGACTGTTATACTGCAGATTTTGAATCGAATACCACAAATCATCTTCAATTCCAAGACGTTTCTTTTTAGCTTTATGTCATTATCAAATGTCAACTTGATTTTACCATAAAATAAAGCCTTACATATTGTTTCTGTACAAAAACCGTTAATTTTTATAATAAACCTATTGCTAACATCATCACTATCTAATTTATAAATATTGTACGTTTTAAAATTGTAAGCACACGGTAATTTTTGTTGCACATAAACTTATTCTGCAATATGTCCCCAACCAGAACGTAAAGCATAGTATTCTTGTTAATGCAGGACCATATAATAATAAAATATTAGTTTATTAGTTTAATTTTAGGATTTTAGGTACAAATGAAATATTAATGATTATTATTATTATTACTAAAATATTTATTAGATATCAAAAATCAGAATTTTCTGAAGCTATTGATTCTGAATCTGTAACATTTATTATAAAAGTTTTTTCTGTTAGATTATCAACAATATGGTCTAGTTGGCTAAACTTTTCTTGTTCTTTTTTAACGTGATCTACACATTTTCGCCATTTTTCAGACGTGACTTGTTTAATAGCTTGATTCAATAACTCCTTTACTCTGCAAAATTCAAATGTTGTGTTATTTCTAGCAACATATCCTTTTATATCGGCCCAAATTAATTCAATTGAATTTAACTCACAAAAGTAAGGAGGTAGCCTCAATATTTCTATCCCGTGTTGCTTGGCTAATTCATCTACAGCATACTTTTTATACAAGCTGTTCACTTGCTTAACTGTACTTAAAAGCTCTAACTTTATATCATTTTCAGTAAAACTGATATTTTTATTTGTAAGCCACTGCTGAATATTGGATTTCAGCCAATTTGAATTAGGAATCTTTTCTTGACGCCTTGAGTGGTAGGGTGCGTTGCCCATGATTACCATTGGATTGTCGTCTAACTTAAGCAATACCTCCTCAAACCATTTTTCGAAACGCACAGCGTCCATAGATTGCCGGTTTTAGCTCTACCAGCGCTCTGGGCGAGATACGGCGCCCCCTAACTGCAATTCAAACCCATATGAAAAAAGTGAAAAAGATATAATAAAATTACCATTTATTAAAAGAAATAACCATTTATTAAAAAAAAAATTATTAAAAAAACTAATAAATTTGACTTTTCTAGCCTTTCTGTCGGCAAACTCTTTTGTCAATCGGGATTGCGATATTGTCGATCGCAGATAGGTTTTTATCAGCTTAAGTATAGAAAAACCCCTCTCCCCACTAGCAACCGTTACAGGTATACTTAGTAATATGCGCATTGCTATCCATACATTTGAATAGAGCTCTTAAGTTGCGATCTTTGATAAAATTTGAAACAAAAACAAGTGTGGCCACATACTGATCAGGCAAAAAAAGATTTCAGACTTATGAGTTCATCACACAACATAATATACCCATCTATGTCTGATTTAGAGTCTACAGTTAATTTCAATTGAAGATCACTACAGAGTTTGACAAAGTCAGGTTTTTCCGGAATCTGTTTTATATTGTACAAAAAATACCAATATTCCGATTACTCATTTAACGTTTCAATTCTTTCATTGTCCAACAGACAATTGAAAAATTCAATCTCAATTTTTTTTCCGAAGATGTTATAGGTTCATCGCGGGCAGTTTCACCAACTTAACATATAGAATTCTTGTCGTAGCTCTAAACACAGGTTTAATTTCCAATTATTCAGCCAATTCCTTCGCCGTTAAAATGGTGCTTTTAAAGCCTGTATTTCTATGTTCTTCCAAAAAAGTGCAGCATTTTTACAACAGTTCTGTGCATTTACCGAGATCTGTGTTTGTTGATTGCAGAGATTTACTAACGATATAAATTTGAAAAAGTATGTCATACCAAACGACCAATGACACTATGAAGCTAAATCTTTTAGCTGTTCGGCTAGAGTAGTAGCCTCATCAGAGACTTGAACATCAGTTTTCTGAGTTTCAATAGCTAAAGTAATTAAAGCGTCGTGTATGGCACTAATTTGATAACGGATTGCTTTAACACTGCTGATTCTTGCTTCCCAACGTGTGTCACTGAGCTTTTTTATAGTATAAATGTGTCGATAGATATCAAAAACGCCCAAGTCACGTTTAAACAATTTTTGGGTAATGATGTTTTTTTCTAGTTGGAAGTTTTAGCTAGTTATAAGGTGAGTGTTAACGACGCAACTTACAATTATTTAATTTGTGGGTTTATCTATAGGCCACTAGATGGCGTTGGATGTCAGTTAGATCACGCTATCATTGTTTTGAAATTTGTATACTAGTATAGTTGAAGGAAAAAATAAAATCGTGGTGAACAATCCATACGCCTTTCATTTCCTCCGAACACCTGAGGGAACGCAAGGGTTGTACGCCAACATTTGGTCCTTCGATCCGGAAGGCGCCGGCAGAGGGCGCTACCAGCGGACGGACGGCGCCAGCAGCGGAGGGCGCCAGCAGCGGAGGGCGCCAGCAGCGGAGGGCGCCAGCAGCGGAGGGCGCCAGCAGCGGAGGGCGCCAGCAGCGGAGGGCGCCAGCAGCGGAGGGCGCCAGCAGCGGAGGGCGCCAGCAGCGGAGGGCGCCAGCAGCGGAGGGCGCCAGCAGCGGAGGGCGCCAGCAGCGGAGGGCGCAAGCGGACGGCGCCAGGCGGAGGCGCAAGCGGACGGCGCCGGGCGAAGGCGCAAGCGGACGGCGCCGGGCGGAGGCGCAAGCGGACGGCGCCGGGCGGAGGCGCAGGCGGACGGCGCCGGGCGGAGGCGCGGGCGGACGGCGCCGGGCGGAGGCGCGGGCGGACGGCGCCGGGCGGAGGCGCAAGCGGACGGCGCCGGGCGGCGCCGAGCGGAGGTGCAAGCGGACGGCGCCGGGCGGAGGCGCAAGCGGACGGCGCCGAGCGGAGGCGCAAGCGGACGGCGCCGAGCGGAGGCGCAAGCGGACGGCGCCGGGCGGAGGCGCAAGCGGACGGCGCCGAGAGGAGGCGCAAGCGGACGGCGCCGGGCGGGGGCGCAAGCGGACGGCGCCAAGCGGAGGCGCAGGCGGACGGCGCCGGGCGGAGGCGCGAGCGGACGGCGCCGAGCTGAGGCGCAAGTGGACGGCGCCGGGCGGAGGCGCAAGTGGACAGCGCCGAGTGGAGGCGCAAGCGGACGGTGCCAGGCGGAGCCGCAAGCGGACGGCGCCGGGCGGAGGCGCAAGTGGACAGCGCCGAGCGGAGGCGCAAGTGGACAGCGCCGAGCGGAGGCGCAAGTGGACAGCGCCGAGCGGAGGCGCAAGCGGGCAGCGCCAGGCGGAGGCGCAAGCGGACGGCGCCGCAAGTGGACGGAGGCGCAAGCGGGCGGCGCCAGGCGGAGGCGCGAGCGGACGGCACCGGGAGGACGGTGGGCGGCGCCGAAAGAAGACGCACGCGTACGGCGCCGGGAAGACGGTGCCAAGGGGTGACGCCAGCGGACGGTTCCCGTGGGCGGAGCCGACGAAGGGTGCCGGTGAGCGGCGCCAGTGAACGGCGCTGACGGGAAAGGAAGCGGTGGACGGCGTCGTCGGAAGGCTGACGAGAGTGGCGTCATACTACTTGTGTGGGTAATACTTAGTTTCAAGTTAGTAGTCGTTAAATAGCGAGGAAAATGGAGGATATTTGTAAAGTACAAAACGACATTTATAATAATATTTCGAGGGCTCAAATAAATTTGAGGAAGTCGCCCAAAACTAGAATAACGGAGGCGTTTGTAGAGTCGCGCTTGGAAAATTTGGAAAAACAGTGGGCTGCATTTGACAGTAATCATTATAAAATTGTTACCTTAGTTACTAGTGGAGGTAAATTACATGAATATTTTAAAGAGGAGTTATACGAAAAAACGGAAGAACTTTATTTAGATTATAAGGCTGAATTAAAGGGCACATTACAAAAACTAAGAGTTGTAGAAGGCAAGGCGGAGAACAGTTCTGTGGTTAGGGAATCGAGTGTTAAGTTACCAAAAATAAGTATTCCAACTTTTTCCGGCACTTACAATGAATGGATTAGCTTTAGAGATTTGTTTGTTTCACTTATACATAATAATAAGAGTTTAGACGATGTACAAAAGTTACACTATCTTAAAGGCCATTTAACGGGTGAGGCAGAGCAGCTCTTGCGTCATGTCACTATTACGGCCCAAAATTACCAGCTTTGTTGGGCTCAGTTAGAGAAACGATATAATAATAAACGTTACTTAGCCAATAGCATTCTAAAAAGATTTATGAGCCAGAAGAATTTGTTTGTCGAATCATCATCCGCTCTGAAAGAACTTTTAGACACAAGCAATGAATGTCTAAATGCATTGACGAATTTAGGTATAGATACTAAGTCCTGGGATATAATAGTCATTTATATACTGTCTTTAAAGCTAGACAATGAGTCCAGAAGGCTGTGGGAGGTTAGGATTAGTAATTTAAGTGATGAATTACCAAAATTTGAAAACTTTAAAGAATTCCTAGAACAAAGATTTCGGTCACTAGAGTTTATAAGTACAAAACCCAACCAGTCTAATAGTGTTAATAGTCGTATTAGTAATGTAAAAACGCTTCACGTTAAAAATGCACTATGTCCATTCTGCTCAGATAATCACGGTTTGGGAGACTGTAAAGGGTTTGCTAAGGAAAATGCGGAGTCTCGTCGTAGTTTTGTTCAATCCAATCATTTATGTTTTAATTGTTTAGGAGCAAATCATTTAGTACATTTTTGCCGTCAGCCCCCCAAATGCCGAATTTGTCAACGGAAACATCACTCTATGCTCCATCCAGGGGGAGCCTTAAGGCCGGTGGAGGATACTAAAAAATGTAACCAAGCACTTATGCAAGAGTGTGAATCAGAAATGGCAACAGGATCTAGTACGGAAGCCAATTCAAGTGATATTGTTAGTTGTTTCTCAAATGGTAACAGTCAAGTACTTTTGGCAACAGCGGTAGTTAAAGCAGAATCGAGAAGTGGTTGCCAGGTTAATTTAAGAGCTTTGTTGGACCAGGGTTCGCAGGCTTCATTCATTACGGAAGCTGCCGTACAATTGCTTGGGTTAAAAAAGATTACAAGTCACAATCGGGTTTTGGGATTGGGAAGTGATCAACAAGAGTCCGTAGTGTCGAAGGCCATAGTTTTACTGAAGGTACATTCACTTAACGATCCTAAGTTCAATATAGAAGTAAAGGCACATGTTCTAAGCAAATTAACATCGTGTATTCCGGAAACCAAGATGGTTTTCCAATCGTGGAAACCATTCATTGGAATTAAATTAGCAGACCCCAATTTTAATATACCCAATAAGGTGGATTTGTTGTTGGGTGCAGAAATTTACAGTAGAATAATAGTAGAAGGTATTGTGAGGGGTCCAACGGGATATCCAGTTGCTCAGAATACAAGGCTCGGCTGGATATTATCAGGCCAAGTATCGTCAGGAGTTATGGAAGGTCCACAGAGGGAAGTTAATGAAATCGTTAGCATGCATGTACAAGCACCAGTAACGGAAAATGATCTCCTTAAAAAATTTTGGGAACTAGAATCAGACGAGCTTAGGACTATGGAAGACAGGTATCTCACCGAAGAAGAACAAGAATGTGAGGAGATATTTGCGAAAACGACCGAACGCGATAAATCTGGAAGGTACATTGTGAAATTACCGTTTCGCTCAACAGATCCAGCTTGTAAATACAACAATTCGAAAGACATTGCCTTAAGAAGATTCATAGCGCTCGAACGAAGGTTAAATAAGGACCCAAAATTGAAGCAACAGTATAATGAAGTATTACAAGAATATTTACACTTGGGACATATGGAAGAAGTACCTAAAGAAGAACAAGATTCAGAAGTTGCTGTTTACTTGCCTCATCATGCAGTGGTTCGGGACCAAAAGGATACTACTAAAGTTAGGGTTGTATTTGATGCATCATGCCCTGGAACAAATGGAGCGTCTTTAAATGATGATCTGATGATAGGACCTACCTTGCAACCAGATTTACGTAGCTTAATTATGCGATGGCGTATGCATCCGATATGCTTAGTAGCAGATATCGAAAAGATGTACCGGCAAATTAAAGTATCTGAAAAGGATGTTGATTATCAGAGAATTTTTTGGCGTCATCCTGATGATTTAACCTCTGAAATTAAATGTTACAGATTGTTGAGAGTGACCTTTGGTACTGCCTCAGCGCCGTACCTTGCGGTAAGGGTCTTGCAGCAGGTAGCGTCTGATGAGGGAAGGGATGTTCCGCTGGTATCTGAAAAAATAAAAAATGATTTTTATATGGATGACTTGTTGTCTGGATGTGAAAGCGTGGAGGAAGGAAAGCAAATTTATGAAGAAATAAATGCAATATTAATGAGGGGTGGGTTTAAGCTAAAGAAATGGTCTAGTAATAGCGATGAATTACTAAATAAAATAAAGGCAAAAACTGAGGAAAGGCTTGAAGAAGAAGAGAATCATTTAGAAATTAAAACGGATGAAGTAATCAAAATACTTGGACTTACCTGGATCCGTAAAACTGATGAGTTCAAATACGTGGTTAACTTACCATCGCTAGTCTACCCTGTAACAAAAAGGAAGGTTATTTCCGAGATTTCAAGACTGTTTGATCCGCTGGGTTGGCTGGCTCCAACAATCATTAAGGCTAAGATATATATTCAAATGTTATGGATGTCTGGAATAGGCTGGGATGAGGAATTGCCATCCAATTTATTACAAACATGGATTAAATTTCGGGAGGAACTGAATGGGCTTGCTAATCTTCGAATTCCGAGGTGGATCAGTTCAACCAAAGAAGACGGGATATGGGAGCTGCATGGGTTTTGCGACGCATCGAGCAATGCTTATGCAGCGGTAATTTATATTCGAATAATTGACAAATTGGGAATGGTTAAGGTAAACCTCGTGACAGCGAAAACTAAGGTTTCTCCGATCAAGCAAATTACAATACCTCGCTTAGAATTGTGTGGAGCTGTATTACTTTGTAAATTATTGCAAGAAGTCTCAAGGATCTTAAATATTTCAAAGGATAAAATACATGCCTGGACAGATTCTTCAGTGGTGTTGGCTTGGTTAAGTAGCCATCCAAGCCGATGGAAGACATTTGTTGCAAACCGGGTTTCTGAAATATTAAGCGTCATGGATTGTAGTCAATGGGCACATGTTGCGTCCAGTAGTAATCCAGCGGATTGTGCATCACGAGGTGTGAGCCCAGAAATTTATAATACGTCATTGTGGATACATGGACCGCCTTGGCTGCAAAACAAGGTCATTAATTACAGCAGGGGTAGATCTTTAAATACAACCTTGGATATCAAAAAGAACAAGATACAAGTTTTTTCAAATACATTAAGTCAAGAAGAAGACATTATTTTTTCGAGATTTTCTTCTCTGACCAAACTTACAAGAGTAATTGCGTATTGTAGAAGGTTCTTATGTTTTAAACAGAAACATGCCTTCAAGGGGGGGAAGAATCTCTCATCACTGTCTTGTGAAGAACTTTCAGAAGCGCTTAATTCTTGCATTAAATTTTATCAAAGGAAATATTTTTCTCAAGAAATTGAACAGTTGAAGGATAATGGTACGATTAATAAAAAAGGTCAACTTGCCTCATTTAATCCATTTATTGATGCGACGGATATTATAAGAGTAGGTGGTAGACTAGAAAGATCATCGTTAAGTGAAGGAATGAAGCATCCAATAATCATACCTCGTAAATGTCATTTGACAACTCTTCTTATAGCTGATGCTCATGTTAAAACATTGCATGGCGGGCCTCAGTTGATGCTAAATTTCTTAAGATCAAGATACTGGATTATTGATGCAAAGAACCAAGTAAAGTTGTACGTTAGAAGATGTGTCACGTGTCTTCGCTATTCCTCTAAAACAAGACATCAATTGATGGGCCAATTACCTCCTGCCCGGACAAAAATTAGTAGACCCTTTCAACATAGCGGCGTGGACTATGCTGGGCCGATTTATATCAGGACATCAAAGGGTAGAGGACATCATGCATACAAGGGATATGTGTGCTTGTTTGTATGTATGGCAACAAGAGCCATCCATCTTGAAGCAGTGAGTGATTTGACTGCTCAAGGATTCATTGCTGCCTTCAAAAGGTTCGTTGCTAGGCGCGGACACTGCGCACATATTTGGAGTGACAACGGAACTAATTTTGTGGGATCGTCGCGGGAATTAGGTCAGCTTTTTCAAACGGAGAAATTAAATATTGCTACGGACGTGGCCGATTGGTTAGCAAATAACAATACAGAGTGGCATTTCATTCCGCCCCACGCTCCTAACTTTGGCGGATTGTGGGAGGCGGGAGTAAAGTCCACCAAATATCATCTGAAACGAGTTGTCGGAAATTTGACATTAACATTTGAGGAGATCACAACGGTGTTGGCTCAAATAGAATCGTGCCTCAATTCAAGACCAATCTCACAATTGAGTGATCATCCAGACGATCCTTGTCCGCTCACTCCTGGTCACTTTCTCATCGGCGAACCATTGATCATCGTCCCTGATGCAAATTATGAGACAACAAAGGTGTCTAATTTGAAGAGATGGCAATTAACACAAAAAATAACCCAAGATTTTTGGCGTCGTTGGTCGAACGAATATTTGACTCAATTTTTGCATAGACATAAATGGTCTCATCAAACCCCAGAACCCAAGGTAGGAGACATAGTCTTGGTAAAGGAAGATAATCTTCCTCCGGCTAAGTGGCTTTATGGCATAATAGTGGAAAAACATCCTGGATTGGACAAAATTACGCGAGTAGTCAGTTTAAGATGTGGAGGAAATATTTTTAAGAGGCCAGTTTCCAAGTTATGCATTTTGCCTGTAACCGATTAATAGTTATTAGATCGTTAAGTTTATTTCACTAATTTTTGGTTGTTTCATTGGTTTATTTGTAGATTAACATAATTATTGTTTGTTTTAGTTAAATAAGTTTTCCAAGCTATGTATTTGCCTGTAACGGATTAATACTTGTTAGATAGTTAAGTTTATTTTATTATTTTTATGTTG
Organism: Melitaea athalia; assembly: GCA_905220545.2. NCBI lineage: Eukaryota > Metazoa > Arthropoda > Insecta > Lepidoptera > Nymphalidae > Melitaea > Melitaea athalia. The sequence continues at coordinate 16,631,492 of HG992189.1, read as the reverse complement.
TTTTCACTGATTTGTTAACTAAGTTTATCCACGCGATGTATTTGTTTAATAATTGTTAAAAGGTTAAGTTTATTGTTATTTTAAGTTGCTTTCATTGTTATTTATTAGTTGGTAAATTGTTAATTTAGTAAATGAAGAACGCTAAAAGTCGTTCTTGGTGGGCGGTATGTTAACGACGCAACTTACAATTATTTAATTTGTGGGTTTATCTATAGGCCACTAGATGGCGTTGGATGTCAGTTAGATCACGCTATCATTGTTTTGAAATTTGTATACTAGTATAGTTGAAGGAAAAAATAAAATCGTGGTGAACAATCCATACGCCTTTCATTTCCTCCGAACACCTGAGGGAACGCAAGGGTTGTACGCCAACAGTGAGATTATTATTTGGTGCGTACTGTGTGGCTACGGCAAAGAATATAGCCTCCCCCTCTCTTCCCGTGGGTGTCGTAAGAGGCGACTAAACGATAACAGTTCCACTACCACCTTGGAACTTACTTAAAAAGCCGACCGATGGCGGGATAACCATCCAACTGCTGGCTTTGAACTACACAGACCGAAGACGGGCAGCAGCGTCTTCGGTGCGACAAAGCCAGCCCTGCGGTCACCAACCCGCCTGCCCAGCGTGGTGACTATGGGCAAAACACATGAGTTCACGCCATTTTGGCGCGAACTTGTGGAGGCCTATGTCCAGCAGTGGACTGCGATAGGCTGAAATGATGATGATGATTATTTGGTGCTATGAATATTAAGCCTGGCAACACTGATAAAATAAAAAGTAAAATCAATTCACAATGTAAATATACATTTTCGATGATTTTTTTCATGACTTAGGTGCATATGATATCATACTTATGGACTTGGTCAGTATTGAAAAATAGGGTACTGGACTTGGGAGAGTCTGAAATATTGTAATAGGACTGAGGCGAGTTTGATACGACGTAATTATTAGGGTACGGACTCAGAAAATTAAAATGCATTAATAAAATAAAAACATTTTTATTTAAAAAAAATATTTATCGTTTTTGGCTTATTATATTATTATATGAGATCAGAATCACGGTTTTGCCTTGCATACTAGTATTGAAATCAAAGCAAGAACAATAAACTAAACAAAATCAAATATCTCCTCAGAAATACAGTCATCCTGTTCACCGTCCATAGTTTCAGCATCATGGCCGGGTAGAGCTAGAACCTTTTTAAAATAATGTAACTCCGGAATTTCTGACCACTCCTCTCCGAAGTGTTTTTTTATAGTTTATTAACATCGTCAAGCTTCTCTTGTTTGATGGTGACACTGTGATTTATTCTGTCAGCTAATATTTGTGATATTTTTTTTCCTCTTTTATTAATGACTTATATCATTTCTATATGACACTTCACCACGTACCAGAATATTTCGCGTCACGAAGTGCAGACTCTGTGTGTTTTTAAGCACATTCTTGCATGCTTCTTTCCAATCAAATATAGGCACTTGATCAACAACATGATATATGGTAGCATTGGATGACATCAAATCAACACAGTCATTTGGATTCAAAACGTTTTCTAGACGCCGAATTTTTTTTTCGGTAATGGCAAACACTCTGTCAGGAGGAATAAAGCTATGGCCTGTTACTGGAAAAATTATCTGAACTTTGGATATATCATTTTGCGTCTCGTATAGCCATTTTGAAACCATCCCAATCAAAGTGGAGTTTTTGTTTTGGCCACCACAGCCATCGGCCACAAGCCTGATAATTTTTTTCCCTTCCATATTTAAACTGTTTAAGCAGTGATAGACGCAGGATGCTATTTCGTTGGAGCCTTTTGGTGCCTTGTCCTCAGTCCAAACATAAGAGAAGACATTTTCACGTGTTAAATTTGTCTTTGAGTTGCCCACAACAACTGTAAAATTATAAAAGTATAGCTGACTTGAATAATACGTGGATTGGTCTGGTACCCTGGGCATAGGCAGATTTTTCGACAATCAAATGAAAGGATAAGTATATCTGGATCTTCATCTTTCAAAAGCTAAAAAAAGCATTTTGCTCTCATCTTATGAATTCTGTATTGTGCACGTATGTTTTCCTTTTCAATGCCGTTTGAACATCTTTTCATTTTTTCTAAAAGTTGGAGGCAATCGGAGCAAACATCCTGTCGTGGTGTTCCAAATCCTATGTTAAAAGATGTATTGAACACCTTTCTGAAATAAGATTTAGTTACTGAGAATCCGGGCGTGACTTGATCCTCGTACATTTTATACATTTTAGTAATATTAAGACTGGGTCTAAATAAATTCTCTGTTTTATCTTTCCCCTACAGTAATGAGAATCCAAAGGTTTAAATTTCATAATAAATTTCTGGACCGATTCCAATTTTGATCGAAATGCAAACTCTTTTCGGTCACCACCTCTTTTCTCTGATGCACTAGTCCCATTTTCTGCGAATCTTTTAAGGTACAGTTCCGAGCCAAGCGACACTGACGCCGCGTCAGCGCGTTAGTAGACGCTGCGGCTATGTCGCAGCGACTCTGACGCTCTGTTGAATTCCGAGGGCGGCAACAGTATCACTGCGGCCTCCAGTCAATTTGCGACCAGTGACCTAGGCAGTCGAATTTTCTTGTGTTTACTGAATATATACGGTGAAACGATTATGAATCAAGCTATTGTGAAAGATTTGCAAAAACTATTTGAAGAAGAGGAAGAAGATGATGATCTCTTGCTTTTGTATTTACTGAGTACTAGAGATCGAACTGACCAGATTTATGAAACCCGCAGCGATCAGGGTCTTTATAAAATCTTAATACAAGAACATTTAAATTATAATGATGATAAATTTCGAGAATATAGTCGTTTTAACAAAAGACAATTTAATTTCATTTTGTCTCTAGTTTATGAAGAATTGTCGAGAGTGAATAGGCATCTTCTAGGCAAGCGCGCACCATCTTAGGCTGCATCTTCACTTACCATCAGGTGAGATCGCAGTCAAGCGCTGGTCTATATTTAATAAAAAAAAAAAAAAAAAAGAAAAAAAAAATTGACACCAAAAACTACCAGACATTGTATAGGTCCTGAAGAGAAACTATTTTTAACATTGAGGTAAGTAATTGATTATTAATTTATTAAATATTTTTTTAAAGCTAATCGTATGTTCCGTCATCTTCTGTAATAATACGTATTAAACTTAAGTCCGTAGCTTCCATGTCCATGTCCACTGCTTGTGATATAGGCGAGTACGCCCGGAAGTTATATGTGGACAGCGTATTTTGATTTGTACGCGGAACGGAATCGGCTGATAGTTCGGGCGAATTAAGTTTAGCAGGCAGCATAGGTGTAGATGCTTCAACGTTCAACGATTCATATTCATACTTCACGAGGACGTCAAAAATTTCTTTTTTTGCCTTTACTTTCAAAGTGGACGGAAATTTTTGTAAAACATTTTTAATGTAGTCTGAAAACATAGATAGTTCTGGGTCCTCAACATTTCTATTAGCTATAATCTCTAAAGCTTTTTGGCGCGTTTCTTCTCTTTTCTGCAGAAAAGATATGAACTCATCTTTATTTTGACGCATCCGTTTTCTATTGGATCTTGGAAATACTGGGTTTGGGGCCGAAAATGTTCCCGAAGTTATTTCTTCATTGACGGTTTCAAGTTCAACTATATTTCTAGTTTCCCCTGCTGATGATACAGAACTTAACTGTTCACAAGCTTGGTCGGAAGTTTGACTCTCTTGTGTAGAATCCGTATCTTCAATATTAGATTCTGTTGAACGTTCATTTGGCACTAACTGTAGAAACGTAAGCAGGCGATTATAGGTTCCAAACTTAGATCTACGATTTTTAGGCGCTGCGAACCCAGTTCCAGACTTGTTTTTTCGTTTCTGGCCAAAATATGTGTCCTTTATTTTTTTCTATGTTCACTATGTTATGACTAAGTGAGCGACAGTTACGCGACACAGGTTCATCCTTGACCATTTGAAACCATTCTTACCTAGTAATATCTTTGGTTTCTTTGAGATATTTTGTAGGCTATTTTTTATTTTTCTTTTATGCGAATTTTCATTTAAATAATTATTTATAATGTTTGCAGCACTTTTCACCATTTTACAGAAACTTGGCTGGATATATTTTAAATAAAATCTTACATCGTCGTATTCCTTAAAGGACAGTTTACATTTAAATCAGCAAACATGGTTTTTTTACAGGGCTCGCAGTTTACTGCCATCTTTTTAGCAATTAAGATACACACATATGCACATGCTTGCCTTTTTCCAAAACACTGAGGTACGAGTATATCAAACTCGTCTACACCTTCTAAAGTAGATCTTATAGATAACATTTCCACTGGTAAATATGTAGAAGAGTTGCATCATTTTTTGCTGGTTCACCTTTTTCAAGGAATACTTTAAAATTATTTAAAATATCATTTTTATCATCCAGACAGTTACTGTTCTTATTAATTTAATTGCTAGTTTTTAATGCTGAAATAAATTGAACTGAAGTGGGGCTTGGTTTACAACCACAATTGCTTCCAATGCACCTGAAATAGTTTTCTAAAGGATCTTGATTGAGCTTTCGGACACTTTATGTGTGAACATTGTATTTTTAAATTTTTATAAATTCGCTCAAGTGCGTTCATCGTCCTCAACCAGCCTTCTTGAGATGGGGGCTTACTCCTTGCTCCTAAAAACTTCATGTTTGAGAAAAATCCTCTCATTTTACAAAAAAAGTTCAAAATCAGGGCTGGTTGAGGACATGTTAGTCAAATATTTCCCCCTTTTTTCCGGCGTATCCCCATTCATGGAATCAAAAAGTTTGTCCATATTTGATAAGATTGTAGCACTCCCTGCGGCATCTTGTGGTAATTCATCTGGAAGTAAACAATAAATATCACATATGAAAAGGTGTATCTACAATTAACATGACATGACGTTCTAACCCATTATCTTTATACTTATTTCCTTACTGATCGTGTTAGGGCGTAAATAAAACCGCAGGTTTTAGTTACTATATATTATTTAAAAAATATATTTATTACATATAGACGATCTTAACGCGGCTAGTGACATTAAGTGACAATTATGATATTCTTTTTAAGAACACACATTACAATAAACAACCAACGCATATAAAACCTAGCTCACAGAACTTCGTATATCTTAACACCTCCCCTCGAAGTCGTGAGCGAATCAGATTTATTTACATAACTTTTCTAGATTATCTAAATATTCATAATGTTTCGCTGCACCCAAACCTTTCGTGGATAATTATCCACAAGCATCGAACATAAATATCGAAAATCCTCCCCTTGCCGTTGAGTGCAACCTTTAGAAACTAGCCTAACTTTCTTTTATATTGGACCTCTACATTCACCTTCTAGGGCTTTTTTCCAATCAATCGAATTACTCATTCCTTTAGCTTCCTGCTTCAGTTACTGTAACTTTTCTACCTTCATTATCTTCGATAATCTTTACCTTCAATATCTCTGTAGACGGTAGATCATCTCGCGATTCCATTGCAGTGCGAAACATAGCAAATGAATCTGGTAGACTGTACAATAGTAAAATCGCTAATAATTCGTCAATTACTACTAAACCGATTTCTTTGAGTTTTTTAACTGCGTCAAAAAAAAATCTGTAAGGTGCTTACGAAGATCGTCTTCTTCTTTCATGCGCGTCAGTACAAGTTTCTTCAACAATGACGCCTTACGCGCTGGTCCACTAGATTCATACATTGATTTCAATTTATCCCATACCTGTTTCGAAGTATCTAAACCATCTAATGCTGCGAGCTCACTAGGACTAATAGCCAGTAATATATCTGACTCTGCCTTTCCGTCCATTCTCACCCAATCTGCATACTTAGGATCGGTACGAACCGGTTTTGGTATAGTACCCGATACGTATTCCCACAAATCATTTTTCTTCAAAATGGCTCTCATGTGGATCTTCCACGTATCATAGTTATCTGCAGTTAACGGGTCAATTTTAATAGAAGCAGCCATGATAATGTTTTTTCAACAATTATTACCTTTAATCTTTAAAAATTAAATACGACGTAAAAATGTCAAATAATTCGTACTTAGATTCCGTTGTCGTATTTCGCTTGTATACTTTACCACAGTTTTTCGCTGTATTTACTTTTATGAAATCAATTGTATATAGTTCACTGGGCCCATAACCTGTTAGGGCGTAAATAAAACCGCAGGTTTTAGTTACTATATATTATTTAAAAAATATATTTATTACATATAGACGATCTTAACGCGGCTAGTGACATTAAGTGACAATTATGATATTCTTTTTAAGAACACACATTACAATAAACAACCAACGCATATAAAACCTAGCTCACAGAACTTCGTACATCTTAACAGATCGTATCAATGCGAAAGTCTGTCTAAGCAACTTAACCGAATTGGATGAAATGTAGCATGGAGATAGTTACAACTTATATATGATGATATGTAGTTAGGTTTAGTCCTTACGTTGTTAGTCATTCTTGAGTTCTTGTCATTTTTGTTTTAATGCAAGTGTGTAGGGGAAAAAGAATAGGTAAATAACACAAACAAAATAAATAGATTTTGAAAATTACTCTGGGCTACTTTTGCAAATAATCCTGCTGCAATCGAAGGGCTTAAAACTTGAGCAGCTAGCCGTACTTTCATTTTCTGTTTGTCATTCGGTTGCAGATGTTGCTGGGTCAATGCTGGAGCAAAACAAAGTTTGGGTTGCTTTTGTCTAAATTATAGAACTCTTCTATATGGCTCCATTTAGCTACACCTGCAAAAAATAATAATAAAACAAATTAATATATTGGTAAGTTGAGATGTTAACAAAGAAATGAATACTGATTAAATGTTGTGGAATGGTTCGTGTTATACAATCTGTCGGCTGTGACGCAGGCTCCGGAAAAATAATAGGCTATCGGCTATTTCTAAGCTTTTCTTATTCCAATAGCCATACATGTTAGCGCATGACTTTCGATTTCTTGTGTTCGGCCATGGTTAGCATTGTCTTGATAACCATCTAATTGATCCAGTTTTGTATTATAGCTTAAGTTTTTTCTTATTTACATTTCGTCAAAGGCTATAAATACATAAATTATCACTGATTGGTTTTTGTTCTGTGATTTCTTTAATAGTTTGAATCACTTGATCGTTTATTCCGCACAATATTGGTATTTTGTCTAGTTATGCCTTAAGTGAACTCACACTAGGGAAACAGAACAGTTTTCTTAATAACCTGTAGCATGAGTTAGACTTTTTATATATACTTAAAGCTAAAACTTTTCATTTAGTGACCATCTCCTATCAGTCAATTTTCTCGGCACATTTTTCAGTTGGCTTTGCAACAATAAATAAAGTGAACTGCTATCTTTGCTTTTAGTAATATTGTTCACTGCATCACTATTGTGTAAACAACTTAAAACATCTCTTCCGCACAATTTAATGTTTTTTCATTCTCTTCGAAGTCTTAAGATTTCAGTTAAATTTGTTCTGCATTTTTATAAAGTTTCTGGGTGAGTTCTTTAATTCTTCCCACGTCTAAATCTTTAAGCACACCTTATATTTTCCTTGATTCCTGTATAAAAAAAAAAAACATGTCAGAGGTTACACTAGCTTTAACCTCAAATCATGACCCCACAACACGTACTATGTATTTGGAAGATTTGTTCCTAATTAATAGCAACTGGTGTAAATGTGTATTATTACACCAGTTGATAGTGTTATTGATATTGGTGGGTGGTATTTTTTTTTAATTTAAATAAACAAGAAGTTTAAAGTTTAAAAAACAGAAGCTTTTCAAAATACTGAAAATGTAAATTTATTTTTTATTCAAATTGGTCTCGTAGGATTTAGTCTTGAAAGCATTCTTGAAAAATTCACCTGCATATTCATACTTCATACGCGTATATCTCGTTTTTCCGTTCCCATTAGAATTTCGCAAAATATTGCACATCTAGACCCTAAAAAGAACCTACACACTAAATTGAAAAAAATTATTTGTATCTTTCCAACATCTGACAGAAGCGACTGATAGCAAATACTATCTATCTATAGATATTATATTACCTTTGTTAAATCTGGGCTCTGAAGATTTTATTCAGTGACATGTTCTGTGGGCTTAGAACATTGAGATGTACTGGGTGTAGCTTCCATGTCCATTTGCATCGTGGTTGTCCGACACTGAAACATTTTATGCATATTGATTAATTTCCATTTCATGAAATGTTATATTATAATATTAGCAAGTTATATGCAAGTAAAAATATAATATACAGGATGTTTGGAGGGTGAGTAGCCATAGGAAAATGGTGGATAGGTGATGGTGTTGGCTACTTATTGCGCCTAATTAAATAACATTTTGCCCCAAGTTTAATGAGTAATCCTCTTTTCGCTTTTCTTTCTAGAAAATCCCCATTTTTTTGATAAAATCTTTAATATTTTTGTTATTAATAATTAAAATGTCAAAAAAATGATTTAACTTGTTAGTCTAGTCTTGTCTTATTCATATTTAATCATTATTTCATACAAACAATTTACAAAGAAATAAATGACGTGTTTATATGTATTATGTGTTATTTTCTTCAATCCGGTTCGTTATGGACCATAACTATGTGCTTCGTGTAAGGTTCAATTTTGTATAGTAGAACGGTTTGTTTGTCAAATAAAGACCGTGTTCGCTCCTTGATGATTTACATATTATAAGACTGACTTTAATATTAGATGCGTCTTTAAAAAATTTACATGAAATAGCATTGGACAGTACCTATGAGTGCTTTTTGGCTAGTCGATCTAATGGTACAACTTTCATAAGCTGTTTGTCTTCTCCTTGTGCTTAAGGAGGTCGCCCACTGTACGTGCAGTTCAAGTTTAAAATAATAACAGGTTTATATACTCATCCATCAACCTTCGTAAGTACGATGTAGCAAACTTTCTACATAAATCTTCTGCATCGTCAAAAATCGCCATTTTCCATTATATTATATCGACACCTAAAATGAAGAACATTGTAGCTGATTTTGTTAAGTTTTCAGGAGAGCATTTTACAATTTTTTGTGTATTTAAAAAGTGGCTAAATGATATTAAATAAAGCCGTACCGTATTGAAGTAAATTGTTTTATTATTAATTTTTGCGCTTTGTAGTATGAACTCGACCATGTTGTGATACATCGAACGGAAAGTTGTTTTGGTTCAAGTTACAATGATTAAAAATACGATTGTTTTAGTTTAAGAAATTGTATGAACGGTTCCAATAATGTAAGGACATGGCTTTATGAATTATATACAGTGAACAAAAATGTAATTAGGATTAGAATGGCGTTACTTGTTTATTTCAGTCATAACATAATTGTATAATATAAAATGACTGAGAGTTTTTTTAACCTTTCCCCATGTAGGAGAAGGATCAGAGCTTAATCCACCACGCTGCTCCAATGCGGGTTGGCCGATGTATTCCCTACTATGAGTAACGATCGCTATCAGGTGTACACGATAAGAACAGGGACTGACGACTTAACGTGCTCTCCGAGGCACATTGGGAAAACCCACGAGGACTACAGAAACACTCAGACCACGGCAAACATCTGTATTAATGCAAATGTTTGTCAAGTGACGCGATCGAACTGCCTCAAATCAGTGCTCTGACTGTTGTGCCAACGCGCCGTCATTTTGAATTATACTTACTATTACTATTAGTATAGTTATAATAAAATAAAGCAATTTATCATCGTTGTTTCAAATAAAAGCTACCTACACCTACGCTAACATTAAAGAGATCTCGTAATATTTCTTTATTACTTATAATAATTTTTATTTTACAAGGCAACTTTTCTTAAATATTAACAACCAAATTATTCTAATACGTAATTTGATAATGAAAACAAATATAATAAAAAAAACGAACTTGTCATATCTCGATCGGCACAAAAAACAATGTCTATCACTTCTGTTCAAATAAAAGTATGCTAAAATTAATGAGATCTGATAACAACGCTGTATTACTAATCATATTTTTTTTTCAACTTTTTTTAACCTAATAATCAGAATTATTTAATTACTTATGATTTATGATAAAGAAAACAAATTCACAATCAATTACTCATTGAGCTCTTATTCGTCGCTATCGGTTGAAATATTATAATCTACAGCATCCGAATGAGGTAAATTGACATAAAATATTTTGTATTGTTCAGGTATTGCACCTGTATTACTAAGTGACACGAGATCTTGAAATTTAGCCGTTGAAATGTTTAGTGGTCTTTTAGTAGCTAAAGGTAGTTTAATGTCCCACAGTGAATTTAAGGATTTGTTGTTAGGTTTGCGCCTAGTTCTCACAGATGCCTTCCTTTCCAAATCAATTGTACTGTACTTGTCATCGTAAAAATTATATTGAAAATACAAAATACAAAATAAGGGAATATAAATAATATTAATGAGCTGAATTTTTAACCACATTACTTTTTAATGTTTTGATCGATTTTCCAATTAGTTAAGGAGAGATTTTAAATCGAAAATATCCTTTTGCGTAAATTCCTTCAATATTATTGTGTTCAACAAAACTACCTAATATATATCCAAAAAAATTAATTATATATTATTATTTGACTTTGACAGGGTCATTGTGGTGGTAAGGGGACATGAAAAAAATATTACCGCTTTTTTAAATTTTCACAATAAATTGTAACTGAATCTGTAGTAAAGGGTTTTTTTTTGGTCTATAGAGTTAATAGATAAACAAGTCAGAGATGGACATTAAATATAAACAAGTAAGTTCTTTATTTCATATTTTATTACACGTTTACATTTGCCCTACATTTGCCTTACATTTGACGACTATTCGTAAAATCTTCATAGAATGATAAACAATATTCTAAATAATAATAAATAACAACAAACATAACGATAACTTATTTAATTTTCAACCCTGGACGCACCAAAGTTAAAAAGAGAAAAATAATTAATAGACCAGGGTCGATCATTTTAGAAACGAAAAAAAATTAAAGTAGGATGAAACCTATTGGAAAAGGAAGGGAATACCACTAAAGGTCTGGTCAGACAGCCAACGTGGCGTGGCGGGAAGGGACGGTGACGCGACGCTGGCTTGGCGACAGCGGTCACACTGCCGGCGCGATCACATCGCGATCACGTCCCGTCTCTGCGACCCGTCACGCCGAGCGTGTGGCAACAAGCATTTTTCTTAAAAATGTCGAGTGATTCAGACGTGGAAACGCTCTTGCTATTATTTGCGCTAGCTAAAAAAAAAGCGTAAACGAAAATGGGTACATGAAATTAATCAAAAACGTTGTAAATATGGGGAGTATCATAGGCTATGCCGCGAACTATTGTCCCGTGAAGATAAGTTTTATGACTATTTCAAAATGACACAAGATTGTTTTGAAGAATTACATAATATATTAAAAGAAAAAATTAGTAAACTGGACACTAATTGGAGAAAATCTATCGGTTCAAGAGAAAGACTGGCCATCTCTTTGAGGTAACCTTTATTTCTATTATTATAATATTTTTTTTTTAAATCTAGAGCTATTTTAATTAACAAATAATCACAACCAGCTAATTATCACAAGTATCTACGCTAAATTATTCTCAGTAATCGTCTTTGAAGTCTTTATTTTTTTATATATATAAAATCAAGATAACAAACATTAACAATATGCAGTCTTTTAATGAAACTTGTACCTATTATTTACTTTTTTGATCACAATCAACACCATAGACACAGCAGGTTTACTTAAGTTATTTGTGGTAGGTACTTATTTTCAACTTTGAAATTAAAAATTGAATTCTTCGAGTAGAGAATTCTCATGTTCTACCACATTGTCGTTGCCTAATAGATTAATTGGTTGAGAAGTTGGTGAGTCAATATCCTGATTTGTGACGACTGAACTTCTGGTTGAGTAAGCAGGAGATGCCATCGATGTACTCATTTGTTGTAAATTATATGTACTATATGATTTAGAGTCAAGCAGTCTTAATTCGATATTAGAAAATAATTTGGCCAATTCCAGTTTAACAATGGCTTGCTCTCGTGGTGGGGTCTCTGAAAATTACAGTTTAATTAAAAAAAGCGTTTATTTCTATGGTTGCGTTTCCGACTTGGTATTTATATTTAACATGTTTTGACAGAGCAAACCCGGAATACAAATAAAATATCTTTTTTAATTAAAGTATAAACTGCGGCTTTGATCACTTTTAGAATATTATTATTAAAAATCTATTTTCAATTAATAAAGGATACTTAAATACATATATGAATTGTCTGATCACGTCAAAGCACGTACCTGGGCACGGCTTCATAGAAAATGGGCATTGTCCTTTGACTTCGTAGTAATTAAAAAGATTTATAAAAGATTAATCTTTTAGGGTAGTCTATTCCATTATAAGTCCATGAATATGAATTTACAAATGCGATGTCGAGAAGACCCCAAAACGTAGTAAGAACTTCTCCGTATGTCTCTACCTTTAGCCTTGGCACTACTATTTTCTTTTCAGTGCTAATTTTCTGCAATTATAACAACTTCTCTAGAGTTTCTTTATTTGGCGACATAACATCATCAGACTTGTCGTCATCACCATTAGTAGATGATATAGCTGTTATAAGTTTTGCTTTAATAGCGTCATTTTCACTTGTATCCAATTATATCAATTTTAATATTTTATTTGTCAATGGAGATGAAATTTTTTGTTGGTTAATACGATGGATTGTTCATAGCCAAAGTCACCACGAATACTAGTGGTGGGCTGTTGAAAGAACGAGCAACTAGGAATGACATGATCTTGAACAGTCAATGTGTGTTCATCAGAACTTGAGCAATGTGGAATACTAGCTGTTCTTGCCATGTTGATTAGAGTAGTAGAATGGATTGCAAAACCAGAGCAGACAGTATTAGCATGTTCCACAATAAAACCCATTGTTGAAGAATTTTTTTCGATAAGATTTTCTAAGTGTGAAGTAGGTATATTCGCACGTTCGTCTATTTGGTCGGTGCATACTGTTAATGTAGAACCATTATATGTTGAAACAAATTAACCTGGAACATTTGGTGATTCTTCTGTAGACACACAATAGTCACAATTGGCATCGACATCTGTCTCTTTTTCGTTTAGTGCATTTATCAGACTGTGGTAAATTTTCAGTTCGTTAGGATTGAACATTTTTTGGACAATTTTGTAGCATATACTGGAAAAATACCTGTTGTGTTTAATCCAGATACAATGTTATTGGTTGTAGAGGCCTGTGCCCTTACACAGTTGTCTTCGTTTTCCGCCATCTCATATATATTTATAGAACTCATATTTTTATTACAAAAGTAAAGAAAAACTTCAACAAACTTTTAAATTAAAGTAAAAAAAATAAGGTTCGGTATCTTAAAACCAATGAAAAATATATGATGAGCAACTATTCCAACTAATGTAATAATTATAGAGTAGATCACAGAACACATATACCCTGACGGGGGGTAAATTTTCACACATACCTCCCCTAGGAGATCCGTGAATTTTTCTTTGGACAGATGGCCACTAACTTTTCCCATTTGTTTTATGCCATGTTCTACTAATGTTTTTTTTTCAATAACGTTTCACTGCACACTGGTCCAAATACACATTTGTTCAGAGTTCATATATTTGTATTTATGTACATACATATTACATATATTTGCATTTATAGCATCTTCAACGATTCTCACGCAAATGTGGCTTGATTACCCATCATAAATCGGAATAACTTTATGATTGGGTTCGCTATTCACTTTCCGGATGTTATTCTACTTAAGGTATAACCCCTTTATGAGCCAATTGTGAAAAAAAGGTTCCTCCATCCAGCCGTTTTTTGTCGCTCCGAATAATGTTCCAGGATAAGCCTTATGAGAAACCTAACTTGCATGTTCTTTCAACGCCGTAGAACGACAACATTCAATGACATTGAATGATTCACTTATAAGTTTACATGGATCAATTTGGTTGCTTCATCCAAATTGAAAGACAAAAGTGAACCGTGTAATTTCACCCTTAGAACGAAAATGTTAGTGTTTTATTCGCCGCACATTAGATATGAGAACTAAATTTTAATGATAATAAAAAGAACTAGCACAATAATAAAACTAACCACTTGTAAGCAGAACAATAATGAATAACCCGCTATAATTTACGCCTTTATTAGAATAAACAAGCAATGTGGTTTTTACAACAAAAATGGCGGGCGGTGAATTTGCTACGAGATCGAAATAAAATAACAACAACCAATAACCACGCTCAATGAGAAGATACAACATTAAGGTTCCACAAGTCGCTCACGTTTCCATACAAACGTATAACAGTTATTACTACAATGTTTGACGTTCACCATTCAAAATTAAGGATAATATCAATTGACCTCGTCATTATCTACATAGCTAAGTACCCAGAATGGTAAAAAAAGTATATATTTTAAAAATACAAGCTTCTAAACTTTCATATTTTAACACTGATTTTAGCCTAACTTTAGGCGAAAATAAATAGTATACGGAGAGAGAAAGCTCTAAAATAAAGCACTTACGCATATAGTTTAGTTATTCAAAAATGGAAATAAATTTGTTTTGAAAAGATACGTTTAATAGTTTTTCTATAATAACTAGATTGCTAAAAGTCTATTCACATTTTTTTACGCGGCCGTTTTACGAATTTTAATTGTGCGTCTCATCGTAGATTCCTCCTAGCGCGCGGGGTGTGGGAGGGAAGGCAAGCCGCAAGCGCCGCCGGCCGCGCGTCATTGGTCATTCGCGAATGCGACGTTGCATTGTGTTCTGCTGCTTGTAAATCCTGTAATCTGTAATTCTGTATTACTTTGAAATTTGAATTCCGTTTTTGAGTGATAAATTACTTAAAGTACGTTGCGTTTGAATTTTGACTGTCTCGCTATTATTAGTATTCGCTATTATTAATAGTTATTTCCTTACATTGTTGTTTTAATTTTTCTATTCTATTATTTTTCTATTTTATTACACAATCTGGATTTGAAAATATATCTATACTAATATAATAAAGCTGAAGAGTTTGTTTGTTTGATTGATTGTTTGTTTGTTTGTTTGTTTGAACGCGCTAATCACAGGATCTACAGGTCCGATTTAAAAAATTCTTTCAGTGTTAGATAGCCCATTTATCGAGGAAGGCTATAGGCTATATATCATCACGCTAAGACCAACAGGAGCGGAGTCCACGCCGACGAAGTCGCGCGCAGAAGCTAGTATTAAATAAAATCCTATGCTCTTTTACAAAATCTATATGTTGAAAACTACATTGAAATGGATCGTGTGTTATATTTTTTATTTGTTCAAAGAGTTATGCTATATTTACGATCCTATTTCCTTCTTACATTACATTGTTGTTTTAATTTTTGAGACTTTTATGACGAAATTTTTATATATTGTTAATCTATAAGAGATTTCCACCTATAGGTATATTGACTCATCACGATATCTCTGGAACTTGAAAGAGAGAGTAGTTGTAGAGACTTGAAATTTAGTAGGAATTTTATGAAATTCCACCCACAAGAGGGGGATTCGGGGGTTAATAACATATATATATGGCAAAACAACGTTTATGGGGTCAGCTAGTAATTTTTAAGCTAGTAAGAACCCGCAACTTTTCCCTTACCGGGCGACTGCACAAAAAAAAACCTTTATGTACATATATGTTTGAAAATAAAAAGAAAATTACGATATTCAAATTCTAACTTAATTAACTAAAATTAATAATTAACTAACACTACTTCCAATACTTTTGAAACTCTTTGAGACTAAATGAAGCATAGGAATATCTTCATAATATTATGCTATCCTTGGTACAAGTAGGTACCTAGGTACGTACTCGACCTACATGTACCTAATATTATATTGGCATCCACTATGATCATATAACTATTGTAAAATTCACGGGACTGGGAAGACCTAGGAACTATATCGTATGCCCTAATGTATTTGTTTAGTGTGTACCTACCTAGAGCGCGAGTTACTAGTAATACTTTTTTTTCTGTGATTAGCTCCGTATTTCCTTAGTTTTTAATATATATTTTATAGATTATTATTTATACATTACATACATAACAAAGATATTCTTATAATAAAAGCAATTAAAAACATAAACGTGTTTTAGTTTGACTTTTAGTAGTAATTATTAGTACTATTTTATACATTACCTACTAGCGACCCGCCCCGGCTTCGCACGGGTGCAACGCTGATACTACAGAATCTCTTTATAAATACAACGTTTTACTTCATAACTTTACTGTTCGGACCAATTTGTTTCGATGATTTTTTTTAAATTGAAAGGTGTTGCTTATCATGTGGTTTCATTAAAATTTAATTGAAATCTGACTTCCTAAGGGTGTCTCCTAGCGAGATCGCACCTCGGCTTAGATCAAAGCGCGTCGAAGGCCGCGCTTCGCCCACTGGTGTGGTGGGCGAAGCGCGGGCCGCCCTTCGACTTTTCGACGCACGCCGTGCCGGCCGGTACCGCCGCGCCGCACGGCTATGTCCCTGCATTTTAAAAATGTAATATCTTCGAAAATATTCATTTAAATTACATGATTTAGAGGGCCATATTGATTTATATTAAATACACAATACATTTATGGTACTTAATTGCGTTATGGTATATAATATTGCGATAAATGTTGAAGAGGTTCCAAAAAATCTCGCCAACGGGAAGCTTTCAGAAATATAGTTGTGTAATGTACTAGCGAATTCAAAATCTATAAAATTGCTACAAAAAAGTCCGCGATAGCATACCTATATCTATCTCTTACGGTTGACTTACAATAACCACTTTTATGCTAAAATTTTTAATTAAAAACATTACGTTACTTTCAAAGCTATTTTCTTTAGTTCAGTGTTAATCCTTATCCAAATAAATATGTTAGTTAGCTTAGGCATTTAATGCAAATTAAAATTTCCCTTCACACTATATCAATCAGATGAATAGTTTTTGAGATATCGTCACTAGAAGTAATTAGAAGCAAAACATTTAAAGCTCGGCAAGCCAGCGTTCTTTTCTTGAGATGCTCGCGAACTGAACAATAAATGTTTTGTTAAATTCGACACGAACGAAGTCGCGGGCACAGCTAGTTACCTAATAAAAATGCCTTAATCTTTATCCATACATAATTATAAAAATACATACATAAATACATATAAATAACGAACCTGCAACCCGCGGGACAGAAAGCAGGACCACTACAAACTGCGCCAACGGGCTATAGTCCAATTCCAAATAATAAAAATATTGCACGCATAATTATTATTTCCTAGCTTGTCGTCACATGTGTGTGTATGTGTAGTAACTACTACATGCACGCGCGCGATATTTTCGCACTGCTCTTCTCTGAGGCTGAACCGTTCGCACACTATGTCAGGTGAAATAGCAATAAATTAGAACTCGACAACCAACGAGATCGGGCCGGCGACTTGTTGAACCATCAATACTCACACTTCGTAAACACTGCTTCTAATAACCT
The DNA here is from genome assembly GCA_905220545.2 of Melitaea athalia. NCBI lineage: Eukaryota > Metazoa > Arthropoda > Insecta > Lepidoptera > Nymphalidae > Melitaea > Melitaea athalia. Next base: position 16,613,998 of record HG992189.1, on the reverse strand, counting down.
TTTGGAGAAAATAAACCACAAATGTAATAATCGTTAGCAAAAAATAATAATCACTTGTGATTCTTTGCACCACTATCCCGAACCAACAAACGCACAGAACACTATTACTCCTACCGGAGTGTGTTATATTTGAAATAATAAATCAACCGCCTGAAAGTATTTGACATAAAAATAAAAACAATATGTAGTTTTTTTTAACGCACAGCATCAAAAGATACGCAAGAAAATAATTTTTTTTTAAACTACAAAAAGTTAATATCTTAAAAACGATAAAGGCTATTTTTTTATATGTGTCAGCCTTTTCTCAACCTTCCCCTTTTTTGTCGTACTCTTTACCGGACAGCCTGTATATACAGCAGGGTTAGTTGGTGTCACGGTAGAGCAGGTTGGCTGAGAAGCCAAATGTTCTTCTTTTGCTTCCATCACAATATTAAACATTTCTTGCTGAACTTTAAGTTGTAGTCTTTCTGACAGCATTTGAGTAATCAACAGCATACTATTAAAAAACTTTTCCAGGACAGTCTCTGGTTTAGCTGAAGAAGAAAGCAATATTTGTTTCCTTGATGTGTCCCTTTCTATAGACCTTTCTTGTCTTCTTCTTTGTTCTGTTTCCAATAATGCAACCAAGATTGCCTTTTTCTTAGGGGGATTTACATCTACGTATATTTGTTCAACTACGCTGTCATTCACAGACTTCATTTTTAATCGTTGAATCTCTTGATGAATGCTTTTCGATTATTACATTTGTGGATCTTGTACGGTTTTGCATTGAGGGTAACAGGAACTCCATATGTTGTTCATATTTCCATTTATATTTAGATGTAGCTGCTTGACCAGTTACAGTTTTTTTCTTAGCGAGTGCTTGGCGCTGGCCATCTCTTAAGATTTTCCAAAGAGCTCTAGCCTATTACCATCTTTTCATAGTATGGCTTGTCGGAATGCGTGCCTACTAAGAAAAGTATATTCAATATATCCCGTAAGCGACTACCGAACGACTCTGCGTCTTCATTTTCATTACGCTTCATACGACTTAATTCCTGCATTAATTGAATTTCGTTACGCGGTTCCTTCAATCGTATGAGGGCAGCCATAATGGCTTCCCATGAGGTGAGAGATTTCTCATATGCGATAACTTCTGTGGCTAATCCACTTAATCTACTTTTAATCAAACATAATGTATCTGTATGAGCTCTAGCAGAACTCTCTAAAAGATTTAAAATATTTTCAACTTGTCTAATGTAATAATTCAATAGTTTCGGATTACCATCGTATCACGGCATGAATTCCGAGATAAGCTTGAAGAAAAGCTTGAATAAGAAACTTCATGCATCACAAGTTTCAAACGACATTGTTATTCTTTATAATTAACTAAGTTTTATTAAATTCAAATAGTGTTAAGTAAAAATATCTATTTAATTATTTCAATTAATTTTAATACTATGTATTTTAAAAGGACGTAAATCTCGTCAGCCTTTAAGAAAGACACCCTTAAAATGTATAAATACCATACACATGTTACGTATGATTCCACTTTATAAATAGGTTCTTCTTTGTGTTCTTTAATGATTTCATAAAGCTCGGTTTTAAGCATGTTTGGCAAATACGCAAGTTCCCTACTGGTAATCTAATATTTCATTTCCGCTTTACGGCGCGTTATCCATTACTACTAAGCTTTGCGGAAATTGGACAGCGTATATGTAATGACATTCCAAGCCCACATCCAAAAAATCAATAAAATCCATCCAGTAGTTTAGTCACAAAATATGATTTTTCATTTTTTAAAATTTCTCCGTGATGTATAGAACTGACCTAACCTAACACGCAGCCTCACGCAGGTTAACGCCCTTTGAACGCGACCGCTACAAACAATCGATTCGTCATAAATCATAATACTCGTAATATTGCGTTTATTTCAAGATCGAAATATTCGCGAAACTTTTGCTCGAGCAATTCAAGAATGGGATAAAGAAAACAAATAACAATAACAACCATTATTAATAATAAAATACCATGTTATTACATAAAAATATTCAATCATGCAACTGAAAAAAAAACAAACAACGTGGCACATGTTTTGCACTGACCCTGAGACTGTGAAGGCCGACTGGCCGACATTTTATTTGAATATAATAGATTAATTTTATTTGGACCGATAAATCGTTTCTGCGCAGCTTAAAGGCCACCGTTCTTTTTACATGACGCGAACTATAGCGATCGTTACTCATAGTAGGAAATATATCCGCCAACCTGCATTGGAGCAGCGTGGTGGATTAAGCCCTGATCCAATGTTTAAAAAAAATTACTTATTCAGTAACGGTTACTGATCAGTTCTGCATGTTTAAAAAAATTATGGGTTGAGAAAATTTAAATCAAATAGTTTTTTATTCAATTTAATTTTAAATGCGTAACAATTTATTTTAATTTACTTTTCTAACTTACTATTTTTTTATCCACGTAACTCATTCAAATTTCGTATGCATGTGTCACTTCTGCGCTGTACGCTACGTATTAAATAATACGTACAATACGTTGAACAAAACGGGTAACTCCTGGCCCCGTTTTACAGCACATAACGTTTTGGTCGCGAAAAATAAAATCTCTAAACGGTAAAGCTCTGCATGTTTTAATAATTAGTTTAGACAACAGCTGTAGCAGGTTTAGCGCTGCAGCACAGACCAGCTCACGCCGCGATTCACCCGCGCGGGCGGGCCGCCTCCCTTGTCGACAAGATCCGACAGGTATTTCGTTTGTTTATAGCTTACGCTAGTAATAGTAACTGAATGTATGCGCGCGAGTTTTGTTGGTTTTAATACTTTTAATTAATTATTGGATTATCTTGAAAGACGGAGTGAATTGTGCAATATTGACCGCTTTATTTTTATACTGACGTAGTGTAAATAACTTATTAAGTTAAATAATTATTGAGTGAATTGTGCGAAATTAGACGCTTAAGTGTAAATAAGTAACAATAAGTAACAATAAGTAACAATAGTTTTTTATTTTATTTACAATGCCACGTTATAATTACACAGCTTCGGAGTACGCTGACATGATTTTTGTTTACGGAGAATGTCACGGCAATGCTAATTCGGCAATACAAAAGTACCGGGAGAGATATGGGAACACCCGTATTTGTGTATTGTACCGCACTATTACAAATGCTTTCCAGAGGATACGGGAAAATCAATCCTTAATCCCGCATTTACATAGTGCTCCTCCACGTGCAAGTCGAGTGCCAGATGCAGAAATTTTAGATCACTTTTCAAATAATCCAACAACCACTTTGCGTAAGGCATCGCTGCCTTACGCAAAGTGCTCGTCTCTATCGTGTGGATCATAAAACCATACATAATGTTTTAAAAAATGACAAACTGAGGCCTTTTAAATACAATAAAGTGCATGCAATGTTGTCAAGGGACAAGCCTGTCAGAGAAGCATTCTGCCGCTGGATGTTAAACAAAACTTTTGACAACCCCAACTTCCTGTACAATGTGATGTGGACGGACAAAAGTACATTCACAAGGAATGGTTTATGGAACCGTCAAAACCTGCGATATTGGAACCACGTGAACCCACATCTAGCACGGGAGACGTTCCACCAATACAGGTTTTCGGTTAATGTATGGGAGGGCATACATAGAAACACCATAATTGGTGCTATTTTTATTGACGGCAGTTTAATTGCTGAAAAGTTTCTGGAACTTCTAAACGGAACAGTTGCTGATCACATTGAGGAGCTTAGTCTAGAGGCTTATAGCCAGATGTGGTATCAGCTAGACGGAGCACCTGCTCATTCAGTTGTGTCTGCCAGGGAACGTTTATCGAAAATGTTCGGACAGCAGTGGATTGGCCGTCACGGACCATCACGGAGGCCAGCGAGATCACCAGATCTCACGCCGATGGATTTCTTTTTGCGGGGTTTTATAAAAAACGACGTGTACTCAACAGAAGTAAATACAGTTGATGAGTTAAAAAATCGAATTATTAGTGCCTTTAATAAATTAAAAAATAAGGCTGCCAATGGAGATATTATGTCAAAACTAATAAATAATATTATAAGAAGATACAATATGTGCATCAGTGTTCATGGCGGAAATATCGAGGATTTAAAAATTTAGTATTAAAAAAATATGGCTGCCAATGGCGACATAATGTCAAAATTAATAAATAACATTATAAGAAGATATAATATGTGCATCAGTGTTCATGGCGGACATAATTATCGTAAAAATTTAGCAAGCTAAAATAAGCAAAATAAGCAAAAATAAAAATTTTAATCTGTGTATAATTTTGCACGCACATTGTTACTGAAATTGTAATACGAAAGGGCAAGAAATAAAAGGCTTATTTATTTTTTTATTTTTATTTATTACTTTATTCCACTCCGACTCGAGACTTTTTATTGCCATAAATGTGAGTTCGTTGTATATGGCTTAATATCGGCTTAAGTTCCGGTTTAACCTGCGCTGTATCGACTCTCGGATGTAAGTCAGAAATCATTTTCTACATGGATAAATTTTCAGGAAGCATGGATGAATGTTAAAAATACTTTATCTATATTAGTTGGGCTGAAAAGTTCGTATCGTTTCTATGAGGTGGCGCCACTAAAATAAAATTCATATCATTTTTAGTTAGTGCCAACCTTCAAAAGAAACGTGTATAAATTTGACAGCTGTCAGATTATTAGTTTGTGAGATACAGCTTTTTGAGTGAAGCAACTTTTGTTATTTTGAAAAATTTGTATAAAAAGGAATTTCGTGTTTTAATGAAACACTATTTTTTGATGAAAAAAAGTGCTGCTGATACCAAAAAGTGGCTTGATCAGTATTTTCCGGTCTCTGCGCCGGACGAAGCAACCATTTGTTAGTGGTTTGCTAAATTCCGTACAGGCCATATGAGCACCGAAGACGATGAACGCAGTAGACGTTCAAAAGAGACTGTTAAGGACGAAAACATCAAAAAAATCCAAAAAATGATTTTGGAAGATCGTAAATTGAGATTGATTTGTATAGCTGACCCTCTAAAGATATCACAGGAACGTGTTGGACATATCGTTCATGTATATTTGGGTATGCGAAAGCTATGTGCAAAGTGGGTGCCGCACGAGCTCACAATCGACCAAAAACAAGAACGTGTCCATGCTTCAGAGCAATGTTTGGAGCAGTTCAAGCGCAATAGAAGTGAATTTTTGCATCGATATGTGACAACCGATGAGACATGGATCTACCATTACACTCCGAAGTCCAGTCGGCAGTCAACTGAGTGGACTGCACGCGATGAACCGAATCCAAAGTGGAAAAACTCAACAGTCGGCCGGTACGGTTGTGGCGTCCGTATTTTGGGATACACATGGAATAATTTTCATCGACTATCTACTATGGGAAGGGAAAAACCATCATCAGCAACTATTATATAGCGTTATTGGAGCGTTTGAAGGGCGAAATCGCTAAAAAACAGCCCCATTTGAAGAAGAAGAAAGTGTTGTTTCATCAAGACAATGCGCCGTGTCACAAATCGATGAAAACGATGGCAAAATTGCATGAATTGGGCTTCGGATTGCTTCCGCATCCACTGTATTATCCAGATTTGGCCCCCAGCGACATTTTCCTGTTCTCAGATCTCAAGAGAATGATCGCTGGAAAGAAATTTAAAGCCGATGAGGAAGTAATCACCGAAACAGAGGCCTATTTTGGGGCTAAACACAAATCGTACTACAAAAATGGTATTGAAAAGTTGGAAGATCGCTATAATCGGTGTATCGCCCTCGATGGCAACTATGTTGAATATTAAAATCGAATTTTGCCAAAAAAATGTGTTTTTCTATAAAACGATACGAACTTTTCAGCCCAACTGTTATATATAATCTCACGGATTTCTCTTTAGTTTTGAATGTGATCCCCTGGAAGGTGCTTTCTCCACCGTATAACATGAAGTCGTACACACACACCTGATCTAAGAAATAAATTTACATTCCTATTTTTTAGATTTAGGCTTGACATACTGTCGGGGGTTTCTGGCCTTTTTTCCCTTATATGGAAGTCGTACACACACACCTGATCTAAGAAATAAATTTACATTCCTATTTTTTAGATTTAGGCTTGACATACTGTCGGGGGTTTCTGGCCTTTTTTCCCTTATATGGGTATCATCATGTCGTCAATTAACATGTGACTTTATTCCTCAATATTATTGATATTCTTTCTAATTACTTGCACAAACATTAACTTACAGCGTGAACCCACTTTTCGACAGATTTCTTTTTTTTACGCGGACCAAAAAAACCTTTACTAACTAATCTCAAAGTTTCAGAATCTTTCATTGTTCAAAACGCAAGATATTTAATTCTAAGTTCCTAATTGTCAGAATTACTTTTTATCTAAAGCGTGTAAAACTTTTTGAAGAAAATAATTTCTGTTATGATTTAAATTTAAAAAAATAATAATTCCATAGTAGTGAAATAAAGTAATAAAAAAAAAAATAATAAAAAAGAAAACGTACACGACCCCTTCGTTATCGGTACATTTTTTAAAAATGTATTGAATAGCGCTTGACTGCGATCTCACCTGATGATAAGTGAAGATGCAGCCTAAGATGGTGCGCGCTTGCCTAATGCCTATTCACTCTTGAATTACGGATAATAATAATTTAAACAATTTTTTTTTGTCATTTTCATAATTCTGTGTTCAATATTTCTGCGGTGTAGAATTATTATTTGACAATAGTATACGGCTTTCAATAATAGTAAATCCTGTAACCATAAAGCTCGTCATGTGGCTTTATAGTACGCTGGAACTACTTTAATCGATGCTAATATAATAAAGAGGAAAGTTTTGATTGTTTGTTTGTTTGCATTGAATAGGCTCCGAGAGTACTGAACCGATTTGAAAAATTCTTTCACTGTTGGGAAGCTACACTATCCACGGGTGACATAAGCTATATATTTTCAAAAAAATTAGGGAAAAAAATTATTTTGAAATTTTTGTTAAATACCCATGCGAAGCCTGGGCGTGATGCTAGTTATTTATAAACCAAAATAAAATACTATAAGTACCTATTTTTATGTTTCCTCGCGTATAATATTGTCTACATTGGACTCCATTACATCTGTAAGTTCTCAACATATAATCGTTCAAGACGTTATCAAACTTCTCGAATATATCTTCTCTTATAGATATCACTGGCAGAGTAACTATTCGTGATGGGCATCCTTTGGAGCAAGTCAAAGTTTCTTCGAATTTTGGGAAACGTTTAAAAAGTTTACTAGCAAAACTTGCAACTTGAGCCTCACATGAAATGAGGTATATTAATGAATAAGAATATAATATAATATTTTAATATATCGCCAATAAGAGAATATTAAGTAATAGGTTTTTTTGGAAGTATTTTAATACTCTAGCTTGAAGTATAACTTCTTACGTGCGTACATAAGTATAACACGTGTGTACTTACACACACTTTTGTTTACATATATTAGAAGCACTCAATGAGCACTAAATTACTAATGCTAACACGTAGTTATACTTAGCACTATGAGCGTTATAGCCGTCAGTACATTGCTAGCTTAATTATAAGCTAGCATAAATCTATAATCGATTCCAAAATCGAAAAAAAGAAATATCTGTGATTCTTTTACATATATTGGAAGCACTTAATGAGCACTAAATTACTAATGCTAACACGTAGTTATGCTTAGCACTATGAGCGTTATAGCCGTCAGTACATTGCTAGCTTAATTATAAGCTAGCATATATCTATAATCGATTCCAAAATCGAAAAAAAAAAGAAATATCTGTGATTCTTTTACATATATTGGAAGCACTTAATGAGCACTAAATTACTAACGCTAACACGTAGTTATGCTTAGCACTATGAGCGTTATAGCCGTCAGTACATTGCTAGCTTAATTATAAGCTAGCAGATATCTATAATCGATTCCAAAATCGAAAAAAAAGAGATATCTGTGGTTCTTTTACATATATTGGAAGCACTTAATGAGCACTAAATTACTAATGTTAACACGTAGTTATACTTAGCACTATGAGCGTTATAGCCGTCAGTACATTGCTAGCTTAAGTATAAGCTAGCAGATATCTATAATCGATTCCAAAATCGAAAAATAAAGAAATATCTGTGATTCTTTTACATATATTGGAAGCACTTAATGAGCACTAAATTATTTATGCTAACACGTAGTTCTGCTTAGCACTATGAGCGTTATAAGAGTTATAACCGAAGGTACATTGCTAGCTTACGTGAAAGCTGTCTGTTTTATAATTTATGATCATGCTACTTGGGCGTAAAATTTGATATTACAGCCATAAATTAGCTCTTAAAAAGCACTAAATTTTTAGCAAAAATTTTAGTGATTCTGCCCATTTGACTATTCTAGCTTTACAGCCATATTTTTCTATAATCAATAAAAAAAAATAAAAAAAAATTTTTCTCTGTGATTCTTGTACATATATTGGAAGCACTCAATGAGCACTAAATTATTAATGCTAACACCTAGGTCTGCTTAACACTATGAGCGTTATAGCCGGCTGTCCATTGCTAGCTTGCGTGAAAGCTAGCAGTTTTATAATTTATGATCATGTTTCTTGGGCGTAAAATTTTATATTGGAGCACTAAATTAGCATTTAAAAAGCACTCAATATTTACCAAAAATTTAAGTGGTTCTGCCCATTTGACCATTCTAGCTTAACAGACGTCCGATCGAAATCGCTCGGTCTGCGTGGCGTCAGCAGGCTCTGCGACACGCGGGACGGGACTAATGTAATCACTCCAGTACTAAATGTATGTAACCGATAGCTTACCCACGCGTTGCGACACGTGGCGTGGGCTAAGTATAATTGCGGCTTTACGGAGAGTACGTGTATTACGAAGAATAGAATGACGTTATGCCCGCTCCCCACCCTCTTACCCGCGCGCTGTCTGTAGTGGCGGGCGGCGGGCGCCGCTCCCGCGCACGACCCGCCCCGCGGCCGACGCGCACACGCTTCCAGTGTGATGTCTTTCATATAAATATAAAGAACTAGACCCGCCGCACTCCCGTCCCGATCCGCGCCCGACCCGCGCCCGCTCTTTGTGTGTATTACGCTTACTTGTATTATACCCATCAATAATTCTATAGCAAGAAAATCTTGGATATCTTGTATTGACAGTGTAATCTTTTTGGTACTATCTTGAAATGCGTAAAATATACTCTGCTCTCGAATTTTTCGTATTATTTTGTTGGTAAAGAATAATTTAAAATACTCAACTGGTTTTGCCGCGAATTTCTGGTCCACAAGTTTAAAGTCGCTCAACGTGCAATGGAACAGGCTATGCTTGGGGTTTCTCTCAAAGATAGAGTTAGAAACGAGACTATCCGCGGGAGAACGAAAGTAACCGACATAGCCCACAGAATTAGCAAGTTGAAGTGGCAATGGTCACTTGTGTCGCAGGACCGATGGCCGTTGGAGCAGACGTGTCCTGGAGTGGAGACCGCGTCTTGGCAAACGCAGTGTGGGACGTCCTCCGGCCCGTTGGACCGACGATCCTCGTAAGATTGCCGGTGTAGGCTGGATGAGGATTGCGGAAAACCGGTATGTCTGGCGCGAACTTGGGGAGGCCTATGTCCAGCAGTGGACTGCAATAGGCTGAACTGACTGACTGACTGACAACTGGTGATTGAATCTAAATTTTGTGTTTTGTTTTCACTTTTCTTCCTTTGGCGATTTTCTTCGCTGCGACGACTGACCAGCTGACCCAAAGCGAGCCATTGGGGTTGAGAGTGCCTGACCTTGATGTGTCCAGGCTGACAGCCACCCTCTGCAGCCAATACTCGGGTGACATTGTAGCGGTTAAGAGAATTTTAAGAGAATATCCTATCAACCGACTAACTGTAAAAAAAATCAATTAAGAAGATCTAACATGAATGAAACAAAAACTACAAGTAACAAAAATTTATTTTAGCTTACATACTACACAAAATGAAATCCATTCGCTAAGTTATTACATCCGAAGCTTAAGAATTAATCTGTAAAAAATCACTTGGTAAAGAGTAACTGAATTATTTTAAAAAAAAAAAACAAGAACGGTAAGTTAACGAGTAATTCAATCAGAAAAAAAATAAATAAACGGTAATGGTGTTGGGTAACGGTGTTGGGGTCCCGGCCGGATCGTTCCACCGACGACCACGTCGAACCGCCACGTGATTCGCGTGAGCGCGCCGGCTGGCTTCCACGCACCAAGGACCCTGGAAGGTCACAACATGTGTGAGCCTCTCCGATGCTAACCCCCGGCGTCCCGTGGTTAACAACGGAAATGGCCCACAGGAAACACACACAACCTAGCCAGACCTACTTCCTACATTATACAAATTTCACTTAACAAAAGATATCATAAAATTAACCCTATCCAACACTCTAAACTAGAGTAATAAAACATCAGTTGCAAGGACTCACCCAACAATAATTCACCCTGCAACTAGCGTCGCCGGACGGAGTAAAAAGAACGAGCACTTTTTTTTTTTTTTTTTTTTTTTTTTTCGAAATGATAGTTGCTGTTGGCCCTACTGGCCTTTACAGCGTCACCGGTGAGAGGGGCCGGGTACATAGACACCGGCCGCGAAGGAAGATGTGGGCCCTTTTGGAGGGCACGGGGGTGACGTTCGTCCTAAGGGTGTCTCCTAGCGAGATCGCACCTCGGCTTAGAACGTCGTCGGAATGGAGGAGGCGCTATGCGGAGCGCTGTGACGAGTTGTAGACGGTCGATACGCCTAAGCGTGTTCGAACCGTCCTAACGCGGGGGACCTCGTCTTCGCCGGCGAGGACGGTGTGTGTGTGTATTGTGTGTATCCCCTGTGAAGGGGGTGTTTTCTAGGGTAATCCTATCGTCGGGGTCTGTCAGGACGTGCTTAGGACGTCTAAGTCTAGTCTGTAAGTTTCCTCTACCTACGTAGATGCAGGCCTCTGCTATAAGAGGGTTATGGTGTCGACTTGCTCTCTCGAAATACTTTGTAGAAAGTATTTTGAGATGCTTGGAGATTGAATCGATCTTGAAGTCTTTGTGGAGATCTACGTTACGTACGTATCACGGTGAGGCCGTGGCCATACGTAGGAATCGATTCTGCATTGCTTGCAGGCGTTGGATGTAGGCGGGGCGACAGTGGGCAAAGACTGGACTCGCGTAGGTCATGATAGGGCGAACGCAGAGTTTGTATAATGTCGTCTTATTTCTAAGAGACATTTTACTCTTTCCGCATAGCATCATATATAACCTACTGAGTACGAAAGCGGCTCTGTTACGAACGCGGGTAATGTGGGATCTGAAATTTAACTTTCTGTCTAGAGTGACTCCGAGGTATTTGGCTTCTTTTTGCCATGGGATCGGTGTCCCGAAGAGTTTAATTATTTTCGGTCGCCCTTGTCTCCCAAGAATGAGCTTTGGGTTTCTGGTGAAGTGCACCGCTGAGCTTTTCTCGGCGTTTACCTCGATTCTCCACTTCCTGAACCACTCGCCTAGTGCGGTGGTTGCAGTTTGGAGGCGTCTGGACATCACGTCTACTGAGGTGGAGGTCGTGAAGATTGCAGTGTCGTCTGCGAAGAGAGCTAGCTTAGTAGCTGATCTGGGGTTGGGTATGGGAATGTCGTTCGTGTATAGTGAGTACAGGAACGGAGAGAGTATAGATCCCTGGGGGACGCCGGCGCGTATCGGCCGAGGCGACGATAACGTGCCTTCGACTCGATAGCGGAATGTGCGATTCGACAAGTAGTCCCGTAAGATGAGCACGAGTCTGTCTGGTATTTTAAGTTGATACAGCTTATAAATTAAGCCGTTGTGCCAGACTTTGTCGAATGCTTTCGCTATATCAAAGAAGAGAGCACCCGTTGAGTGGGCTCTTGAAATGGCGAAACCGGATAGGATGTGTTCGGTGATGCGGTGCACTTGGTGAACTGAGGAATGTCCGGCTCGGAATCCGAACTGCTCGTTAATGAGCGGAGGTGTCATATTCTCCGTGGCTTTTTTAAGTCTGATTAGGATTATTTTCTCGTACACTTTGCCGAGTGTATTGAGAAGACTTATAGGGCGATAGCTGGTAGGGAGGTTCCTGGGTTTACCAGGTTTATGAATTCCTACTACGATTGCCTCTTTCCACTGATCGGGAAAGGAGCAGCTAGCCAGGAGGGAGTTGTAAATTATTACAAGTAGGGCGAGGAGCCGCTTAGGAAGACGCTTAATGGTCTTATTAGAAATCTGGTCGGGTCCCGGAGACTTTTTGGCGTGAAGACCTTTCAAGATCGATTCAACCTCCTCGACGGTCGTCGGAGGGAGTGGTTCGTCCGTAGGCGGTGAAGCCGCCTTGCGTTCTACTTCAAAGTCGACCTTTAGGAGGTGACTTTGATCGATCGGCTCAGTGCTTGGCGAGCATTGACTCTCCAAGCTACTAGCAAGACACTCGGCCTTATCCAGATCGTCGAGAGCTGGTGGGAGGTTCGGGCGTAATAACGGGGGCATTGTGGTGACAGTATCGCTTCGGAGATTTCGCGCTAGCGACCAGTAAGCGGTGTGCGAAGGCGTGAGCTCTCCGAGGCATCTACTGTGGCGGTCATCCCTGAGTTCGGCGAAGCGAGCTTTCACCTCCCTCTGTAGGGCACGGAGTCTCCTCCGGTTGTCGTCAGTCGGGTATGTGTCATGGGCTCTAGTCTGCGCGTTTTTGCGCCTAATCAGATCTTTTAACTCCTCCGGGAGTTCCCATCGCTCTCCAGGGCGATTAGGAATTTCCCTAGAGCAGCAATCGATCTTTTCTTTAATGAAAGAGGTGAGGTTTAACGCGGCTGCTTTTGCAACATCTACGGAGTCAATTGTGTCGGGTATTCTATTTAAATTCTCGTTGGAATCGATGTTATTTAACTCTATGTCGAGCTTCTTGAAATCTATTATGATTTTAGTGGGTTGGGGGAGATCTGTGTCTGGTCCTAGCTGGATTAGGACAGGGCGATGGTCGGAGTCTAACTCGGATAGCGTCTCTATGGTTCGTAACTGTAAGGTTACTCCCCTCAAGATCGCTATATCGAGTATGTCGGGTCTGTCTCCGGTGTCCCTAGTGTCGGCAGTGAAGTCAGTCTGTCTAGTTCTCTACCTTGGGCATTCATTCTACGGGAATTCCAGCGGGGGTGCTTACAATTCAAGTCGCCGGCCAGAAGGACCGCGACATCCAACGAGAGGAGTGATCTGATGTCACTTTCTAAGAGGGGTTTGCTCGGAGAGGAGTAAGCTGAGATTATGGTTAGGGGCTGATGGCCCGTCAAGCTGACTCGACACATTGACACCTCGATGTTGCTAAGCGTGGGTGGGTCGAGCGGAATGCAGTGCAAGGAATTCTTATAGTAAATGACAGTGCCCCCGCGGGCGGAGACTCTGTCATTTCTAACTAGCCGATAATTAGCTATCCTAGGATCTCTAATTGAAGGCTTGAGGAAGGTTTCCTGCACTAACATGACGTCGACGGGGTGGTCCCTAAGAAATTGACGTACTAAGTCAATTTGTCGGATAAGGCCGTTTGCGTTGAAAGTAACAACGCTGAGCGATCGCGGTTTATTCCTACTAGCGGTAGCCATTAAAAGTTCTTAAGGGATTGCCCTATTAGAGCTGACATACTATCGAGGGTAGCCCGCACGCTGTTTAGGTAAGCCTGCATATTGAGTAACTGGATTTGGGAGATTGGTTCCGACTTAGCCGGAGAAGGCGGTGTGCCGTTTATGACCAACGGTACCGACCAGGCTCCTAGGGGACTGTTGACCTGAGGGGTCAGTGAGGGGATCGAGGCGTTAGTTGCCGCCTGAGGAATTGTTTGCTCCGTGGGAGGGGCAGACGGGGTAGTTGTTTTTGCCGGTTGGGATTCGGCGGAAGTTGGGGAGGGTTTGGAACTCGTGTTCGAGTTCTTCTGGGGGTTTTTACCCCGTGGGCGTCTTCGCGGGGCCTTAGGGCAGCCGCGGTAGTTCGCTGGGTGTCCCTGTGTGTTACAGAGAACGCAGCTTGGGGGAACTAGTGGGTCTGGGACTTTACGAGGACAGTCCGTCGTACTGTGGTCCCCTAGGCACTTTACGCACCTAGGCCTCGTGAAACAGTTACGGGCGGAATGCCCGTATTTCTGACAATTGTGGCATTGTCCGGGGATGCCACGCTTAAGGGGTTTTTCAACTGTGAGCCCGGAGAGGTGACACACAGTTTTGAGATTGTAGATCTCTTTCCCTTGCGGGGAAAGGTCGAGGATGCACAGAACCATTTTATATGGTTCTTTGGTGCGAAGGTTGTACATCCTGTGTACTTCCTTGACGGGGAGGTCTTGGGACTTGAGATCCTCATGGATCGAAGCAACGTCGATCTCTTTGGGGAGTCCGCGGATGACAACACGCAGCTGACGTTCATCGTCGAGTGCGTGTGTGTGATAGCCGATTTTCTCGGCTCTGAGAAGCTTAGCTAGCTGGCGGTGGGAATCAGAGTCCTGTACGGTGACTCTTATACCCTGCGCTGTAGATTGCGCGTGGGTGAAATGAATTTTTCTGGCCCTTATTCTGGCCGAAATGTCGTTCCAGGACCGTAAGTCCTGGATGTAGATGGGCGGGGGTTTCTTCGGCGATACCGACTTGGCGTTAGCCGGGGTGGCGGGGGTCGCGTTAGGCGCGGTGATTGCGTTAGGCGCGGGGGTTGCGTTAGGCGCGGGGGTAGGCGAAGCGGGGGGTGTGCGGCGGGCTTTGCTAGTAGCGGGTCTTTTGGTGTCTGGCTGTGGGCTGATAGAGCAATCCTTCAGCTTATGCTTCCTAGCTTTTTTGTTTGTGACGGTCTCGAAACCGTCATTTGAGCTCTCGGTCGGTGAAGCCGACCTCGAGCGAGTCACCGATCGTGAGTCGTCGCTATCCGACTCACTTTCGCTCTCGGTAACCATATCTACCGAGTCGGGGGATGCCGGTCCGTCGGGGATCGAACCCGAAGCGGCGGCGGTGGGTGCTTCAGAGGCCGCGTCCTGCTCGCTTAGTTCGCGTTTCAGGGCCGCGAAAACCTCTGGGTACCGGTCGGTAAGCAACTTGATGAGTCGCTCCATAATGGGATGTGTCCCTAGTGGACACGGGGGGGAGAGAAAAATAGATGTATCTCCCCTGCCGGTGGCAGGGGAGTTGTGTGCCTACGGTGTGAACCCTAATGAGCTCTGCCCGTAGGTGACAGAGGTGAGTCCCTACGACTAACCTGGTAATCCGGGTATGTTGGTCGGCTCCGGGAGGAGCGGGCCCGCGTCCGCGGAAACACTGAACAATCCGTACACTATACAGTCCGAGTGCACTCACTTGATACAGTCCTTTGACTAACACGATCACTGAACTACACTGACCTAGCACAAAAGTTCGTAGTGCGGAACTACAGCGGACGGCTCTAACATAGAGCGATACGGCGACCGGGTGGTCGCCACGTGGCGCGGTCTACGCTTCGGAGAAGCGGACGCGAGTGGTCGGCGGGCACAGGGGTGTGCGAGCGACGAGCGAGAGAGCAGCACAAACACGTCCGAACGGATCGGAGCGCGGAGGATAGCATGCACATTCTCCTGCCCCGCAGAGGACGACCCGAAGGAGGAGCTGCTTCTTATCTGATTTTGCTTATAGCTTAGCTTACTTACATCAGGGGTATTTTCATCCACAAAGACAAATCTTACATTTCCGGGAATATGCTTCGGAAGAATATAGTTTCTGAGACCGGGGGAGGTTCGGCCAATATCCCGCATCTTGAACCGGGTTCTAAGCTCAAAAAGAACGGTATTTACTCTCATCATCAATTCGGGGCAAATCTTCAGTCTTGCGGCTACACTATTGCCGTCTGGAAATTCAAAACCCATAATCCGTGGCCTTGCTTCAGCTGGAATAATATCAGGCGGTCCATGTCCTAGGAGATTCCTAGTAGCTACTCCACCTGCTGGAACGAGAGCTGCTGGTAAAGGCCCTTATATAGTTGCCGCAAGATAAAAAAAACAGTTCGTTCACGCATCGAATGATCGGTGCTACGTCACCGAGCCCCGCTTCATATATAAAAACAATATCGTATGGAAAAATACAGTGTAACATATTTATATAACACGTGGTTCAATAAGCCCCGAGACTAAGTACTAAAAAAAGGTCTTTTTTATAAAATTAATTTTTATTCATCAACATAGTCTCCTCCAAGAGCGATACAGTCCCTCCAACGCTTTTCTAACTTTTCTATCCCATGTGTGTAGAACGATTTGTCTTTGGCTTAAAAATAAGCCTCCGTTGCTGCGATAACTTCACTATTTGAGTCAAATTTCTTACCCTGAAGCATTTTTTTGAGGTCTGCAAACAGCCAGTAATCGCTGGGGGCCAAGTCTGGCGAATAAGGGGGATGATTCGAAGCCCAATTCGTTAATTTTGTTCCATCGTTCTCACGGACTTGTGACAAGGCGCGTTGTCCTGGTGAAACACCACTTTCTTTTTGTTCATGTGAGGCCGTTTATCCGCAATTTCGTACTTCAATCGCTCCAATAAGCACGTGTAATAGTCACTATTTATATTTTGCCCCTTTTCAAAGTAGTCGATGAAAAGTATTCCATGCGCATCCCAAAATATAGACGCCATAACCTTACCGGCCGATTTCTGAGTCTTTGGACGTTTCGGGCGGCTTTCACCAGCCGCTCTCCACTCCGCTGCCTGCCGATTGGATTCCAGAGTGAAATGGTATATCCAGGTTTCATCCATTGTTACATACCGACGTAAAAAATCCTTTTTATTATGATTCATCAGCGCCAAACATCGCTCTGAATCATTGATACGTTGTTCCTTTTGATCAGTTGTAAGCAAACGCGGCACCCACTTAGAAAAAAGCTTTTTCATGGCCAAATTTTTATGTAAAATAGTTGTGGCGTAACTCGCTCCGCTTGCCGCTTGGAACACACAGCGATATCACGCCACTCCGTGAAAACAATAGCGCGTCTCCCCGCTGCGCCCGCGCACCGCTTCGTAGCCGCCGTCGCCTGACCGCCACACTTTGGCTCTGCAAGTTCTGCAACTTACGGTGTAGCTAGGCGCGCGCGTGAAATAATATTAATTCTCTTTTGCTAAATGTATATGTTATCTCTGTATGGTTTTATTAAATTCTTTGTCGTAAATTTAAATACAAACTTCATTTGGCTTTCTCTCAGTTCTTTCTATCCTACTTCGTTATCTAGTGGCCTTCAATAACAGTATCTATTCAATATTATATTTTCGAGTAACAATAATTATTATTAAAGTCATTAAATATAAAGAATAGCATTTAAATTGCTATATAGTGAAAACACTACCAGCTGAAATCTTCACTATCTCGGCTATCTCTCGCAGTTTTACCTTCCGATCTTCCAATACGATTTTGAGGACTTGGTTAATATTTTGTTGAGTCACTGCTTCATTTGGACGACCTGAGCGTTCCCCATCATTGGTGTCCATGCGACCGCGTTTGAAGTCGGCATACCACCGACAAATGGTTGCTTTAGAGGGAACTGATCCTGCATAACATTTTATAAGCCATTGCTGTGCTTCAACGGTATTTTTTCCCATTAAAAAACAATGTTTTATCAACACGTGAAACTCGTTTTTTTCCATTGTATCGAAATTCCATCCGTAGCGTCACTTAAATGTTTCAAAATCAATAATTCTATTGTTCCATTTTTAAAAATTTGACACATATTCTTGTATTGATAGCCAGTACTTTTTAAAAATCAAAAGAGTTTTTAATATATGCGCCATTTCCAGGTTAGTCTCGGGACTTATTGAACGATCTAGTATGGCTTCCCATGTTGTTTAGCCCAACAGGTATAGATATGATAAATGAAACACACTTATTTTTTTAAGTATTTATTAATCTTATTAATCACATGCAAATTAGTAATCAGAATCAGGCAATGACTTCGTACCTGAATGTGCCGAATCGTCAGTATCGTCACCTAGTTCAATAATAAATCTGTCGGTAACGTCGTCGACAATATGGCCTAGAGTACACATTTTGTCCTCAACTCCAATTACATGTTTAATGCAATCCTTCCAGCGTTTGGGAGTCACTAGACGAAGCCCTTCCTCGAAAATTCTTCGCACTTCGTTCATTTTAAAAGTTTTATGGTTTTTTGCAGACATGCCCCTTTACCTGTGCCCATACCAATTCAATTGGGTTTAGCTCGCAGTGGTAAGTTAGTTTTGATCGGTTTGTAGCATGTACCATAAATAATCAGGTAAGGAAAAGTTTAGAAACCTATCGCTACAATTTTTTTTTTTAATTTAGGTTACCAACTTACCAGCTACCAGCCGTAGGTAGGAGATTCATATAAAAATGATAATCGTCACATTTCTCCGACTGGTCACTATTTGATGCCATTTTCTGTTGGATAAGCAATTTTTATTAATTTCCCGTTCAATTATGTCATCTCTAAAATGGGAAGCCGTTTTGCTGCGCTTTGACGCGTTTATGCGACTCCTGCAGGTTGATGTACCTCGACTCATCAGGTCAGCGATGCTATTTTGCTCAGTATGTCAGGACTCGTTGAGGGATGCCGAATCACTATCGTTCAGATTTTCCATTATGACTTCGGGTGCATGACATCGTTTAAAAATTGCATACATTTAAAGTATGGCCATGTGCTCTCTATTTCGTCGCCACCGTCACCAGAACGCGACGTAGGGAATTTCTTTTTTTACTTTTCACTTTTTACGCAGTTGTTTTTCTGTAACAATAACAATATTTTAATCTACTTTTTAACCTACTTAGGTTTTCAATTCGATTGTATTTTTTAATGTATGTTAACTTTTGACTGGGTGAACCGATGTCGATAAATTTTGTTTTAATTGAAAGATGTTGCGTGTCATGTGGTCCCATTTAAATTTAATTGAGATCTGACCAGTATTTTTAGAGTTATCGTATCTACTTGACTAATTTTTCGTCGACCTACGTTGTTTTTTTTTTTTTTAAATAAACATTCACGGGCACTAAATGCCTTTTGTTAAACGTACATGCATTATCATACCACGGGCAGTTTATCATTAAGACTACAGATCGACAATCCTGTGACTGCGTAGTAAAATTAGGACGTGGTCCGACGCTGACAGGTTTTTTTTGTCTTTTTTGTTGTCCGACGCTGACGGTTTTTTTTTGTTTTTTATTTATCTACACACTATTCATACAATCAATGTAGTGATGTCTTTGCACCCCGACACTTTCCAACATTTCGAGCACACTCTCAATGACGGCGGCATCTCTATGATCAATCGCCATCCTGAGACTGTGCTCGAGGATTTTCTTATCCGTCGTCTCCGCTGCCCGCGCCACAAAGCGGCCAATTGCGTCGTCACAGTCGTCGGTGTAATGGACACAGGTGTTAATGTATATAGTCACCGCGACTACAGCGTGCGAAACGCTGTCGTAGGTCTTGAAAGTTTATGATCTTGAAAGTTAATAAACTTAAAAGTTAATGTGTCATCTAATATTATTGAAACTTGATCGAGATCTGATAACTACTTTTTGAGTAATCTTTGATGACGCGTATTTATGAAACGGAGCGTACTTGATCGCAACGCTATCTACCTGACTTCCTTAAAACTACTTCAGTGAAGAATCAATCCAAAGATGTATCTACTATAACGTAGTGAGCTGTATTATCCACTAGGGTAGCAGTTTATTTTTTATAAATAATTTTAATGATTCTTGTTTTAATCGAAAGCTGATAGGTATAATAATATACCATAACTTTACAGCATCTTTCCAAGCAGCCTTTACTGGCCTGAATACAGCTACGTCGGCTGGTTGCAGAATTCTAATAGTATTAGGATGCAATGCTATTACTTCGTTGCCCAACTCTTTACACAGCTTACTTACACCGTAAGTAAGATGACTTTTATGTCCATCTAAAAATATATGACAGGGAATTGTACGCCTTTGGCAATCACATGAGAGGGAAATATGTTTGCTATATATTCGAAGAATAGTTCGGATTTCATCCATCCATTTTCACTTCTAATAATTTCCCATTCTTTGGGAACTGCGTCCGCAATTTTTTGAGGTATTCTTTAATAGTTGTAAACAACCATAGATGGACACGCAATACCATCAGCGAAAAAAGTGAACATTACTGTTACTGACTCCTTGGCATTACCTTGATAAACTTTATATACATTTTGGGTTCCTTTCTCTAGCACTACCCGTTTTTAGACATAATTGGAATCTACTTCATCGTCATTATATGTAGATCCTAGATGGCTCATTAAAAATATTTAGCAGCTTGTTTTGCGACAAGTAGTCATGAATTTCAGGAAACCATTTTCTGATATCATATTCCGAAACGCATGCACTGTTACACCTTCACTGGTACGCAATACGATGGCTGGATTTCGTGGAATTTTTTTCTCTTTTAAAAACTGCTATCCAAGATAACCTGCACCCAACGAGTTATTGGACACATGAATATGAGTCGTTGGACACTCAGTCCCAAGACTACTAGAAAATGTCTTTAGCAATAATATTAAATGTAGTTGCCTTAGCTTAAAAATAAAGGTAGGAGAGTCTATAACAGCTTAAATCTATTTAAATTTCAAAAATACAGCTAATGGACATCTGTCCATTAATTAGATTTTAAATGAAAAAAAAGTTGAATCATTGTAAAGTAGCGTTTTAAGGTCACAAATTCCTATAGGTAAATTGTATGGTAAATACGATAATATTTTGCTGTGTAACTGAGGTAGGGCACAGCAGGAACTGAGGTAGGGCACAGCAGGAAATCTCCTGCTCAAAATATGGAGCAGCCCGACTGGGGTAGTACCTCGACCTTACAGAAGACCACAGCTAAATATTTTTTTTTTTTTTTTTTTTTTTTTTTTTTTTTTTTTTTTTTTTTTTTTTTTTTTTTTTTTTTTTTTTTTTATGGCTAATAGACAGGCATTTGACCGCAATCTCACCTGATGTTAAGTGACGATGCGGTCGAAGGTGGAGCATGCCTGCCTAATAACAGCCTATTCACTCTGGCCTTGAAGACTCCCAGATTGTATCGTTCGGGAAACACAGACGCGGGCAATGAGTTCCATTCCTTAGCCGTGCGCATCAAAAAAGTATTGGCAAAGCGTTTTGTACGCGTAGGTGGCATATCAATGACATAAGGATGGAACGATCGACCGCGCCTAGTGTCCCGATGGCGGAAGGTTGTTGGGGGAATTAGATCGTGCAATTCCTTCGCACACTCTCCGAAATATATTCTGTAGAACACCGACAGACGAGCTACCCTACGCCGATGATCGAGACTCTGCAACTTGGTGTCTGTCAGAGTAGGGTCACCTATGAGTCTCTTAGCTCGTTTTTCCACCGAGTCCAAAGTTGCCAGTTGGTATTTGGCGGATCCATCCCAAAGATGGCAGCAATACTCCATACAAGTCCGAACTTGTGCTTGATATAGCTGAAGCAGCTGTTCTGGAGTGAAGTATCGCCTGACCTTAGAGAGAATACCAAGTTTTTTTGCTGCAGTTTTTGCTTTGGACTCGATATGCTGCCCAAAGTTCAGATTGGACGATAGCTCTACACCGAGGAGCTGTAGGGAGTCGGTAATTTCTACAGAAACATTCCGGAAAGTCGGAGCCAGGTGTAAAGGGCTCCGTTTAGATGAGAACACACACGCCTGTGTTTTTGTAGCGTTGAACGTGACCAGATTGGCATCGCCCCAATCGGAGACTGCCTGGAGGGCGACGTTCAAGCGGCTGACCATATCCTCTCGACAAGACTGGATAACATCCTTACTAGCCTTTGCACTCGAAAAGTATCTGTCCGTCACTGTGCTGTCGTCAGCATACCCAAAGGTACCGGGGACGAGCAGATCGTTAATATGCAACAGAAAGAGGGTAGCGGACAGGACTGATCCCTGAGGAACACCGGAGTCGATAGCTTTTTGGTCCGACGAGTACCCGTCAAGCACAACTCGTATTGAACGTTCGCTCAGGAAGTCAGAAATCCAAGTGCAAAGGCTAGGTGGAATACCATATGAAGGAAGCTTGCTTATAAGGCTCGCGTGCCAAACCCTGTCAAAGGCCTTCGAGATATCGAGAGACACGGCAAGTGCTTCACCGTGTTTGTCGATGGCCTCACTCCATATATGTGTGGCATACACTAGAAGGTCCCCAGTCGAACGATGTTGGCGGAAACCGTACTGCCGGTCGCTGAGGAGATCGTTACCTTCCAAGTGGGCCAGGAGTTTGTTGTTTAGTGCACGTTCCATAGTCTTACAGAGTATGGACGTGACCGAGATGGGACGGTAATTGACAGGGTCTGCACGACTACCTTTTTGGGCACAGGCTGTACATTGGCAAGCTTCCAAGACTTCGGCACTTTGCCAGTCTTAAGTGACAGGCGGTACAGGCGTGTAAGAGGTGGAGACAACTCAGGGGCACATGTACGCAGGACTATCGCTGGTATATCATCAGGTCCGCTGGCCTTGTTCACGTCTAGAGTTTGCAGGATTTTAAGGATCTCTTTTTGGCGTATGCGTACTTCTGCCATAATGCAGTCAGCACGAGTTGAGATTGGTGGAGCTTTTCCTGCAACATCCAGACGCGAGTTCTCAGCAAAAAGAGATGCAAATAAATCAGCTTTCTCTTTTGCAGAATGGGCCAGTGATCCATCAGTCCTCAGCAATGGTGGAAGTGACGGCCGACAAAAGTTAGATTCAACGGCTTTTGCCAGGGACCAAAACGCTTTGCTCCCAGAAGGGTAAGAAGCTAGTTTGGCCCCAATGCGGCTGATATGGTTGAATCTAGCCCTGCGTAACGTCCTTTTACATGTCTTGGCGGCTTGGTTAAAAGCTTTCTTCAAATTCCGAGAATTTGGAGACTTATGCGCTCGGGCTTCAGCCCATGCAGTGTATGCCATCCGCTTTTCGGCTTCTGCACGATAGCAGTCCGTATCAAACCACGGGCGAGTTTTTCCATTCGTCGCTACGTCAGAGTATGGTATAAAATATTCCATCCCCTGGTGTATAACCGACGTAATGGCTTCAGCACAGCTCGACGGATCCTCAGAAGAAAAGCATACCTCTCGCCAAGGATAGGACGAGAAAAAGTGACGCATCTCATCCCAATCTGCTGTCTTGTAACGCCACACACGTCTTGGGCCACATGGGGCTTCTTCGGGTGGGGAACAAACGGATATAGTCTTTACCAGACAGTGGTCAGAAGTACCCAGTGGTGCAGAAACTGTTATTGAGTATCTGTCTGGATCAGTTGTTAAGAGCAGGTCTAAGCAGTTGGCGGTATGAGAGTCTACGTCTGGTATCCTGGTAGCACAATTTACAAGCTGGGTGAGGTCTAGCGTCAAGGCTAGTTTACGTACTTCTCTCCCAGCATGGTCGGTCACCTGGTATGGGTACAGCCACTCCTGGTGGTGGGCGTTGAAGTCCCCCAGGATGACTAACTGTGCCGAAGGGTAACGCTCTCGAGCCTCATCCGCCGTTAAGGTAAGATGGTCACATAACTGAGTTGTTTCCACGTCTCCACTGTGCGAACGGTAGACACAGGCATACAGGATTTTCTCCTGTCCTGTGTCCATCAGAACCCATAGGATGGAGTAACTGGATGTCTCAAGGTGCTTGAGACGCTTGATGCAAATGTCATCACGGGCGTACACACAGACTCCGGCACGAGGTATGAACCTGTGCTCCAGAGAATACCCGGGGTAGCTGAGGTACGCCGTGTCAGCCGGACATCTGATCTGCGTCTCAGTGAGGAACAGCAGCTGCGGTTTTTCTGTTTCTAGGTGGTGGTGGACAGATTCGAGATTAGAGTGCAGGCCTCGGATGTTAGAGAGGTGCACTTTCAATGGGAGGACGTGCAGCCGCTGTGTATATCTTCTTTTTCTCTTCTGTGCTCTCATAGGGAGTGAATAGGTGCTGGGGAACGCGAACTGGGCGAGGCGGCACCCTACCTACCAGGTGTCGAACTCAACACCGCCGCACGGAGGGAGCCTGACGCGGAGACCGCGGGGACGCCCGAGCCCCCCCAGAATGGCTACCTGGTCCTCCCTTCCGGTCGCCAACCGGCAAGGTAGATCATTCTGGGATTTTTCGTCAGGTGGCGGGGCAGCCTTTCACAGGTGGCTATCCTACTACTTGGGCCCCCAACTTCCTACGGTCGGCCAGCGGCGGCACCGTGCCTCGGATCCCGCTACCCTCCGAAGCCAGGCACCCGATGCGGCAGTGATGGGCAGACAGAATCGGTCACATAGAGTGCCACAACTACCCAGACACATCCCCCAAATGGCTGCTCTGGGACCCGCCCCGGAACACGGCGGTTGCCGTTTGGCGGCGCGACTCTACCCAGAGGGTGGTAATCAAGCCACGGCCGAAGCCTACCACCGCAAGAATTTTGTCGGCTCTTACGACAGGCCTTCTTGCCGGGCCGTAGGAAATCGTATTCTACTGCCCGTCCCTACACGGGGTTACACACTGTTTTCAAGCAGTATTGTGTTCCTGTTGGTGAGTAAGGTGACCAGAGCTCCTGGGGGGGATTGGGGATAGGGTCGGCAACGCGCTTGCGACGCTTCAGGTGTTGCAGGCGTCTATAGGCTACGGTAGTCACTTACCATCAGGTGAGCCGTACGCTTGTTTGTCGACTTAGTAACATAAAAAAAAAAAAAAAAAAAAAAGTGTAAACGGCTAAGCACGTGGGAATAACGATAAGAAAATTAACTGTTATAAACTTTGTTAATAAACTTACGGAATTCTTATTTTTCTCTATAAACACCGCTGATTGTGAGGACGCCAAGTTTTTTTTGAGATAAAGCATTAGCAACCAGACATAATATCAAGTTCGTATTTAGAAAAATAACATGAACAAAACCAAATATATTCTCTTCCACTTAACATTAGAAATGTAACTCTTTTATTTACCTAAACAAATTTAGTGTTTTTTTTTTTTAAAATTCGCCTTAATCAGTTACTATCTTACTATAATTGATTTAATATTCTTAAAATTAAGTTTCGTGGCATTCATCACAATAATAATTGCTTCATGTGCCCATCTTCTACAATCTCCACATTGTATCCAATCTTCTAAAGGCGGGTCCACATAAAGGTCGATACAAAACTTGCAATAACATTCAAGGCCTTGCTTTTTATCCCTCCTGCCATCAGCATTTAAATACCTTAGGTAATTGACGGATATTAGAATAACTCGCTTTATACAAATTGGTCCTAATAACTGAACGTTTACTTTTCTCTCTTCCGAAAGTTTGCTTTTAAGATTTTTCTTCACTATAGTTATCACTTCGTGGCAAGATTTCTTTTTGTTTTTTTTTTATAATTTTTTTCTCTTTGTTCATTTTTAAAATGTGTACTAGTCAATATCTCTGCTTTTTGAGTTCTTCTCTTCCTAGATGTTTTATGTGGGGCCACAGTTGGCAGTGGTCTGATCATCAGTGGACTATCCCCTGTATCAATAAATCTGGCACTATGGTGTTCTTGTAAAGGGTGAGATGTATTCGGTGCAGTCAGATTGAGCAGAACATTCACCCGTCCCAGAGTCATTGGCTTCTGAAGAAGTGATTTTGATGCATTTTGTAATTTCAGCAGATTTATTGGCTAAGGAAATATATTTTCAAGCACTGACAGAGATGAAGTCCTATTTAAATCTACTTCTGAATGAGGGGTAGTTCTGAGGTGTGAAACTTGTACGTACTCTCGGTGGTTTATTAGACGAAGTCTATATTCCCGCCTCATCCATATTATATAAACGTGTAGCATCAATACCACATTTCTTTATCTGCTTATTAAAACTTCTTGCACGGGCTATCGAAGTGGGCTCCGGTTTTCGCAGCGATCGAGATCTGATTACTACTTTTGAGTAATCTTTGATAGCGCGTATACTTAACATTTTTTTGTCTACTTACGTTTATTACTTGTCAATGTAATTGAAGTAGGTTTTTTTTTCGTTTGTGAGCAAACACAATTATGTATTTATCTCAGGTTTTTGTCAATAGTAACTGGGATCAGAGCACTGGCTTACAGTTACAGGCAAAGCACTATCGAGTCTATAGTTCACGAAACATGTCGTGTTTTATGGACTGAGTTAGTTCCTATTCACATGCCGTACTAAGGCCTCATTTACGGAGACGCAGGGCGTCGCGCGTCGAGTGTGGCGTGGCGTCGCGTGTGTGTAATATGTATGGGAATGAACGCGTGTAAAATCGCTTCTCCGTAAACGGACTCATCCAACGCCCTACATTTGAATTTAGTGCGGGCCGCGTAGCCTATCGCGAAGTGCGACGCGCCGCGTCTCCGTAAATGAGGCCTAAGGATGGAAACGGCGCGAAAAAAGTCGACTTTTAAATTTAGAATCAAAGTGGAATTTTTTGATTCTCAAAGTCGATTAATCATAGCTAAAAGTAGACTCTCAAGTCGACTTTTTGAAAACAATAAGGGCCGGTTTTTTTATCAGTAGTTAAATTGGAACAAATAGTTAAATTTCTATAAAATACGTTTTAGACCCATAGTTAGCATAACTAATGGTTGAAAATGTAACAAATAGTTAAAATATTTAACCACAACAACGTCGAGGGTTTAGCCATATGACCAATAGTTCACTTTTGTTCTCACAAAATCAACGTCTGTTCTTTTGTTTTATACTGTGTCCATTGATAATTCCTTCTTCAACGCAAGGTATTAGGTACCTATATTATTTCGTAAGGCGTTGAAATTGATTATCGAGTTCAGGATTTACGCCGATTTTGTAGGTACGTAATGAATTTAAATACATATAACCAGATACTTTGACATATCGGAGAGTTCATCTGATGATGGAATAGTTACGGAGTACGTTCTAAAAAGAAGACCTAAGGTGTTTAGACCACGTAATTCGCCGCTGGAGCATTGGGGTGATATCGAATTTTCCAAACGCTATAGGTTATCAAAAGAGACCGTTATCTGGATTACCAGAGAAATATAAAATGAATTACAGAGGTCCACTATGAGAAATCATGCAGTAATACCACTTGAGCAGTTATTAATTGCGTTAAGATTTTATGCTACTGGAAATATGCAACAATGTTCTGGTGATCTTTTTGGTGTATCAAAATCAACTGTCTGCAAAACAGTTCACGCTGTGCCAAATCAAAGGGTCTAGCAGGATAAGATAGGGTCAGCGGCCCCAGAAAGATAATTTGAAAATAACTTGTGTGGTAACATTGGCGAGGTACAAACTTACCTTTGACACAATTTCAGCCTCTCATTTCGTTTCGTTCTGGAGATAATTGATCAAATAGGCGCTAGAAGGGGTATTTGAAAAAAATTTTTTTTTCAAAAACTATTGTAGCTACACTAATGAAACAAAAACTAATCATTAGAATGAATATCAGTCTACATTATATATTTTTTGTAGAATTTTTATATCGCATTTTCTAATTAAAAAAAAAAAAAAATTTTTTTTCATGATTTTATTAAAAGTTTACGTAAAGGTACAATCACAAAAAAAAATATATAATATAGCTTACTATGTCTAGTATTACTAACAAAAAGTGCAAGATTAAAAAATGGGTGCAACACTTTCAAAAAAAATTAAAACTGTTATGACTATTATTGCAATGTAAATTATATTTTCAAAGTATATGATCAATCTTCATCGCTGTCCTCATTAATAACTGTGCAAGTTTCTTCTGATGTAAATATATCAGATAAAGCTTGTGCTGGACGTAAGAAACGGGAAAAATATCGGGCATAAGATAGGTAATAAATAACTGCGGCTGTATGAGAACAACATCCTACTGTTCTTAGACCGTTAGGACAGTTGCAACAATATCGTGATATCGTTTCTATTGTCGTTCCATCTGGTACATATTCAATATAAACATAATAAGTTTTACGATTCACATGTCTTGACCTAACTTCCAATTTTAATATGTTCGGTGTGGTTTTACAAAACTGTACGGTGAGGTTGCTCTCTTCATCCATTATCTCCGCTTAATAAGACGCAGCTTGTGAGAGTTGGTATGAGCCAGTGAAAAACATAATGAGTTGGTCCTTGTTAAACTGAGGAAAATCTAGAATTTCAGATGATTTGAGTTGATGAAAAGCCGATTTTCGACGATTCCATTTTTTTTCGATAACTTCGTCACTGAGACTATTTACAATACTCATTCTGCTCTGCATATACTGAAGGACCTCATCATTTTTGTCGCCGTCTGAATTTAATCTCTGGCCATACTTGTTTTGTAGAAATCCAACAATTTTACAAATAATTTTCAACTTTGGTATAAACTTGTTGTCTAAAGAATTGTGTAGAAGGCGATATTTTTGTGCTATCGCACCATGAACTGCTTCCACAACCCATCTCAATTTTGTAACTCTTCTTGATTCGTTGGCTTCTTCCGTTGTTAGTTGCGTCCTGTTTCCTTTTAAAGCAGGCATAAGTACTGTAAAGCCTTTACTTTTTAGAAAATCAATTGAATCGCGAAAACCACGATCTACAATAAAAATATCGTTTGGTGATAGTAATGTCTGTAAACCAGTAGAGTCTTGTAAAACAAGTTTCAGTATTGAAGCGTCATTTTGAGTACCGTAAAAAGGTCCTGCAAAGTCCATAATATAACCGTTTGTAGTGCAGATTGTGAAAGGTTTACAAAGATTCGTTTTTTTCTGTCCAGAAAATGATTTTCTTTGGTAAAAATTATTTTGACTTTTTTGATGTCGTATGTAAGTACCATCGCATATTATAACAAGTTGATTATTAGATAGATTTAATAAATTTTTGGCTGTACTGGATGTATTAGAAATAAAATCTTGACGTGTAATAGCGTTATAGCTAAAATATATTGGTAAAATATCTCTTTCAAAACCTTTCATAATCTCGTCAAAAAATATTGATACATATTGTTCATGTTCCAAGCCCAAAATAGCAGCAATGATTCTATTTGAATTTCCTGTCCTTAATTTGAAAAGAAAAATAATTAAGGCTTGTGCCACAGTCCGAGTTTTTGTATTTCTCATTGAAGGTAGCATATGTCTAAGCTCGGTAATGTTTTCCCAAGTAAGGCCTGTCAGAGATTTAAGTTGATTTTCTGACAATCCATTTTCTATTCGATCGAACAATGTTAAATTAGATGCTTGGCCAAGTAAATTCAGAAAATTAACTAATTCTGATTTATTAATTTTACTTGTATTAGAAATAATGCATAGGCGGGACAAATCGTCTTCGTAAATTCTATCACCAATCATATGTTCATTGCAGCAACGATCACCATTGGGTATAAAAATAATTTTTCTTGCGAAAACGTCACATCGCGTTTTAAGAGATATTACTCGCAGATTTACTTCGCTTCGACATATTATGCAGAAACGATGTGTTGACACTACTCGTGGAAAAGGCATTTCAATATAATCATCTTTTTCAGGGCTAACAATGGGACACATGAAATCATCATCACTTGTATCTACGGATTCAACTGTTATAGAATCACTGTCCCTATCAGTATCGCTCACGGTAGACTTTGAAGTTGAGGTTGCCTGTTTGTAGAAACTTAAACGACATTTATTACATATTATGTCGCTTACCCCGATATTCTTCTTGAAACAGTCACTGTATATTTTAGCTTCATTTTCAGTTTTGATAACTTTTCTATACTTGTTATCTTTGCGTAAAAACTTAGTACAATTCTTACATTTATCAGACATACTTCGTGTACATATACTCGATAAAACACAATGCAACAGTATATATTTGAAAACAAAATATATATTCTAAAATAATCCGCCACACTAATTGTACTCGAGCTATTGTATTAGTGGGGCTATATAAATGACAATTAAACAAAATAATACACTATGTGCATTGTGCACACGCGACTAGCTAGGAAACGACTAGTTATGACAATTAACAAAACAATACACAATGTGTGCATGCGACTAGCTCGGAAACGACAATTTTCGACTTGTGTGTTGTTGTTTCGATCTCTATAGCCACAAGCCGAAACCTGTCGTTTCTTAGCTAGTCTAACTAGTTGCATAACGCAACGTCGAACTTACATTTTTGACTACCTTTACTTACATTTTTTTACCTTTAAAATTTTTAATTTATTTTAAAAGAATACTCATACGAGTATTATAATTGTGTATAGATTATAAAAAAAAATGTAATCAAAAGATAAATGCAAAGTCATTAGAGTACCTATGACTATCATAAGAGGTTTTAATTTTTTTTGAAAGTGTTGCACCCATTTTTTATTTTTGCACTTTTTGGTAGTAATACTGCACATAGTAAGCTATATTATATATTTTTTTTTGTGATTGTACCTTTACGTGAACTTAAAAAAAAAACATGAAAAAAAAATTTTTTTTTTCAGTAGTAAATGCGATATAAAAATTCTACAAAAAATATATAATGTAGACTGATATTCATTCTAATGATTAGTTTTTGTTTCATTAGTGTAGCTACAATAGTTTTTGAAAAAAAAATTTTTTTCAAATACCCCTTCTAGCGCCTATTTGATCAATTATCTCCAGAACGAAACGAAATGAGAGGCTGAAATTGTGTCAAAGGTAAGTTTGTACCTCGCCAATGTTACCACACAAGTTATTTTCAAATTATCTTTCTGGGGCCGCTGACCCTATCTTATCCTGCTAGACCCTTTGTGTAAAATTGAGATATGTTATAGCTATGCCACAAACTCCAGAGGTAATAAAAAAGTTGTTGAATTTTTTTACAGAATAGCCAAATTCCCAAATGTCATTGGTGCAATAGACTGCACACACATAAGAATAACAAGCCAGGGTGGTAATAATGCAGAACTGTATAGAAATAGAAAAGATGTCTTTTCTATCAACACCCAAGCAGTTGTGGATGCAGACATGAAGATAAGAAACATTGTTGCCAGGTGGCCAGGCTCTGTACATGACAGTAGGTACAATCTGTAATAGTAGTGCAATAAAGGATGTGATGGATTCAGAACATTTTGGTAGATGCTCTCTTTTGGGAGACAGAGGCTACGCCTTAAAATCATTTTTATTAACACCATTAGCAAATCTACAAACATCATCTGAGAAAATCTACAATGAAAGTGACATCAGAACCAGAAATGTAGTAGAGTGGACGTTTGGTGTCTGGAAACGTAGGTTCCCATGTGTGGGATCAAAGCCCAGAGTAAAATTATGTAATGTTCAAGCAATAATTGTCAGTACAGCAATATTACACAATATTTGTATAGATAATAATGATACTTTACCAGATGACACTACAGCGTCTTACAGTGTTATGCAGGAAATAGAAGAAAATATTAATGAAAGGACAATGCCTATTTGTGCCCGGTACGTGCTTTGACTAGTTTAGACAATTCATATATTTAAGTATCGTTTATTAATTGAAACTAGATTTTTAATAATATTCTAAAAGTGATCAAAGCCGTGGTTTATAATTTAATTTTAAAAAATATTTAAGTTGTATTCCGCGTTTGTCATGTCAAAATAGTTTAAATATAAATAGCAAGTCGTCATAGCAACCACACAAACAAACGCTTTTTTTAAATTAAAATATAAACCACGGCTTTGATTACTTTTAGACTATTATTAAAAATCTAGTTTTAATTAATAAAGAAAACTTTAATATGTCAATTTTCTGGTCGTGTTGGGGTTTATAATTTAATTAAAAAAGCGTTTATTTCTATAGTTGCGTTTCCGACTTGGTATTTATATTTAATATGTTTTGACAGCACAAACCCGGAATACAAATAAAATATCTTTTTTAATTAAAGTATAAACTACGGTTTTAATCACTTTTAGAATATTATTAAAAATCTATTTTCGATTAATAAAGGATACTTAAATATATGAATTGTCTGAACACGTACCCGGGCACGGCTTCATAGAAAATAGGCATTGTCCTTTCCACCCAAAGTGATCAACAGTGTCGGCAACAGTTAATTGACACCTATTTTTCATCACTAGTCTAAATGAATAATTACAATGAGTACTTTAATAATTAAGTTGTAATAATAAAAGTTAATATTTAATTTTTTATCATTTTTATCTTTGAATTTCCTCAGCTATACCCATGCAAAAATCTGTCGTTCCGTAGCTCTGTTGAAGAGTGATTTAAGGACAAATCAATAAATAATTAAACACACTTTCACATTAATTATGAGTGTAATATTAGTAATATACAGGATAATAAACAATAAAAATATAATTAAACCCAGATTTGTTTAAAAATTACTTTTTTAATTTTTTATTTCTAATTTAATTTTTTCTAAAGTTAATTCATGTATTTCTTTTTTAAACTCTATATCTAAGTTGTGCATTTCTTTTTGTTGTTCAATTGGTAGGGCACTGCAGGAAATTTCCTGCTCAAAATATGGAGCAGCCCGACTGGGGTAGTACCTCGACCTTACAGAAGACCACAGCTAAATAATACTGTTTTCGAGCAGTATTGTGTTCCTGTTGGTGAGTAAGGTGACCAGAGCTCCTGGGGGGGGATTGGGGATATGATCG
Organism: Melitaea athalia; assembly: GCA_905220545.2. Taxonomy (NCBI): domain Eukaryota; kingdom Metazoa; phylum Arthropoda; class Insecta; order Lepidoptera; family Nymphalidae; genus Melitaea; species Melitaea athalia. Next base: position 16,581,489 of record HG992189.1, on the reverse strand, counting down.
GCAACGCGCTTGCGATGCTACTGGTGTTGCAGGCGTCTACAGGCTACGGTCTTACCATCAGGCGAGCCGTACGCTTGTTTGCCAACCTAGTTACATAAAAAAAAAATGAATTAAATGCTTTACCTGCATTCACGATCACGACGTGATCAATCGTGATCACGACGTGTTCAATATGAATTAAATGCTTTTCCTGCATTAATTCTAACTTATTCTTATGTATTTCCATTTTTTGCTGTAAATTTTGTGTGTGCTCTTCTTGGGCATATTTTTTAATCTCTTCTTCTCTGGCCCTTTTATGTGTAAGGAAAGCATCTTTGCTTTTGTAAGCGACGCAATATATTATCTGTTGTCTATGTATAAACATAAATTTTTATACTGGTAATACTTTTAATATTAATGTAAGTTAGTGTAAGGTAGTTTTAGTGAGTCGTCCAGTAACCGCCGCTGCGAACGGCACCTTTACGTTAAATAATTGTTAAGTCTTATATCTATTCTAAATAAATTTATCCTCATCCACGAGTGTGTTTTATATCCGTTCAACATCGACCATCTACAGTTTTTGGTCACTTCGATCCGGATCTTTAAATGTTCCACACGCCAAAAAGTATGGTGAACACCCGCAAGAAAAGTATGGTAAAGAAGGATGAGGAGCAACAGGAGTCCAGGTTATCCGTACAAGAGGTTCCAGTACAACCAATTGACGATGAAAAATGCGTTAAAGAGGATAATATACGAGATAAAACATTTTTGCTCAACAAAAATAAAAATGAAGGTAGTATGGTAAAAACGGAAACGCCCTTAATGGCCGTTCAAAATATTCCTTCAACGTCTCGACAAGTGTTCAGTGCGAAGTCTAAGAGGTCATCGTCGTCCTCTGCGCTTGCACGTAAGAAAAAGCTAGAACTGGAGGCAGCAGAAGCGAGAGCAAAAATCGAATTGGACTTAATTAACAAACGTTTGGCGGCGGACCTAGCGGAGATTGACGACGAGTGTAGTGTGCAATCAGACCACACTAACAAGGATGTAGAAGATTGGTTGGAGCGCAGCCACCGAGAACTGGAAGCACAGCCCGTCCACGACAAGGGTCAAAATACGGACGCGCCGTGCCCACCGATCACACAGGATATCGGTACTGATGGGACAGTTCACCTTCTGGCCAGCGCACTGAAGGATCTTGCAGCCGCTTCTACCAACAACATAAATAGCAACTTGTTAAGTCGCATGTGTACACCAAAAGACTTACCAGTATTTACTGGTGACCCCATGGAATGGCTTCAATTTAAACAGGCATATGAAGAATCGTCTAAGGTGTGTAATTTCAAAGATAGTGAAAATATGTGGCGCCTAAGAAAGTGTCTAAGAGGTCCAGCTCACGAAGCTGTCTCGGCTCTGCTGATAAGTGCTTCGTCACCCGAGATGGTAATGTCCACACTTGAGCTACAGTTTGGTAATCCTGACCTTATAATGTCACGCATCATGGTTGATATAAAGAAATTACATCCAGTGTCGCAAGAATATCACAAGGATATTGTACCATTTTCTGTTAAAGTGCGAAATTGTGTAGCAGCCGTAAAAGTAATCGGTCAATATGAATACCTAAACGGAATCAATTTAATAACATTTATACTTTCAAAGTTACCACCCGTTCTACTCTCAAAGTGGGCAGATTACAGTTACCCGTTCATCAAGCAAGGTAAAAGACCGACATGTATCGATATTTCCGAATTTTTAAACGAAGAAGCTGCAAAAGTGTCATCTATGTCTTTATTGAATATTAAAAATAATTCTGATAAGTATTATAACAATAAAAAATACACAGAGGGTATGCATACAATTTTATTAAATAAAAATTACAATAACAACGAAAAATGTCAGTATTGCCGCTTATCAATTCATAAATTACAGGATTGTAAGAAATTCCGCAAAGCATTACGTAAACATCGTTGGAGTTTTGTTAAACGAAACCGGTTATGTTACAAATGCATAGATGCAACGCACAATAAATCGACCTGTCCAGCGGCTGCTTGTGACGTCGATAACTGTGGACAGGCCCATCACAAGTTATTGCATTTTACTATGCGACAAACAACGCAAAATGACAATCAGTGTATTAGTGATCGTAACGCGGAATTGTCGTCGGTGAGCCCTGAAAGTGAAAGTGTAATTAATCATATAAAAATCAATAAGTGTAAAGTGTTACTTAAGGTGGTACCCATTACTGTGCACGGACCTAACGGTATTTTTACTACGAGTGCGTTGTTAGACGACGGATCTACCGTGTCTCTTATTAGTGCATCACTCGCCTCTCGTGCGGGCCTCCGCGGCCGCCGGGAGACGATCCGTGTGCGCGGCGCGTGGGACAGCAGCGCGTTGGTGTGCGACACCGACGTTCTCACAGTTTGTATAGCGAACAATAACGGTGAGCGATTTCAAACATTACTTCGCAGTATTGAGAACTTTAGTGTACCTGTGCAAAATTTACATTTAATTAATTTTAATAACTATGCTCATTTATGTAATATTAAAAATGAAATTTGTTGTACTAATACTGAGCCTGAAATATTAATTGGTCAAGATAATTATAATTTATTGTTACCATTAGAAATTAAAGTAGGAAAATGTAACGAACCTTGTGCCACTCGTACTCCGCTGGGATGGTGCGTCCATGGGCTGGTGCCCGCATCACTCTCGTCGCGCGCGAGTTCGTACATAAACCACGTTACCGAGGTTCAATTGGGGTCGGCTAAACCTTCGCTGGATGACCTGCACGAGATGGTCAAAAGGTCATTTACTATCGAATCTATGGGAATATCCGGGAAACTACGTCAGAACGCTGATGATCTTCGTGCTCTGGAACACCTGGAACAAACGGCAAAATTAATCGATGGTCAATGGCATGTGGGTCTGCCATGGAAGGATAGTTTTTGTAAAATGCCTGATTCTGAACGTACGGCACATACTAGGTTACGTAACCTGGAAAGAAAAATGTATTGTAACACACAATACGCTCAGAGGTATCGAGATCGTATTAAGCATTTATTAGATAATAATTTTACTAAGGAAATATTAGATAAAATAAAAGTAAACAAAACATGGTACTTACCTCAAATGAAATGCTTGACTTTGTTAAAATTAATTAATAGCATACGAATACCCAGATGTTATCAACGAGTGTATGCATCGACGATACGTCACACTAACGAAACTTCATTCATAAACTTAGCTGCGTCTACGCACACTTACGCGCCGACCGGCGACGGACGAGCAAACGATTGTTATAGTTGTTTACAACTTCACATTTTTTGCGATGCATCAATACAAGCTATGTGCTCGGTTGCTTACTGGCGTTGGGTGGATAATAATAAACAAATAAGAGTTTGTTTCGTGGCGAGTAAATGTCGAGTTAGCCCTGTAAAACCGGTAACAATACCTAGATTGGAATTGCAAGCAGCTGTGATGGCTGCACGATTAGCGAACACACTACAGTCCACACATCGAATAAAAACAGCTGATCGATACTTTTGGTGTGATTCCACGACGGTATTGCAATGGATACACAACAACAAAAGGTCTTACAAACCTTATGTAGCTCACCGTTTGGGCGAGATCGACGAATTAACGCAAATTAATGAATGGAGATACGTACCTACTTCAATGAATGTTGCAGACAGAGGCACACGGGAGAACTACGACAGTCTACAGCTGGATGGTGAGTGGTTTAATGGACCTACCTTTTTGTATGAGGCGGAGAGGTCATGGCCTACAAGTTCTGTTATACCTAGCGTCGATGAGTGTGACCTGGAATGTGTAACAAATATTTTACAAGTAGAACACTTACCTGAACACGCGGCTGTACCCGATCCGATGCGATTTTCTTCTTGGATACGTCTCTTAAGAAGTATGTTTGCTGTTCTGAAATGTATAAGTAAATCTCGAAAAAGAGAAATTGATGAGTGTACTATCATGAAGCGCGCTGAAATTCAGCTTCTACGATATGCACAAACGCAATCTTTTAGTACAGAAATAAGTTTAATAAAAGGTGGAAAATGTTTACATAAAAATAGTAAGCTACTTACGCTATCGCCATTTCTGGATGAACATGGTGTGCTCCGTGTGGGTGGCCGCATAGATGTCGCTGCTGACGTTACCTACAGCATGAAGCATCCTGTAATATTAGATGGACGGAGCAGAGTAGCCAGGTTAATAGTGCAGTATTACCATGTGAACGCGGGCCACGGCAACCAGGAGATGGTAGTAAACAACCTGAAACAAAAATATTGGTTAATACGAATGAGACCTACAGTAAAAGAAATATCGAAAAAATGCATGCTCTGTAGGTTAAGAAGAGTGAAACCTCAGATGCCAAAAATGGGTGACTTACCTTCTGCGAGAGTAGTTCATCATCAACGTCCTTTCACTCACTGCGGGATTGACCTTTTCGGACCTATGGAGGTTACAATAGGCAGACGAAGAGAGAAGCGATATGGTGTTATTTTTACCTGTCTCACTGTAAGGGCAATTCATTTGGAGACAGTGTCATCCCTCAGTACCGATTCTCTCATAATGGCTCTTCGTCGGATGGCTTCGAGGCGTGGTTGGCCTGTACATCTGTACTCCGATAATGGGACAAATTTGAGAGGGGCAGACGCTGAGCTTAAGAAGGCAGTAGCAGAACTCGACGAACAAACTCTGCAAACTACAGCAAGCATCCACGGCACGCAATAGACCTTCATACCACCAGCCAGCCCTCACTGGGGTGGGGCATGGGAGCGCTTAATTCGAAGCGTCAAGGTTGCACTGAAGGTGGTCCTCAAGGAACGAGCACCCAGATAGGAGGTTCTCAACACTTTAATGGCAGAAGTGGAAGCTATGGTGAATGGACGTCCGCTGAGTCACGTGTCAGTAGAAGTTGACAGTAAGGAGTCTTTAACACCCAATCACTTCTTGCTCGGCTCATCATCACACTCACCGCAACTGGGCAACTTCGACGATTCCGATTTGTTTTTGAGACGGCAATGGAGAATAGCACAGAGATTAGCAGATATGTTCTGGAGAAGATGGGTAATCGAGGTGCTACCAGAGCTAATACCACGCCAAAAGTGGACTACCGAATTACAGGAGCCCCGTCAAGTAGGGGACCTAGTGTTGGTTGTCGACCCTAGTGCCCCGCGTAACGTTTGGCCACGAGGCATAGTCGAGGAAGTTTTCGCTGGCAAAGACGGTAGTGTGCGAGTGGTACAGGTTCGAACTCAGTTAGGTAGTTTTAAGAGATCTGTTGCTCGCGTCGCTAAAATCCCTCTGGATGTATGAGTGCTGCGGTAGCAGCACTGGGGTGGGGCTGTGTAAGCGACGCAATATATTATCTGTTGTCTATGTATAAACATAAATTTTTATACTGGTAATACTTTTAATATTAATGTAAGTTAGTGTAAGGTAGTTTTAGTGAGTCGTCCAGTAACCGCCGCTGCGAACGGCACGTTTACGTTAATTCATTTGTTAAGTCTCATATCTATTCTAAATAAATTTATCCTCATCCACGAGTGTGTTTTATATCCGTTCAACATCGACCGTCTACAGCTTTCAAAGTGAGAAATGAGTCGTTTTCTTGTCTCCATCAGAGTAAAAGCTTTTTTCTTTTTATTACTGGAGTTTACTGAAAACAAAGTCAACATCAGTACTGTAAAAAATTATGGAGCTAAAACATAGCAGCAGGATTTACAATATTATGTAAATAGTATTATATACCTAATTAAAAATAACTAGGTAAAGCATGAACGTTCACATGGATTTAGATTTTAAAATCCTGTGGCAACTCTGATTAATATCCATTTAATAAAGAATATAGAATAAAATTCTAGGTCTGTCTCCAACATATGATCTTTGTGCCAAATTTCATTACAATCTGTTTAGGATTACCTTTTGATCCATCATATAACCAGAAATTAATTTGTTTAACCTAGCCTACCTATTATTTTTAATTCCACCAGCACTGAGCCAATTCAAGTAATACTGTCCTCTCACTGATAAAAAATACTCACACAATTGTTTTGATATTGTTTTCCTGAGCAAAGCTTTTGGCGTAGAAGTGTCAAACATTATCTCACACTCTTTTGTGTCTGTTTCTGCAAGGACAAAATAGTAGATTTAATTTTTATTATACAAACATATATGCATTCTATACTTGCAATCAAATATTTAGTAAATATGTTTGAGAACTGACCAGTTCCAACATTTTGAGATACATCTGTACACTGCGTCTCAAGTTGTGTATTATTAGATGGATCTGTACACTGTGTCTCCAGTTTTGTTGAAATACTTTTGTCTAATGAAGGTGAGTTCCCTTAACCAAAACAGATAAAATAAGACATTTGTTTTATTTCTGAAGCTAAACTTATAAAATGACAGATGCAGAATACCCTACATAAATTTTACATATATGTTGTCACTTTCCAGTAAATCTATAACGGTTATGCTAGTGGTTGCTCTTGTATTTACTGATTCCACGGCTGTGCTACCTGTGATGGAAAACCAATGTTATCATTCTTCAGTAAATTATACAGCATAAAATATACAAAAACTACTAGTTATTTTACATTTTAAGTAAAAGTCTACATACTTATTACATCACTGTCATATATAGCAGGAAGACCAGATATTGATTCCCCAATAATGGTGTTTAACCACTCTGAGGTCTCTGATGGCTTTGGAGGAGGAGGTCCTCCTCCGGTCTGTCTTCTGCCACTTCTCTCCGCACTCATTTCCTAAAATATGGATTTATATGAAGTATTTCATTTCGTGAAGAGAGTCTATAAATATGATATTACAATAGGATATAGACAATAATTTATTAGATTGTGCTCAATTAAAAAATAGTACCTCACCTTTCTTGCTGTTTTTTTCATGTTATTAAGTTTTTGTTGTAATTGTTTCACAGTGCGGAAGCGAACTGCGTCTGAGTTAAACTTTTCGGCTAATGATAGCCAGGCTACATCTTTTTGTTGATTACTGGTATGATCAGTTTTTTTACTTAGTGGTTATTATAGGGTAATCTTTAAGAAGCAACGTTAATTTAGATGTCTCATCCTGGTTAAAGTTGGCATTACGTTCTCTACACAAAGAAATAGAGTATATTAAACATAATTATGATCTTCAAAAACCGCTTTACATTATGATAAAAAGTTAAAAACAACTCTTGCACTTACTTGTTGCTTGACGTCATTATTTTTATTATTAGTTTATTTTAAGCTAGTCTTTAATTTTTCAACCATCGAATAATTTTTTAACCTTCGAATCGACTAACGTCAAAACGCATTCGGATCTACAAATGTTACCATATGAAAATAACGACTCTCTACGAAAAATGACCTTACCATAGGTTCATTGCAAAGGCAATACTTTCACTATTTCGATTCAGACTGTATTATCCCACTGTTGGGCATTTACTTAACTATTAGTTGATACTTACTTTAACTATTAGTTAATACTTACTTTATTTTAACTATTAGTTAATACTTACAAAAGTTAAAATAGCGATCAAAAAACGAAACTTCGGCTTAACCATTAGTTAGTGTCTTAACTATAGTAAATTGGATAAATAGTTAACTCTACTTTTAGTACGGATCAAAAAACCGGCTGTTACTATTATAATTATAATCAATGATTAAAAGATATTTTACAAGTTTTATTTGACATTTTCAAAGAGCGACTTATTTATCAGTTACACATTTTATTTAAATAACTCGCACATAATTATTGTTCCTAAATTTTTTATAAAAGATATATTCTATCACGATTCAGCCATGTTGGAGAAGGATCGGAGCTTAATCCACCACGCTGCACCACTGCGGGTTGGCAGATATATTCCCTACTATGAGTAACGATCGCTATCAGGTGTACATGATAACAACCGGGACCGACGGCTTAACGTGCTCTCCGAGGCACGATGGGGAGTCCCACAAGGACTGCACAAACACCCAGACCACGGCAAACATCTGTATGGCCAATACAAATGTTGTCGTGTGGGGGATCGAACCCGCAACCGCCCGCGCAACAGCCAATCGCAATCCAGTGCTGTGACCGCTGCGCCAACGCGGCGTCACTTATACGATTATAGGCGGCGGTATATTCTATAACATGTAAAAATTGTACGTAGTAAAAATAAGTTTGTAGTATTTAAATTAAGTATAAATAAAACAATCAAATAAATATTTAATATTAAATATTAATAAAATTTTAAAATGTCCACTTAGAATTTGAATAAAGTATCCATGATACATAAAAAATGTGTAATTTAAAAGTCCCACATATCTTCATCTGACCGTATAAATACAAGTTAGAAAAGAAGAAATACAAATACAAGACCTGTACGTAACACCGTCCGTACATTGGTTTTTTTTTTTTTTTTTTATGTAACTAGGTCGGCAAACAAGCGTACGGCTCACCTGATGGTAAGACCGTAGCCTATAGACGCCTGCAACACCAGAAGCATCGCAAGCGCGTTGCCGACCCTATCCCCAATCCCCCCAGGAGCTCTGGTCACCTTACTCACCAACAGGAACACAATACTGATTGAAAACAGTATTATTTAGCTGTGGTCTTCTGTAAGGTCGAGGTACTACCCCAGTCGGGCTGCTCCATATTTTGAGCAGGAAATTTCCTGCTGTGCCCTACCTCAGTAGCTGTGCCCTACCTCAGTAAAAGTGGTCCAATTATTGATAGAGAGTTACATTTTTGTTTGGTACATTTATTGTTGATGAGTTGATTTTAGTATTTCTCTGTTCTTGCGTCTGAGGAACTTTCGTTTCATTGTAGATAGTATACGTCGGCGATAGTCCACAGAAATCTAAATTATTTAGATTTCTGTGGCGATAGTGGTGGTGGTGCATCGTGAATTACGGACGAAGATAAGATGCCGGAAGTTGATGGTTGCACTGAGAAAAATGGCACCGGGTTTTTAGACATAATTACGAATAAAACATTCGTATGCCTTTTATTTTTAGCCCCGACGGCGTTACGAATGAATTATCAGTCTTACTAAACAAGTATAAAGATAATGACGTAAAAAGCTGTGACGTCATACATGTACTAATAAGTTATCAAGCCCGTGACCCGATTTTGTATCGGAATAACGCAAAAATATTAAATTTGGCTTATCTATAAGTACCGATATTCTATCGTGACAATCTGGTCTATACTCATAAGTTACCAGTATACTTACTGAATAATTATCTAAATATACCGATATTCTATCGTGACTATCTCGTCTATACTCATGAGTTTTTTTTTAATGTAACTAGGTTGGCAAACAAGCGTACGGCTCACCTGATGGTAAGACCGTAGCCTATAGACGCCTGCAACACCAGAAGCATCGCAAGCGTGTTGCCGACCCTATCCCCAATCCCCCCAGGAGCTCTGGTCGCCTTACTCACCAACAGGAACACAACACTACTTGAAAACAGTACTATTTAGCTGTGGTCTTCTGTAAGGTCGAGGTACTACCCCAGTCGGGCTGCTCCATATTTTGAGCAGGAAATTTCCTGCTGTACCCTACCTCAGTTACCAGTATATTTACTGAAGAATTATCTAAATGTACCAATATTCTATCGTGACTATCTGGTCTTTACTCATAAGTTACCAGTATACTTACTGAATAATTATCTAAATGTACTGATATTCTATCGTGACTAATTTAGTCTTTACTAATAAGTTGTCAGTCTACTTACTGAAGAATTATCTAAATGGCCCGATATTTTATCGGGATTATTTGTAGTTCTTGCACTGATAGATCATCGCTATTTACTGTAAAACTGTAAATATCGTTCTACTGTTATTATACCATGCACATAATGATTTGCCATAGGTCCAACCGAAAGCTATTCTCAAGAGAAACAGGAAGCAATTTTTTGCCGCCATTGTACTGGCAATTAATTATCGACCATGACAGTAGACCTTAGTTTTTCTTATGATATAAATTTAATATGACTTACCATATTGAAATTCCACTTTTCAACAACTAACACTTGGAAAAATTGCTTCCTGTTTCTCTTGACAATAGCTTTCGGTTGGAATTATGGCAAATCATTATGTGCATGGTATAATAACAGTAGAAAGATACATACAGTTTTACAACAAAATAATCCACAATCTAGTTATGTTACACATTCGACTAAATATACGTATGATTTCACTCAATTCAAAATTATAGATGGTGTATCTAATTTATTATTAATTAAAACAAATTAATACAGAAAGTTCTTTATTGTATTTAGTTTACATAATATTAATTACATGTTAAATCATAAAAATTATTACTTATATCTAATGATCCTAAATACCAAAGTTTCAAGATTTTTAGTTTTAATTAATGTTATTATAATATAAATAAGTCATTAAGTATTAGCTGATTTTTAATGGCCAACGTTTTGCAAATATTTACTCAACTACAACTCGCTCTTGCAGCTATTTTCGAAACTATGTTTCGCTTCAAATCTCATTGTCCACATGTGAAATAGAGGACCAAACTTCTTGAGCATAGCTGCATAATGTGTCAGGAAATGAAACTTCGGCTCAAGACATTTTTTAGTTAATTCACAATATAACTCATTAAAGTTAGATATCAAATATTTAAGCTGTTCCGTTGTGTCACTGTAAATTCTACTACTGAGCAACCGATCTGTAATTTTACGTAATAACAGATATAACTCCCAAACTTCATCTCCAGTAGGAATATAGTATTCCACAAGGAGACCAAAATACCTAATTAAAATAAGCATTTCAGCCGCAGAAGTCTTAATCTTAATCTTTGAGCCATCAATAACAAAACAATTGCATGGTTTTGATCCTGAATCAGGTCCATAATCAAATGAAAATAATCTGTCTTGTAAATAAAATGCAAGATTTTCATATCGATAGGGTAATTTACTATAAATGTTATAACGTAACCAGCTACGCCTTCTAGTATGTCATGCATTGGATCCATTGCAACATTCTCAAATAAATCAAAATCATCAAGATCAAGCCAACAAGATTTCTCTTTAATGCCTGTTTTACTCAAATCATTCAACAGTATTTGCTGCTTGTAAGACGTCGAATTTCTTAATAAATTACTGTCTTTAAAGACCAAAGTTTATAATTTTTGTTTATCAGCATTACGTATTCTGCAGCAAAAGTTTGCTGAAAAGCTTTCTGTGAAGCCCAAAGTAGAATTTAGTCCTAGGTTGTCACCCGTAACTGCAATAACACGAAATTTAACATTTCCTTTGAAAAAAATCTGTGTTAATTACTATACCAGTCCGTTGCAATTAATTTAACTCTTTGATTACTGAATCGAATATAACTTTATTTCCGTACGTCTTTTTGTGGCAAATACCCAACATAAATATATTATGTAACAATGAAAACATATGGGGAGGTAACACTGGAAGTGACACGTAAATACCACCAAAACTATGTACCCCTGCATGACTGCCTAATGGATTGCCTACTTCAAATTCGTCATAAAACACTATTAGAGGTAACGTTAGATCACGGTCATTAAACTGGTGTGATGGATATTTTTTTTTGCCAAAGTTAATCTTGAATTACATTTTCAATAGCCAGAGGAATATCTGGTGTCGAATTACTAAGCGCAATATTAGCTTCTAAATATTTTATGTAATTTATAGTCTCTTGATAAACTGCTTCAATAGAGAAAAATCTTTGCAAAACTAAGCTTAAAGGAATTATTTGCATAGTACATGACAGCGTCGATAGTGAAAAAGTACCTTGGTCTACCCTGGTGTTTGCACGGTGGCAGATAATTATTTCTTGAGGAGGAATATAAGTACCTGATGACGTAAATATTTGCAATCGTTTAAACTCTGAACGAAAAGGTGACATTGAGTTTTCTAGGAAAGACAATGTCTCATTAAGACCATTGTTTACATTGTCACTTACATCAGGAACAACTGAATGAAATTTAAACCTTAAAGTGTTAGAAACATTTTTGTACAAGGATTGTATACCATCAACTACAAGTTGAATAGTAAAACGTGGTATAATTGGATTATTATACATAGATGCTATAAATGCTGATGTTTCTTGAGGAATCTTGCTATCGGTATTACTAACACTTAATTGTAAGTTGTCTACATTTCTATCTGCTGATACATCAACATCATCAACATATGTTTGGTTTACACTTTCCTTGGGAGTGGATGGTATACCCTTATCAGAAAATTCTTTAATAACATGATTTAACCTCAAATGACGTCTAAATTAATTTGCATTATCAAAATGCCGATTGCAATTCACTTCACCACATCTAAAACCTATACACATTATAGAATATTGTAAACAATCTGTTTTTATATGATACATAAGATCTTTTATTTCTTTTACTTTATTTTCGCAAGCATAACAAGTGAGCATTTTGGGTAATATATCAATCTACCCAAAATATAGGGTAGATTAGGGGTAGGAATCTAATCTACCCTAGTTTAGGGGTAGGATAATTAACAAATGAGAGTAATATTTGAAATTTAAGAATATGAATAAAGAAGCTTCGAATTATAATACACTATTATATTTAAAATTAATTTTAGAATTATATTTAAAAAATATGTAGGGATGCAAATAGAAATGGGCGTTTTTCAAAAAAGATGTACACGTGACGAACCGGAACAGATTTTTGTGTTATATAAATTTTACTGTAAATTGTTTCTCATTTGATACAATATACTCTTCAAAAGTAAAAACAACAAAAAATACATCGGCATTATGCAAAACAACGAGGCAATATTTATTTTTATGCAAGGGTTCACAGAAACTTGTTCTGGCTCGTCACAAAGGAAAAACGTAAATAAAATGCAAAATATGACTTGTAATAACAATTTTTTTTTTATTATTTATTTAATAAACCTTTAAATCTTTGAACAAAAAAATTTAAACATAGATAAATCACTATAATAATCGCTTAACAATCATTTTAATTTCGAGATCGTCACAGAGGTACTTTTGACCATTAAAACATTACATTTCTACCTACTACTTAAAATGAAATTGAACAAGATTACAAATAATATAAACAACAAATTCAGGGTCAACACCAACTTTATAAATATTGTTTGATAAATAAATATTTCTTAAATAAGATAAGTTTTTGTCTCAGTAAAATATGTGACAGTGACTATCTGGAATTATATGTGACTAGCTAGAAAAAGTTAAGCTTAGTTTACACGTTTGGTGTATATGTAATATTTAATCGAATATTTTTATTTTAAGTCTAAAAATGTAAAGTAATAAAAACAGGTTATTACTCAATCTTAAGGTACACAGTTTACATAAATATATTTTAAATTATATTTTCACAACTTTTTATATTTTATTAGTTTCACTAATTTTTTAAACAAGTAAGTACCTATTTCCATTCCAAATAGCAACTGCCCTCACGACCATGCAATCAAAATTAAATTAGAATGCAAAGAAAATTATTCAGTCGTTATTCTAATTTATACTCTACTGAGTATAAATTGGAAGAAAAAATAAATAAAATAAAAATATGATTAATTATCAAAATTAGGTTGTGTTTATTGCTATTTGGAATGTAGTAAGTTATGTATAGCTCAAGGTTCTAATCAGTCTTCGAAACACCTGTCGCAAATATAGTCAAAATCTGGTTGGTTGCAGCATGATCTGCATACCCAGTTTTTACAAGCAATGCACTTTGTCATGTCTTTAATCACATATAGTTTACGCAGTTTACACAAATGGCATATAAACTTCCTATTAATTATAGTTTTACGTGACCTTTCCATGTATCTTCTTTTATTGGTTTACTTTTAGCTTTTTCTTTGACGTAAAATTATCTGACTCCCATGTATTATTCTTTCTTTTAAACTTTTTCGGATTCTATCGCGGTTTATTAAGATTTTTAAGACCTCCCATGGTTGCTGTAAAGTATCCGAAACGTCGGGAATTTAAAAAACTTAATAAACTGCGATAAAATCCGAAAAAGTTATTTCATTAGGAATATTTATTTTATTCCCATATTAAATGTAACCCCAGCCTAATATTTCCAGTGCGTCACAAAACTATTCCGGCTATACAATACGTGACGATCCCGATGTGACGAATTCATTCCACAAAACTTCTAACAATAATTCAAGATTGTTACATCCGTTTTATGACTCGTACCGACTTGTTTTACAATTATTTATAAACAAAAATGTAATTGTGTTACGGCAAATAACTTTAAAAATTGCTACATACCTCATAAAATACTGTTACTATCTAGAACTCCAATTTGGGACCACCTTAACGCGGCCACTTTAGTCACAGATTTCGTTGACACTGAGGTTTATTTCAAAATAGCAGTTACACCATGGACAAGATAAATGTTTCCAAAAACGAAAAACTACAATATTTTTTGGTAATACTGCGTTGAAATATTGAAAAAACTGGAAAAAACTATCGTGACGCATACCGGAATTCCGGTTTTACGTATTTCTGGGACAACAATAAATATAGTATTTTAAGCTATTAAAGCGCAAATTCGAAATAAAAAGCTCGAAATTGTATTTATTAGTTTAACATGCGTCTATTTAACCTAAAACAGTGACTCCATTTAATTTATCTAATCTTACCTGAGACTTGAAAGTTCCAAACATACAGGTGTGACATGAATATTTGACACTTTTTTAATGTTAATTTTTTGATATTTTAATAACAGTGATATTTGGGTTGCATATTTAAGTTAATTTTATAACTTAAACATGTAACTATTAAATAAATATGCAATTTATTTGAATACGGCGCACAAAAAAAATATAAAAAAATAGCTAAAGTCATGTGACACCCCAAATTCGCAATGTACATCTTTTTTGAAAAACGCCCAAATACTTTTTTTTATTCTGAATTAAAATCTCAACATATTCCGACAAAAAAGGTATTGTTCCGATGCTCTTCATTTAAGCCTATTCTTTAAACCGAGATCTACCAATGTTTGTTTTACAGCTGCAGTAGGACGATCATATTTTGTTTGCACTTTGTAAAAAGCTATTTGTATAAGTAGCCAAATGTCATATATGACACACACACAGAGTTATAACTCTTGTGGGTATTGTGATCCAGTTGCATGGAAAATTTTAAATGCAGTGTCTACGCCTTTGGAGAGTGACTGAAACTCATACAGAGTTCTTTCACAGACAACAAATACCTTTTGTATGGTCTTTATTGACTCTCCACAATATGACCAACTCCACAATGACCAAAGGTGGAAAGGTAACTCCAAGGTCACGAAGTTTAATTTGTCGTTCATCAATTGAGGTAAGGACGTCGCTTTCACTTGCTACGTGGGTTATGAAGCCATCTCTAAACTCGGTGCGGGACGCTTTCCATGAGTTTTTTTAGGCGCCTTCGTAGGCGTAGGCGTAATATTTATTATACATATAGGCAAGAAGTAGGAGGCATGCATTGATCTCGGAGTCTTCAACATCTGCTAGAAAAAATGTGCAGATAATATAGGTATATTAGAAAATGAACAAAACATCTTAACTGCCTTATAAATATAAACTTATTTTTAGAGCGAATATAAATAAATATAATAACTACTTCTCAAGAAAGCAAGAGTCGTCCAGTAGTGGCGCCCACATTATTTTTTTACTTAAGAATTATTTTGATTTTAAAAAGTTAACTAATATTTTTTAAAATTAAAGTAATAATTTGGCGTACCATGAGGCTACAATCATACACAATGAACCATAGGCGCTACGTTGGCTTAGTCCAAACAAACATCAGAGAGGAAGCTCTACGTTCGCTATCTCCGAAACATCAACTCACCAACACGCCATAGGCGCGACGTTGGCGTACCATGAGGCTACAATCATACACAAAATCTACCACAAGTTGGCACTACTGGTAGACCAGGTAGCCCACAGACAGAAGGCAGCAGCTGCATCGCCCGGTCCAGCGGCGCCCGAGGCCCGCGTCTGGCAGGCAGAGCAGCCCGCAGACAGAAGGCAGTCAGCAGCTGCGTCGCCCGGTCCAGCGGCGCCCGAGGCCCGCAACCGTTTCACTTTGATGGTTTAGGTTTTATATTTTTGTTAATTTGACTGCTTAATATGGTTTTATTCGCCACTGAGCTTTCGATATAACCCTCAGCTACTCCATCAGAGCTCCGACCTCCGTGTCTTTTTATTGGCCTAAGATCCGCCCCTAAGTCCGCCAAGAACGTCGCCGAAGTTCTTCTAAAGCAGTGACCGGTGTAGAGTTCAACATCTTTAAGTTTTAAATATTTAGCAATTTTCTTTTGGCATATTGCTAATTTTATTTTTGCCGATGGCTTGTTGAGTACATTTCCCATTCCGATAGTTTATAAAAAATCTATTGTTTTCCATGTTGGTGGGACGTAATGTTTGGTATTTATGAATGATTTTAGTATATTGTCCTTGTACAATGAATGACCGATTTTTCTTTGTCTTAGTTTCCTTTACATTAATCAACTCATTGGAATAATTTTCAACGTTCACCACCTTTAAGTTTACAAGTTCACATCCGCGGCATGCACCGTTGAGTCCAAAAATTAATGCCACCTTTAACAAAGATAAAAATCGGGTAAATATATAGTATAATTACCATTACTAAGATACGAAATATTCATAGTTAAATCATGTATACTTACTTTTGTGGCCAGAAAAATGTTGTCAGGAGCTTCATTAAGAAATTTTTCCACATTTTGAGTCGTAAAAATTTTAGACTTCTTTGCGCAATGCCCTTTTGATTTTCTTTTTAAAAAAGCCAATAATTTCGTGAATCTATTTATTTCAATGCTGTGTTTGATGCTTATTGTAGCTTTCAGTTTTGAGTATATGCACCAAAGTGTATTCGGATTCTTTGTCCTGGATAAATAATCAAAATAGACAAGAAGTACTGATTCTGAAATTAATAGGCCTTTCGCACTTCTCCACGTTGAAAATTCTTCATTAGTTCATTAATAATTTTCCTTGGATTTTGTTGGAAGCAAATTATTTATAACTAGCTTCTGCGCGCGACTTCGTCGGCGTGGACACCGCTCCTATTGGTCTTAGCGTAATGTTATATAGCCTATAGCCTTCCTCGATAAATGGGCTATCTAACACTGAAAGAATTTTTTAAATCGTACCAGTAGATCCTGAGATTAGCGCGTTCAAACAAACAAACAAACAATCAAACAAATAAACTCTTCAGCTTTATTATATTAGTATAGATTGCGGCAGCATTTGCACTGATGGAATCCGACAATTCACTATCACTGTCGCTTTATTAGATATAATTTCTTGTATTTTAGAGTCAATGTTGGTTCACATGGTAACTGATGTAACGGCAGAATTTTTTTGGCAAATGTTTTAAATCCTGCTCTCTCTGGAGTTGATAAAGGCATGTTATCAATAGCAACCATTCGAACAAGAGCTGTTGTGATTGGTTTGTGTTGTCGCCCCCAGCTGGTAAGTTATAAATATACTAAATTATTTTTTACTAAACTAGAGAAATTTAACTTATTAATATCCGCAAAAGAAGTAGCATTATTTATACAGCGATCTAGAGGTCCCTGATGAGTATGAAGTTTGAATGAAAGCTGACTGAAGAGATAAAGTGCTTTTATTTTTTAAACAAACTGATGAATAAGGAGCAGATGATTCAATAAACATTGAAGCCAAAAATAAAATAAAGTAAATTTTATATAAGAGAAAAACAACAACAGAAAGAAATACTCTAAGAATTATTTAATATATTTTATATAAAATCACCAATCTAAGTAAACATAACGAATTACCTTTTTAGGTAAAATCACTGAATTATTCTCTCCATTGGCGTTTACTCTTTGCCGTGACAGAGTATCTTTGTTTGAAGAGCTATTTTATGTAATAATTACAGTAGCTTCATCGTAGTTGATGTAATCTCTTATTAACTAAAAATACATATTATACAGATCTTCATTTTATTACTATGGTCGGATTTAGAACAGTAATTCCAGATAAAACTAGGAGCCATAACAGAGTAATTGTAATAAGATGTAGATTTTCAAAATATTATTGCTATTAACTAATCGTACACACCACAGATTATATTGTAATAGTAGGGAATAGAGATCAATCTTAATGTTTATAATGAGCCATTCGTAGCAACGCCATCTCTATGCGAGTTTTGGAACTAATCACGATATAGCTATATATAGTTATAGGTATTTAGTGATCCTCTTCTGATACCTTATAACGAAAGTCTTCTTTAATTTATAATTTCAATAAATTTTATAGAATGTAAAAAGAAATATAATTCTATTTAAAATATATACTAATGTATTCTAAGAGTTTATTCTTACTATAAAAAGTATAGAATAAGGAAGCAATAAATAAAACGCGAAGTGGATAGTTGATATTAATTATTTATTTTTTCGTTTAAAACATTTGTGGAAATATTTTTTTGCATTCACTTTAAACTGATCGTCATTATCATCACATTCCCGTTTGTTGCATATAATTTTGTTTATCTCTTTACAGTAATTATAAATGAAAAACCTGCAAGATAAATTTAAAAATACTTGATATTTTTTCTTTGTGCCTATTACAACTTAAACATTTAAAATCGATGGAACTAAATATAATTGTCTTTAATAGGTCTTTAAGGTTATTTTTATCTAAATTTGTTTTTAATATTGCAATATTGATATCTTGTAGGCTAGATATGCAACACAGGAATGCGTCACTTGGACTACAAAGCCACTGCTTACCAGAATATTCCCTGTATTTTATATATCGTCGCTGTAGAATGATTACCTCGTATGTCCAGATATCTAAACTTTACAGGAAACGAAAAATATGTTTCATTTCTTCAATGTTTAAAATATTTTTATGAGCTTTTGTCTCATGATATGAACTATAAATAGGCGTTATCTAAGTTATTAACCATTTCCTTACTTAACTGGATTATACGAGTTTAATGACATAAGAGGTTTTCTGTTATTATATGTAAAAAGTTAAGTGGTTTTCAAAAGTAAAGACACTGATAAGACTGGATGATTATTAAAAAATATGTTTAATGAACACAATTTGGACATGTTTTTGGTAACAAATCAGTACAGAAATAATTTCCTTTACAGATATCAGTGAAATCTTAAGCTTAACCTAAAATTATCTTCAACTAAACGAATCCCGTTTTCATCCATATAACCAAAGTAAACAACAATAGCTAACTATGCAAAAAGAGGAAATTCAAATTTAATGCGGCAAGCTATCATAGAATGGATGTAAATCTCGAGGAATCACACATTTTAATTCCTGAAGATGATTGTACTTTACATTGGTTATGGGCATCTTTGAATGATACAACTGTTGAAAACAATCACTAGAATTTGGTTGGTTTATTCTCCTTGGTAGTAATTGGTATTTTTCCGAGTGATTTAGCTTGAACTTTATGGATCCTTTTGGTCCATATTTAAGGCAACGTATGTCAGTAACTTGTGGATCGCCAAGCTTATTACCTGGTCTTATCGATGAAAAATACGGTTGAGAGCTGTATTTTTTGAAGAATGTGTGGTCTAACTGGATAACATTGTACGGACCAGGGTTGTTACGGGCAGTCTTACAAGCTTCAACATACCCTGCTGGCGAATAAATCTCGCGATTTTTTATTTGCCTCTCAATTGTGGAATGCATTGCATCACATTCCATTTGGGTGTGACCCTTCTCAAAGTATTTTTGAACTATGCTTATACCTGTCTTAGCAGCTACGAATAGACGTGCATTTGAAAGAATAGCATTTCTATTCTGGTACGTGCATCCATCACTGTATATAATTACTTTTCGAATGACTGTCGTGTCAACATAGTTAATTATGAAATCCACTATGATACAGAAAAAATCCTAAGGAATTCCGTACTTATTTTCGTATGAGCATTGATACATTTGACCAATTATTAGAACGCCTCCACAACAGTTTGCAGAAGAACGATACAAATATGAGGGAATGTATTTCACCTCCGGAAATGTTAATGGTGACATTAACGTAAGTAATAAAAAATAGAATATAATATGAAATTAAGTTTTATTTAGTAAGTTAAGGCACAAAGTAAGGCAATAAGGTTAAGTATTAGATAGTCCTTGAGCATACATTAATTGAAATTTGGCATTGTTTCATCGGACATTTGTGACACATCACTAATCGGTGATGTGACCTGTGTCAGAGAACTTGTAGAAGGCGTACTTTGGTATCTATCGTATGTCGAAGTATTATATCCAGACTGATAGCCGTAATTCAAGGTATCTTGCCATACAGAGTTCGGGTACTGAATTTCTGTTATAATTTGTAGTACTCTAGACTGAAACTGCAACACTTGTTGGTCATTAAATTTTTCGAGGCTTGGCAATAGACTTTTAAAAAAAGATAAGTGTCTGTTATCTTGCTCTTTTTTATCTTTTTTCAAAATGTTTAGAACTTCCGTTTCAAACTCATCAGGTTTGCGTTTGCGACGCGATGTTTTCGAAGAGCTGGGTTCATTAATTTCCGTTGAAAGGTGATTTTCATTAGGAGATTCTTCGGGTGCTGGTTCTTCTTAATTCTGAGTTGCACTGTTTGTGGCAATACTTGAATGTGTCGCAGCAGGAGCAATTTTTATCAAAAATTTTAATTGTTCAAAAAAATGATATTTTTTTATTGCACTTGCAGCAGATCCAGATTTCTTTGTTTTTTTTCTTTGTTAGGTATTTAAAAAAATTGTCCTTCACATTTTTCCATTTCTTAAAGACTGATTTACCTGAAAAAAAAAAAAAGTGTTTTTTGTTTTTCAGATATTTGGCCAAGAGACATACATTTGTTGACCTGCACGAAAATTTCAAGCTTGGAATATCTACTGTTGGTGTAATAATAAGATGCACATGCAAAGCGATTTGGAATGAACTTTTACAAGAATCTATGCCAGAATTAACAACACAGCGATTGAAAAAAATCGCAAGAGAGTACGAATCTAAAGCTAACTTTCCTCATTGCGTTGGCGCTATGGACGGCAAACTTATCCGAATGATTAAACCTAACCGTAGTGGGTCACTTTTTTTTCAACTACAAAGAGTTTTTCTCTATAGTATTATTTGCTGTAGTGGATGCAAACTACATGTTTACTTATATAGATGTGGGCTCATATGGAAGAGTGTGACTCAACGATTTTTCAAAATTCTACATTATATGATCATCTACAACACGAACAAATAAAACTACCGCACCCAGAACCATTATCAAGCACTCGAAGTGGAGATATGCCTTTTGTTTTTGTTGCCGACGAGGCTTTTGGTTTGAGTCTATATATCATGCGTCCTTATAGTGGAAGAAATTTGCCGACGCCAAAACGTGTTTTTAATTATCGCCTCTCAAGAGCCAGGCGGTACGTAGAATGTGCCTTTGGCATATTGTCCAATAAATGGAGAATTTTTCCTCGTCCTTTAAACGTGAATACAGACTTAGCAATCGACATTGTAAAGTGTTGCTGCGTTTTGCATAATTTCGTCAGAGCCAGAGATGGAGGTAATGCTAGTGAATCAATAGCGGTGGTAGATTATGAAGACGTGATCATCGAAATTACACAATCACAAGCTATAACGAGAGTTTCAGCAGCCAATATGATACGTGATATGTTCTCCTACTATTTTATGAGCGAAGAAGGGGCACTGCCTTGGCAATTACGTGTAATTTAATCACTACCTGTAATAAGTTGGTATTTTGTGATAGAAAATCGACAACTATAGCGCGTACGAGTTAACATGAGACTCCGCTGGAATGCGACCCCCGTCCCGAGTCCCCGCACCGCGTCCCGCTCTCTCCTTGCAAGCTTAGTACCGATAGCATCTTTGTTACGGATACGCGCCCCAATTCTCGTTTGATAATTTTGATAATTGTTTATTGTTTTTTTTATTTTGTTTAGTTTTTATTATCTTTGTTTTTATGAGATACCTTTTTCGATTTTTTTAAATGTTGCAAAAAAATAATGTTATAACCTATTGTAGAAAGTAAATAAAACTGTTACTTGGTTTGAATTACATTCAATTATTTTATTTATTTGAAAAGGTGTTGCCTTTATATCAATAATATCTATAATCGTATATATCAATTATTATTGTTTATCCCAAAACTCTAAACAAAAAATTCAAATAAAATTACTACGACGCATTATTTTGCACACCGTACATTGAATGTGACGTCATCGGCCCAGGTCTCATGTTAACTCGAACGAGTTATACAAACAATAAATAAATAAATCTTACCAAAAATATCTTTGTCTTTGTCATTGAGCGAGTCGAAGTCGGAATATAATTTTACACAAATATCTTTCCAAGCTTCATTGGTAATATTCTTATATTTAAACTCTTCTAAAGTTTTGTCCCACACGACTGGTCTTTCATGAACCAGTGAAATTAATAGATCCATATCTATTTATATTCTTAATTAATTCAGGTATGTCCATTCTGTAGCGTATATTCTTTGACGGGCACTGCGGTGACGTCTTCTCTCTCCGTGTGTAAACGACCAACTAAAGCCATACAATATTTGAGAACTTCGGCACCGCTCGCCGCTGCCGCCGCGGCACAGAGACTCGCCGCCGCCGCCGCGGCGTCGTGTGTAAGGCTCCAATTAGAGATTGCAACCCAGTATGTTTTTCAACTCGGCCGGGCCTGGCCGGGTTATGTGTTAGCTATGAAACCTAAGTATTTTATGACAATTTTCTCTATATGAATGAAAAAAGACAATTATTCAAAGTTAATATTTATTTCAAACTGGCTTATGAACAATTATCACAATAATCAGCCTCACTCAAGTCTCAAAATCGCACTTAATACAGAATTTACTACTTTTACTTATGGACGGAAAAGTAACATTAGTATTAGTAATTATTCATTTTAATAAGTTTAAATAAGCAGGTTTTTCTCTTTACTCCTTATAGTGTCTATTTGAAAACATAGTATTTAAATAATTGTGTGCGCTCGCAAACAAAAAAAAAACCGACTTCAATTACATCGACAAGTAATACAACGTAATAAGACGAAAAAATATTCAAATAAATACGCGCTAACAAAGATTATTAAAAAGTTGTAATCAGATCTCAATCAAATTTAAACAAGGCTACATGACAAGTATTGACCTTCGATTAAAGTAAGAATCATGAAAATATCTATTTTCATTATTATACCCAGTGAAAAGTTATGCGGTTTAATACGAGATACGATATAAAGATACGATATACGGTCGACGAAAAAGTAGTCAAGTAAATACGCATTATTAGATAACTCTAAGTACTTGTCAGATTTTAATTAAATTTAAATGGGACCACATGACACGCAACACCTTTCAGTTAAAATAAAGTTCATCGAAATCGGTCAACCAAGTCAAAAGTTCTGATCTAACATACATTTTAAAAAAATCAATCAAATTGAGAACCTCCTCCTTTTTGGACGTCGCGCGTCGGTTAATAATAAACTAATAACGCAGCTTAAGGTACTAAACGTGTCATAAAGACTTAGATTATATAGATAGATAAACTTTGGTAGCTTTGTTATGTTATAAACAAAACAAATTCTTGTTTGCTAAAAGTAAAGTATGTTTTTTCTTAAACTTTGGCTATTAAGAGTTTAGACTATTGAGTGTTACTATTACTAATTGATTAAATAGCGAAATCTTATATGATAGGTGTACTGTAACTGTAAACAACCAAACTTGTATAGTCGCGGATTACGTACCGGGTCCGGTCACCGGGCTCGGTAAGAATGGCCGGGCCCGGTGGGTGTCTAAAAGGGCACCGGGCCCGGCCGGGCCCAATCTCTAGCTCCAATACAAATTCTAGGGTTGTTAATGCAGCGGCGCCGCAGCGGCGGTGATACCGCTGCCGTCGCGGTATCGTGTGAAAACAGCCTAACTTTTAGCTTATCGCTCTCAAATTAATACTAATCTAATATTTGCAGACGTTATTATAAATAAACTAAAATAGTACTTTATTTTCACTGTTGGCAGTGAATAGTTTGATGATTTAAAAGCGTTAAAATTATATGTGAAAACCTAGTACATATGTCGCCAACGTGCTTAACTTTGCAGGGGACATACGAGGTTTTCCTTGCAATGTTCCCGCCAAATAAAAGAACGTATATTAATTGGTAACGAACAACTTCCCAGTTATAAAAATACAACTAAAGCGTACTTAGAAATATAAGAAACATAAATAAACTTACTTAAGATCAATTTATTCACAACTTTTCACAAAAATCTCAAAAATATGGAGCACGCCCCCACACCATGCACTTTTTGCGAGGTTATCTCACTTGTGAGTTTGTGACGGCAAGATGGACGATGAGTAATAAATAAGAGGTTTTCGTTTTACTCCATAGGTGGCACTAATATGTAGTAATATATTGGGTACACGCTTTCACAGTATTATAAAATACGCAGTTTTCATTCGAATTTTATAAAAAAAAAATTTTTTATGCTTTTTTGACATACGAGGTTATCATTCTACAGCGACGATATTCTGCTTGATTTTTATTTAATAAATCTTTTTAACATTGCTCACACCCCTTTAACACATTCTTTTTTGTATTTTTTACAAAATATCCACTGACATATTGTAACTTTGTAAGCTACCTATTTGTCTAAGATCACTTTTGTTTTCAAGGGGTGTGATTGCTATGTCAGGTATATTTTCAATTTCACAAGCTGGTAAGGCTTTGCAGTCATTTGTTATAATTAATTCCTGTAAACCTTCACAATTGTCTTTCTCACAGTTTGCCCCAGGGGCGTGGACACTAGAGATATTGTTCAGCTCAGTTCAATATTTGCATGGATCACACATTTGCAAGTGTCCCGTTCTTTCATGCTCGCCCAAGTCACCCAAAAAGGTCGAAACCTGCAA
The DNA here is from genome assembly GCA_905220545.2 of Melitaea athalia. Classification (NCBI taxonomy): domain Eukaryota; kingdom Metazoa; phylum Arthropoda; class Insecta; order Lepidoptera; family Nymphalidae; genus Melitaea; species Melitaea athalia. The sequence goes on along the minus strand of HG992189.1, from coordinate 16,556,594 downwards.
AAAGTTGTCAAACTTACTTTATATTCGACCGTAGCCAGAAATTTTTTGTGCAAATTGTTCAAAGTGTCACATAATAAACGTTTTTGTTTTATTTGTCCCTTTGACCTGACAAAATCTTTTTTTCCTGGGCACATCCGGGAATTCTCATCTTTTTCCAAAAAACCCACAACGTCTTTTTTAACTTTTATCTGCCGAGCATTTAATTTCTTTAAACCACTCTTTTTGTATGTGTCATGTTTAAAGAACGGCTTTGTTAAGTGGAGCAGTTTATGCTTCTTTAAAAGATCCGGTTGTAATATTTAAAAGTATTTCTTCTTTTCGATATGTTTTTTTAAGTTTGTGTATTTGTCTTTCAGTTGTTTAGTCATAACTTCAGATAAAAGAAGCTTCTTTTTTACAAGTTCAGGAACTTGGACATTTTTTAAGAGCACTGTTACTTTAGCTTCAGGAGACGTCTGGACATTCTTGGTTTGTCTTTGACATCTTTTACGATAATTTTACTTTTCTTTCAATACGTATTTCAGTTTTGCTTGTAATTTAGCTATTTTTGCATATAGCACTGCTCTACGTTTTCTTAGTTGCCGCCTTCTCCTAGCAGCCACAAAATTCCTAGCTTCATTATTATTATTAAAATCCGCCTCTACGGGTCCTGGACTAGGAGGATGTGTCTCATCTAGTAGTCTTGCTAGATTTTTACGTACTCTAGCTCTTTTATTTCTATATGTCTGGCTATTTTTTTCCACTTCTTCCTTTTAATCCTTCTGTCTCTGGAAGTCATGTTTGATATTGGTTTTACTTGGCCTTTCTCTTCCTTTTTTAAGTATTTAAGTCTTTCTTTTTCTCGGATTACCTCAAAACTTATAGGGTCAGACTTCATTTTTTCCCTTCGCTTCCTATCATATTCCTTCTTTTTTAATTTAGCTTCCTCTTCACTGATTTTCTTTTTTTTGCCATTATTGTGCCCTAAAACATAATGTTAGAGTTAAATTAAATGGTTTTGCTACAGCAAACGACAGTCAAAAAGAATTCCAACCCAGTCAAAATCATTACCTCCTTAATTATCATTACCTCACTGTAAATATATATGAGGGAATGACGAAACAAAACATAACCTTAAAAAACTAGTGACATAGCCATGCTTTAAACAAGGTAATTTGCGTAAGTAAACTACTCCCAAAACCCTACTTCATCAAGCAATTAATTGTTGCTAAAATACTTACCTTCCTTTTTTTTAGGACGGGAGGTAATGACGAACACAAATGTAATTTGAAGAAATTATGTATTCTAACTTTTTTTAACAAAAACTCGGGTAGCGTTCACTTGTGATTGAAACAGCGTTCAAAAATTAACTGTTAGGGGCCGTCTCCACGAGCGAGCGTCTCGCCGGCGATACGCCCAACTATCGTCGGGTCGTCTCCACGAGCGAGCGAGCGTATCGCCAGCGTATCGTCGCGTATCGCCAGCGTATCGTCTCGTATCGCCAGCGTATCGTCGCGTATCGCCAGCGTATCGCAGCGTGTCCGCGACGGATTTGACGATGCGTTGTTTATTGAAAGAGTTCAGTTAGATCATTAGATGCCAGACGAGAGCGAAATAAGTAGTGTATTTAATAAAATTTATAAAACCCCTCTTTTTGCGTCGAAGGTTAAAAATAATATAATTCTTCATTATGGATGTAGTGCTCTGGGGTGCTTGTGCAAGTACGCTATTGAATATGCAGTTATTATTATTAAAAATTAATTCAAAAAAACTAATTAAAGAAACGAATTTATAAAACAAAAAAAAACTAATTGAAAAAAAGAAACAAACAGTCAACGTCACGAGGTGTTCCCAGGCGGTCACCCATCCAAGTACTGAGCGTCATGATGCTGCCGCGTTACCGGTCGCTCAAATTTTACCCCTCATGCGCCTAAAGAAGTTTCACTTCAAAAATATCGATTTTTTTTTCGATACGATACGAATTTCTTAATAATAAAAAATAAAAATAAAACAAAAAAATACATCAAACTCCGATATTGATATATTTAAAAATATCGATATATCGAGAATCTGATATTTAAAATAATTGTGTTTGCTAGCAAACGTAAAAAACCGACTTCAATTACATCGACAAATAATACAATGGAAGTAGATGAAAAAAATTAACAAACGCACTAGTCGTCACTACGATTTTCGAAAGTTCTACTCGATTTCTCTGGGATTCCATCATCAGATCCTGGTTTCCTTATCATGGTACCACCCTGGGGATATCAACTTTCCAACAAAAAAAGACTTATCAAAATCGGTTCATTAACGACGAAGTTATCCCCGAACATATTACATTAAAAAAGAATATATACGGTCGAATTGAGTAACCTCTTCCTTTTTGAAATCGGTTAAAAACGCTGTGTTTGAGAGCGCGCTCGCGGCGATACGCCAGCGTGTCGCTGCGAGAGCGCGGCGAGTCGCGACGCTAGCGCGGCGATACGCCGGCGATACGCTCGCTTATTGCCACTCGTCGCATCGCCGGCGATACGCTCGCTCGTGGAGACGGCTCGGGACGGCTCCATAGAGAGTGTATAGAAATAGGTGGCTCGACGATACTATCGCCGGCGATACGCTCGCTCGTGGAGACGGCCCCTTAGTAATGTCATGAGGGATTAATTAATTTCATTGGACACGTAGTTTAATTTTATTTAATTCATTTTTAGTTTTTTTATCCTACTAAAGAATACATTCATAATTTCATTGTTTTTAGACTTGCAACGAATATTCGGTTACTATTCGGTATTCGGACTATTCGGCTGCTTTTATTATATACTGAATACCGAATATCTACATATTATTCGGCCGAATACCGAATACTTAAATACTATATTTTGTCATAGAGAAATAATTGGTAAAATGAAAAATTAAAATCGATTGATTACGTCTATATTCATATTTTCATTTCTGTTAATCATTTAAGTAGTCATTAGTTTATAACACAGGTACATAATCATCTTCTGAATTGGAAAAATGGAGGATTCTATGTATATGAATTATTGTGGTAATCAAAATTTAGAAGGGTAGTTCTCATTTCTTTTATAATCATTTATTAATTAGTCATTGGTACATAAAACAGGTACATAATTTAATCATTTTCTGTATTAAACAAGTTAAGAATTTTTCTATGCATTTGAATTATTTTCATAATCAAAATTTAGAAGGGGAAGGTTATGGTGCAGAAAGATTAACTTTTCTGCATGTTTAGGAAGTTTACTTCTTTTTTTTTCGTAGACCATCCCAACTTCAGAGAAAAGGTGCTCTGAATAAACATTACTTCCTGGCGCCGACAAATATTTTGCTGCAATCTTAATCAAACATGGAAATTAAAATTTCCTTGCTTGCCACCATGTATACGGGTTGTCATGACGTGATATATTACTAATATTTAAGAAAAGATCCATTTCTGTTGAAACTGCATTTTTTTCTGTTGATGTGTTTCCAGACGCTGTGCTTTTTTCTGTTATCAGCTCTTCGAAACAATCCATAAAAGTTGAGTGAATTGTCTGATTTAGACTTTGCTCTTCAGTTCTCATCCTCTTGGCCAAAGTATGGGACGAACTCGCGTTATCGTCGCCTGTTTCTTCACAGCTTATATTTATGCTATCGATTAATACATACTGCTTCACTTTTTCTTTTTGCAGTTGATTGGTGAAAACATTCATTTTACATCTTGGATCGAGAAAGGTAGCAACCAAATGATTTTTACTCGCTGTAATATCTTCAAATCGTTCTTGTAACCCTAAGGAGCACGAAACAATCACGTCTGTACAAGTTTTTGGCGCTAAAATCCAGCCGAATACTTTTGCCTAATATTCGGCTATTCGGTCAGGGGCCTCGCCGAATATTCGGTATTCGATCGGATATTCGGCGATTCGGTATTTAATCAACAAAATAAAGCTGCATACGTAAATATATTGTCTCCTATCAACCCAAAGGATGAAAAATATGCATTAAAAATATATATAAGAATAATAAGTTTTTGGTTTGTAGCCTACTTTTAAAGCAATAAAGATGCCGTATCATAATATATAAATTATTATAATAATACAAAGCTGGTGGAAAATAAAGCATTCTGATTTGTGTCTTCAAAAGTTATACAGTGTGTTATTCCGATTCGATTTGGGGTAGTTTTTAGTTTTCAACAGTACGCAACATTGTTTAGTCATTTTTGATGTGGCAACACTTTAATGTACTGGTCAAATGTCAGTATTGACATATTTCTTTCATTTGAGGTTCCGTCAGTTGCATAACGTTAATTTCTCTAATGGGGGCTACACACCTTCAGTTTTATCTGTGCGATAAAACTGTGCAGTTTAACTGTACAGATAAATCGTACGTCCCTACAGCCCACACACGTTCAAGTAAAAATATACGATCTTTCAGTTTTTATCATCATGGCCTCCATAGACGACGCTTTAGCGATCGTAGGGCTAATGTGTGTGTTAAAAGAAAATAGAAGAAAACGAAAAAAACGTGAATTGTGGTGTAAACACTGGCTTCTGTTGAGAAAATCGTATTCAAACACATCCTTGATAAATGAATTGAGAATTACTCCAAAAGATTTCAATAATTATTTGAGAATGAATGAAGATACATATTTGCATCTGCTGTCATTAGTGACACCATTAATAAAAAGGCAAGACACCATATTGAGAAATGCTATAACACCTCATGAAAGATTAACGGCGATTTTAGGATTTCTAGCTACAGGGAGATCTTATAAATGTTTAAAATTTTCTACAATAATATCGCCACAAGCACTTTCCGCCATCATACCAGAAACCTGTGAAGCAATTTATAAGGTTTTACACAAGGACCACTTAAAGGTAAGAAATAAAAAGACTCATGTTTTATTTATTTTTTTATTCAAATCATCTTGTGAAATCTTGTCATTAAACTACAAATTTCAATTATTGTTCAATGTAAATCGCGATACATATGACCCCGCTGTTTCCTCTGTCCAGTCCGGGATTGATAGTTGGACCGTAGTATCACCCATAGCATTTATTGCTTGTGTCTCTTGAATTTCTTGACCATATGAAGATGTGTTTGTTTGTGGTACCGTCGGCCAAGAAAGTGGTGTACCACCCTAAGGTTGAATGCCGCTTGCAGATTCATAGGTGATAAAGATTAGTTTCGCTTGCAGATCGATCTGACAACTTCTATTGCCGTCTTTATCTGATTATTGATAACGATTATTACTGTTTATAGCGTGACAGCTACGTTGCTATGGAACCAATGACAAGAAGGAGTGCGGAATGCTAATATTTTCCTAAAATTATACATGAAATATACATTAAATTAATAAAAAAAGCATTACACACACTGCAGCACTCACACACGCATATTATACTATTTGTTGATTGTCAAAGTCTGTAGTCAAGTTGACTTTTTTTAAAAAAGGTTCTTTATTTTCATAATTATTTAATTTTCTGTAATTAAATTTTTAATTATGGTCGAATTTCGACCTCTGGGCGGTCTCCCAGAGGTCGAATTCTACCATATTTATTACTAGTGGTCACTAGTATACATAGAACTGTAAAGTTTAATAAAACAGTTTATTTCAGGAAAAGTTTTTATTATATTGTCAGATAGAAAAGCTAAAAATAAATTTATCCTTTTATTAAATATCCACAATCGCTGTTAAAATACTTATATTCACATTTATACTATATTCACATTTAGAAGAGGTTGGAAAAATTTAAAAATTAGAAACGGGTGTAACCGCCATTTGCCTCTATAGACTCTAAAAGACGAGACCTCATTGAACCAACAAGCCGTGAGCAAATATCGGTTCCCCGCATTTTCTTCCAAATAGAATTACAGTGACTAATAATAGCTTGTTTGGTTTTTTTCATTTTGATGCGACCAAATTTGGACAATAAGGCCCCAAGTATTTTCTATCGGGTTGAGGTCCGGTGATCTTGAAGGCCACGGAATTATCCTTAGGTCAGTGTTTGAACGAAACCAGGCTCTTACGATCCTAGCATTAGGAATTGAACAATTATCTTGAACAAAATCAAATTGTGGCACTTCGTTCTCCAGGTAAACATTATGGACTGCCGGTTGCATTGCACTCTGAAGCACGTCGATATAATTTACTGCTGTCGCTCGAGGAGGTAGAGAGCACACTTCTCCTACACCATCCGCACTTATCCAGCCCCAAATATTTACGAAAATTCAACCTGATTCTCTATTTGGGATTAAATGATTATCTCTATACCGTATTGAATTATATCGCCAAAGGTGAAGACGTCCATGCTGACTGGATTTAAACGTTTTTTCATCACAAAAAACTGTATTAGACCAATCAAAATCTAAGTGCTCTCTGGCGAAGTTCAGACGAGCAAGTCTGTGAGCATCCGTCAAATATATTTTTTGGCGTAATGCCTGTGGTGCAACCCCATGTAATGTTCCTTATTGTTTGGGCACTCACATCGAACATCTCCGCAAAATGTTTTGTCGGCTTAAAAGCATTGATTTCATATTCCCGTCTCATGAATTATCTGTCGTTATTGGAGAATGCAGGCCGGCGACCACTTCTTCTGCGATTCAACAAACTACTCACTTCTCCTTCACGACGAATCCAAAACCAGACACAGCGTATCGATAAATTCAAATTTCGCGATTTCACACTGATACTGCAGCCCTCACTGAACTGGGCAATTATTTGTATTCTTTCGGCAATGGTCAAGTTGGCAGGCATTGAAGATAATATTTATAAGCAGTTGAGTGAAAAATAACACGGAAAATATATCGATTTTAGAGGATAATAATAATAGAAATTACTTAAATGTATTTGACAAAATGTCAATTGTTGACGTATGAATACTTATCAATTAGAGCGTGTCCACACGGCGCGTTGCGTTGCGTTGCGTCGTCGCAACGCAAATATTTTGACGCATAGCCGGCCACACGGGCGCTGCAGCGTTACTATGACGCAGTCAACGTTCCGTCGGCGCAGCGGCGACGCACAGTTGCGGCAAGTATTTTGAAAAAAATTCGCAGTCAGTCTATAGCAAATCATGGATCGGAAAAGACGTCTAGCATTGCTCCTATTACTACGTCACCGCCGAAATCGACGCAAGATCACAAGACGGTACTGGATCAGTCCTTTCATTTCATTAAGAAATCGTGATGGACAGTTTTTTTTTTTAGAATATCGGGAGTTGCTATTAGACGAAAAGAAGTTTTATAATTTTTTTAGAATGAGTGTATCCAGCTTCGAATGTTTATTGAAGTCCTTAGAACCACACATACGAAAAAACTATACTAATATGAGGAATCCAGTGGAACCAGTAGAAATGCTGGGAATCACTTTAAGGTAACTATATAAATATATTTAAGTAATAAAAATATAACAGTTTTTTTGGTTTGTTTAATTAGTAATCAACTCACAAATAATCAGCAATTGTCATAATTTTAAATTTAGACATTATTTAAGAGAGTAATCAACTCACAAATAATCAGCAATTGTCATAATTTTAAATTTAGACATTATTTAAGAGAGATATCATCCAGTAATTACAAATTAGAAAAATCGTATTCAGTTTCTTCACTTGCTTGAGATGTTTCTGGAGATGTAATTGAATTATTAAAATCAGAAATGTATGTACTTTGAAAATTTGCTGTTTGATACCCATATGGTGGTTGGTGAGACGTTGATGGGCCACTCACATATGATGATGTTTGTCCATACCGCATTTCATCTATAATTTGTATAACTTTACTTTGGAAACGGAGAGTTTCTCGGTCGGAAAATTCTTGAATAGATGGCAATATAGCTCTGAAAAAGGACATATGGCGATTTTCCGGCTCCTTGAGAAGTTTTAGTCCTTCTCTTTCAAACTCATCCATTTGCATTGCCCTTTTGCGCGCGACTGGAACATAGCGCGGAGTGTTGTCTGTGGTAATGTCATCATTTGTAGACGTAGATTCATTGTTGATTTCTCTAGGCGAGTCTAAGCTAGATTCGGTGGCATTTTGTTCCACTTTTCTCAAAAAAAGGAGTTGATTGTATAAATGATACTTCTTCAGTTTCGTAGCGCCCGAGCCCGATTTTGATGCTTCTTTTAATTTTTTTGAATATCTGAAGTAATTATCTTTTACACTTCTCCATTTTTTTATTAAATCATTACCTGCAAAACCAATAGTAAACATGATTTAATAATTTATACATAGTGAATTTCTCGATAAAATTTAATGACATATTCAGATATCGTTAACAAACACTATGTGACCGACTCTGGAATCGTGAAAATATAACAGCTGTTACATACAAAAAGCAATACCTACTGAATCAAAATGTATGCAACAGCTGCTATTTTTTTCGCGATTCCAGAATTAATTGGTTACATAGAGAAAGTTATTTGCTATCGATGTCTGAATATGTCAGTATTTTTTTTCGGGTATCTATCTATCTCATAAATGCATATTATAATAATTATTTTCTTTTCAGATACCTAGGAAGTGGAAATTCAATAACTGATTTACATTTCAAATTCAAACGGGGAAAATCTACTATTGCATATATAATACAAAGAGTTTGTCGTGCTATATGGACCAATCTTCTTCGAGACAACATCCCTGAACTGACAACTGAAAGTTTCCAAACAATAGCGAGGGGTTTTGATGTAAAGGCAAATTTTCCTCAATGTGTTGGTGCCATCGACGGCAAACATATCCGCGTGTGTAATCCTGCAAATAGTGGCTCACTTTTTTTTAATTATAAAGCCTTTTTTTCGATTGTGTTGCTAGCTATTGTGGATTCAAATTACAAATTCGTATTTGTCGACATCGGTGCATACGGAAAAGAATGCGATTCAACCATATTACAAAATTCTAAACTGTACGAGCTAATGATTAACAACAACTTACCACTACCTCAACCCCAGCCACTCTCTGGTAGCAATATACCAACCCCGTATGTATTTGTGGGTGACGAAGCTTTTGGACTGAGCAAACATATTATGCGTCCATATGGCGGTCAAAATCTCGACTTACAACAAAAGGTTTTCAATTACCGTCTAAGCAGAGCCAGAAGATATGTCGAATGCGCTTTTGGGATTATGGCTAACAAATGGCGCATTTTTCACAGACCGATAGACGTGTCCTATGACTTCGCTACTGACATTAAAAAAGCATGTTGTGTATTACACAATTTTGTCGCTGATCGAGATGGTTTTAGACAAAGAAATAAATTTGCTATAAGTGTTGATGAATTTCTCCCAATACAACCCGTACATGAAGAACAGACAGCACCGAATGTCATAAGACAGCAATATGCGACCTATTTTATGACTAGAGGAACTCTGCCTTGGCAGCTAAATAAGGTATAATTGTATTATGAGGGTTTTCAAGATTTTCTTGCACCGCCAATTCCGCGATCAGTAAAAAAATAATATTTTATACCTACTCAGCGTAGTCTAGGTTAGTTTTGAGCTAAGTAATAAAATAGTACTCACGCTAATCTAAATTCCCTAAGTTTTAAAATTTTAGAGTGTCGAGATATTAATTTTGTACTGATCGCGGAATTGGCGGTGCAAGAAAATCTTGAAAGCCCTCTTAAATAAAAAAAAACATAAATATCTGTACTGTGAACTCACCAACTTTATTTTTTCGTTCAGCTGTGAAATTCTCGTAATCAGGAAATAAAACTTTTGATATGTCTTCCCAGGCTTTTGTTTTTAAATTTTTATTTTTAAAATCTACGTTTGACTTGTCCCATATAATTTCCCTTTCCTGTATCAATGTAATCAAGTAATCTATGTCAATTTCTTCAATGGTATTCATTTTACCCTGCAAATAAAACTAATTACCCTGCAAATAAAACTAAATACAAAACGTAAACGTAAAACGAAATGAGCTTCCGTGTATCCTCTCTGTCAACGCACAAGCAACTGAGCGCTGACGCTCCGACCAGTGTTGCCAACTCGAATTTCATCGAGTAGGTAGATACAATTTCAAAAGTTGGTAGTTTCCAACCATCTTCAATTCGAAAAGTAGGTAGATCTACCAACTATATTTTCGAGTTTTGTATACGATTCTAGTGCCCTAAAATGTTATTTTTTTTTTTCGTAAAAAAAGTAATCATTATAGTTCAAACATCGATTATAGTAGAAAAACGAATAATAACTAAAAAATTGACAATATCCATAAAAAAGTCGAAGCATATTATGGACTGAAAAAATTAATGTAAAATAATTTACTTGACAATGAGGGCCGGAAACTGAAATGCGATCTTCTGTGAAACAAAAAGTTTTATAAAAAAAAAGCAGTTTAATTTTTGAAGGGAAACTTCTTTAGGCCCATGAAGGGTAAAATTTGAGCAGCCGCTAACGCGGCAACGCGGTCGCTACTTGGATGGGTGACCGCCTGGGAACACCGCGTGACGTTGGCTTTTTTTGTGTTTTCAAATAATAAATAATTAAGAACAGTAAATAATATTAATGTAAATTGTTTTCAAATTGTAATATAAAAAATACTTGTTTGTTTCAAAGGACTAGTTCTGCGAAGACTTTTTCTGCATGTATCTACTAAATAGATGGCGCTATTCAGCTGTTTGTTTATTTTTTCAATTACTTATTATATTGAATTATAAGTTCAGTTGACGTTCTACGATATCTAGTGTTATTAAAATTAATCCATATGAAACGTTCAATGCAGGACTTTCTTTTTATTTTATTTTTTACACGTATAATAATTTAAGGAAAATATTGATGGGCTATTTACTCCAAAGTTTCAAATATTTTCAGCGTATAATAAGAATAAATATAATGTTTTTACTATTTTATTCCTTGAAAGAATACATATTTTAATTGAATAGATTGTAATGATCTTCAGTAAGTATTCCCTGCAAAGTATCAGTTGACAGTTTGTTTCGAGTCGTAGTTTTTAGTAAGTTAACTGCAGAAAATAATCTCTCAACATTAGCAAAGCTATGCGGAAGTGCAAACAATATAATATAATATTAAAATCAAACATTTTCAAAAACTTGAAAAGTTGGTAGATTTTTCTCGTGAGGTGGTAGATTTGAACGACACACGGAAAGTTGGTAGATCTACCGAAAAGTTGGTAGAGTTGGCAACGCTGGCTCCGACGTCGCACGAGTACACCCCCTCCCGCTTCGTCTCGGGGGCTGCTGTCCGTCATGTGTGCGTTGCGACGACGCAGCGCGCCGTGTGAACACCTTGGTTATTTGTATGTAAAACAACGCAGTGGTAGCGCTGCGTCGACGCAACGCTGACGCAACGCGCCGTGTGGACTGGCTCTTAGGTCATTATTTTACGTCTCTTTCAGTACCTAATATATTTTAATAACAAACCTTGTTGTAATTTTCGATGACAGGGAAACTAAATGAAAATTGGTACACCACTTTCTTGGCCGACCGTACTATATTTGTCATCTGAGGTGCTAGTGTGCCTGCTTGATAGTACTGAGGTTGATGCATGGGTGACTGATTTGAAGTACCTGTATATTGTAATGGTGATGACATAGAGTTATGAGATGGTGATGGCAAAGTGTTATGAGGTGGTGATGGTATAGAAGTTGAACTACTTGACCGTAATCGAAAATCATTTAGTATCATTGTTTTTGGAGCCATTACTCTATGTGACAGATTCCCCATTGTAAGATTTCCCATCTCAGCTTCGAATAAAGTTTCATTTATTATTTTTTCAGCCAACAACTGTTGTTGTTTATTTTTAAATTCTCGAAGTTTCAATGCTACCATTTTTCCGATAATGTCGTAGCGATCCTCTTGATATGTCGGCCGTTTAAAGTGGTCCTGAACGGATTGCAAAACGTCTTTTGTTAGATCTTCATTATTTTTCCGCTTTGTTTGCCGTTTAGATGCCGAACCATGAGCAGACGAAGTTAAAGCAGTAATTGAGGTGAAAGCCGCAGGACTCTGAGCAGAAAGATTTTCAGTAACATCTAACTCTGAATACGCTGCTTCATTTTCAGACACTGATGTTGCACCCGATGTTTCCATCACGTTAATCTGTAACATTTTCTTTGTTTCAGTTTCCACAAAGTTGCTGTGAATGGAAAGCAATTAGTGCATTATTTGAAGAAAGATGGAACTTTCCACATCTACTTGGCGCAATAGATGGTAAACATAATTATTGCTATTACTCCACCTAAAGGATGTGGATCGGAATTTTACAATTATAAAAGACCACAGCATGGTACTAATGGCTATTGTTGACGCTCAATATCAGTTTTTATTATGTGATTTCGGTACAAACGGGCGAGTTTCAGATGGAGGCGTATTACAAAATATGAAATTTTTTGAAATGCTCCGAAACAACCAATTGGAAATTCCAAGCGAAAAAGCAGTAAGAAATAGTCAGAGACGTTTGCCATACGTTTTTGTTTCTGATGACGCATTTCCGTTGAGACCTGATATGGTGAAACCGTTCAGACAAGCAGAATTGACTTCAACAGATAAAAAAATCTATAATCTGGCTTCACGTTTCAGAATCTTCCATACGGCTATAAATTTACATCCAAATATAATTGAGTCCGTCGTTATGGCATGTTGTGCATTTTATAATTATCTAATTAGAAAACTGCCAAATTCTTATACTAATCCAGATTGCTTTGATCGAGAAGACTATGATACCGGAACCATCATACCAGGATGTACAACAGATATTTCGACTATGGAACCTTTAGAAAGAAGAAATGTCGGAAACATAAGTCGGACACCCAAAAAGATAAGAGAAGAATTTATGAACCGTTTTAACAATGAAGGTCAGGTCCCTTGGCAAAATAATTTTATTTGATTTAATAAACTTATACTTATTTAACAAAGATACCTACATATAAGTTTCATTTACTTACCTCATCTTCTTCATCCAAATTCGACCGACTAGGCCTTGGTATATTTTGATCGTCTAAGAAACGTAATAGTGGGTAATACCATAACTTTGGCTCATAAATATCTTCGGCGCCTGATCCGGATTTTGAGGCCATGACTTTTTGATGTTACTTGTTATACGTACAGCGTAGGTAATTAATTTTCTTTATAACAGCCTCTTTATTACTTTTAGAATCTATACTACTCAAAACAAAATAAGGGCCACCACTAGTTTTTACGATTATTATTTTATGGTCAAGATTTTTTGCTCTGATTGTTTTAAATTAAATAAAACAATGCTTTTTTAATTACATTTAATAAATTCTAATGCAATTAAATAAAAATTACGAAATCTTGGGACTGTTTTTGGTTTTTATCACTTTTATGGCCGTTTACACTTAACATTAGCATTAAATTGTAGACTAAACGCACAGCTGAGTTGTTTACTTTTGCGTTGTTTAATAACGGGTATGTCCTCCCCTTTTCAAAACACATTCTTGAAGCCTCGATGACATGCTTTCAATAAGATGGCGAATGTTTTCCTCTGGGATCTCCTCCCAGTTGAACCAACCAACAATTGAACCAACAATTGAATTAACTGTTTCTGGTTGTGCACACCCTCTTCAGCTTCCTGGACACGGCGATTTTATTGGTCCCAAAGGTGTTTCATGGGATCCAGGCCAGGGCTGTTCGCAGGCCATGCTAAAACCTAAATATTGGCTTCCTCCAGTACAGAGACGGTCGCCGGGGCTGTGTGCGGTCGTGCATTATCCTGCATCAGGATGAAACCATCCACCACTTGTAGTGAAAATGGAATGATATATGGCCTGACAACCTGTTCGATGTAACTCTGAGATGTGACAGTGCCCTCATTCAGAAAAAACAAGGTCAGCTTTACCTTGTAAGCTAATCCCGCCCTAGACCAAACATTTGGACCACCATACCGGTCACGTTCGTGAATGCAAGGATCAGAAAACCTTTCTCCGCTTCTTCGCCACAGTCACATACGTCGACCGTCACTAGAAAACTTTACCTTGCACTCATCCGTAAAAAGCATCTTACGCCATTCCTCCATACTCCATTCAAGATGTTGACGTGCAAACCTTAATCGATTTGCTTCGATCGCTTCGTGATGATTCGATGAGTCCCCGTCAGTTTAGTGCAGGTTACAGGTCTTCGTGAACATTGCTGGTCTTTGTGCAAACGATTCCTAATAGTCTGGTCGCTAACAACGGTACCAGTAGTCTGGTGTAATCGGTTTTGTAATGCGCGTGCTGTCCCAATACGATAACGTCGCGCAGTAAGTCGCACGTACCGGTCTTCCTGGGCGGTGGTAGCACGAATTTTTCCAGAGCCACTACGCCGGGATACACTACCGGTCTCCTGATACTTTTTCCAAAGGTTTTGGATAGCCATTCGCAAATATCCCAGCTGTAAGGCCACGGAACGTTGAGACCGACCAGCCTCTATCATCTTTACGGCTCTGGTAGCAGAAGCATTGTCCAAATGGCGTCAAATTCACGTCATTTTATGGATAAATGATCAAATTACACGTTTAACTTCCGAAAACATCCGCAGTTGTTAGTAGACGTGCATAAACTAACCCGAAAACAAATCCGAAAAAAAACTCTACTCACTTCACAATCGTGTGAGACATTAAAATTCTCTACCATGCCGTCAACACTAATATCCCTAGTGCTTCATTGTTATCATCGTTAACTCGACACTTGAGAACATAGTGACATTCATAAAAAATAAATCAAGCAGCAAAGGTCAGCAAAAAATGGTCTCAAAACAAAAATACTCGGGTGGCCCTTATTTTGTTTTGAGTAGTATATTTCGCGTAGTTTTAAAATAAGCTTTTCATAAGCTGAATCTTTTATTACTCTATTATGATAATCCTTGCTCTTGATTTTCCATAACGAAGGCTCCGATTGGTATAGTAGTATAAACTCTTCCAGCCATTCGCGTTGAGCCATGGTCGATAAGTTTTCGCAAAGGCAGATAGCAAGGTCGATACGTGTTCACTTCACGCTCGCTGTGACAAAATTGACAAAACTGCGCAGTTCCGACTACACACTCTCAGTTTTAACTGTACAGTTCTATCTGTACAGATTTATCTATTCATATTTTGATTAGATTCAGTTAAAACTGTACAGTTCAACTGTTTGTTCTACACACCTAACGATTTAACTGTACAGTTCGACTGTACAGTTAAATCGCACAGTTAAAACTGAAAATGTGTAGCCCGCATAAAGGCTTCTACCGACAGCCGCCGATCCGTTCCGCAGATCCGATCTAAGAATGCGATCTGAGTGCCTAATTTTAACTTCATTTTGTATGGGAATTTAAACAGTGCAACCTAGACGATAAAGAATAGAATACCATGCGATCGATACAGTGTCATCTAGGGGCAAACCCGAGAACTAGGTTGCACTGCTTATTGAACTGACGCATGCGTTCTCTGTAAAGAAAGAAAGAAAGAAAAGTTATTTATTGGCCTTAAACAAAGAACAAATTAATAAAAAAAAGAACATTAATAAATTAACAAAAAGAACAAATGAATAAATTAAAAAAAGAGAAAAACAAGTGCAACAGCAAGATAAAAAATAATAAATAAATAAAAAACAATAAAAAAACATAAAGAAAGTTCAAGAAGGCCAACCAGGTCTCTGACTCAGCATTGCTTAGCAGCAAATATTTGCTGCTAAGGCGCTGTTTTTCAGTCAGAGCCTGCATTGGTGACGTAAGACGTCAAACGCCACAAGAACACCCTGAGCTTATAGAAAAAAAAGAATATAAAATAAAAAATTAAGAAAAGAAAAATACAGAATAAAACAGAAATAATAATAATAATTATAAAAACACTATCACATTCCTAGTTCATTAAAAAAAAATGTAATTTGTATTAAGTTAGAATCGACTCCACACATGCTCATTTACATATGTCTTGCTAATAATACGGATAAATAAAAAAATAAAAAAAATAATAATAATAAACTGAATGTAACACATGAAAATAAATAAAAACTTAAAATACTGAGATAATTACATATTATAATATAATGAAAAATATGTACATATAATAAATAGCTTTGCGCCAAAATGCAATCATCCAAAGCGACATTATGCCCACACGAGTCTCGTCGTCGTCACTGTCATTACTCATTACGTCATTAGATAAAACTGTCGGTTGAAATCTGAATACCTGCATTACTAACGTATAAAGTTATTGTATTTTGCAACGTGGTCGTGACGTGGACAATAGCATTAATCAGCAATCATGACGTGGCAGTGGTCATAAGGTGCAGTAGGGATCAGTCACGGGATGCAAGCCCCCCGGAACAGAGACAAAGTCCGCCCCGGCAAGTCGCGTAAACCCGTCGGTAAGTAAGATTTTCTGCCGATTTAATAAGTGCAACTTTATAAGGCGTTTAAAAGTTACTCTGGATTTTAGCTCGCGCATTGGAGGCGGAAGATCGTTCCAGCACCGGGAGGCCGCAAACCTGAACGACCCACGGAAGGCAGCAGTTCTGTGCGCCGGCGTCTCGAACACACTCGTACACGCACGCCTGGGGTATCGACTATGCTCCTTAGTCCGCGCCAGTCTAGCAAACAGATACTGCGGTGTGCCAGTGCTCAGTAAGTCAAACATCATTGTTGATAAGTGCAGTCTCCGGCGAGACTCCATTTTGAGTATGTTCTTTTTATTTAATATAGGTGTGACATGAGCTCGCGAGGACAAACCAAAGCAATACCGTGCACAAGCGTTTTGCACTCGCTGTATCAGTTTTGACGTTCTAGTAAGCAAGCACGGACCGTAGACAGTATCACAATAGTTGAACTTAGATAGTATGAGTGACTCGCACAAGGTTAATCTTAGTCTCTCGCTGATATAGGGCCTAATATTGTATAGAAGTTTCAATCTATAAAAGCAGTTTTGAGCACATTTTGTGATATATTTCTCAAAACGCAGGTCGCCATCGAGAATCAGGTCCAGGCTCCTAACGTTGTCCACACGCTCTACCCTTTGCCCATCTATTATTATGTCAATAGGTATCTATACTAATATATAAAGCTGAAGAGTTTGTTTGATTGTTTGTTTGTTTGTTTGTTTGTTTGTTTGTTTGAACGCGATAATCTCTGGTTCTACTGGGCCGATTTGAAAAATTCTTTCAGTGTTAGATAGCCCATTTATCGAGGAAGGCTATAGGCTATGTATCATCACGCTAAGACCAATAGGAGCGGAGTCCACGCCGACGAAGTCGCGCGCAGAAGCTAGTGTTATTATATAGAGCAACCTTTTTCCTAGAACCAGTTACGAGGAGCTTAGATTTCTTAGGGTTCAGGACAAGACAATTTGTCTTGCACCAACTTGAAATTGTCTTTAGGTCACTATTAACTTTATCGATAGCGGAGTCATAGTCAACTGGCAGAAACGAATAGTACAGTTGCAGGTCGTCAGCATAAAGATGATATTTGCAATAGGAGATGCATTTTACTATATCGGCACTGTACAATGCATAGAGAATAGGCCCTAGTATTGAGCCCTGAGGGACCCCACGATTTACAGGCTTAACTCCAGACTGATACCGCGACCCATCGGCTCTAACTAATTCTACATATTGATGTCTGTCCTGCAGATAACTATGGAACCATCTTATAGCGTGGTGATCTATACCATAATAGGTCAGCTTAGACAGCAGCAGCGCAGTGTTTATAGAGTCAAATGCTCGAGAAAAGTCAAGCAATATGAGAAGGCTGACCATCCCCTGATCCTAGGTTATCGACAATGTCAGACATGGCAGTTGCCGTGCTGTGCCCCTTGCGAAAACCGGATTGCAATAAGGGAAGTAGACTATTGCTCTCAATATAGTTGGTTAGTTGATCACATACAATACGCTCTAATACCTTGGATAAGCAGGGTAGAAGACTGATGGGTCGCAAATCCTGCACAGAAGTAGGGTCATTCACTTTCGGTATGGGTTTGACTATAGCAGTTTTCCAACTACTTGGGAATGTGCCTTCTGTTAAGGACCGATTAACGATTGCAGCTATGGTGCTTAATGTTTGTGGCAGTGTCAGCTGAAGCATGTCCATCCAATGTAATACCATCATGACCCTGTCCATTGGATTTGATCCCCATAATAGCTTTCAGAACCACCTCCTCACTTACCGGACTGAGAGAGAAGGTAGATGTGGAATGACGATGATGGACAAAGTATGTAAGGTCAGAAAGGTTAATTTGATTATCACCCGGGACTGTGAGAAAGTGTTTATTGATTGAATCAGGATCAGCTAGGTGCGAGGGTAGGTCAGCAGTTTTGTTTTTATTAGGTAAAACTATATGCTTGAATTCATTGCGTAAATGGTGAATCAATTCAAGCGAAGTAAAGAAATTGTCAAAATACACCGTTGCAGGTTTTTCCTTGATAGATTTACATAATGTAGTGACAAGTTTAGCTCCAAGACCAAGGCTGTTCTCATAATCCGTAAAATAGCGCCCTCGAAAAGTATCTTCACCAGCATAAGGAACAAAGTCATATGTAAGACCGGACACGCCTGCTCGTACAAATATTTTAAATCCCCACTTTTTAGGTTTCTTCGGTAAATATTGCCGTCTACTTCCCGCTCTGGTACGCTTGTACGGAACCATCATTTCATCTATCCTGTAGCGACCTTCTTCTGCTAGAAGCAAACAATTTTGCCTAATTTTTTTCAATAACTTTTCGAACTTTGAAATAACGGTCGTCGTTCATGTCATTATTGTCCACAAAATGGAGATATTTCCTGATTCTCTCATACTTTTTCAATGGCATCACATCTGCAATAGGAGAAAACCTCAAGGAATTGCTCCAATAGTCGCGGTAAGCTGGCATTTTGACGACACCCATCAATATTGTGATTGCAATAAAGCCTCTTATATCATCTTTGGTAATAATTATACTTCTAGAAACATTATTTTGGACTGAATATAAATTTGTATTATCTGTAATGATATCTAGAACATCTTCTGAAAAAAAAAGTTTGAAAATAGTCAAAGGGAGATTTGAAACTGGCATCGAAAGGAGGATTATAATGGGTTAATTCTATTTTTGCAGTATGTTTGAATTTGCCGGTTTTCCATTTATAGTTCAACGGTTTCTTTATGAACTTTTTTACTCGTTTTGTCACAACCTTAGGCGTATTTGCTGCTTTTCTTTTAGAACGAGTTGTTGTAGCAGCTGGTGAGTTACTGATAACAGGTGACAAAATAGATGAAACTGAATTCAGCAATGGAAGGTGTTCTTGCTGTTGACTCGTTGGAAACATTGAGTTAATAACTGGTGAGAGAGGAATAGTTTCTTCATCCGATAAGACTGGGTTGCATGCAGCTGGAAGAGGTGGAGGGTCTTCATTGTCAGAACTAAATATGTTTAAATCGTTAAGAGAAGAGGGATAAGATCTTGGTTCAGAACTGCAGTATGTTATATCATCGTCATCATCAAGTTGGATAGGATTCTGGATTAGAACTTCGTCTTCAGAAGAGCTACTGCTGTCCGATGACGGTGCATTTTCGGGTGGTATAAGTGCCATAATTGTACGTGTTCATTGCCATTTTGTCTTAATCTGGATATTCTGAAGCAAACGAAAAAAAAACCATGCAAAGCACACCCAAGCGTAAAAAAAAGTTCGCAAACAAACAAATCGCAAACCTATTTTAATAAAGTTAGAATAAAAAATAAATCAAAACATTAGATTATTTTAGCCAAATTTCAGTAAAATGCATTTAGTTAATAATATTATGTTAAGTTATTTTTATTTAAAGCAATGTAATACTTAATGTGCAGTGTTGTTTATAACCCACTAATTTATACAACAATTCCCAAGCAAAAGCGCAGTGTTGTTGAAGAACGATACTCTCAATATTTAGTAGTTTTGTTAGTACTTCGCAGTGTAGGTGACAAACAACATAACATTTTGTGAACTCATAAATTGATATTTCAGCAACTAAATTACATGTATATTTTTTTCAATTTATATAAATGGATTTTAAATTATTAATTTTAGAGGTTATAGTATTTAGTTTTAGAATAACAGCGATTTATTGATTAATATTAATTTAATTTTTAATCAAATCATATCATAAATTGTTTATCATTTCAAATGTATGGTAAATTTCTAAGTATTTTGTAATTGCTTTTTAATGTATTCTAATTATTACTGTCTGTTATAATAATAATAATAATCCTTATGTATACGTGCTTAAATAAATACAATGAGTGTAACACCTGTAATTGAGATAACGCTTAGCTTTTAAGATCTTTTGTGTATGAGTATAACTGTCTATTGTCAGTGTCTATCTTGTTGGTGTTAAAAAAATAAATAAATAAATAATCATGAGATTGCTGGGGGTGGGAGTGGCACCAGAGGGTAATCCACCCCTCCCTCCACTCTTTCAAAAACCCCATAAGATCGGAATACTATTGTCTAAAGGCTTACCTTCATTCATATCCACCATACCTATTTCCTTCGTATCTTCACCATCGTAATAATATTTATGTTCTGTATCTTCTCTTCCTTTTTCTTTATATTTAATATAATTTTCATCAAACCTCACATCTCTCGATATTATTATTTCTGTTGCCGCTTAAGGCAATTTAGCTTATATTATTTAGTTACACTTAAATTAAATTAAATTTAATTTCATAAATATTATAGTTTCATAAAAATTAATATTTAATTGCAGTTGAACTTTAATTAATTTTGTATTCTTTAAATACGTAAAAAATTGTCTATTGTATTGTCTATATTTTGTTTTATCCATTCTTTGTCTACGGCATACTCTAAAGTCTATATTTTTGTTCACTTCCTTTCCTTCTTTTCTTTAACTAGCACACTGACGTTAACAGCGAACATTGTAAAAACTAAAAACTATAACTGCGAAAATATATAATTCTACAATTTAAATATTGAGTTTTAATAACGTTAAGGCTCCATAGTGTAATCAAATACACAAATTGGTGGCCCATGAGGGGAACCTTCAACAATTGAAAACATCGCAACTCGTTCCGGCTTCGCCACGTGGTGCCGGGTGCGTATGCAGTAAGGTCCGAAGACAAAGAGGAGAACCAAGGCTGAAGTAAAACTCATCTGGGCTTCGTCGAGGCTCGAAGCGCGGTACATCGAAAGTGCCAACTCGTGCGGCGCAGTCTGCTAAGATAAGTGTCAATCCTTTGTTTCTCCTAACCTAACGACCTACCTAATACCTATCCCTCTCTATCTATCTTTTATCAAAATTGCGAACAATTTTCTGGATTAAGATTACATAATTAAATTTTTAATATCACTCCACTTGCGCAAATTGGCTAGATTAATTTGAAAAAGTACCTTAAATTACATTAAGGGTGCGTTCGGTTTGGACGCTTTCGCGCTGTCAGCGCGCTTTCACGTCATTTTTAGCGTTCGGCTTGGAGCTGTGAGCGTCAAAAAAGCACGCTTCTGGCGGAGTTCATTTCGTTCATTCATTCATTCGCGACGCTGACATCGCGCTCTCAGACGCTTTCGCTACCGAGGTAAGGCAGCAAAAGCGTGAGCGCCAATCTGTACTATCTGTCAAAACGAATGCGAGCGTAAGCTAACCTAATTCTATTAATTTCTCAATATTAATTATTAAGTTGTTTACAGTCGCATAAAAATGGAAAGCAATATACCACAATTATTTTCTGTTCACCTACAGCTCCAATTTTATTTATTTGTATAGATTATTATTGTGTTTTTTTAAATATATTTTTATTTATTATATAAACAATCTTTTTTTTACAGAACTCAGTGAATTCTTAAAAAAATGTAATTATTAAGTGTTACAAAAAGGATACAAAGTTTAATAAGATAAAGGTTTATAAGACTACCTAAATATGTTCGTATAAAGTTTTTTGGTACTGAATAAAATTAAAAACATTATAAACAAAGAAAAATGTCTTTTATTTCATTATATCCAATAAATAATTTACAATTTTGTTGTGTATATAGTTATTTAAACTGTTTAAACATAAAATTAAAAAATAAAATAAATTTTTCATTCTTCATTTTATCGTAAACATTAATTTTAATTCTTGGTACAGGTTCGTTTTTAATCAAAATAAGTACACAAATACTTCCATTCCTTATTATTATCACTATCTTCAAACATATCAAATTCATCACTATCATCCGAATCATCATGGATAATTTCTATTAAATTATTTGCTTGATAAACATTTACCACATTCGCCATGTTGATGCTAACTGTCAAGTCAAGTGTCAAGTGTCAACTGCTCAACTGACGCTCACACTTTCCAAAACGAACGCTTTTTTTAAAAGTCGTTCTCAGCACTTATAGGCCAAAACGAACACTAAAAATTAGTACTTTCAAGCGTGAGCGCTCAAAGCGTGAAAGCGTCCAAACCGAACGCACCCTAAATAAGTGCTCAACTAAGTACTATAACCAACAAGGCACCGAGCATCTTATTTTCCTTTAAATCTCCATTCTTAGCTAATTAATTAAATAAATGGTAGCCCATGCTTAAAAATAATTAAATATTATCAAAATTCTTTTACCTACCTACTACTAATCTTTTTTTTTAAATAAAATCTTTAGTTACAAAATCACATTTCTTTTTTAATTATTATTGATATTAAATAAATTTAGCCTTGTTTTGCATTTACTTATATTAATTGCATTAAATTAAACTGATAGACGCCGCGTTGGCGCAGCGGTCACAGCAATGGATTGCGATTGGCTGTTGCGCGGGCGGTTGGGGGTTCGATCCCCGCACACGACAACATTTGTATCGGCCATACAGATGTTTGCCGTGGTCTGGGTGTTTGTGCAGTCCTTGTGGGTCTCCCCACCGTGCCTCGGAGAGCACGTTAAGCCGTCGGTCCCGGTTGTTTCATATACACCTGATAACGATCTGTTATACGGTAGATTTAATTTGGGTTTTTAAAAAAAATGTTTTTATTTTTTTCACACTATTTATTATAAAATCTTAAATGGAAATAGAAATAAAAATAGAAATAGAACTGGAAATAGAATCGTCTCGGTTGGTGGATGGATGACGACTGACTTGGGTGTGTATGGTGGAGTATGCTATCGAGAGGGGAATGCTGACTAGGATAGACGAGGTTGCAGGGTAGACAATAAAGGGTACAGAGGGAGTATATAACAGATCGTTACTCATAGTAGGGAATATGTCCGCCAACCCGCATTGGAGCAGCGTGGTGGATTAAGCTCCGATCCTTCTCCTACACGGGGACGAGGCCTATGCCCAACAGTGGGATATTGCAGGCTGAATCGTGATCGTCGTCGTGAAACTGATAGATGAGCTGAGATGACCGGTAGATGAGCTGACTCAGTCATTCAACAAGCTATGTGTAATAGCTCAGGTCGATTCTTTCCCCAATTAGTACGAAACTCTTAGTAAAAATAAATTGTTGAGTCCCCAAGTCTAAAATAATATCGATGTCGCCTTTTATGAGCGAGAACTTGATACGAGTCGGTGGCAGAATTGATGCTTCTAATTATTCGTATGAAAAGAAACACCCAATTTTACTCCATGCGTCCCATCGACTTACTAAACTTATATTTATTCACGAACATATAAAAAATATGCACGCGCCACCTCAATTATTGTTATCTCTGGTCAAGGAACGAGTGTGGCCTATAAATGGAAGGCGACTCGCTCGGCGCACGGTAGACAACTGCACTCGCTGTCGACGCGTTAGCGGCAAAACTTTGTGTCCTTTGATGGGTAATCTCCCGGCTCAGAGAATCAACCCAGATTTTCCATTTATCTTCGTCGGTCTGGACTTATTTTTTATTTCCATTTATCCATTTATCTTGGCCGGTCCTTTTCAAATATTAAACCGTAAAGGTCGTGGTAGTAAACTTATAAAATGTTACCTTTGCTTAACAGATCGTTCAATAAGTCTCGAGACTAACCTGGAAATGGCGCATATATTAAAAACTCTTTTGATTTTTAAAAAGTACTGGCTATTAATACAAGATTATGTGTCAAATTTTTAAAAATGGAACAATAAAATTATTGATTTTGAAACATTTAAGTGACGCTACGGTTGTAATTTCGATACAATGGAAAAAAACGAGTTTCGCGTGTTGATAAAACATTGTTTTTTAATGGGAAAAAATACCGTTGAAGCACAGCAATGGCTTATAAAATGTTATGCAGGATCAGCTCCCTCTAAAGCAACCATTTGTCGGTGGTATGCCGACTTCAAACGCGGTCGCATGGACACCAATGATGGGGAACGCTCAGGTCGTCCAAATGAAGCAGTGACTCAACAAAATATTAACCAAGTCCTCAAAATCGTATTGGAAGATCGGAAGGTAAAAGTGCGAGAGATAGCCGAGATAGTAAAGATTTCAGCTGGTAGTGTTTTCACTATTTTACATAAAAATTTGGCCATGAAAAAGCTTTTTTCTAAGTGGGTGCCGCGTTTGCTTACAACTGATCAAAAGGAACAACGTATCAATGATTCAGAGCGATGTTTGGCGCTGATGAATCATAATAAAAAGGATTTTTTACGTCGGTATGTAACAATGGATGAAACCTGGATATACCATTTCACTCCGGAATCCAATCGGCAGGCAGCGGAGTGGAGAGCGGCTGGTGAAAGCCGCCCGAAGCGTCCAAAGACTCAGAAATCGGCTGGTAAGGTTATGGCGTCTATATTTTGGGATGCGCATGGAATACTTTTCATCGACTACCTTGAAAAGGGGCAAAATATAAATAGTGACTATTACATGTGCTTATTGGAGCGATTGAAGTACGAAATTGCGGATAAACGGCCTCACATGAACAAAAAGAAAGTGGTGTTTCACCAGGACAACGCGCCTTGTCACAAGTCCGTGAGAACGATGGCCAAAATTAACGAATTGGGCTTCGAATTGCTTCCTCAACCCCCTTATTCGCCAGACTTGGCCCCCAGCGATTACTGGCTGTTTGCAGACCTCAAAAAAATGCTTCAGGGTAAGAAATTTGACTCAAATAGTGAAGTTATCGCAGCAACGGAGGCTTATTTTGAAGCCAAAGACAAATCGTTCTACACACATGGGATAGAAAAGTTAGAAAAGCGTTGGAGAGACTGTATCGCTCTTGGAGGAGACTATGTTGATGAATAAAAATTAATTTTATAAAAAAGACCTTTTTTAGTACTTAGTCTCGGGACTTATTTATTTATTTATTTATTTCAGTTAACATTTATTGCACTTACAGTTAAAACCAAAGCGTACAATAAACAAAAATAACAATATTACAGCAAATACACAACAAACAAACAAACACATAATCAAAATACAAGAATACACCAAACAATTAACAATTTAACTTATAATTATATACACACAAACACAGCAACACATACTTAACACGATTCCAAATACTTGCAACATAATTTGGTAAATTGAGTCGAATTAATAGCAAATATATCAACATTGCTATTGGAGGCCAACATGCTATTCAATAAGTGAAGCGCTGACTGCGTTGGAGCGTTTCGAGCCGCCTGCGTCCGCACAAACTCCACCGCGAACAGCGGCTGGGAGCGCCTCATAACAGTACTGCGCGGAGCGCATATACCACATGCCCCTAATGTTGCAGGGTTATCTATTTTATTATTAAGTAAATGGTAATAGTGTAGCATAAGGGTACACTTTCGCCTTAGCTCAAGTGTGTCCAAGCCCACCATACCATTTACATAAAGAGAGATTGAACCACGTATTTGTCTGCTTACGGTTCAAATGCGTTCACTTGGAAGCCGTAAGCGATTTAACTAAAAATGCATTCATAATGACTCAAAAGATTTATAGCACGAAGAGGCAAGCCAGCGGAAATATTCTGCGACAGCGGTAGAAATTTTGCCGCTGCTGCCAAGGAGTTAGGTCAGTTTTTAAAATCAAACCAGGAATCTCTGTCTGACTTTGCAACCCAGGAATCCATTAACCCTTAAGTGCATAGTTTATTGAAAATGATAACTGACTTTTTCATACGCATAACTTCCGTATAAAATATATTTAAGTAACGAAACGTTTCTGGACGACTGTTTACGCGTCATTCTTATAATCTGTCAACATGACAAAATACTATCTGGGCTGTGATTGGTTGAATTTGACATTACAAGCTGCAAGGTCGTAATACTTACATGGGTACGAATTTGAATATTTATATCGGTTCATATCTAATACAAAATAACGGCTATTTACAAAAAAAAAAAAAACTTTCTGAAAGGTAAGAATCTATATTTTGTTTTGATATGTTTGTTTTACAACTGAATACTGTGGCATGGTGCTAAATTTGCTTTGGAATATTGTTATCAAAAATGATAATCTATGCATTACCGGTGTAAGTTTTTTTTACTATGGATGTATATAAATATTCTTACAATGCTATGTTTTTGAAGCAATTTTTATGTCTTTTGGTGTTGGGTTGCATGGTTTTATTATGGTTTTAGATCTCTATTGATACGACATAGAACATGAATGACAGAGATATTGAAACACTTTTATCTCAACTGGAAAATGGCAACATCTCTGAAGATGAAGCAAACATCGATGAAGATGCTCTGGATTACAATGACAATCTCAATGCAATTGCTCGAAGACCTTGAAGATGTGGAACAGGAAGTAGAAGAAGAACAAACAGAATTAAATACTAATCAAGACTGTGATCCCCCATTGGTGTCTGATGATTTGTCAGAAATTGAATCAAGGTCCACTAATTATACTCAAGTAAGAAATTTAGTTTGGAAAAAGAAAAAAATGCCTTTCGTTGATCAAGCTCTTACCTTTCTTGGGGTCACAGCCTACCCCCAACATATTTTAGATTTATCCACTCCATACCAATTTTTTTCAAACTTTTTTGATCAAAAGCTACTGGAATTGATCATTGCTGAGACAAACAAATATGCTGTACAAGTGAATCCAAATTTTTCCGACCCCATCAACTTATTAGAACTTCGTAAATACCTTGGCATCTTGATATACACTTCAGTATATCATTATCCTAGCATCAGATCTTATTGGGCACGAGCTGTACAATTCCATCCAATTTGAGAGACAATGACGGTAAACAAATTCGAAAAGATTCGCCAAATAATTCATTTCAACGACAATAGTAACCACCTACCTCCTGACCATCCTGAGCACGATCGATTACATAAAATACGTACAATAATAGACCATCTCAATAACCGATTTATATCAGTTCCGCTTGAACATCGCCTGTCATGAACATCGCCTGTCATTAGATGAACAGATGTGCTCCACTAAAATTGGTCATTTTATGAAGCAGTATTTGCCGAAGAAACCACATAAATGGGGATTAAAATTATACGTGCTTTGTTGCCCAATGGGCTATGCCTATAATTTTGAAATTTATTCATGGGCTCCTAATACCCAAAGACTACCTAATGAACCCGACTTAGGAGTAGTTTCGAATACAGTCATACGTTTGCTTCGACCAGTACCGAGAAATGTAAATCATATAATATATTTTAACAATTTCTACACAAGTTTGTCACTATTCCATTACTTATTCAAAGAAGGTATTTATTGCTTGGGGACAGTACAGAAGAATAGACTGGGAAAAACATGTAAACTGCCTGATAAAAAAGATCTTCTCAAACCATCAGTGCCGAGAGGATCGTATGATGAAAATGTTACTGCATTTGATGGGGTTGAATTTTCGGCCACTAGCTGGAAGGATAATAAACAGGTTTTACTGCTCTCCACGTATGTGAGTTCAGAACCTGTAAACACAGTAAAAATATATGACAATAAAGCAGAAGGAAAGCATTGCCATATCCTGCCCAAATGCTATCCGCGAATACAACGCTAGTATGGGCGGTGTCGACACTATGGATAGCTATTTGGGTCGATACAGAATCAGAATGAAATCCAAAAAATGGACAAATAGACTATTTTATCATCTACTAGACATGTCTGTGATAAATAGTTGGATTCTTTATAAAAAAGTTTTGTTGAAGAAGGGTGCGAATCCTAAGAATATTTTAAAACTTGCTGACTTCAGGACCGAACTAGCGGAAATTTTGTGTAAATATGGCAGCACATCGGAAAATTAAAGAGGTCGCCCAAGTTTGAATAATGCTGCAGGCCCTGTAAACAAGCAAAAGAGACCAAAGATAGGTGCTCAAACATTACCTCCTGATGACGTACGTTTTGACGGGGTCGGGCACGAAAAATCTTATGGTTCCAAAAGGAACCAGTGTAAATATGCTCAATGTAAAAAACTTACCTCAGTAATGTGTGAGAAATGTCATGTGTCACTCTGTGACAATAGAAATAATAACTGTTTCAGGGTTTTCCACACTAATTAATTTTTTTTTTATGACCTTGCTGCATAATTTATCAAAAATGATAACACATGTTTTTAAATAAATAATAAACTTTAAATATTAAAATGATTTTTTTATTATTTTTCCTGTTTTTTAGGGACCTCATTTCGTAATATGTGTATTTTTCACGAAAATATAAAAAATCATGCATCTAAGGGTTAAATTTGTAATTATTCTCACCAAGTCGAGCGCCACATTTCGGTGGAATCTGGGAAAGGGGCATTAAATCTGCTAAACATCATTTAAAACGTGTCATGGGCAACAGCCATGTCACTTTCGAAGAACTTTTAACTTTATTTGCGCAGGTGGAGGCGATACTTAACAGTCGCCCCTTTTGTCACATGTCATCATCCCCTGACGATCTCCTCTCCCTCTCTCCAGGGCACTTTCTAATCGGCCGGCCTCTGACTAGTGGTGGTTAATATAGCATATAGCATAAAAGTATAGCATGCTAAATGTTTATAGCAGAGAGCATTTGCTATACTGACTATGACTTCGTGCTAAATCTATAACGACTCAAACGCTAAACGTACACAGTGCGCTGCAGCGAGGCTAGAGCGGGATAACATTACTTTTTAGCGTTTTATCGTCTCATCTCTGCGAACTTTTGCGTATGTCCACTCACGAAAAAAAACTGTCATTACCCATTTTTATTTTTATTATAAATCAATGTACGAATAAAATTTTCCTAATACAGTGACCAATAAAATAAACATCATAACACTTTAAGATGCTATAAAAATAACTTATAAATTAAAAATTCAATTTCAATACCTCACCTTTCGATAGTGGCAGATTTTTATCACAAACAACACAATAATATTTACACTTAATACTTTTTATACACATTACCACTTATTATTATTTAACACATATTTACACTTATTATTAATTATTATTTAATCACTGTCGCTGAGGGGGGAAATCACAAAATCAAATCACACTTGATACTAACACTAAATAAAACAAAATTAATACTAACACTAGATAAAACAATTAAAACTAAATAAAACAAACTGAATACTATAACACTAATAAACTAATTACTAATACTAATAATAAAAATTAACAACAATAAAAACGAAAACTTTTGTAGCCGATAGAGCTCAAGACAGAGATAGTGGCACGAATACTAACGTGTGACTGAGACAGATTACCGTATATCGAGTATCGAGCAGCGCGGCCAAGTTTTGTAACAATGTGCTAAAATTATAGCATATAAAATAGCATGCTAAAAAAATTTAGCATTTAGTCTATAGCATGTTTATAGTTTATAGCAGATTTGAACATCATAGCCTCTGACTGCGCTGCCGGCACAGCCACTGGAGTAAAACCTCGAGAACTCCCTACAACGGTATGCGCGCCTTGAGAAGTTGCACCAGCACTTTTGGCAGTGATGGCAGCGAGAGTACATTTCGGAGCTACAGCAGCGCACCAAATGGAGAACCAACAAAGCCAAGCTGAACGTCGGCGATTTGGTCTCATCCATGAAGACCACGTCCCTCCGCTGTGCTTGAGGCTTGGGCGAGTGACGCGTTTATTCCCGGGTCCAGACGGCGTGTCCAGAGTCGCAGACTTGACCACCACCAGAGGCTGCGTACGGCGGCCGCTCGTGCGCCTCTGCCCCCTACCAACTCCTGAGGATTTTCAATGTTGAAAGGGCTTCTCTCCCTTCAACGAGGCGGAAAGATGTTGCCGCTTAAGGCAACTTAGCTTATATTACTTAGTTACACTTAAATTAAATTAAATTTCATAAAAATTATAGTTTCATAAAAATTAATATTTAATTGCAGTTGACATTAATTTTGTATTCTTTAAATACGTAAAAAATTGTCTATTGTATTGTCTATATTTTGTTTTGTCTATTCTTTGTCTACGGCATACTCTAGTCTATATTTTTGTTCACTTCTAATAAAAGTCGTTGGTTGGTGGTTTCTGACAGACTATTTTATTCAAGTCATTCAAACATAGATAATAGACAAAGTTTCACCTCAATGTCTCAGAGATGGTGCTACTTGTATTACTCAACATTATATTTGATAATATTCTTACACCCCCACTTTATCAAATAACAACATTTTCAAAGTATTACATACAGTGAAAAGGTAAAGCTACACAAAAAATTGCCTTTTAAACTCACTATACAATAACAATAATACAGTATACAGTTCTGCCTTGGCTATTCTAAATTAACAATTCCAAAAACTTTCATGAACTTATAATGTTTAACAGCTGGCAGACCTTTAGTTAGTAAGTCAGCAGGCATGTTAGCTGTTGACAAATATCTAGCTTCAATTATATAATCTCCTAAAACTTCTCTAATGAAATGATACCTGACATCAATATGTTTGGACCGTTTATGTGACTGATTATTATTTGCTAACTTTAGTGCACTCTGACTGTCATTGTAAATAACAATTTTACTATAGGAACCAATTATTTCAAACTCTTAACTTCTGTAAATATATTGCTTCTCGACATGCTTCCGACAAAGCCATATATTCTGCTTCACAACTACTAAGTGCAACCGTTCTTTGTTTCTTGCTCTCCCAAGAAATTACAGCACCTGATTTAGTGAAACAGAAACCAGTATATGAGCGTCTGTCAGTGGCATCACTTGCCCAATCAGCATCCACAAAACCTACAAGCTCTGCACTTTCTTTGGAATATTTTAAACAATTTTCTTATAAAGATTTTCAAAAGTGTCCAATCAATACCTTTTCTTACCGAGAGTTTTTTTTCCGCCGGCTTTTTTTTTCTCTCGGCCTACACTAGGGACTTTACTTATTGTAATATTTAATAAAGCCGAGGATAAAGTAGATAGGTAATGTCTACCGAGACATTAGTAATTTAATGTTTTGACTAAGTTAAGGTTGCTTATAACACTGGGCACATTACGTAAGTTTGTAATGTACCTAATGTTAAGATATAAATTTTTATTTTTTATTTTATTGTTTGATTGTTTGCTGCCTTAACTTTCTATTGCATTGTTTAGTTTTTTTTTGTAAATGATTTATTTATTTATTTATTTTTTTATTTTGATTTTCGTTAAGTGTGTACTACCACCTGATGACGAAATAAATATTTTTGATTTTGATTTTGATTTGATTTTCTGCCTTTTATCTTTATGAAACGTTTTAAATTATTTCTTGCCCGCCGTGGCCCTACTTACATCATCCCTTTCGAAAAATTCTTTAAGTTGATTTAGTAGAGCATAATTGTTTTTTTCACTTGTATGTAACGAATTTTGCCTTTCAAGCCTATATAAGTTGACATCTTACCCGTCATTTTGTATTTTTCAACGATAGGATCGTCTAACTACACTCTTAATAATGCGTTTAGAATAATTATTTCGCGTAGTTTTGTAACACTTCTTTGAAGAATCCACTAAAACATTATGCTCCAGAAGTCGTTTTGTAACTTTTTCCTTTTCTTCTATAGAAATGTTTGGTAAGTTTAGGTTAACCCTTAACACCACTCGGTATTTTCAGTCTACAGATCTACACTCGTGGGGGACCTAAGTCACCCCACTTTTGTGTTCATTATTTAATGTTAAAATGTAGAATATGTTAGGATTTATTTTTACAATATAAATGAAAAACATATATTCTACGAAAATAAGCAGTTTTATTTAGGTCTTAATAATAATTATTACTATTTCTAGTGTCAAATAAAAGAAATACAAAAAATCAAAGTTCATTTATAGGGGTTATTTCAAGCGCCCAATATAAATAAACAAAATAACTACGAAACAAAGAAAAACCTTTTTTTCTAATAACATATAAACCTTAAACAAAAACAGACGTAAACTCTTCAATAACTTTAAAAACATGCAAAATCACAAAGGGAATGCTAGACTTAATTGACTAATATATTTTTTACCTTTTATCTATAAACATATTATCAGTCTCAACTATTAGGCTGGCAATTATAATTATAATGTAATTAAAACTTATGACACACATTTAGCACATATTTTTACATCAATAGAGTGGTTACGACAGACATTTTTCGTTCATTTTGAGCACACTTGGGAGTATTACTTCATGGACACAAATGACACCTAGATTTCTTTGGTTTTTTAATTTGCCTCGGACCTTATTTTGGTTGCTCTTCAGGTATCTCACTACCAACCTCGCGTAGGAACTTGTCCATCATACCTTTCAGCTCCTTCCGTTACAGGACCTCTAAGGCCAGGTTAGTGCAAAATTATGTTATGCGCTCGAACTCGTGACTGCGATGGCGGTGTTTTTGCCCATTTGTATCTATTTTTGCCATAGAATGCATTTGCTTCTCTATTCTGCTGTTCGGTGTTTTCGATTTCTTCATTTTTCAAAGTACTATCTGCTGATTCATCGCTTTACGTGTCGTGAACACTGACTTCATACTCTGCATCGCTCAAATCGGATAATATCTCGGGAAAAATAGTTTCTTTTTCACTCTCATCGAGTTCAAGGTCATTTAGCAGCCTTTCTATCTGCTGAGAACCCAAATTTTGATTCATACTGCATCACAAACCTAAAAGATATGCAAATATTAAAGACTATTATCAACAAACCAAACATACGTAACTACACTCGTGGGGGACCTAGGTCCCGCAACTACACGTACCTTACATATTTGATGATATTTGTAACGTTAAAACGACGCACGGCCGCACCCCGCCAGCTTTTGGGCTTCACTAGGAATCCTCGAAACCGCGACCGCATCACGCTTTAAATATTTATATAATTTGCAAAAAAGAGCGCGCTGGGGGATCTAGGTTCCCCACGAGTGGTGTTAAGGGTTAATGAAACTATCTGTTTTTTTTCACAAGGGGTAATTTCGTGTTGAGAAACTATATTGTCCATAATATGTTGTGTTTCATTATTTTCGCTTTTTAACTGTTCAATATGTTTCAGCAATTCTTGGTTGTTCCGCTGCATTCTGTTGATTTTTTTCTATATTTTTGAAGTGAAACTTCTTTAGAATCGTTGTGATTTCAAACCGGATGCAACGGAAAAACGACAAGTAAGAGACATAAATACAAAATTAGTGAGCCAGAGCGAGAGAGCAAATGTAAACGACAGGTAAGAGACACAAATACAAAATTAGTGAGCCAGAGAGAAAGAGCACATGTCGGTGTGTATGTATATTGCACACTGTTTAATACTTCTTTGTATTTGAGCATTTAACGTGTGTTAGTATGTAGGGTAAACAGTACAATGATTGGCACTCTAAGCTGACCTCAACAAATTAAAGCTTAATTCTCGTGAATAAACGATAGTTTCTTTATATTTGATTGTTTTAACGGGAAGTAAGAAATATAGGGATCAATAAAATACCACATTGAATCTAAAATAATATGTTTTATTAACTTAAAAATATAATTTAACTTATTTTTACGAAATGTTATAGTCATTGGCACTTGAGCATAGAGATTGGCACTATAAATTATATATAATCATTGGCACTTATTGGCAGTCTTATAATCATTGGCACTTTTTGAAATATTTTCTAACACCTACCTAGGTCCCTACTTAAATCTTTAAACTCTTAATCTACATACCTAATCTTCTAATAAAATTTTAAGAAGATCTTCGTCCGTAATAGGTTTGTTTGTTTTATTTGTATGTTTATTTTTCATAAGACGTTTCGTTTCTTTTGTTGCTTTACTTTCTGATTCTGTTTTAATAAGTTCAATGGGCTGACGATCTTCTATTTCCTCTGTAAATTCTTCATTTTTAGTTAAATGTTTTGTTTTATCTTGATATTTAGTAGTTAAAGGCAGTAGTTTTTCCTGTTCCATAATTTCTTTGTTGCATTCTTTCTCTTTATTCTTTTCTACACTAATTAATCCTTCATTTTTTTCCGAATAAGTAGTGTTTGCTGTTTTTATTACAACATTTGAGAGAATTTTTATATTACTTGACTTCTTAGCTTGATCTGTCTTAGTTTGGCTGTCTGTTTGAATTAGGTTTTTATTTTGTTTATCAGTTTTGGGTCTGTACTTTTTATTTTGTTTGTCAATTGCTTTCTTGGCTTTGGCTTAACGCGTTAATTCTGCTTTTTCTAGCCTAGCTTTTCTTTTATCCTCTTTTTCTTGATTTTCTTCTATCTTTTTCTGTTGTTTTTTTAGTTCCATATCTTCCCACTCTTTACTTGTCAATACAAAAGTTTGGTGTTGTTTACTTACCTGTTGCCTGTGCTTTTTAATAGGTGTTTTTGGGATAGGCAGAAAGTCTTTCAATTTAGTTTGTATTTGTTGCGTTTCAAGATTTTCGTTTGGTGTGATGTCCACGAGCACCCATTCGCCTCCAACAAACTCTACATTTTGTCGGCTAGTCGATGGAATACAATATGCAGGTGTGATTGAAGCGTCTTCATCTGGTTTGTTTTCCTTTTGATTCTCAAAAATAACTTCAGGTGTTTTTGTAGTTCTATCCATTGATGAATCATTAGTTGTCGAAAGTGCATAAGGTAAATTTGATACAGGTATTTGTGGTTCAGTAGTCTTTATTAAGATATTATCTAAATTATTTACTGAGGCGTCATTAGGTAAATTTTCCTTTTGATACTCAAAAATAGCCTCAGGGGTTATTGTAGGTTCTGATGCAGATATTTCCATTTCAGGCGCAAATGATATATTTTGGTTGAATACTTCATAATCTTCATGTATCACGATATCTGAGACATCCATACTGCAATCAATGGGTATCTCGTCAGAATTGGTTGATGGTTCCGCCAGTGAAAATGAATTTTGCGCCGAATGTTTTGGTGCTAAATATTTGTAAATTTCAAATAGCTTTTTCGCTTCAACGGATTTAGCCACTACCTGAGCCTTCATTTTCCTGATTAGCTGAGGTCCGACTATTTCTTGAAATATTTGGTAATTCATATTCACAGAACTATTATCATCTAGAATGGCACGCTGGGATTTGGCGGGCATCAGACATTTTGTGTAATCTACTGCGTCCGGATTAAATGGGCACAACCCACACGCCTTGAAACCATTTATTAGCGTCGATTTTTTTAATTTTGGTAAAACATTACCTAAGATGGACCCAACATCAGTTTTAAGCAATGTTTTCGTCAGGTTATTTGCCCGCCATTCAAGAACAGCTTTGCGCCACATTACTTTGATGGGCCGAAATGCAGCTACGTCAGCTGGTTGCAAAAGTCGGGTTGCATTTGGATATAGAGCTATGAGTATTATGCCTAGGCTTTGGCAAAGTTGTGACAGCTCAAGAGTAGTGTGGCTTTTATGGCCATCTACAAAAAGAATAACTGGAAAAGTAACATTCTTTTTTTGCAGGGCGGGATGCAAAACGTTCTTTATGTATTGAATAAAAACCTCTGCTTTCATCCACCCATTGTCTGACAATCCAATACCCCACTCTTTAGGCACAGACTTTCGAATCTCTGGTCGCATCCTTTTCAGCGGAAAAATAATCATAGGTGGTGTTGTATCACCATCAGCTCCAAAGGTAAACATGACCGTGATGCAGGACTTTGATGGGGCATGGTCTACCTCATAAACATTTTTTCCCCCTTTGGAGCTATTACTTTTGTATTTTTTGGACACAAAATAAAGTTAGTTTCGTCTCCATTGTATACTCTAGACGGGTCGCTAAGAATATGAAAAAGATTATTTTCTTTCAAATAATTTTCTATCTGTGTGAACCAGCTTCGAATATTGCTTTCTGAGACTTTTGAACTAGCGGAAGTTACAGCTTCAGATGTTCTTAAAGCAACCTCAGGGTGCCTTTTTAAAAACAACTTATACCATCCCTCACCTGGAGTGTTTTCTATAAAGCTGTTCGATCGAGGATTCGCAATCAAAAATAATTTCACACTTTGTATGACATCCTCTTTACGCCGCGGGAAACCTTTTCGACAAGATTCAATTATCCATTGGACCAGCTGATTTTCTTCCTGGCTGGATAAAACTGTGTCAGGACCAGGTCGACTTTTGACGAATTCTTTGGACAACCGAAACTGCAAAGTTGCGCGTGGAATATTAAATTTTTTCGCAGCAGTCAATTTTCCCATGCCATTTTTTATAGCTTCCAAAGCTTTATCCAGCTCCGATTCTGAATACCCCTTCGAATATATCTTTCCTTCCTTAACCTTCGGCATTTTCCGTAAATCTAAAATATAACAATATATTACAGTCACAGTACAGTCATTGGCACCATCCAAAAACTATAGTCATTGGCAGTGCTAAGAATTGATTCTGTATGAAAAAGAACTTAAATGACTATGAAATAAAGTTCAAAATCTATTAAAATATCCTTTGCCTGAGATTTCTACACTTAAAATATAAGAATCAGAAAGTATAGTGATTGGCACCTATGCCAATCACTATGTCATCATACAAAAAAAAAATCATTTATTGGCACTGCTAATAAAACTGTTGTTTTTATTTGGAAAAGCTAAAAAACATTAAAAAGCCTTGAAATAACTGTATTTATTATGGATAAATAAAAACTTGCATCCAGACTTACATCAAAATAACTTTTTTGCATCGAAATCTAGCCACTAAACCTTAACTTTTCTTAAATTTATAGCAGACTCAACGCAACACATTTTTGAAACAGCTGTAAAAGAAAGATGGTTGACGTTTGAGACGAAACGAAGAGTTGCCAGTATAAAGAATTGTATTTTCTACCAATTTTTGTATTGCCAAAGCATAAACTGAAAATATTATTCTTAATATTCAGTTTAATTTAAGAAAGTGCCAATCACTAGGGGGGTGCCAATATAAGTACCGTCTACGGTATATGTACTACTGTGTTAGTAGTATGTAATTTTAGTAATAATATATCGTGGTTAGACGGTGAATTTAAGGTACAATTCGAAGATGCACCGATGGATATTACACCTACAACATTTGAAGAACGTGGACGTCCACCAAAGTCTTATGAAGATCTATCAGAGAAATCGAAAAAAAGAAAGAATATAGAATTGGTACAAGAATATGGACTCGAGTATATACATAATGCATACGTTCAAGGATTGCGAGCTAAAGGAGAAATCGAAGAAACTACTATTGTTTCAATGATGCGGAATTGTGAAAGAAATGAAAAAATGATCATGAAGGAAAAATTATTGCATGAAAGTCGCAATGGAACAGATTTTTACAGAGGATGAAGCTTTAAGTATGTTTGCAGATTTAGATCTTTCGAAATCACAATACGGATTTCTTCGAGCAAGTTTGATTAACAAAAACTTCGACATATTGCCATCATATAATATACTGACGAACGCCAAAAAACTGTGTTCTCCTCCACTATCCAGCATTCAAATAACCGATATAAGTGCTAAAGTAAATATGTATACAAGATTTGCTGGATCACACTTGTGCTCGCATCTTAAAGATTGAAAATTTTTACAACCCAAGAAGAAAATCTCTTAAATTGTTTACCAAGTGGGTATGTGATGGTTCATTGGGGCAAAGCGAATATAAACAAGTTTTAACAGATGAGAGTGACTTAGTCTCAGATACAAACTTATTTATAGCGTCTTTGGTACCAATAAAGCTGACTGACACAGAAACACATGAGATAATTTGGCAAAATCCGGCTTGTTCTTCTATTCGTTATTGCCGACCAAACCATATGGAACTTGCAAAAGATACGCCCGAGAAAACCCGATCAGTGGTTGGTGATATTCGGGGTCAAATTAATAATTTGCAAACATCAAAGATATACAAGGAGACGCAGGTAATTTAAATAAGTCACGATCTATTTCTAACTATGGTGGATAGAAAAGTTACACAAGTTCTTACTGACACAAGTTCTGGAGCTGTATGTACAGTGTGTGGGGCTAAGCCAAGTGAAATGAATAATTTGGAGAAGATTGCATCAAATCCAGATAATATAAATGCTTACGAATACGGTTTGTCTACGTTACACGCGTGGATCAGGTGCATAGAGCTAATTTTACATATTTCATATAACCTTACATTTCAAAAATGGGCTGCGAGAACTTCGGAAGATAAAAAAGTAAAGAAGACAAGAAAAAGCTTGTACAAAGTTTGTTTCGAAGCCGGTTGGGATTGCACGTTGATAAGCCCCGACAAGGAAGTGGAAACAGTAATGACGGCAATACAACTCGGCGTTTAAATTACATAAATTACAGGGGTTGACGAGGAACTTATTAAAAGGTTCTATGTTATTCTGCAAACCATGGCATCCGGTATTGCTGTAAATCCAGAAAAATTTGGTGAATATACTCGTGCAACCGCACAACTGTACGTAACAAAATATATGTGGTATAATATGCCTTCTTCAGTACATAAAATCTTAATACATGGGAAAGTAAGAGACATTATAAGACATTTTGCTGTTCTGCCCATTGGTCATATATCTGAGGATGCCCAAGAATCGCGTAATAAAGATTACAAAAAATTCAGATTGCATCATGCTAGAAAATACTCTAGGTCCGCAACAAACGAAGACGTATTTCATGGTCTTCTATTTACGTCAGATCCTTATATATATAGTATCAGAAAACCATCAGTCACTATATCCAAGAAATTGTTAGAGGAAGCTAAGAACCTCTTAGCTATTTAAATCGAAATAATTTCGTACATTATTTGTAAAACATATTTTTGGAGTGGGTTATTATATATTTGTCATTTATTTAAATGTGAGATTCATAATATAAAATAACATAAAATAGGTTTATTAATATAATATTACTGTAAAATTATAATTCAATAAGTTAACCAAACCATGGTTTAATATTAAAATAATACATTTTTATTTTGTTTTATTTTATTTTATATTATTTATTAAACATTTGACAATGATACATTCATTATTGGATTGTATGTACTCTGGAGACACTACATATCAAATTTCAGCGATTTACTTCAATCAACAAAAAAGTTACAGATTTTTGAGACGGTACGTACAGTTCTGTCCCACTGTGCTACGTGGAACTTTTTTGAAGCCTCTCACGGCAAAGGTACTGCCGATGGCATAGGCGATACCATCAAAAGAAAAATGGATTCTTTTATAGCTTACGGATCCTATATAAACAACGCTGAATCAGCATTTGAGATGTTGTAGAAATCTGGGATTAAAATAAAACTATCCTACATCCCTGAGGATATCATTCAAATGCAAACAAT
The DNA here is from genome assembly GCA_905220545.2 of Melitaea athalia. NCBI lineage: Eukaryota > Metazoa > Arthropoda > Insecta > Lepidoptera > Nymphalidae > Melitaea > Melitaea athalia. Next base: position 16,517,196 of record HG992189.1, on the reverse strand, counting down.
GAAATTAATACCTGTACCAGGGACCATGGCATTACATCAAGTAATTAACAGGAATTCAGAAAACACAATATCGTATCTGCTTTTAGCTTAAGCTGTTTTTGTCCACAAGCTGAAACTAAACCAGGTTTTTGTAACTGCTTAGATCTGCAACAAGCCACATTAATTAAAGAAGCGATAGACACAAAGCCTGTTATAGCAAAATTGAAAAAACCAAAGATAACAATTCTAGCTGACATCAAAAATACGTTGGAAAACAAGGCATTCTTTGATTTACAAAAATCTAATACTAAAAGGCTGTTCCGATATCTCTATATACATATATAAAAATGAATCGCTGAATTTGTTGCTAAGCGCAAATCTCGAGATCAGCTGAACCGATTTCACTAATTCTTTTTTTATAATATTCCTTGAAGTACGAGGATGCTTGTTAAGGAAAGAAAAATTTAAAAACTTCCCCGAAAAATTCTAAAAACAACACTTTTCTATATAATTATATTCCCATACAAAAGATTCGTAATACCTAATACTTAAGTCAATTTGAACTTTAATACCATACCATAAAGTTTAGGTATTAAAGGAAGTGTTCCGGGAAGGAATAAAAAAACTGAATCGACTGTTAGGCGGTATGAAGTTCGCCAGGTCAGCTAGTAGTATATAAAAACGAATTCGGGCATGACAAAGGGATTTTCGACGCCAGAGTTCGCACAGCCATTATATACATATGTGATATATTCGTGGTTATTCCTTAAGAGGAACCTGTCTGAATCCCCGGAGATACATTCCGGTAACCAGAAAGCTCAACACAAGAACAAACAACCACTGAAGAAAAACAAAGCTTCTAATATGAGAGATTACATACTCCAAAAACCGAAACTGACCTACAATCAAACCGACACTCCGCAAAAACAAACACGTGTATCAGACTCCAATTTAGCATAGCAACGACAGCCGGCCCCTCCTACTCTCCACTTACCTCCCACTACGCTCACCGCAGGAGAGTCAGACCACAACCCTCCAAAGACTATTCGTTCATTTAATAATTTAATAATTATATGAAAAAAAATTAATTACAAAAAAAATTATAAAAAAATAATAATAACATAAAATAAAATTAATAATTACATAAATATTATATAATTTTATCACCATAGAAAATAAGTGAATACAATGAAGAATATTTGAAAAAAAAAAGTACATAAAGCGAAATTTTTGTGCTAAAAATGAAACTGTATTTTAGAACATAAATACGAGTATATTACAATATACAAGAATTATTCTTTGGAGGAGGCTCTTTTACCCTAATTATAGAAGATTAAGATAAGTACGGAATATATCCGCCAACCCGCATTGGAGCAGCGTGGTGGATTAAGCTCCGATCCTTCTCCTACATGGGCCGGAGGCCTATGCCCAACAGGGGGATATTACAGGCTGAATCGTGATCGTGATCGATAGAAGATTTACTATGGTTACATAGTAATATACTGCCTTACTAAGCACAAAAGCGGTATCTCGATAAAATTTAGTTTAGAGATAATTGATGTTTTGTAAAATTAGGTTTTTTGTTAATTTATCGATTGTTTTTTTTTTTTGTTACTAAATGTAATTTATGTATAATATTAGGTATGTTTTCTATCACAATAGTTAAAATATAACCATGAGTTACTGCTACACCGCTTAGGGCCGGTTTTTTGATCCCTAGTTAAGGCGACCATTAGTTAAAAATTGCAACAAATAGTTAAATTTCTATAAAATACGTTTTTTGACCCATAGTTAGCTTAACTAATGGTTGTAAAAGTTACAAATAGTTAAAATATTTAACCACAGCAACGTCGAGGGTTTAGCAATATGACCAATAGTTAACTTTTGTGAGAACCACAGAGCATCGAATGTCATTTTCGCTCCCGGGGGGCGAAAATGACATTCGATGCTCTGTGGTGAGAACATTTGTTCTTTTGTTTTATACTGTGTCCATGTGTCCATCAATGATCTTAGAACAAAAAGACCTTTTTTTTCAAAGACCATTAGTGTCCATTGATAATTCTGTCCTCAACGCAAGGTATTAGGTATCTATTATATCATTTCATAATTCGTTGATATTGAGTATCGAGTTCAATATTTACGCCGATTTTGTAGGTATGTACCACATAATATGATCTTCAAGAACCGCTTACATTATGATAAAAAGTTAAAAAAAACTTCTTTGGCAAACTAGTTAAAAAAAACTAATTGAAAAAAAAAAACAAAAAGCCAACGTCACGCGGTGTTCCCAGGCGGTCACCCATCCAAGTACTGACCGCGCCCGACGTTGCTTAACTTCGGTGACCGGACGAGAACCGGTGTATTCACGTTGTGATTCGACGTGCTATGGACTTTTAAATTATTCTTGACGCCGGACGCGTTTGATCCGTAAAAATTTTACCCCTCATGTGCCTAAAGAAGTTTCATTTCAAAAAACAACTCTTGCACTTGTTGCTTGACGTCATTATTTCAGTTCATTTTAAGCTAGTCTTTAATCTAATAACCAACTAGGTATCCAAAAAGTTTATTTTAAGGTAGTTTTTAAGCTAACTAACTACTAGGTACCTAAAAATACAATTATAATTATTTTTTATTATAATCTTCGAAATCTTCGAATTGCACAATTGATTTAAATTTTGAAAATTCAGTGAATTCACACGAATTTGACAAAGCTCGTCACGACTAACGTCAAAATGCATTCGGATCTACAAATGTTACCACATGAAAATAACGACTCCCTACGAAAAATGACCTTACCCTAGGTTCATTGCAATGGCAACACTTTAACCATTAGTTAATACTTACTAAAGTTAAAACAGCGATCAAAAAACGAAACCTCGGCTTAACCATTAGTTAGCGTCTTAACTATAGTCAATTTGACAAATAGTTAACTCTTTTACTACGGATCAAAAAACCGGCCCTTAGTAATTACAAACTTAAGAATTGAGTTGCCGCCTTTTAGTTAGCTTTTCATCTAACATTCTTGTATACAAAAGAATATGGATTTTCAGTCAAATAAAATACATATTTTTAAAAATAAAAAAACGAATCAAAGTGCACTTATAAAGTCTTTTATTATTTAATAATAATAAAAAAAATATATTAAAAAAGAGACGTGTTCTATGAATTCTAATCAGTTAAAAGTGGGGGAGTTCTCTCCAAAAGGACATTCTATTTTGCGGTATAATATTTTCGAAAGATTTCAAAATATTATCTTTTTTGTTTGTAGAAATACCGTCTGGTGCAGTTTTTTTCGTCGGTGGCGGCAATACTCCAGTTTTTAAATTTTTATTTCCTATTATGCTAGTAGTGATAGGATCTTTAATGAATCCTGTTTTGTATGTCAAATCGAAACTGCCACTATTGACTTCTACTTCGACCATTTCACTTACATAATATGGACGCGGTCTCATTCGAGACAGCTTATACTGGGTTGTGTAATCCTCCCACTCATAAAAATCTTGTAAAGTCATCTCTTTCAGCTTTACGTTTTTTCCTGCAGAACTAACTGCCTGAGAAAAGTCTGCAAAATCATATATCATGCGTTTCATTGACAATTCCACCCTGTGGTGGAAAGAGTCGGCTGACATGAAGGTGTGCCCTGGTTCGAAATATTTTATTATAATCTTGTCGGCGCTGATATCATTTGAATTCACTACGTAAATTAAGAAAGAAAAAAATGTCCATTTTTTTCTGTAATGAACAATTGTCAACCCACAGAATGATACATTTTTTGTCCCGATGAAAAATAAAGAAATGGTAGTATGCATATCTAACTCACTTTCCAATTTATATTCCTCTCTTGACATGGTGGCCCGTTCGTTATGACTTGCCCATTTAGTGCATCCTAAACAGTCTTCTTGCAAATTTTCTTTGGAATGTGTCTCATTGTGCAGACGAAATTCTTCACACTGCTCCACAATCTTCGTGACCGAGTTTATTTTATTTCTTATTTTTATTTTTATTTATAAAGAAAACAGACAGCTTATAATAACACATATGATTTTTGTAACTAGGTAATACACAAGCAAATTAAGTTTTCACTAATTTTACATTAAAGCAAATATCATTTGGGTAAACATTAAAATTCTAAAAGTTAATACAAATTAAGGTTTTTTTTTTCTTTTTTAACACAACATTGCATACAAACAAAAATCACAGTAATACATATATTATCTTAAGACAACTACAGTTTATCTTACATTTAGACAAACTAAGTAAAAGGAAGAAAAATTGAATCAAAGTAAAAGCAATTCTAACAAGAAAAAGACGGTTAATCTGAGTAAGAGTCTGGTTTTCACTTATACAATTTTTTGTAAGTCGTCCTCAGACGTAATGTGCAAAACTGGTGACTTATCCGATCGACGTACCATAACCGTACACTTGCGTACCCAGCAGTAGGTATAATTCTTCTCCTTTGACTTGATACGTGCTTGTTGTAAAATAAATTTATTACGTGTCGATAGATGGTCATTTATATAGATGCGATTACTCGCATCGGCGAATCCTAGATCGAATCCTAGAAAAATTGCGCGAAAACAATATTAACATTGTTAATTTAATTATTTTTGAAATTTGGATTTGTCTGCTTTTGATTCTCAAGTCATTATTTGACCAGATTTGAAAGTTCACGTTTTGGATATGCCTGAATTTGAATATTAATAAAAGGATTTGACTAATTTTGAACTTTAAGAGAGTGTCAGCCAGGGGTTGTCAAATTTGGTTAACAATGTTAGAGTTACATGGGAGGAAAAATATTATAATAAAGAAAATGTAAAATCTAGAATTATTTATTTCCATTCCAATCATATTTCAAATGACACTTATTGATAACATTAATTACAACAATGTTACTTATACTTAAACTATTAGATGTGGAACTTCTTGCATTGGTTCGCAATTTTCATGTTCGTATTCATGCTGTAATGAATCTGGTCGGCTCAGAACTTCTTTGAAGTAATTTAATTCTGATAGTTCTTTCCAATTGAGTGGATTGGAGTGACGTTTGGGACGTCAAACGGTACAGTTCACATCTTTGCAAATTAAATTAAAATACGTACTTTTTACCTTTGAAACGCGTGGTTGTGCGTGCTGTGTATCTGTTACTTTGTGACATTGTGGGTGACATTGTGGGAAAGCCTTTCCCAAATAAAACTCGCGATATAATATAATAATTTATATTCACTCGTATAATATTATGTTAGAGGGTACTCTGTGATTTTAGCGTCAGTGAATTCTTTAATATACGGATCGTATTTTATAGCCTTGTCGCTTCATCTATCGTTGAATAGTCGAACAAATTAGTACTAGAGCAAACATGGTCAACTGTGGAGGGTGTGGCAAATTCCTCTCGCCGACAGGTGCCGTCGCCTGTACACTATGCCCGAATAAATACCATAGGGCGTGTGTCGGTATCTCGGACAGAGGTCAAGTCAGCAAAGATTGGGCCTGTCCCGCTTGTAAGCGGAACGTACGGAAAGGCGACAATAGCCAGACGCCGGTGAAGGGGATCGAGGAAGCAAGCGACAGCCCCCCATGCTCTCCCGGGGCGACGCCCAAGGACGTTGTGGTGGAGACCGCGGCCGTCGTAGTCGACCTTCGACGCGAGGTCGCCGAGAGCATCGCCGCCATGAGGGAGTTCCGGGAGGAGCTGGTTCAGCTGCGGATGACCATCTCGAACCTCAACGAGCGCATGAGCAGCGTCGAAGAGAGGCTGGACGCTCTCGAGAAGCGCCAGGACGCCGGCAGCGGGGAGAACGTCGTCGCACTCGAGCGCAAGATCGAGGAGCTCAAACTCGAGCTCAACGAGCGGGACCAGGAGGCGCTGCTGTCAGACCTCGACATCGGGCACCTGCCCGAGGACAAGGGCGTGAGCGCGACGCACGAGGTGACCGTGCTGGCGGCGCGGCTGGGCGTGGCGCTGGAGGCGCGCGACGTGGTGTTCGCGGAGCGCGTGGGCGCGGCGTCGGCGCCGGGACAGGCGCCGGGCCGCCCGCGCCGCCTCGTGGTGCGTCTGGCGCGCCGCGGCCTGCGCGACGAGCTGCTGCAGGCGGCGCGCGTGCGGCGCGGCCTGGCGGCGGACGGGGGCGCGCGCGTCTTCGTCAACGAACGTCTGACGCGCCACAACCGCGTGCTCTTTCACCGAGTGCGCGAGGAGTGCGGCCGGCTTAAGTGGCGCTACTGCTGGACGAAGCGAGGACGAATCTTCGCCCGCCGGATGGATGGAGGCCCTGTCCATCAGTTTCGCTCGGAAGCTGACCTGTCGCGGGTGTTTGGCGACAACTGTTCGGCCTAAAAATAATAGTTTAGTTAGGATAATCAATAAAACGCTGTGTTTACTTATAATCATTGTATTTAACTTTATTTACAGAATTTTGGAAACAGATTCAGCAGATGCTCACACATACCATGTCTCTATTATATCTTATTATTTAACACTTTTATACATACAAACAGTATTCAACGCATACATTCACTACCTTAGCTATACATACCTGCCACACACAATATACAGATCCACATCTACAGTATCCAATAACTGGTTTATAATTCTCATTGTTACTTTTATTTATCTATGTTCATTGCAGTTAATTATTTTTTATTATATTTTTTTATTTTTTATTGTTTATTGCCTATATTTATCATAAACAATGGTTAACAAAAAAAACCTAGTTGTTGGATTTCTGAATGCAGGGTCGCTATCGACTAATCAGGACGAATTTATATCCGCCATAACTAACTTTACTCCAGATGTAATAGCTATTAACGAGACCTGGCTCAAGCCTGGTGAAGAGGGTAGGGCCCCAGGGTTGGTGGGTTATAATCTGAGACACATCCCTAGGCCAATCAATATTAAAGGAGGACGAGGAGGGGGTGTGGGGTTCTACATACGCAAAGGAATATATGCCCGTTGTTGTAAATATCCCATATCAGACAAGGTCGAACAAATGTGGATCACAACCCGTATACATAACCTAACTATTGTTATAGGTACAGCGTACAGACCTCCCTGGCAGGATCCTGACACCTTCTTTAATGCCTTATCAGATTCCATAGCAGCTCTGAATCAAAATGACGGAATGATCCTAATGGGTGACTTTATCATTAACCTTCTCGAGACAAACACCAGTAGGTTCAAATTATTTAGCGATTTTTTGAATTGTTTCGCATTGAAACAGTTAATCACTATGCCAACTCATTTCACCTCCCGTAGCAGTAGTATGATAGATTTGATATGCTCTGACATACCTGTGGGTCTGGTCGACGTCGAACACATACCAGAGCTGGGTGCGCACGCCCTTCTGAAAGCAGAATTCAAAATTAAAAAACCAAAGTATGAGCCGACCTACAGAACATTAAGACCACTGACAAACATTATTCTTGAACAATTTAGCGGTGACCTAAGCTCAATTAAATGGGAATCATTTGAGCAGTGTGGCAGTGTCAGCGAGATGGTACAGTCTTTTACCAACTGTTTGATTGAGATATTCGACATGCATGTACCTATTATAAAATTGAAATTCAAATATCCCCCCCATCCATGGATTACCGAAACTATTAGATCAATGATGCGTATTAGGAATAAATATCATGAAAGGTATAAAACAAAAAAGACTGAGAACACTAAGGAATCCTATAAGCTGATGAAGAGCATAGTAACCAAGGCAATAGAAGAAGAAAAGAAGAGTTATTTTAATAAATTCATCAATAACAACATAGGTAACTCCAAAAAATTGTGGAAAAACCTCAAGCATTCAGTTTTACCTAATAAAAACAAAACTACCGACCTACCCTCGCACCTAGCTGATCCTGATGCAATCAATAACCACTTTCTCACAGTCCCGGGTGATAATCAAATCAGCTTTTCTGACCTTACATACTTTGTCCATCATCGTCATTCCACATCCACCTTCTCTCTCAGTCCGGTTAGTGAGGAGGTGGTTCTGAAAGCTATTATGAGGATCAAATCCAATGCACAGGGTCATGATGGTATCTCATTAGACATGCTTCAGCTGACACTGCCACAAACATTACGCACCATAGCTGCAATCGTTAATCGGTCCTTAACAGAAGGCACATTCCCAAGTAGTTGGAAAACTGCTATAGTCAAACCCATACCGAAAGTTAATGACCCTACTACTGTGCAGGATTTACGACCCATCAGTCTTGTTCCCTGTTTATCCAAGGTATTAGAGCGTATTGTATGTGATCAACTAACCAATTATATTGAGAGTAATAGTCTACTTCCCTCATTGCAATCCGGCTTTCGCAAGGGACACAGCACATCAACTGCACTGTCTGACATAGTCGATAATCTTCTTACAGCCCAGGATCAGGGGATGGTCAGCCTTCTCATATTGCTTGACTTCTCTCGAGCATTTGACTCTATAAACTCTGCACTGCTGCTGTCCAAGCTAGCCTATTATGGTATCGATCACCACGCTGTAAGATGGTTTCACAGTTACCTGCAGGACAGACAGCAGTATGTAGAATTAGTTAGAGCCGATGGGTCGCGGTATCAGTCTGGAGTTCAGCCTGTTAATCGTGGGGTCCCTCAGGGCTCAATACTAGGGCCTATCCTCTATGCTTTGTACAGTGCCGATATAGTAAAATGCATCTCCTTTTGTAAATACCATCTTTATGCCGACGACCTGCAACTGTACTATTCGTTTCTACCAGTTGATTATGACTCCGCTATTGATAAAGTTAATAGTGATCTAAAGACAATTTCAAGTTGGTGCAAGACAAATTGTCTTGTCCTGAACCCTAAAAAATCAAAGCTCCTTGTAACTGGTTCTAGGAAAAAGGTTGCTCTATATAACAACATACCTATCAACATAATAATAGGTGGGGAAAGGGTGGAGCGTGTGGACAACGTTAGGAGCCTGGGTCTGATTCTCGATAGCGACCTGCGTTTTGAGAAATATATAACAAAATGTGTTCAAAACTGCTTTTATGGATTGAAGCTTCTATATAATATTAGGCCTTATATCAGCGAGAGACTAAGGTTAACCTTGTGCGAGTCACTCATACTATCTAGGTTAAACTATTGTGATACTGTCTATGGTCCGTGCTTGCTTTCTAGAACGTCTAAACTCATACAGCGAGTGCAAAATGCTTGTGCACGGTATTGCTTTGGCTTGTCTTCGCGAGCACACGTCACACCTATATTAAACAGTAAAAACATTCTCAAAATGGAGTCTCGCCGAAGACTACATTTAGCTACAATGATGTTTGACTTACTGAGCACTGGCACACCGCAATATCTTTTCGACAGGCTGGCGTGGACTAAGGAGCATAGTAGGTACCCCAAACGTGCGTGTACGAGTGTGCTCGAGACGCCGGCGCACAGAACTGCTGCCTTCCGCGGGTCTTTCAGGTTTGCGGCCTCCCGGTGCTGGAACGATCTTCCGCCCCCAATCCGCGAACTAAAATCCAGAATTACCTTTAAGCGCCTTATAAAGAAACAATTATTGACTTTGCAAAACATCTGACTTACCTACGGGTCTCCGCGACTTGCAAGGGCGGACTTTGTCTCGGTTCCGGGGGGCTTGCGGTCCTGTACTGCTCCCTGCTACACCCTATTACCACTGCCACGTCACGATATAATCTGCTATTGTCCACGTCACGACCACGTTGTAAAATACAACATAATTTTTACATTTTACAGGTAGGCTGCTTTAATTTAATGACAGTGATGCGCACAGAACACTATCCTATATAGTATTAAATAGTAGTCTATGACACTATCCTTAATCCTACGACATTTTCATTATTTTTTTTTCGCGTAGGTGAAATGCCGCTCTGGACGCTTGCGTTTTGGCGCAAAGCGTTGACTGGTGTTTGTACTATGAATGCGTACCTCTAATTATTTATTAATTATATATTCAGTTAATTATTTATTACATGCATTTTATTCATTACATTATAAGCTACTATTTTAGTATTTTAAGTTTTTATGTATTATTATTTTATAGTAGTATATTATTATTTTTATTTATTGCATACGCATATACATAATTATATATACGGATTTGTTAGAAAATACAATGTGCATCTGTTGAATCAATCTTTAATTTAAATTAAATCAAAATTATAATTTTAATGTGACTGTATGTTTAGGTATATGTATAGTTTTTTCCTTAATTTTTTAATTTTATACTTTACTATGTCAGTGTGTTTTCTGTGGCGTTTGGCGTCTAATGTCACCAACGTAGGCTCTGGCTGAAAAACAGCGCTTAACAGTAAATATTTGATATTTGCTGGTAAGCAATGCTGAGGCAGAGTCCTTTTTTTTTTTTTTTTTTTTATGTTACGAGTCCGGCAAACAAGCATACGGCTCACCTGATGGTAAGACCGTAGCCTATAGACGCCTGCAACATCAGAAGCATCGCAAGCGCGTTGCCGACCCTATCCCCAATCTCCCCCGGGAGCTCTGGTCACCTTACTCACCAACAGGAACACAATACTGCTTAAAAACAGTATTATTTTGCTGTGGTCTTCTGTAAGGTCGAGGTACCACCCCAGCCGGGCCGCTCCACATTTTGAGCAGGAAATTTCCCGCTGTGCCCTACCTCACTTGTACCTACCTCACCAGTCCTAGTTGGCCTTTACAAATTTGTTTTATTACTTTTGATAATGTTTTTATTTTTATTTTATTTAACGCTTTCTTTTTTTAATTTTAATTTTTATTGTATTCTTTTGTGTTAGACCTCTATTATTATTTGATGTTATTTTATCTGTATATTATTTATGTAAGGCCAATAAATAAGTTTTCTTTCTTTCTTTCTTTCAATTTTCGCCATAATGCGTAGTGAGTAGAGTTTTTACATCACTTAGTTTTTTATCTTTCACTTTTATGAAAAGAGGTGCTGGGTCCGGGTTGATCTGACTCACCGATTTTAAAAAATACTGCAAATAAGTTTGAAATCTGATTGCTGATTACGGTAACTAACTTCGCCCCTTACTAATACATTTGTTTTCGTCTTATTTCGTTTCAGAATAAATCTTTTACATTCCTTTATAGAAAAGTGCATTGCACTGGTTGTCTTTAAAACTTTCGCACATTCCTCCTTCCACTGATAGGCTTCTACTTCAGTTCCTAAATGTAGAACAGTCGCATGCTCTTTAAAAATTCGTTCATAAGCTTCTGGGTTATTGATCTCTTCATTTTTTTAAATTATTTTTTCAATTTGCGCAAACACTCGGTCCGGTGGAAGGAAAGAGTGCCCCACAACTGGGAACACGATCTCAATGGACTTGATTCGTGCAGGTGCGTAGTCCAATAAATATTTGGAGACCATCCCTAAAACAATACTATTTTTATTCTGACCACTGCACCCATCACAAACGAGCCGAATTTTGGTAGCTTGTTCATATTTTTCAACTGATTGACACAAGCAGTGGAAGACAGCGCTTGCAATTTCGTTGGAGGCTTTTGGTAAACCGTTTTAGAGTGTCCTACAACAACAGTAAAGTTGTAAATATACAGTTGCCGGGAATAATACGTTATTTGATCCGGTATCTTGGGCATCGGTTGATTCTTTTGGCAATCAAAGCTCAAAATTAACAAATATTCATAATTTTCTTTCAGTAAGTCATAGAAAGCCCTTGCCCTGAGTTTATGAACCCTTTTATTGATCATCCATTATTTTTTTTTGTTTTCGTTCTTTTCGTGTTTAATTTGCTCTTCTAACTGAAGGCATGTTGAGCATACGTCAGTACGTGGACTTCCGAAACCAATATCGAAATGTGTATTAAAGATCCTTCTAAAATATGAAGCTTTAACATTCATAGATTCCGGTGCAGCTTGATCTTTGTACAATATATACATTTTTGCAATGGATAGGTCCGACGATAAGTATTGCCTGCATTTTATGCTCCCTCGACAATAATGTATCTCAAGTGGTTTGAATTTTTTTATAAAATCTTTTACAGATCTGCGTTGTGCTGAAAATTTGACTTTTTTCCGATCTCCCCCTCTATTTTCTTGTGCTGAAGCCCCCATACTCATAAAATTACGGCTTATGACGCCATTTACGCGCCCTTTTTTTAGGCCTAAAATGTGCAGAAATGTCTTTCTACAAATCGGTACAATATTATTCCTTCTGCGTGCATAATACACAACATTAAATCCTTTTCCAGATCTAGCACCAGTTTTAGGGCGACGACGGCTGACTGGCGACGCTTTTGTATGTTTTAAGATGAAGTTATCCTGATCCATTTTTGACTTTGTCCGATAAAACGCAGAATGAAATGCAATAATATCTCTTTTTCTGAGCGATGTGCATCTGTATGCCTTGGAATAATGTTCACAAGGTACTTTTGTATTTGGTGGACCTTTTGGAGAGTATCTGAAAAAAAAAATGATTAGTTTAATAAGCAAAGCAGTGCCTTGTTAATAAGCGAAATCACACCAATGCTGCAATACTGATGAATTTTTGATCATTATCATACACAACGTTAAATATACAGGAAAATAAAAAAAAAACATAGTTGAACGATCATTTAGACTCCAAAACAACATGCACCATGTGCACACTAGGGTTCTAAATAACTAGTGTTTTTTTCTAAGTTAGTACATCCACCATTTAAAATCAAAGAAGCCTTCACCCGTTTTAGTGATCAATTTTCGACTACGAGAAATAAAATAACAAAATAGTTACATAGAGTAGAAGTGTAGAGCACATAAAATAAGGAAATGAATTTAGAATGTTGTTCCACTTCTTTCAGATATTCACACAAAAAGTATACCAAAACCAAAATGTTGAACACCCCTGCTGACAAACACTTGGCGAGGTGAAGCACAAGGGATTACTTACCGAGAAACTTTTTTCTCATTGCGCTTCCACTTTTTTGTTTGAGGAATCCTTTTTCTCGAAAAATTAGCTTCTGTTTCTTGTATGTTTTCTTGCGATTCTTCCATTTTTACTACATTTATTTAATAAAAAACGCGGAGAAACACTCGTCGTGGCAAACTATGCAACTGACAGTAATTCAAAATGGCCGCTGGCCCCATACTAAGAACTCATCCCTGATTGGTTGAAGTGGATTTGTCCAATTTTGATTATTAACTGTCAAGGATTTGACCGTTATTGATACCAATATCACTTTTTGAAGTCGATTTTAAAAGGTAAACGCGAGGATTTGGCCGGTTTTGATATTAAAAAAAGGTTTATTTTTACAAAGCGAATGTAGCTGCATTGTCAGTTTAAAAAGTGTTATTTTGGGATTTGACCAATTATGAAACCAAACTACTCAATTGATACTAACAAATATACGTTTCTGTGTACGCGATATTGCTTTGGCGTACATTATTTTATCTGAAACGGAACGTAAAGAACGAATGGCGACTGAATGATACGCAAAATCTCGATTTAGTTAAATTGGACATAATTTTATGATGAGCAACGCAACTTCGATAAGACTTAAGTTAAATTGAGTTTAGGGTAAAATCTAATTTTAATAAAATCAAGATTTTCGTAATTTTGCTGCAAGTGGCTCTTATATACAACGGGTATCATTAAGTTTAATTACCAACTCTGTTAAATTGTCTTACCTAACTCCGAAGAATTCATAGCAAAACAATCTCTGTATTTAATCAAGAGTTCTTGAAACATAATTTCATCTTCATTTGATATTTAATTTGGTGCCACTGAATTTTCCCCAAAGGTAATAAGTTTGTTTCTAAACTGGTACTTGTTGGGAATCCACATAAGGTTCTATCACTTCTTCATAACCTACGCCTCAAGCTAGGGTTTGATCTTTTAAAATTACTTAAGGATTTTTATTGAGATTAGAGATCATGACAATTATACCCTGCATTATTTGAAAATTATACAATCCGGGCCAAACTATATTTTTTTTAAATAATTACAACAGTAACTCGTTGGGACAAAAAGGGACACCGTATATTCCAGGGGTGATGGTACAAGGCTGAATGGTAAGTTGATTTAACGAAACAAAGTTAATCTTCAAAGAAGTTTCAGAACAGCTTATATCAGGTGCTTCGTAAAATATTCAGTTGTCAGATGTTTTGTACATTATCAAATTAGGAAATTCGGTAAATGTTTGTCCTAAAATTATGTCACACGACATATAGTGATCTGAGACTATTACTAAATCAATTTCTGCACCTACATCATCAACCACATGAAAAGGAGAGAAGGTAGTCCTTGGTACCATAGCTTAGCTAGTCCTGTTAATTTAGTAATAGCAAAATGACGAATCTGCGTTTCAGTCCAAGAGTAGTTACACACTCGTTAACTTTATGTACTAGCCCCGCAAGTTAATATTGCGATGGAACCTTGTCACAATAACAGCTGCGTGACGTCATCCGTCACACAAAAGTACAGATAGAAAAAAGCACCATAAATGATTAGTTTTGTTATAAAAAACAATGATTACACTCATAAGTACATAAAAATTATATTGTTGATGTGTAAATATGAAAATATTTCTTAATTAATTAGTCTGGGTTATGTGGTAAATAATTATCATTACATACTATAAAACATAGTCACTTCCTGCGTCTGTCTGTCCGTCCAGTATGCTTATATAATATAACCCCGGGCGCAGCCGGGGCGGGCCGCTAGTAAATTATAAATAAAACCAGGTTGGCATGTAAAAAATGTATGTTTATTTAAAATCTTAGCCTATTTCTTCAATCCCACTCATATTGTCTTCCGAATCAGAACTACTTTCTATATCAGTTGTTTCAGATTCACTGTCGTCTGCCGTATTTATGATAAATAACTCATCAGTTATTCTACCTTTCTGCCAATATTCCTCTTCGAGTCTTTTCACGTGGTTTACTTCCTTTCGCCAGTCATCTGGAGTTATTGATGCCAATGCCTCCAACGTCAGCGATTCGATTCGACTCTCTAACTGCTCCACATTCTTTTCTGACACCCTCATTTTGACTAGGTTCCAGATGTACTCAATAGGGTTGAGGTCGCAGTTGTACGGCGGCAATCTTACGACCTCATGGCCATTGTCAGCTAATAACTTGTCAATTTTATAATTTTTCGGTGGTTTGTGCTGTTTAATTAATAAATATAGTTCTGGTTTTGTACCCTCGCTGGGAAATTCGATGTTGTGAGCTTGTAGCCACTCAACCATCACCTGTTTTCTATTATTCACGTTTGGTGGCTTATTTTCTTCCTTACTGTGATAAGGGGCGTTGTCCATCACAATTATGGAGTTGCGGGGTATATTGGGAAGTAATTTTTCTGTAAGCCACTTTGTAAAATTGTCCACATTCATTTGGTCGTGATAATCCCCCGTTTTGGTGTCTGCCTTAAACATTAAAAGGGCATTGTCAACAAACCCAGTTTCGCTTCCCGCGTGAACAATTATCCATCGGTGGCCGGGGCTGTCGTTCCGTCTCACTCCTACATCGGTTGCTGTTTGCCAATATTTTTTTACAGTGTAGTGCGCGTGTATCCACGTTTCGTCGAGATAAATAACGGGTCTTTTGTTAGCGCCAAGCGAGTCATTTTGTTTTATACGGCGTAAATATTTAGCCCTCCACGCTTGTATTTGGGGTCTTTCTTTTTTCTTTTTTCGTCAGTCTTTTTTGGTAACAGCGTTTAAATTGGTAGCCTAAATCACTTTTAATTATTTTTCTTAATGTAGTTTCACTACCAGTATAATTAAGGTCTACATTTGCAGCCGCCAAGATTTTACGCATTGTAGGAATTTCTTTTCTCACCGTATACATTGAATGAATGATATTTCTTAATGCTGTTAGTGAAAATCCGTCGAAATATTCCTTCCTTTGCCTTTTTGCTTTGGTAGGAGTTCTCATTTTGCTGCCACTTGCTGTTGCTGACTCATGCTCTCGTCGTAATTTCGTCACAGTATTTTTTGCAACGCCTGTGGCACAAGCCACCCGTTCCGTGACTTTGGTAGAATTTTGCAAAATATTCAAAATTTCTATTACTAGATGCTTCGACATTAAAATGTCCTCAGTAGTGTCCGAAGCATTTTTTAAGGCACAGTTTATATTTTGGATAACCAACTTAGAGTCCTCTTTCTCTTTTACAAAATAATTGTCCACTTTAATTATCATTTCACGAGCACGACTGTTAATTAATTTCTTACTCATTTTAAAGGGTAACAGGTAACAAAACTAAACAACAAAACTCAACAATAAAACTAGACAATAAAACTTGGATAACACAAACAAAAAGCAATAGGGAGCGTAAGCACGTAAGCGCGGGCTGACCTTGCGAACGGTACTGACGGTGCACGTCGGCGTCGACTACGTCACCAAGATGGCCGCCAATCGCAATATCAACTTGCGGGGCTTATATCCAACATTCAATGTTTTGAGAACCATCACATGGGTCAAACTCGGAAATAACGTTTATGTGTGTAAATGACTATTAAAATACTGTAAATATGAATATTAATATTAAAATACTGTACAGGACAAACTCCTAAAAAAACCGCTTCAGCCTATAATATCCCACTGTTGGGCATAGGCTTCTTTTCCAATGTCGGAGAAGGATCAGAGCTTAATCCACATATCCATCCGTGTCGTGTCCTCGTGGCATTAGATTAGAAGGTTGATTTTGAGTAATATGAAAGAAAAAAAAGGATTCTACTATAGATGTATTGCACGCCCATGGGAATGGCTGATAAAGCTTGGCGAAATGTAACTGCGACTACTACACAAAACTACTATGTATACACTGTGGTTTTTTATCGTCGTCAACAGAAGAAGCTGAAACGGAAGATATTTAACCTCCTGTAGAATGGAATACAGTGGTGTCTGAATCAGGAATATCCTTTGAGGACTTTGTTACGCCCGATGATGGAGTTATGACTGTTGGGACATTATCTGATGTCGAAATTATCGATCCAGTAGCTCAGAAAACCGATACTAATGAATTAGAAGATATAGAAGACTCGAGTAATACTATATGCGCTCCAGGGATTTCCATCAAAGAGACAAGAATCGCATTGAATACTTTACGGAATTTTATAGAGCAAACCAGTAACTCTGAAGAACAACAATTTGCTGCTCTTTATACCTTAGACAATGCTATTGATAGAAAACAAAAGAATTATCTAAAGCAAAAAAAAAATCTAATATTTTATTAATGTCATATTTTTTTATTTTAAGGTGTTTTGAAATAATGTTGATTTATAATAATTAAAAATATGTGTATCACCTCTGCAACTTGAATAGCCATCCTTCCAGCCATTGCTCCAGCATAAAATATTCTGGAGCAATGGCTGGAATTGAAACTCCTATTTGAAATTGGCAGGCGCGATAACGATTGCTATATGGCAGAAACAATAAACGACATGTATAATGATCCTGTAAATCATTTATATTTGTTGTATTTGAAACCTATTTTAGAGGAAGTTCAAGCTGTGAACCAGCTGTTTGAAAGCAACAATGTTGATCCAACAAAACTTTACAAAGATTTGTGTGAGAGTCGATATTTTTAAACAAAATATAGAAAGTTATTTCAATCCAAAACCATTGTTAGGATATGCCTTTGAAACAAAATGACATAAATACCAAGTTCAGCCTGTAGTGGAAAGTGTCGAAAATAATTTACGTGAACGTTGTCTGGCTTTCACGCTGAAATTGTAACAGAACTATGATCTAGATTACCAATTAATTAGTACAAAGTTTATCTTGTCTGGCGACATCGAAAAGATGTACCGACAGGTTCAAGTGAACACTGACGTGACTTGCAACTCGTTATATGGACAGGAGATAAGTCCGAGCCCTTAGAACGCTACGATTAAATACTCTCTTGTTTTGTTCTCCATATTGACCTTGATGAGGGTTGTTGTTTCTGCGTACTTTTGGGTCATGTACATCGTGAGAAGTTCTTTGAATGCATACTCCATTTTCTCAGCAAGAGATGTAATGACCGCCTTCACCGATTCCGATTGAGAGTGAATACTTTGGGTAAAACCCACGAGGGAAAATGATAGTAGAGCTTCACAAACGGGCCTCTTAACCACATGCAAATAGATGCTGCTGCTAATTTTTGTTCTTCCAAGTGTCGTTCGATGAAATAGAGACGGAGTAGCTTCCTCTGCTCCAATATACAATCCACAAAAATAGCGAAAAGCAGCGAAAGCCAGCGCGTTTGTGTTATATGGAGAATTTTGTGCACAGCTACGTTCAAAAACATTGAAAGACAGCGAGACTAGCAATGCGCTTTGCGCTGTGTTGTACGTAGTTGTGTACATTCCTGGCGAGGTTTTCACAGCTCCGAGAGATGTTCTATTCACATGCTTTTCTAGCTGCTAAATTAAGAGGATGACATATTTGTCATAATAAAATAATAATATATAATAAACATAATCATATAATCACCTCATGATGATTATACCAGGGCATGACGCTTTCCGGCGACTTGCGATCGAGTTTCGCGTCCAATGTTGACACTTGCGACGTCACAACCAAACCCCATACTTTCATTAAGGGCATTCCATTTTTTTTTCAAACGACTTGACGACCTAATTATATAGGTGTTGACCACTAGTTCTTTCTTGAGCTGCCCTAGCATCATCTTCAGGAAAAATACTCGACAATTCCCAAAACATGCCTGTGATTCGTCCAAGGTCTTGATCGTAGAACCGAACGATAATACACGCTGTTGTTACGCATTGCGCTGGAACAGTTCGTACAGTTATCGGTTAAAATAGAAAATTTCTGTTTCTTCAGATGGTTGGCGATTTACTCTTTATGAGAAACACCGATGACGTTGGTGACGATTTTTGTTGCCTTCTGTCTTTTCATGCATATTCCTTCCAAGATTTTCGAGTCTGGGAGTGCCAATTTCATGCATGAAATAAAGTCATTGACCACGGCATAAGGAATGTTGTGAGCAGCCATAAAACCACAAATCTTGATCTCCCCATTCGTTTTGTTTTTATCATGAGTGTTCAACGTAGCTCGAGGTTTAAAAAATTTGCAATACTTTTGAAGAGCTGCACTCGTAAGCTGCAGCGTTTTGTTTTTGTGTTTTTTGGCTTGTTTGTGGGTTTTAATCACACTTATACCGGCAACAAGAAGGACATTGCACCATTTACACCTCGCTTTTGTATTTGTAGTCGGATCTGGTCCGAGCCATGGCGAATCCGATTCTTCTGTTTTTTGAGCTTCGCGTCTCCACGACCAATCGTACTTTTTTTGGAGTAGAAGCCCGTTTCTAGAGTCGCGTAAGATTAAGTTCTCGGAGATATGAAACGACTTCATCCATTCAAATATGATTTTTTACTGTATTTTCAATATAAAACATGTTATAGTATAACGAAAGGCGTTGGCAGTGCCATCTAGCGAGAACTATTCTCACTAGTTTTGTCTTGATCAGTCTATGTCGCGTCGCTTCACCGCAAACACTGTATTTGCTATTTTCATGCTAATAAAAGTCTAAAAACCACATAAATGTGTTTTGTAGCCCTTAACTGTTCAAGTTATGGGCCCAGTAACTGCCAGTGAGTGAAATATACTAATAAATAATTAGTAAACAATTGCAGTGATTTGAACTTTAAAGTAATAAACGCGTCTAACCACGTTATGGTTTATTGAAGGTGAATAGTGTGACGCGGACTTGCAAGTGTCGTTTTGCCTCTTGTTTACTACTTTTAATACGAAGATTTTTTATTCATTGCTGTTGTTTTGGAGTTGAAGAAACTTTGATATGACACATGACATCTATTAAGATAGATCGACTTACTGGCGATAATTATGATATAGAAGATACATATGCGAGCAATATTGATTTTAACAATCTATGGGAAAATGTATCGGGATCGTTACCAGAACCACCGAATAAGAAGATAATAACACATAAAAAATATACTTGAGACAGCTAGATGCTGGAACATAGCTCTTGACGAATGTGTGGAAAGCGTGTGTTTATTGAGAAAATCTTTGTATGGCTTACGGCAATCGGGAATACAGTGGTATATAAGATTAGTGAGCTTGTTGAATGATATTGGTTTTAAAGCGTTACCACATGATCCTTGTGTGTTTATTGCACAAAAGGGTGAGCAGATGATGTTGATAGGTATTTATGACGATGATATGATATTAGCGACAAATGATAGAGGATATAAAGAAATAATTAGGGAGTACATTTGAAATGAAAGATATGGAAAAAATTTCTACGTTTTTAGGAATCGAATTTAGCCGTGATTATAAAAACAGAGTATAAATAAAATATAATATATCCAATGTAAATATATTTTCACATCTCGGTGGAATGCTTAAGGAATAGCTTTTATCTCCTGTACAATTATTTATCATAGGTAAAGTTAGAATATTATTATTATTACTATTATAATAGTAATCGTATTATTGTCGAAATTTAAAATAGCGTTATATTTTTTTGCATAAAATCTCTACCTATGATACCATGTCTAATACTAGGGAAAGTTTTCATAACATAAAACTTGTGTCCACATTCCTGACGACGTAACGACCTAATTTCTGGTCAACGTAATGAAAACATAATTCATTGAATATTTTATTTGAAATTGCATTCCTTTTGAATAGGAATGTTAAACTGCGCTACCTGATAATGATACACCGGAATCTATAAGCAAACCATATTTTTTGAGACCTTGTATTAAGAATTCTACCGAGCTATTATTGTTACACGCAAAAATGAAATGATTATTAAAAAAACTGCAATGAATTATTATCTCTAAGTTTTCCCGAATTAGCCTTGGTACGATGTTCGTCGTTAAAGGTCATATTATTCATGCTTGTTTTGATTACGTGTACACTATTAGTATGCGTATAATTATGCACGTCTAGGCCTGCCGCAATTTAAACCAGTCGATTCGTGCTACATATTAGTCTTACGATAATTTCCAGATTGATTCTGAAAATAATTTTTGGTGACATATTAAAGGATACGTACGTGATACGTGTACGTACGATTAGGGCGTCCATTATGAAATCTGCGATAATTTCCTTGATTATTATAAGAATAACCTTGGTAGACAACATATGCCTTATCGTGCATTGAGGACGATTGTATGGTAAGTCCTCGTCCTGCGCAGCTCTGATAGTATCTTTCAAAGTGTCATAATTACGCGCCGATAGAATAGTGCGGATTTCACCGTTTCGTAACCGGTCTATAATCATTTTATGGCGATTTTCTCATTTTGAGGGCTCAATATTTTATACAAATTTTAATCAGTTTGGGGCGAAATCTTCTCTTTTCATTGTTTGTTTCAGATTTTCTATTTTCCAATTCTTGACTTGATTCTTCCACTATACCTTTAAAGGCCTAAGACCGCAACATCCATTGGCTGAAGTAGATGTGTCGAATTAGGGTAGAGAGATAACTTCAATCCCATTGTCTTTACAAAAATCTGATAAATGCACCCTGCATTTATCAGATTTTTGTACCTACCTACATGTGTGACCTATGACCGTCCAAGAATAATATGATTAGTTTAGGTATAATAATTTTTCTATCCATGGATTGAACACATTAGTAATGTATTCATAAAAAGTACTTGCACACATCCAGCCTGAATGTGACCTGCCTATGCACCAATCTTTTGGTACGCTATTAGCAATTACGGCAGGTAAACGCTCATAAGGGTATACTATCATTGGTGGAGCTAAAACTCCAGTAGCATTACCAGTAAGCGACACTGTAAAATTTTCTCTCTCATCTCCTGATGATGTTTATACATTTTTTTCACCTTTGTTCACTACCTTCCATTGAGAGGGTCTTGTGGGATAAGTGTGTGCTATGGGTAAGGGTACGCAAATCCATGAATTTCAGTCCAAAGTGAATGGGGGAAAGTTAATATCAAGCACCCCGCGCTTTTTTACATTAAAATAATTTCTTTTATCGATCACTCTATCCTTAATTTGAATTACTAAAAAAATTATTTCCTTTTTTAGGTTGGTATATTTATAAAAGCGTGTTTTTAGTTTTTTTAAACTATTATTTATTTTTCATTTTTTAGTTCTGCTAACAACAGAAATGTGATTTTTTTAAAATCTACTATTAATTTCGTGATTACTATTAGTAACTGTAACTATTTTCCAAATCATTAATATGTACAGCTGTAGTAATAATGAAATATCGATTTTAGAATTTATTGATTTTATTGATTAGTTAGAATTATATATTTTGACTGATTGATTAGAATTTATTGATATTGATTATTTTTCATTTTTTAGTTCTGCTAACAACAGAAATGTGATTTTTTTTTAATCTACTATTAATTTCGTGATTACTATTAGTAACTGTAACTATTTTCCAAATCATTAATATGTACAGCTGTAGTAATAATGAAATATCGATTTTTAGAATTTATTGAAAAATTTTTACGCTGTCAATATATACAGCGAGACTTAATGGTTTAAGGTGATTGCCAAAAAAGTAATATCGACAAGTCTTACGACTTTTTCGCAAATAGCTTTTAATCATTGAGTTACTATTACTATCGTATAGAGAAGCTATACAAAACAAAAAACCTGTCACATCTTGACGGCAAGAGGGCGGGGGGGGGGGGGCGTGATCTCCGGTCGCCCCGGTCGGTGCTGCAGCGCTAAACATAGCGACTGTTGTCTAAACAAATTATTAAAACATGCAGCGCTTAGCTGCTTAGAGATGCTTTTTTTTTCGCGAACAAAACGTCTTAAGTGTCGTGAATCATACCTGGCGGTTACGCGTTTTGTTCAACTTACATCGTTACTTCTATAGATTATTAACAGCGCAGAAGTGATACAGCTTTTGTACTTACAAAACTTCATTTGATTTAATGCATACTTTAGAATGAGTTATATGAATATGAATGAGTGGATAAAAAATAGCACGTTAGAAAAGTAAATTAAAATATATTACGCATTTAAATTCAAATTGAATAAGAAACAATTTTTTTTAAATTTTCTCAATCAATAATTAATTTTTTTTTAATATGCAGAATTGATCAGTAGCCGATACTGAATAAGTAATTTTTTTTCTGGCAATTAAAAAATAGTGGAGTATATTAAAATAAAAATCCATTATCGTGATTTGACATAATATTTATTTTCCTTTAAACAAGTGCATGTTCAAATATTTTTGAGCACCGTGGCCGCTCCGATATATCTAATGGCGACTGTACATATATTAACTGGTTCAGGGGGTCTTGGAAATCCTTTCGCTTTAATAAAAAAGTAGGAACATAGTTTTTTAGTAATACTAGCAGCGAAACCCGGCGTTGCTCGGGTTGAAATACATCACATGTTTAATGGTATAAAAAAATATATAAGTCTACACTTTTTTACATAGATATTATAGATTTCTATTTTCGATATTGAGCGACTTATTCGGCCATTAAACATACGTCGCCTTATTCCAAAACGAAGACTAAATATAGTACCGAGTTTAATACCAACTTTAACTACTGGACTAAAATAAATGTTATTTCCAAAACGAGTTTAACGCTAATACGAGAATTATCTGTGGTACTAAAGTTAATACACTGTGACCCCTAGTTTAACTTCAGTACTAACCTCAAAACGTCAAATTCTCATTTATCTATACTAATATTATAAAGAGGTAAAGTTTATAACTTTGTTTGTATATACGGGGTAATCTTCGCAAATACTGATCCGATCATGAAAATTCTTTCGCTAACAGAAAGCTACACTATTCAGGAGTGACAAGATAAAAGGAAAAAGATAAAAATATATAAAGATTTTAAATCAGCAGGATTTGAACCTGCGCCCTCTGACGTGTTGTGTCAACAATTCAATCTAATCAAGCATTATTATTTGCCTTAGAAATTAATTGGTGATTTTAAAACATTTATATTTATCTGTCATATCAAATTTCACCGTACCCTTCTTATGTGAAATGGATTATAACGCCCAACGAAGTGGGCACGGGTCGGCTAGTACTTTATAATTTATATACTCTTTGTTCTCATTTGTCAGTTGTCATAAGCGTTGCATTTGTGTTTTATTTTAAATAAAAATCGACAAAAGTAGAAAAATGGACGTGAACTCGATTGATTTTATGGATTTTGAAGACTTGGATGTGTTGGAAACATACCGGCGATCTAATATACCTCGTAATCGCGTGAATCCATTTGATTTAAATGATGATGAATTCCGGTATAAATATAGGTTCAACAAGAGGTTTGGATTAAAAATAGTTGATTTACTACGCGAGGATTTAGCCTACGACGCTCGAGGACAGGCTCTCAGTCTAGAAGCGCAATTCTCTAAGCGCAAACATCGTTACAGCCTAGATGGCAGCGGCTGTTACAGCGATGAGGGCTATACGGGTATTCCCTAAGATTAGTTTCTACGCTGTTCGACACTAGCGCCGCATGGCTGTAGACGGCGTGACTTGAAAACAAATATTTGTATGTTTTATTATGAAATCGGTATTCTCCAAGCAAAACAGCCACAAACTTCGACCACAGCCTCGGCGTACGCTTACAACTTTTAGTGTCAAACGAAAAGCTACAATTTCGTGGCTGTAGCCAAGGATTTTCAGTCCATTTACATTGTGTTTAGTATGTTTTAGTGATATTATAAGTTGGATTACTCTCTAAAAATGTAAGTATTTAGTACCTAACTAATATGCTTCTTTAAAATCTTTTTAGAACTCGGAATACATAGAGCAGTAATTTATAGAAATATAGGTACATATTTATATTTAATTATGGTTTTTTTTTTGTGAAAACAGGGCCGCAAGAGTGTTGTGTATGTTGTACGTTCTAGAAGAAGCTAAAAGGCTAGACGATTTACACAAAAGACGTCAAAGTCGCAGTATACGCAACCTTTATCAATTAACATCAGACAGAGATTACATACGTAATTACAGACTCACTAGGGATCTTATAGGAATATTGGAAGACGATCTCATGCCTTTTTTGCCTCAACAAGTACGGCATGGTGGGCTCAGTTATCACACTAAGGTGATAAAACCGGAACTACCTAAATTCACTACTTATTAATTGATCTTTGTAGTTTAATATACAATCCAGTGCAGTATCTACTATTTATCTTTTGTGTTACAACTTACACCTAGTTCGCACTAGGTTTATGTAGGGGACCCTCAGTATAAGTATGTACATAATAATATCGAGTTATCCAATAACTATGTTAAGTGAATAGTTATTTATTAGTATATCAATACACCTATGTATAAAAATATTACTATGTATTTATATAATACTTATTTATAATTTATAGTGAAACCTGGTTTTTCTATTACTAATCTATTATTATCTACAACTATACATTAAATGACAATAACCTTATTTCTTCCAGATTCTATGCACCCTATCTTTTTTGGCCACTGGAAGCTACCAGAACATAGTTGGAAAATCAATTTTTAATTATGTATCACAGCCATCTGCAAGCCGAGCTATTTATACAATAGTTAATGCACTAAATCATCCCGACATAATTAAAAAGTTTATAAGATTTCCACAAAATCTTAATGAAAGAGAAACCCTAAAACAAAGGTACTTAAAGTAAATATATTTAAGTCCTCATTGTCGACACTTAAGCTCTTTGATTCTATCTTTTGTTGCAGATTTTTTGACAAATTTAATATTCCTGGTGTGATCGGCTGTGTTGATGGTACTTTGGTGGCCATGATTCGTCCCAAAATACAAGAAGAAAGATATTACTACCTACTAGGATAGGCTACCATGCTAGAAATGTTTTAATTGTGAGTCTTGTACTACAGAATATAAACACCCATTGGTTTATTAAAAGATAAAAATGCATTACCTATAAATAAATTTTTTTAAGTTATCTTGAAAACTGATTTTCCTTGATTTATTAAAATAGGTTTAGTCAGTTTGGTCTGTGCTTATGAGAATAGAGATTATACTGGGTGTATTTGGAACGCTTTGTAAGATTTAAACCACGTAATATACTATTTATATACTATATAATGCATATAACCATTTATCCCAGAAACGTTTTTTTAAGAACATTTTAGGACTTATGTATTATGTGAGGCAGCAATGTATCATACACATTGTGACGAGTAGTCGTTGACCACGAGCCGCGCGGGGCGCGGGAGGCGACGGAACGAAAATTAAACGTGCGCGCGGCGGCGAGTACGTTTACCTCGTGCCGTTGACCTCTGTCAGCTGATGGCGCGTATGAACGGTTTGCATTACATTGACAGTTTGTTCCAAACACGATTATTTTAAAGCATTATCTTCAAATTTCTGTTTCATTATTTTTCCCAAACCGGACTATACCAAAAAAATGATGAAAACAGGAAAAAAAATTTCTTTTCGCTTTTTTTTCACTTGTATCATGTCAGGTTAAGCCAACACTATCATACCTCTTCGTTTTTCAATGCGTTCCAAATACATCCTGTATATTATATGTCATTAATCATTTTATAATTTTGAAATAATAAATATTAGATATATATTATATGTTTAAATAATGAATATTATTACTACTAACTATATAATGGTGTTTGCATTGCAGATAAACGACTGTGATCTCAATATATTACACGTGGACGCTACATTTGGAGGTGCTACACATGACAGCTTCATTTTTAATAATACTGTCATAAAGCATCACCTGGAGCAACTAAACAATGCGGGAGAGACAGCATATTTGTTAGGTACGAAAAAAAGTACATTGTTTACAGTTGACATAATTTAATAGTGGAAAGGCAGTTGGTAATTTACTTAATACAGTGGACCCGCGGTAATCGGACAAACGTTTTGCAGGGCAGTGTCGGATTACCGAATTTGTCGGATTATAGAGTACCCTGCCTAAGACCCCCTATAGTCCGGAATTTTTTTAAAAGAGTACCTTGTAATCCGACAAATTACAGGTTCAATGATAGGATTATATATGTATTCAGGAGTAAAAATGATACTTCATTATGTATGTCTTTAGTAAATTAAACAACTCAATAGAGAGCTTACGTTTTATTATAAAACTAACGTCATTAATGCTATAGAACTTACAAAAAATATGCAATAACTTTACATTAGGAAATAATTGGAAATAATACCCTACGCGTCGAGCCGTCGAGCACAATAGTATCTACTAGTGCGTACAAGTTATAACTCGTTCAATCATGCATTAGCAAAATATTCAAACAGACCATGTCCGATTACAGGGGGTGCCCGATTAGCCGGGGGCCGGATTACCGGGGGTCTACTGTATAATATCAATTGTTCACAGGTGATTCTGCTTATGGACAGAGATCCTACTTGATGACCCCATGTGCCAATCCTGAGCCTGGTTCTCCAGAGGAGCATTACAATACACTACATGGTACAGCAAGGAATAGTGTTGAAAGGACCATCGGAATTTTAAAGAGCAGATTTAGATGTCTTCTGGTTCATAGAGTTTTACACTATGATCCAGAAATGGTAACTAAAATCGTTATTGCTTGCTGTATCTTGCATAATATTTGTAATCGCGCTGGACTACCGGTATTAGAGTTGCCACATAATTTGCAAGAAGAAGAAATTCGAGCAAATGAAGTGCTGCAAAATGAGGGTCACGTAGAGCCAGCATCTCTAGGCGCCCTAGAACTTGGTCGGGCTAGACGCCGGCAACTTATAAATATTTTATGGTGTGGGAGGCAATAAATAATAGTGTAAATTCCTTTTTATATACACCGAAATTTTTTTATTTTACTAGTAATAAGTTTTTTACATGTGTGTCATAGTTGTTAATACATGTTAGTACATAGTAAGTACTTATAATTATTTAATTTTAACACTGTAATATTAGAATACAAAATTAAATCACAGCTATTATTTTATTTTGTATCAAAATAACTTGAAATAAAAATAATTTGAAAATAATATCCTTCACGCGCCACCGACACCATCGCTTGGTCCAATTGATGGCATTTCCTCTGCCACTACAACATTTCTGTCTCTTTCAGAGGGGGATACATGTAAATATAAAAAATACTGTTGAATATTGTGTAAATTTATAGATTAATATAATATTAAATATCATTATAACCCTCTGCCTAATAAACATATGTAAAGGAATAAGATTCCTTTAAGTTTGTATATAAAGTATGGTATCTCTTTGTATAGCAGTAGTTTTATTCATTTTTTATGAAAAGATTTTGACACTTGATAGTAGTCAAATATAAAAGAAATATTTTATTTTAATTTTATTAAAAGGAATCGGTAAATAACTTTAAATGTCGTTTCTTTGTATTTTCAGGTAGGTTAAAGGTTTTTATGTTTTATTTTTTGTATCATAATGTATTAAGAAAAATTGTATAATAAAATCTTTGTATTTTCAGAGCAACACATTGTTTAATTTTCCGGTTCCAATTCTAAGTATTCAACTAAACTCTTATACATGTATAATCTTTCCAGTACTATAAACAAAAAAGATAATCACATAGAAAGTTCACATTTACACATCTGAACAAACTTAAACATTATGGATATTATTGTACTAACACTACTATAAATTAATTACATACCTTAGCCCACTGCTTCCAATCTTTTATACACCCGTTGCCAACACTGTTTAACACTAGCTATTTCGGTTCAGCCATTTTGCGTATGGGTCCTAGCATTAGCTGTACGGGCATGTCCAGTGGCACCAGTGGCAAGGTCTGATCTCACTTCCATGAATCCAATCAATTTCTCCAATTGTACTGAGGATGGTCCAGCGTTACGAAACACTGCAAACAAGTGTTTAGATTATAAACCAACTTACATTAGAAAAAAAATACTGACGTCGTACGAGAAACAATAAATATGTGATAATAAAATAATACTTACTTGTTCAATTTAGATTTTTTATGTTTACTATGCGATGCACAACAGGTTTTACAAACAGTATAACGTTTTGTTTAGGTAATACTGATTTACTGAACAGTAAACACATTATTTCACATGTTCCATGTTTCACAAAATATTTTAAGTGGTTTTCGTGGATCGCTCGAATCGACCCCATATCCAATTCAAAGTATACAAAAGTGGCACTTGACTTTCTAACATTCGATTTCATTTTTTTCATTTCTTATATGTTTTAAGTTCAATGTCTTTCACATGGTTTCGGTTTGATGCTTTTGTTTACAAATAATCTACTTACAGTGACAACTGACAACTCTATTTTAGATTTGACGTCCAGCTAACTTTTTTTTATTAAGTGTCATTTTAAAAGGCAAACGCCACATTTACTAGAAACATCTTTACTTGTTTGTCGGCAATTTGGTATTATTTTTAAACAAATACAGTCAAGTCATTCATAAATATAACTTTGTATTCAAAAGTGCTAGTAACATAATTGTTATCACAAAGAAATAGCCAATATTTACGATATAAAAATATATCGATAGTGCAAATACGGCTGCGCTCATCCCTCAAAAACAGCCTTGCGAACAGCCGTGCGCTCACGCAGCCGAGAGATCGTCGGCGAGATAAAAGAGCTTAGAGAATACGAAAAGTAACGCCTTGACAACAGCGAACGATGCTACGGCTGTGACATCCGTGATCACAGCGACGAGTACAGCCTCAACACGTCGCTTAGAGAATTGCCTAGCTGAGTTGCAAGTAGTTTGCGCGATACGCAACTGGGCTCGTCATGAAGTAAGTATAAAAACATGATATCTAATGCAAAATATAAACAATGCTAGCATGTCTCGAAGGCTAAAAGGGAATTATTGTATTATTCACAGATTCAAGACGACACTGGTGACTTGCATGGAGTATCCCAGCCAGTAATAAGTAAAACATGCAAAAAAAATAGCAAGCATTTTAGCACGTATGTCTCAAAGATATATAAAAATGCCTACAACTTTGGATGAACAAGAAGAAAGCATGCGGAAATTTCGTAGCATTGCCAATTTCCCAAAAGTAATAGGCGCAATAGACTGCACTCATATACAAATTAAAAAAATAAGAGCTGATGGAGGTCAATTGTACATTAATGGGAAAGGATTTCCATCAATTAATGTACAGGTAACTAAAATAATTCACTTTATGAAATAACATAATTTAGTTTTATGTAATTAAAAAATGTAAATAAGTATTCACAAATTTTAGGTGGTCTGTGATGGAGATCTCAAAATCATGGACATTGTGACACGATGGCGTGGCAGTGTTCATGACTCGAGAATCTTGAGGGAGTCCCGCTTGAAACAGAGGTTTGAAGCTGGTGGATTCTCTGGCTTACTCCTAGGTGATAGTGGCTATCCCTGCACACCATATCTTTTTACCCCGTTGTTGAACCCACAAACAGAGGCAGAACAAAGGTACAACAGGAGCCACATCCGCACCAGGAATACCATTGAGAGATGTTTTGGTTTGTGGAAACAACGCTTTCGCTGCTTGCTAAGAGGCTTGTACGGGGATATTGAGACCGCCAGGAAGACTATTGTTGCATGTGCTGTTCTTCACAATATAGCCATTGACATGAAGGAAGACCTTTTTCCTGGTGAAGGGCATGTTCATACTGAACATAATATACCAGTGCAACCATATGTTGCAAACCCAATTAGAGGGAATATAAGGAGAAGGCAGTTTATTGAAACATACTTTTCATAACTACAATAATTAATATTTGAACTTCATCTTTATTTATATTTATACTAATTTATATTTACTTTTTTTGCTTTAATTAGATACATACTTTAATTTCTGGATAAATCTTTTTAATATAAAAACCCAGCACTAATTTTAAACAGTATCTAGGAAGTGTGTTATTATCTGCATTATTTATCATATTTTGCATTAGTTATCTGAATTTCGTAATCACATATTTTTATTTATCTGTTTTTTTCAATCTCACCTGATGTTAAGTGACGATGCGGTCGAAGGTGGAGCATGCCTGCCTAATAACAGCCTATTCACTCTGGCCTTGAAGACTCCCAGATTGTATCGTTCGGGAAACACAGACGCGGGCAATGAGTTCCATTCCTTAGCCGTGCGCATCAAAAAAGTATTGGCAAAGCGTTTTGTACGCGTAGGTGGCATATCGATGACATAAGGATGGAACGATCGACCGCGCCTAGTGTTCCGATGGTGGAAAGTTGTTGGGGGAATTAGATCATGCAATTCCTTCGCACACTCACCGAAATATATTCTGTAGAACACCGACAGACGAGCTACCCTACGCCGATGATCGAGACTCTGCAACTTGGTGTCTGTCAGAGTAGGGTCACCTATGAGTCTCTTAGCTCGTTTTTCCACCGAGTCCAAAGTTGCCAGTTGGTATTTGGCGGATCCATCCCAAAGATGGCAGCAATACTCCATACAGGTCCGAACTTGTGCTTGATATAGCTGAAGCAGCTGTTCTGGAGTGAAGTATCGCCTGACCTTAGAGAGAATACCAAGTTTTTTTGCTGCAGTTTTTGCTTTGGACTCGATGTGCTGCCCAAAGTTTCTGGTTGTTTAGCAATATTCTCTAGGCTTACACTAGGGACATTATGTTATTTATTTTAATATTTTATAAAGCTGAGGATAAAGTAGGTAGGTAATGTCTACCGAGACATTAGTAACTTAATATTTTGATTAAGTTAAGGTTGCTTAAAACACTGGCTACATTACGTAAGTTTGTAATATACCTAATGTTAAGATATAAATTTTTAGTTTATTGTTTGATATTTTGCTACCTTTTGCTAAGAAAGTTTTCTTTTATTATTGTTGTTTTTTTTTTTTTGTTAATGACAAATAAATGTTTTCATTTTTCAATAGATATTTTTTGATTTTCCAGAAGTTCAATTTGTAATTAAAGTTTTTTTTTCTGATATTTTTATAATGTATTTGTGCTCCACCTCCAACATTTCCAATTGTTTTTTCTTAAAATCTATATATATTTTTTTTCATCCTGTAATATCCCACCCCCCATGTAGGAGAAGGATCAGAGCCTTAATCCACTACGCTGCTCCAATGCGGGTTGGCGGATATATTCCCTACTATGAGTAACGATCGCTATGAGGTGCACATGATAGCAACCGGGACCAACGGCTTAACGTGCTCTCCGAGGCACGGTGGGGAGACCCACAAGGACTGCACAAACACCTAGACCACGGCAAACATCTGCATGTCCAATACAAATGTTTGTCATGTGCGGGAATCAAACCCGCAACCGCCAGCGCAACAGCCAATACCAATGCAGTGCTGTGACTGCTGCGCCAACGCGGCGTCTACTAACTAAATCTATATTACTGTTATCATAGCTTGACGGCCTTGTTCACTTCTGTAAAATTAAAATATTTCATTATTATTATAATTATATTTAAACTAGCTGCTGTGCCCGCGACTTCGTCTGTGTGCAATTTAACAAAAAAGTTATTGTTCAGTTCTCAGAGTTATAAAAAAAAATCTAAAATAAAGGTAGCCGAAGTTACACCTTATTACATCAATTATCTGCTAGTGAAATTTTTGTCGAAATTGGTCCAGCTGTTTCAGAGATTAGCCGGAACAAACAGACAGACAAAAATTGTAAAAAAATTATTTTAGTATATGGACCGTGTATAGATGCAAATGCATTTAGTAAAAAGCTGTTATTTTAATATTACAAACAGACACTCCAATTTTATTTATTTGTATAGATTTAAAATGTGAATATACTGAACATAATATACCAGTGCAACCACAATTATGTTGCAAACCAAAGTAGAGGGAATATAAGGAGAAGGCAGTTTATTGAAACATAGATACTTTTCATAACTACAATAATCAATATTTGTACTTAATCTTTATTTATATTTATACTAATTTATATTTGTCGGAGAATCAATGCATAGTTATTAAAATTTTACTTTTAATAATTCCATTTAACTTTTATGGTCAGAAACGTCAAGCAGTGTGTTTGAGTATGTTCGATACAGATTGTGGCAGATGTCAGTCAGAGGTTGACGATTAGATTTTTATTATTGAGGAAAACGGATATAACTAAAAGCCATTAAGCAAAAAACTGAACTGAAAAGAAGGAGCAGCGAATAGATTAGCAGCACTCGTTCTATCCTGTTAGTAGCGTAACCTCGACTCTTCAATAATTGGTTTGTACAAACGAATTAATTGTTACTAATTGTATGACGATCTATAATTTGACTAGGTGCAGCAAGAAACTCAGCCAGTGGACGGTGAGCGCCAATGCGCATTGTAAGGAGGGCCCTCCCTAAGCCTACACCCGGGGTCGCAAGTCCCGGGCACTGCTCTGAGTTTGTCCCTCTGCCACGCGATAGTAAATAGCTGTGTAGTGAATAGTAGTGAATAGCTCTTATGAATTCATCGTATGTTGAGTAATTCGGCCTCCACCCCGTTAACTAGTCTGTGTAAATATCTTGTGCTACCTTACATTGTAATTAATTAGTGTAACCGACCTCTCCTTCTTCTGATGATTCCGACATCAGAAGTGGGATGGTGTTCTCAAGCCTACTATAAGTGTTCGGACAACTAAGAGTGTTACTAGTGCGTAATTTATTTGACGATGCTGCGAGTATCGCGTTCGTGTAGTTCCGTTGAATTATCGTGCGATCGAAGCGCAAGTCGATTCGTCATCATTTAAACCGATTTATAGTAGTAGTAACCTGTCTCTTTATAAACTTTTACTTGGTATGACAAAGGAATAGACTAAGTTAAAAGTCAAAATATTCAATGATGCGAGCTTGCTGGGCCAAGGGGACAATCAAGTGATCGTCTTGAGAATTCCGCCAGAGGAGTATTTGAGGGATAGAGGGCTCACACCAGACTCATATACCCAACAGTTCTTGAAAGTACTTGAGAAAATCTGCACAGAAGCAGGCATTGTCATTAAAGTGCCGGAGTCCTGGAAGTCAAGTACAAACATATTTATACGGTACGGCCATAGAGCTATCGACTATCTCGGTTGGAATTGTAATCTGAAGGAAGTATTACCACAAAGATAATACGAGAGATGATGAAGAGAAGATTATGCTTGGATATATTAAAATCATTTCTGTTTATAAAAAAATTATCAATTAAATTGAGATGGTTGAGACAGAAGTTTTTGGAAACACCAAAGCCATTAGCATAATATGTATATATGTAAAGTACAGCATTTTTAAACATAGACATATATTGTGAGTGCTACTCATCTTTTTTATTATATATACAGGGTTACTTTTAAAACATTCTTAACCTCGCACTACGAGATAGCTAGCATTATGTACAACAACATTTTTTCTACGAGTTATGATAATTTGCTAGATTTTACTTTCATACAAAAAAATATTAATTTAATTTTTGCTTTATACTCTACGCGTACGCGCATTCCAAAGATTAGGTACAAACTTGGTGCAAACAAATTGCGGGTGCGAAGGGGGGAGGTAAGGACGAAGCGGCGCTTTATTTGTTTATATTTCGCGAACGCGCCGGCCCGCGCCAGTCGACGCGGAGATTTTGATTCGCCTGCGTCATTGCGTCATACGATCTCGCGTAAATCGATCGAAAGTAATTTTATAACCATGGCGTACCGCTATTCAAATGTTGAATACACGGAAATGGTGAGGATGCTGGCTAGGTGTGATGACAATGTGTCGGAAGCCTGTCGGCAATATGCAGCTAGCTTTCCGAACTTACGTACACCGGCCCGTGAGACAATGCTAGCAGCCACACAGCGACTACGAGATTACGGCCAGTTCCAGCACAGGATGAGGGATAGTGGCCGTCCCCCAAGGCGCACTGTACATGAATACGAAGAGATCCTGGAGTTCTTTGAGGCGGACCCCGCAGCGAGCACTAATGACGCAGCGCGGAGGTTCGACGTGTCACAGTACTTCGCGTGGAGTGTCATTCACAATGAAGGCAAATACCCATTCCACCTTCATCGTGTTCAGGAACTCACCGAATCTGATAAACCAGCACGAGTGAATTTTTGTAACTGGTTGCTTGCTGAACGGCCTACAATTCTTTGGACTGATGAAGCCACATTTGGTAGAGTGGGTTTATTCAATACACGTAACGAACATTTGTGGTGTTACGAAAACCCGCATGAACCCAGACCACATAATTATCAGCACCGATTCAGCGTGAATGTTTGGGCGGGAATAGTAAATTCCACGTTACTAGGCCCTGTTTTCTTAGATCGACTTAGTGGTGAAACCTATTTACAGTTTCTCACTGAAACGCTGCCAGTGTTGGAATACGAAAGTATACCTCTCGCCTACTTACGAGATATGTATTTTCAACATGACGGCGCACCAGCGCACTATTGTCGTGAGGTACGACAACATTTAGACACGGTGTATCCCGGTCGATGGATTGGACGTGGGGGACCTCGTGCATGGCCCCCAAGGTCACCGGACATTACGCCAATGGATTTTTATTTATGGGGACACATTAAAACAATGGTGTACAGTGGTCGCGAAATTACGAGCCGTGACATGCTCATTGACAAAATAAATTGTGCGTTCAATCAAATAAAAACTAATTCGGAAGTCCTAGCACGTGTTAATGAACAGCTGATTTTTAGGTGTGGTCTGTGTGTTGGTTGTGATGGTGACTATTTTGAACGCTATGTACGCGATAGGCACCGACATGCAAGAGACTTTAACCTTAGAGGTAATATTTAATTTGTAAATATTGTTTTATTGTCAATTATTTTTTATTTTTTTAATTATTGTAAATACGCTGATTCCACTTTTTAAATACGCCTGCATTAAACAATGAAAAGTGAATAATACCTAGCTACCAATATCTGATATTAAATTGGTTTCATTAAACTTTAGTAAACGTTAAAGAATAATTACCTACGTTAATAATTTTCACATATTATTTTGGATGTTCAGAATTAAGATAGTCTTAGAAAATCAGAAGTGAAAGATAGTTTTATTTAAAATAATAAGAAGCGGAGTAACTTTACAAGATGAATTTATTTAAATCTACTAAATGTTAATTAACACAAGTACGAATACGCTTAACACAAGTATGAATACGCTTAATACAAGTATGAATACGCGTCCTATTGGCACTAGAGAGTACGTCCGTCGCAGCCGGGAGCCAGAAGCAAAGAGAGCGATGCAACCGCATGATGCAACTTGGCCCACGCGGCGTGATTGCCCCGCCCTCCGCATGACGTCACTGGATAGAGGGGCTGGGTCGTAGGAAAGTTTCTAAGACGGCTTCTCCTGACAGCTGAACGTCCTCGTCAGCTTTATTCCCCTCCGCTGTCTCAAATTCCAGTCTGCAAGTAAGGGCGCCTTCAAATTTGCCGCGCGGCGGCAGCGCGGCTGCAGCGCTGCTGCCGCGCGACAAATTTGAAGGCACCCTAAGTTCGGTTTTTGTATATTTGTATTTATTATCTTAATAAATTGTTCAACGTACACACTGTCTTCATAAGGTGATTGAATTATCGAAGCAGCTATCTTATAATCTGTGATAGTGGTTTGCAAGGTTCGGTTAAAACTAAAAAACTTTATAGCGAAATATCTTAAAGTCGCGCTTGAAGCGGCTATTAACTGTTTCTACCACTCTGTGTAGATACACATGGTTATTAGTCGCGACTTATTTGCGTTATCCGTTGTGAGTTGAGTTTCATTGCGGCTTTTCGAAGGTGGCATGTGAACTGTGTATCCATATGATTCCAGAAGTTGAACATAGTCCCGGAACCCCCTGTCTAATATAAAAATATCTCCCTCTTCGAGGAAGTAATTAATGGGAGCTTCCTCCGCTGGTTTCCCGTAGTTTTCCAAAAATCTGTTGTACGATAGACGCATCGTATGTTGTCGCATTGTAAGGACCAGTAACGTCTAAAATGTATCCGTCTGCGCACACAATCATGAACGGCTTGATAAGATTTTGATATTTATGCACACTAACAATATGTCCTTAATTGAAAACGACAATTGTATTGTATAGACATAAGTACGTAGAATAATTATTGTTATTACGATGACATATATGTATTATTACGAAAGTATTCAATTCTCGCTATCGTATTGTGTTAATACCTGTGACAATAATGTGCTTGTCAACATCTTCGAATAAATAAAACTATATAATAACTTATTTATATCGACAAAGATATCTTTAAGATAAAAATAAAACACCCCAAATAAAAACTCTCTGTGTTGTTAAACTTATCAGTGTTGTTAAACTTCTCAGTGTTGTAAAACTCTACTCTGTTCTCAGTGTTTTTAAACTCTAGTGTCAATGGGAGTGTAATAAAACGATTAAATAACGTATTTACATCATCAGAGATACCCAAATTGAAAATATGTTAAAGATAAAAAAATAATCCCTGATGAAATAAAAATAGCAATATCACACGTTTAGCCACCGAATTTGATGGTGATGATATCATATATTTTCATCACCCGATATTACCATAGCTTTTAGCTACATCCTGTATCTGTTCAGCCTGGGTTCAATTTTCATACTTCCGTGGCCATTGTCCTTTCCTGTCGCATCAATGAGTTGATCTTGTACTTTAATTGAATAAATAACTGTTCTTTTTCCTTCAAAACTCTGGAGAACATTTTCGATACGTCTAGCAACTTGGCCATTCGTTGGATACATTAATGCTCTCTCAATCGAGAACTCATTAGTCGTATCTGTTGACACTTTTCCAAGAAGAATTTCAAGATGCTTCGAAGTCAGTTCTCCGACTCTTAGGGCGTTAAGCAGATCTATAAATGTTGTGACTCCTTGTTGACGCATGTTTTGTTTGAGTTCAACAAGGCAAAATAGTCGCCACAAGTGTGTAGTGGGTTTCACGCGTTCTGGTTGTTGAAACACTTGATGTCCTCGAACAGGTGGTAATTGCATTAGATCACCAAAAAGTAAAACATTTATGTCTCCAAAACAAGCGGTCGGACTTTTCAGCTGTCTCAAACGAGAGTCGATCATACAAAGAATTTCATAAGGTACCATAGAAATTTCGTCTATGAACGGAAATTCAACGTTTTGCCATAATTGACGCATTACTCTCGAATAATTACCAGTTCTTACTGGTAATTATTAGTGGCATACTAACAATAACTCCATCTTTTTGTACTGGTAGTTTCAACAGATGGTGTAGTGTGGACCCACCGACTAACTGTGCTGCAACTCCAGTGAGAGCACCGACTTTTACCACCAATTTTCCATAACATCGATTGACTTGGTTTTTCAATAAATCCTCGATAAGTTTAAGTTTTTGTTACGTGTTAGGGTTCGAACGATTTGGAGAGAAAGACCTGCTGACTCTTTTAGAGACTTTATTCACTAGCACTAGGTCCGACACAAGCACTAGGTACAAATACTACGCACTAAATACAAGCACTAAGTACTAGGTACACTCACTTATCACTAGGTACACTTCACTAAGCACTGACAATGTCCGTGGTCGTGGCCAATGTGGTAGGTTTCCGCTGGTATCACTTCTAGTCTTCACTTCGAAGTCGCTTCGTCGTTAGCTCAAACT
Organism: Melitaea athalia; assembly: GCA_905220545.2. NCBI lineage: Eukaryota > Metazoa > Arthropoda > Insecta > Lepidoptera > Nymphalidae > Melitaea > Melitaea athalia. Next base: position 16,478,825 of record HG992189.1, on the reverse strand, counting down.
GAACTGACTCCGCTCGGCCTCAATCGGCCTTTTTATACCGGGCCGAGCCTACACCCAGACAGTTCTAGAATGTTCGTGCGTGTACTCGATCTGTAGTTCATTCACCTTATATAAGTTCTCTAGCGCCATCTAGTGTTGAGTGTTGTCTTTGTAACAAAGTGGTTTGTACAGCACACAACGTGGTTCCTCTGCTCCCCGCTAGATGGCGCAAGCTCCTTTAATTCGTGTACTCGTAACACCAAGTTTAAATAAAATCTGAACATTAGAAATGGGTCAAAATGAAGCCCAAAGGATAGAGAGAAAAGCCTCGATTATTGTGCCAAGCTGTTAGGATGATGGAATAATTTTATCAAATTAGTGTATTGTCATTGGTCCTCGATAAGTCTACCAAGTTTAAATGAAATCTGAACGTTAGAAGTGGGTCAAAATAAAGTCCAAAGGAGTCCGTTACAAACATTCATACATTATCAGGTTGTCTGGAAGAGATTCCTTTTTAGCAATAAGACCGCCTGGTTGTACAATTTCTCATCATCATTGCTTGTAATGTATTTTTTTTTCTTTATTTAAATGTGCAATAAAGTATATTATTATTATTATTATATTAACAAACATACAGGTGAAGCTAATAAAAAGCGTGTAAAAATATCGAATGGTTCCTCATAATTCGTAATAAACTCGGCCCTTACCATTGAGTATTTTAGGTTTAGGAAGAATATTTATAAAATCATTAAATTTAATATGCTACATCTTTTTCGTCTAATCGAAATTTAGACTCAGATTTCTCATCCCGAAGAAATATCATTTGAATCTCGCCATCATCTTCAATATTACTTTAGGCTTGACTAGGTTTGCCACCTTTTTTCCCTCAATTAAAGTACATTGAGTATTATAAGTAAGAAAAAAAAGTACATAGTATCAACATAAAGTACAATTTATTTTTTTATATTAAGTAGGTATTTTAACAGTGATTGTGGAAATTTAATAAAAGGATAAATTTATTTTTAGCTTTTCTTTCTGGCAATATAATAAAAACTTTTCTTGAAATAAACTGTTTTATTGAACGCATATTGTAATTACAAGTTTACAGAAATTGTAGGTATATTTGTGGACTCGCCTTGTGCCTTTACAATTTTATGTATGTAACTTGTTAACTCTTAAATAAAATTGATCATAATTTAAGGTTATTTCGCTTACTTATTCCTTTAATGGCATCTATCCATTTATTTCTTTGATTGCATTTCCAGTCCAATGTAGGAAATATATAGAATTAACACCGACCATTTGTGCCATTATTTTTGCAGTTCACAACACAACAACATCTATTAATAGGCATTTTGACATTTTTTATTTATTACGAACTCCATGCAAATTGACTTTACTTTCCCGGATTGTTGCGTATTTCTGCCACGACAAGCGCTACGATCGCTCTACTATACCCCCACCATGTACTTCGCACATAGCGAATACTCGTATATGCATGAAAATTGCCTTTAATCAAATTTGGTACCAATTTTTTCATATTTGTGAATAAAGAATGATTGTCACCAAAATTGGCATTTGTATTATCTGCACTTAACGCAGATACATAATGAGAAGATAATTTTTATTGCTCTCATGACTTTTGAATTGCTTCAAACATATCAAGTTTCATCACGGTTTTTTGGCCATGATCCTTCTCTCGACCACTTTCTCCTTTTCCAGTATAAACTAGTAGATTAAAAGTATACCCTTCAGGAATACATAACTTGACTCCGTATTTATGCGTTTTATTTTTAATATATTGGCGGAATTTTAATCTTCCTCGCCATGGAATCATACTTTCATCTATGATCAAAAATTTTCCCGGCTTTAGGATGGTTTGAAATGTATTTAAGAGCATCAAATACACGTCTTGAATTTTACCCAACTTACCGGTATTCTCGGGGTTGCTGAAATGCCAAAATTTAAGCAGTAATAAAAACCGATCTCGTCTCATTATAGATATTATATAGTCATTTTTATATACGCTTTTCTTTGACCAATAGTCATTGATATGTGGCACCTTTACCAGCCCCATTACCATAAGCAGTCCTAGAAAACGTTTCATTTCTTGTGGATCGGTAGGGGTCCAAGCCTTAACACATGATTTAGGCTTCGTGTTAGCCTGGCTGTTGTTAATATAATTTTCTGCATACTTATTAGTTTCACTAACCATTTTATCAATTATTTCTTCTGTAACGAATAATTTATAAAAGTCTGTTGGAGTTTCTGCAGTCACAGGCACATTTATTGTAGGGTCGCCATCATATTCCACAAAATTTGGCACTGCGTCTGTTATATCTACCCATTCATCACTATCACTTATTTTAGTAGCATTTTCTGTACCATTGTCAGTAGCATCATCTTCAACATCTTCATTTTCTACAGAACTGTCATCAGAAGTTTCACTGCACTCAGATACGGAACTATCCGAATCGACACTGTCAGGGACAAAGTCTTCGTCTTCATCATTACTCGAGTCATATTTAGGTGAATTGTGCAAGACTTCTTCTAATGATTCTGTGCCTTGTTGTACGTTATTTATAATGTCATCTGTTTTTGCATCTCTTGGTTTATCACAGGTATTTTCAGGAACATTGCTATGTTGTAAATTATCTGGAATGTTATCTGTTTTTGCATCACTTGTCGATTCATTGCAGGTACTTTCAAAAGCAACTGAATCGTTTGTGGTCGTTGATAATATTTCGGTTAGTTGTTCCGCACTTAACGGACATGTCAAATATTGTGTACAGGATAAATCACTTAAAGAACTACATCTACTCACTGTCGACGAGATATTGTTTACATCCAGTTTTGAACCAGTAGTTGTTGGTTTTTCAGCATTTTGTAATACACGATAACTCGATGAAGTACCAGGGCTCACAAAAATTTGAGGATTTCCTTCGTCGTTGTCAGAATGAAAGACTTTACGGCGTTTGGGGGTCAAAAAGTATTCACTTGTTGAGGCTGTAACACTTGGAGGACAGAATTGCACATTTTCTAAAATTTTGATTTTATTAGATGCCTGATTCTCAGCGTTTATTCTTTGATACACACGGCGATATTTTAGAATAGAAGTGTCCTCCGCGGTATCACTTGAATTTTGACTAATAGCTAAATTGAGCATTTTCCGACATCTTTTATTTCCGAGAGACATTTTTCCTGCAATCGTTATTATCACACTCCACTTATTTGTAAGTATCACACTGCAACGTTTATTCATACGCAACGCACGTGCAACACTAGATCATAGGTAAAAAATCATAGATAGGAACAGGTGCGGTAGGGAGGGAGTCGTAGGAGGTCTATAGGCCCCTTACCCGCACTGAATGATGATTTTTCTATTGTAGTGCGGTAAGGGGCTTATAGACCTCTCTCGTGTTTTTTGGTGATTTCGAGTTCCAGATCAAAATAAAAACACAATCATATATTTATCTCTGTCACACATTAAGAAATCTACAAGCTGTGGCCTTCGCACTAGAGGGAAATCACAGTATTTTACCCCGCACCGTACGAACGTACACATAGGAGGTTTTTAGGCCTCCTATCGCAGTAAGCGTGTTAAAACTGTACTTTAAGGCCACCCTTCTTTTGTTCAGTCTAGGGTCGTTACGCGATCTCCGCCTTTCAATATCAGCTTTTGTGACACGATTTGACACAAATGTACGTTTCATATCGTTATTGAAATCAGTGTGGTAGAAGCTTTTAAATATTTCAAGTCTTTTATATATATGTATATATATGTGTATGTTTTTTATAGACAAGTGTAATTTACGTGAATAAATAAAATAAAATAAAATAAATATGTACTCGTAAACACGGTGGTCTTATTTCTTTTGCTGCTACAGTAGTTCCTCTTTTACTAACATATTCTTGTCCTTCCTTGCGTAAAGGCGAGGCGAGTTGCGTAGGTTTTCCAGTTCTTGGGATCTCTTATTCTTTTGCAACTTTGCCTTTTTGTTTGTATGTTTGGGTTCTTTCCAATGGTTCATCTTTATTGGTTGATGCGTCAGTCCATGCAGAATCGTCTTTATAGTCTGGATCTTTTATTGAGTCATTGCTTGGTTCATAGTTGTTATTCTGTATAAAAGGAAAGTTTATTAAAATTGTTATTGTTTGCGTGGAAAGGGTATTTCTTAAACAGCAGCTTTTTATGTATGCATGCCCAAAAATGGTAATAAAGCTTTTAAAAGCTGAGAAATCCACTTTTTAGATTTAGTTAGAGCTGTAAACAATTATGACACACTAGACTTTCCCACGGCTTCGCCCGCGTGGAATTCGGTTATATAGCGTTCTTTATTATTTTTATCCTATGGTAGCATTCAATCAGAATAAAAAACAGCCTATCTAGGTAATAAACTATCTGCGTGCCAAATTTCATCGAAATCTATTCAGCCGTTTAGGTGTGAAAACGAAATAAATATTCATAAATCCTTGCATACAAACTTTCACGTTTATAATACGACTTTTCGACCGCGGCTTCGGCATTTCGCAGTCCCTATTTTATCCCACGGGTGCATTTCATCAGGATAAAATATAGCCTATATTTTAATATAGATATTTAATTATCTTTGTACCAAATTTCATCCAAATCTATTCAGTCATTTAGGTGTGAAAGCGGAACAAACATACATACATACAAACTTTCGCATATAATATAGTATTATTAATAGTAGGATTAGGAAGACTATTTGGTTGAAAAACTTAACACTGCATCAAAAGCGACTGGCGAGCTTTAGCTTTCTGTAAAGAAATCACTGTCTATAAAAGCTGCTAAAGAACACATTTAAATATTTTATTTCAATCATGTTAGGGTCACTCATGGGAGCTGCTTAATTGATGAAGCCCCATAAGTGCACGCTTACCCAGATAACAGATAAGTACACAAAAAAATTATAGAAATCATTACTTACTTCTACCATCTTATATCCTCTAGAAGATCGGTAGGCTCCCTTGAACATATTCTAGACGCCTATTCGAGATACTCACCATGTACAAGGCACAGTTGCATTTTTCACCCTGGTAGGTGGCTTACAAGCGCCCTTGTGGTACCCCTCGTAGAAAATCATCGTACCCAAGGCCCGGTTGGGTATTAACCTTGTAAGGCTTCACCTACAGGCTCCCTTGAACATATTCTAGAACTCTCCTTATCGTGTTCAAAGCCAAGTTGCATTTTTCACCCTGGTAGATGACTTACAAGCTCCCTTGTGGTACCCCGATCGTACCCAAGGACCGGCTGATTTTATCACCTTGTAAGGTTGCACCTACAGGCTCCCTTGAACACATTCTAGAAGTTTCCGTTCTTCAAACAACGCCAGCACCTCGTTTCATAGATTTCATTCACTCAATTAGATAGAGAAAGATTTTTAGACATCCAAAGAAAGTTCTGGAATTCGAATTTAAATAGAGTTTTAGATTTTCTTGACTGAGTACATAGAGAAATACTATACTTACAAAAGATTTTAATTGTTAAACTGTGTTCATTAATTAAATATTAAAGAATTTGAGAAATTATAATTGTATAATCATCTTCTGTTATTTTTAACATTCTTTGTTAACGGTTTTAAGAAATTATAGTTGTACTATGCAGATAATCATCTTGTCTTATTTCTAACAAAAACCAAACTATCGCAAGAATAGGCGCACGCGGCGAACGGCGACGTTATGACAAATATGTGGCCGAGTGGCGAAACAGTGCACGTTCAAACGTGCCGAGTGAGTGAGCGAGACAGTGCGGGGAAGGATGGATGGACACTCGGCCTGACTCAGCCTCAGAACGGGGGCCCAGCTACTGTCTCGCCGTTTTGTTCGGCCGAGCACTCTGTGCTATGTTTATACGTATCGAGTACTCGACCGAGGGCACTGTCTCGCCCGTCTACTCGGTATGTGTGGCCAAAGCATCACGATCATCGTTTTCTCGGAGTGAATTTCATTCTCCTGTTCACACCTCATCATCCCCACAAGACTTACCATTCCAGCACCAAACACAATCCCCGCATAAGGATGCGGATGTCGAAGGCGACATCCAAATAGTATCATATCCTATTTTTAAAATATACATATTTCCTTATAACTCCCGTACCCGTTGCCCGATCTCCTTGCGGTCTTCGGTTGTATACTCGCAGTTACTTGTTCTTCCTTAGTATTTTACATCCAACCCCCTCGCCCACCCCCTTACACCCTTATTTTCTCTTCAACCCCCAAAAATTCACTTTTTCCAAATTTTATTTTGCTACTTATATCTTCAACCTTTTTAAATACCGTGTATAAATTTTCATCCCCCTGCCTCACAGGGAGTTTACATATTTTGAATTATCAACTTTACAAATTTAAGTCGTAGTCCCATAAATTAATCAACAACTTTCCTAGCGAAATATAAAATATTCACAAGCTTAAGAATAAAATTTTATTTACTTATATATGTACAGTGCATCCTTACATATATTACGAGACATTAAACAGAATTTTTGAGTACATACTTTTCGAGATATAGCAATTAAAAACTTTGCCTCGTATAACACGAACCGCAGAGTTAAGTTTGTGAATACGTTATTTTACTCGTTAATATTCATTCCTTCATAACTTCGCTGTTTTTAACTAAATTTCCTTCGGACAATATCCACTAATTGTGTTTCTCTCTCATATTATCGACTTTTTTCCCCTGGATATCCACGGGGAAAAAAGTCGTTTTTCAACTTACGTAATTATTTGAGAGACCTAGTTTCGCCTCTTAAAAATCCATTTTTAGTCTAATTTGACTGCGGTTTTCGCAATTCTCATCTATTTCATTATCTCTATCCAACCCTTGCTAATTTACACCCCTAAACTACCCCTTTCACACCTTACCCCCCCCCCCCACCCCCCCGAATTTTAAATCTTTTCACAATTAATTTTATCTTACATATTAGCCTGTGACGTTTTATCTTTGTTGTAAAATTTTCATCCCCCTGCCTCACGTGGGGTCGGCGGAAAACAGTTATACCCAGTTTTTCTTTTAAATTCTATAACTTTTTAAATATTTGGCCTACTTCACCGCGGTTTTCGCTTTCTACATTATTATTCTTTTATCTACATAATTCTTACCAATTTACCCCCCTCGCCTACCCCTAACATACCCCAACCTCCCCCCTCACCCCTAAAAATTTTAAATTTTTGATTTTTTTTTCTATTTTAATATAGCTCTTTACGCTCCATATCCTGTTGTCTACACTCATCCCCCTGCCTCACAGGGGGTTGTAGTTATAAAACTTTAAAACTCTTAAATTTTAAGTAAATTCCTGCTAGTTTTAATAAATTTATACTACTGTAAAACTTAACCGTTTTTCAAGCCGTTTTTGAAGCGGTCTTCGACAAACACTTCTCTACTACCCTTTCACCCACCCCTACCCTACAAAAATTTATTATTATGACTGACACCGCCGAATACAAGGGGGTGATTAAACCCTTGCCTGTCACCTCGGAAGACGTTACTTGTCTCAGAAACCTTATCACAACAGTTAACACACTAACAAGTAGCATTGCCGATGCCGTTAGGGAGGCGCGCAGTGTCACTTCCGTGAATAAAAACTTTATAATCAGAGCGGCGGAAGAAATCAGTAAATGCCTTGAAGAGTATAATGTTTTGGATCACGAAGACTGCATTACGGGTGAGTTGGATATAGTAAACACCTCAGTGCAGGAAGTCCGCAGGGAGGTCGGCGTTATACGCGACGAGTTCATGCGGCCTAACTTGCCAGTTAACGACAACTCACAAATTATCGAACTCATCAAGGAGCTTAAAGAGGAAAATGCCGCAGCGATTAAAACCCTCCAGGCGCAAATAAACAATTTAAAAATCGACATTAAAGAGGAGAACCAAGCCGCTACAAAACAAATTACATCCACCTACGCCTCCATAGCCGGGCGACAGACCAAGATCCGCGATGTCCCCGGCCCCGCCCTTAAGACCTCCATCTCTACGCACACACCCGTCCCCGCGACTCCGCCTACCACCCTGCCGGCCATTGTGGTCGTTTCTAAGGACCCTGCTGCTTCTAGAGAAGACACCATGCGAAACCTTCGTTTAGTTTTACCTATACGCGAAACTAACTACGCTCCGGCTAGGGTAACCCCTATCATCAAAAACGGTTTGAAACTGGAATTCGACTCAGAGCGGGACCGCGACGATGCGCTTCGGCGCATACGCGGTGCCGAGAACGCCAAAGTAACTGCTGAGGTGGCTCGTAGGCTTAGACCTATGGCCATCCTCAAGGGTATTTCCAGGGACGTCGCCGCGGAGGACCTCGTTCAAGTCCTGCTACAACAAAACCCCGAGCTCGGTGAGTTCGACTCTACACACATATCCTTAAAATTCAAACGCGACAACAAAAACCCCGCTCTTTATAACGCCGTACTTCTTACCAGCCCTCTCGCCTTCCGCGCCTTAGTAGCCCTTCAGCGTGCACGAGTTGATTTTCAGCGAGTGCACGTTGAAGAGTTTTCCCCCTTCCTCCAATGTCACCGGTGCCTGCAGTTCGGGCACACTAGCACCCACTGTAAAAATCCCGCTTTGCGCTGCGCGCACTGTGCGAAGGACGGACACGTTCATAAGGACTGTCCCAACGACTTCACTGTGTCCCCTGACGGCACTGTTACCAAACCTACAGAGACCAACTATAACTGTTTTAACTGTACCGCACACAATATTAAATTTTGCAATAACCCTACGGATAAAAAATACCCCACTGCGCACAAAGCAACCTCAGACTCCTGTCCAATAGTAAGGGCCATGAAAAGCAGGACAAGACAAAACATTGACTATGGAACCGCTCCGTAACTCGCACTTTTCAGTGCGATGCGGACGGGCCTACGGAGTTTCGTTGTCTGTCTTGTCTTGTTTTTCATGCTTTCATTCATTTTCTGTCTCTTAGTACTTACATTTATTTCACATGTACAACCTCTTACTTTCACCGAGCTGTATGCACCGGTCAACTCGCGCCCAGACTTATATATATTTTTTTTTTATTTATATATTTATCTTTTCTGTCACTACATATTATATATATTATTGAATATTTACTACCTTAGACCCTATTTCATCAGTTTACATAAACAACACTGCTAACACACAACCGCTAGACACACATATACATACAGACAGCTACACTATTCAACTCACCGAGACCTGTTTTAACTATCGAGACAATCATCGCTCATCAACAATGGGACACCAGCCGCGGCGCTGTCCTTGGCCTCCCCTGTCGTGACCACGAGCAGCCCGCTCTTGTCTAGCTTCAGTTTCATCACCATTATTTACATAATGATCACTACTATCAAGTTGATCGCTGATAATTGCAAATAAGTATTACAATCGAGCATACTTAAATCAAACTGTTTTCCTTGTTACATTGGATTGTTAACTCACCTAGTAACTCACTTTTCTATATTATATTGTATCATAAAAATTTTAATTGCAATCTTCTAATTCTTTTGATATCAACACATATTATTGTTTTTATTTGATTATTTAATTTACTTGCAATTCTATGTGTAGGCTACCTACGCTGTTTTTGATATTTACCTACCCTCAATCATTCTATTATTCGAGTCGTTCTGACGTGTATGTCAGTACCTGTGATTATTCGAGTCATTCTGTCGTCGGCTAAGGCATTCTTGGCTCTGGCGTGGCGCAGTGCACTTGTGTATCCTGCTAGTAGCTTAACCTCGACTCTTCTAATAGTTAGTTTGTGTACACGAATTAATTGTTACTTATTTAGTTAGACAGCGTGGGCAGCTCGAGCAGTGGATGGGGAGCGTTTGATACGTATCTTTGGAGGGCCCTCCTTAACCCTACACTTGGGTCGCAAGTCCCAGGCACTGACTCCGAGCTGTCCCTCTGCCACGCGATAGATCCGGCGCCCGCTCGGTGAGTACATTGAATACTAAGTAACAACACAAGATAGTTACTTTGTTAAATTACATTGTTAATTAACCATTCTGGCCATCCGTCATCCTCTCCTCACTTCTGATTCCTACATCAGAAGTGGGATGCAACCTAAACGACCCACATCGCGAAAGCCGTGCGCCGAACAATAAGCAGTGTGCAATTAAGTTGCAATATTTCGTGGTGATAAGTAGGTACATCGATATTTTAGTTCTTTTCGGTCGTTCTGTTGTGTTCTTATCGGTGTACAAGGGTTTTATTCGGTGTTATTTGTTGAATTTAATTTTATAGTTAATGATTTTTGCTAATAGATTTTGCGATTCTGTTTTTATTTCGATTCAGTTACAATATTAGATTGTGAGTGTGATTGTAGTGCGAGCTTGCAGCGCGTTCTAGGTCCAGATCTAGCGAAAGGCAAAGCGTATCGAACCGATTCGTTGCGTACTATCCGAGTTTTTATGAGTGAATACTCATTTTTCATATTTCGCGACAAGGTCCACCCTCACTTTAATGACTCTCTTCGCTTATGGTATCGAAGCTATTTTTCGGAAACTAGAACATATCTGTTTCCATAGGGTAGTTTTAAAAAATTGTAATTTGTAGTATTCTGAACTCAGTTCAAAGTTAAAACATTAAATGCTGCGAGCGTAGTTGTAGTATTTAGGTTGTTAAAGTTTTTGTGGTTACCCACTTGTTTGTGATAAAGTGTTAATATCGTCTTAGCTTGAGTATTTCCGATTACCCGAATATTTTTTTGTGTTTGTTACACGATATATCTTACACGATATTTTAACTAATATTATTTGTCGAAGTACCGAAAGAGCGTAAAATTAAAGACGCCATCTTCCGAATAGTTAATACTAATTTTCTGATTTAGTCAGTCACCATTTTTATCATCTATTGGCGGGATTCTTGTAATTTGCAAGTGAATAAGCAGTTATTGTTTAATTACGTAGTTTTAATTATCACGTGACGTATAAGTGATTACTGTGATAATAATAATTAATTCGATATAGTTAAAAGTGTGTATCGTGAACTATAGATTTGAAGTGAGAAATGAGTGTTTCTTGGAGGGTTTTAGTCTTTTTCTACCTTTGATGGATTTATTTAAACTGTTTAAAAGTTATTTTAGTTGTTCTGTTTAAGAACGTTTAAATTACAGAGAGTTAATTGATAACACCTTGGTACAATCGTAAACCTATTACAACAATAGTTATAGGTAGGTCACCTAAGATTAATAATTTTGTTTATGAGTAGGTAACTATTGAAAATTCTTACTATATTCGTTTGTTTTCTTTTAACAGTTCAAGAAAATTTGAAATTAGTGACTCCCTCACACGTTACCAATTTGATTTGAAATCGATTTTAGTTAAGAAGAAATTTCAATCGATTTAATGAAATATTTTTAGTTAAAAAAAAATTAATTGTTCCGTTATTAGTTATTTTAGTTAATTACGTAGCTAGTTTGTTAAATAAATAAGTAGACAGGTGTGTGATTTTCTAACTTGATTTCGACCTTATTAACCACGCGTTTTAAAGTTAAATGACACTAACGCGTGAGTAGTACATTTTAAGGCAGTCGTTGTAGGTAACTGTTGAAATTCTTATGTTTCCATCTATGCTAAAAAATTGTTGAGTAACTTTGCGAAGCAAGGGTTGTAAATGGAACTGTATGATTTCGATAATTCCTTCATAGAGACAGCTAGGCTTTTTAATATCCTATTGGCGATTTTGTTCTGTTACAAAATGAGGAGCGTAATCAAACGAAACTTGATTCGAAATATTGAGGCCCTTTTCACGTAATAAAGTTCTCGAAGGTAATCGGTATACCTACCCTTAAAGCTTAAATTGTCAACGTACCTACAAATTTGCTCACGAAAGGTTAAGAAAAATGCCAGCACGTCATGTACCAGACGATATTGATGTAATTTATGATCTTGTTGATAATGATGATGTTCAAGTTTAAGTAGAGGGAGAAACTCGATTGATCAACTCTATCGACTGTAATGTGTTCAACCGTACCAGTCTAGTTATTTAGTAGTCGTAGCCCTGTAGAAGGTGTCTCTTGGGGCAACCCAAGAGTTCATGGGTGTGCGTTGTGCTTTTAACTCTGACCGTAGCGTGTAGTCACGAGAGGTGACTGACACGGGTGATCCATTCGATTGATATGCGTACTGAGATGTATGTGACTGACACATGTACTGTGATTACTCTTCGCCTAGAGAGCCGTGGTGTTAGAAGTCTTTACTCGAGGTTTTCGCAAGCTTGTTGTCGAAGTAGAGTACGTCTATAGTTTTGGCTGTGATGATTTTGATGGTACATGGCTGTGGTATTTGAGTGAAGTGATTAGTTATAATTGGTTTAATGACAATATTATGATTCAGATTATTGTAAAGTTCTTGAAACAAACTAAGTTTTGAGCGTAGAGTTTGTCTACTTTCCCCTTTTACGTAGAGTTTGACTGAGTATAAAGTACTGTTGTGGCCTTTCTTCTACTCCAGGTTGACCATCACACAAGGGCGTGTGCTAGCAGGATGGTCGTGACTTGTCCTTTGTTACTTATATAATTTATTAATTGAGGTGAAACCGGTCCACACTGACCTATACTGGCCTATTCTGGTAGTAATTAGTTAATTCTTGGGTTTAATGGCTTTCAGTTATGCCAAAGAGCACTGTCGATTTTGGATAATAAGCAATCCCAGAATAATTCAGATACTATGACTGCCAACTCTGATACTATGACTGCCAACTCTGATACTATGACTGCTACATCTGATACTATTTGTAACAACTATGATACTGTCTGCCAACTCGTATTTTGTGCGATCTGAACCTGTCAACATTATGATACAAGCTGATGTTTACAGAACTAACGACAGTACTTAAGAGATGAATGGTAAAATGAAAAACAAAGAGACAATTGATTTCAGTAAATGAGATAACTTTAAGAAACAAAGGTGGCAAATAAAACTACGAGTATGTAATAAGTACTAAGTGATTAGTACAACCGATTTAGTAGTAGTAGTAGTACTAACTTGTGTAACTTTTGCCTGGTAAGACTGAGGAAGAGACTAAGTTCTATAATGTTTTCGACCTACGAACAATCATCATGACTATTTGACTTGACTTGATCTCATGACTCTTACACGATGTAGAAATTCACGCTGAACTAGACAGAGCTGATTAGTAGGTGAGAACGCTTTTTGGTTTGCATTGGTCGAAAGGACAGTGCCATCCGGGCCATACCGTGCGCGGTTGGTCGAAGGGATGCACTCGTCCGGGCCATACTGTTGGTTTGCGCTGGTCGAAAGGACAGTGCCATCCGGGCCATACCGTGCGCGGTTGGTTGAAGGGATGCACCCGTCCGGGCCATGCTGTTGGTTTGCGCTGGTTGAGGGGACAGTGTCATCCGGGCCATACCGTGCGCGGTTGGTTGAAGGGATACACTCGTCCGGGCCATGCTGTTGGTTTGAGTTGGTCGAAGGGACAGTGTCATCCGGGCCATACCGTGCGCGGTTGGTTGAAGGGATACACCCGTCCGGGCCATACTGTTGGTTTGTGCTGGTCGAAGGGACAGTGTCATCCGGGCTATACCGTGCGCGGTTAGTTGAAGGGATACACCCGTCCGGGCCATACTGTTGGTTTGTGCTGGTCGAAGGGACAGTGCCATCCGGGCTATACCGTGCGCGGTTAGTTGAAGGGATGCACCCGTCCGGGCCATACTGTTGGTTTGTGCTGGTCGAAGGGACAGTGCCATCCGGGCTATACCGTGCGCGGTTAGTTGAAGGGATGCACCCGTCCGGGCCATACTGTTCGTTTGTGCTGGTTGAAGGGACGGTGCCATCCGGGCTATACCGTGCGCGGTTAGTTGAAGGGATGCACCCGTCCGGGCCATACTGTTGGTTTAGGTTGGTCGAAAGGACAGTGTCGTCCGGGTCATACCGTCCGCGGTTGGCTGTGAGGACACACCCGTCCGGTCCAACTTGCTTGTTTGTTGTTGAGATAACTAACTGAAGACCAGACTGTTTGTAATGATGAGTGATGCGCTGCTGGAATCTCACCTTCTATAGTGGGTGACGATTTAGACCAGCAGGTTTGAATTGTAGGGGTTTTCCTATTGTAAAACTAGACTAGTGTTACTTACCATATTGATATGACTGTAATGATGATGATGTTAACCATATTCAGACTGGTGTGACTGAGTGGCTTACTAACTGAAACCAATTATTTCTAGTCGGAATGTCCAGCTTGGACGGAATCAGATATTAAGATGTTGGATAGATTTTTGTCAGGATAGTCGAGAGATATTTTGTTTTTGCTTACAAATACCTAAGATTTTAATAAATAGCGCGCGAGGACGCGCGCACATCAGGACGGCCGTGTAGGCTACCTACGCTGTTTTTGATATTTACCTACCCTCAATCATTCTATTATTCGAGTCGTTCTGACGTGTATGTCAGTACCTGTGATTATTCGAGTCATTCTGTCGTCGGCTAAGGCATTCTTGGCTCTGGCGTGGCGCAGTGCACTTGTGTATCCTGCTAGTAGCTTAACCTCGACTCTTCTAATAGTTAGTTTGTGTACACGAATTAATTGTTACTTATTTAGTTAGACAGCGTGGGCAGCTCGAGCAGTGGATGGGGAGCGTTTGATACGTATCTTTGGAGGGCCCTCCTTAACCCTACACTTGGGTCGCAAGTCCCAGGCACTGACTCCGAGCTGTCCCTCTGCCACGCGATAGATCCGGCGCCCGCTCGGTGAGTACATTGAATACTAAGTAACAACACAAGATAGTTACTTTGTTAAATTACATTGTTAATTAACCATTCTGGCCATCCGTCATCCTCTCCTCACTTCTGATTCCTACATATGTAAGTCTATTTAAAAAAAAAAAAAAAGACCCTGTGCAACGACAAAAGAATTGGTCTCAAGGGAAAAGAAAAGGTTCAAAAATAAATTAATCATTTATACTTACGAAAAAAAAAAAAAAAAAAAAAAACCTAGTCTTACTTATGATTAATTGTTTCTACCGCATAGTAAATTTAATCTTTTTAATTATTTCTCATTTGTTCTAACTAGTTATAAGATCACTTTCATCCCCATTTTAATTATAGTGTTAACCAGCGTTGTGCTCGCTGGGAATTGGGCGGCTGCTGGAACAACGGTACTCGCCGGCCCCGCCCCGTTCACGACACTACCTCACCCCCATCAATTTCACCTTCATTTGTGAGGGGGTGGTCAACCGTATCCAATCGCGGGAAAACCGCTCCCCACATCCATCATCTTCACCCTTCATCATTCATCATCACCTGTGCTGTTCGGCTGTAGGGGGAAGATCAACCGTATCAAATCGCGGAAACATCCGCCCCCGCAGTCTTTCATCACTTCATCAAGCCTCCTAAGGGGTTACCAATTTGTAAATATTTTCTCATACTATCCCTTACTTTGTCAATTAATTATTTCATCGACCTTTATACAACTAGCCGGAGCGTATATTTTTGTCTTCATATTTATGGTCTCACTCATTCACATTCATCGAAATAAATAGTCATTGCGAGTCAACTCATTTAAAAAAAAAAAAAATAGTATCATATCTAATCACCTGACTGAAGAGTCAGGTGAAGTGGTGGTAGTGAAGACTACCTATTTTACTATTCCAGCACCAAACACAATCCCCGCACCCTTCCTCCAAACAGTATCATATTCAATCACCTGACTCTTCACTACCTACCTTACCATTCCAGCACCAAACACAATCCCCGCACCCTTCGACATCTAAACAGTATCATATCCAATCTTCATATTCACCATCCACCCAGTACAGCCAATCTGTAAATTCTTCAACCGTACAAAACATAGTTCAAGTTTCGCATCCTTCTAACACTTCATCACAACAATCTATAGAATTACATATCCCATCTCCGCCTCCTCAGTCATCAACGCCCAATCACTATGAAACCGTCGACAGTGTGTCGATCATTGAAGGCAAAGCTGATATTATGAAAGACTTTTTAATATTTTCTAATAAGAAAAAGTAATTTAAAATTAAACTTAAGAAATGTGATTTACTTTACATAATAAGCCAAACATTTATAAATAACCCAAAATGTTTCATGGAAAATTTGGGTCAGCATGGGTTGAGATATTAAACAACTGAATTTTAAATCTTCATATGAGTTTCCTGTTGAAAGAAATCTTAATGTTACGACCAATCTTTCTATTGCACTAATACTGTCTCATAGGATAGTATCTAGCTTTTGAATGTATGGTGTCACAAGATTTAATAATATATAAAACTGTAATATACAGGCTGTCCATAAAGTCGTAAATCAAACGTCACGCTAAAATAGAGTAGGTCAAGACCTATCTAAATAATATAACATTAGTTAAGCGAAAATGTATGGATCTCGAGATATTTGTAATTTAGTGAAAATGCCGAAAATTACCGATTTTTAAGACTTATTTTTCAATAAGTTGGTAAAATAGTTGGCAGCACTGTTGTCGAAGTAAGCGCTCGCGTAAGGGATCAAAATTCAAAACATTCAACTTTGACATTCAATGAAAACATCGCAGAATATTTATAAATAATGGAAAAAATAATTAAATACGGATTTCAAAACGGCGGGAAATTTCAAGGCGCGCGGTTGTCTTTTTTTGAGTTCTTCATTAATTAATAGTTTTTTATAATTTATTCATTCAGATCAGTTTTCTATAGTATTTTTTTATTAATTTAGTTTGTATAATATATTATAATTAGTTAGCAGTCTTAGTTGGTAAGTTTTCTTTCTATTCTAATATGAATGAGCCACCCGATCCCGGAAGAACATGCAAAGTTCCCGAACCTGGTAGTTATATCACTATAGAAAATTATGAAGACTCTAGCATGGATACTGATCAATCATCAAAAAAAAAATTTTTAAAACGTCGTTTAAATAAAATATGTAAAAATTGTAACAGAAAGAAAAGAAAAAATGTTGGAAACCAAAAGGACATTGGATGTTGTTGTGTAGAGTCAGATAAATCTGATGAGGGTAAAGACATAACAAATCCTTCAATTACAAAGCAGCCTTTACTACAATCTGATAATCCAGAAGTTGTTGAATTGCACAGTAAACCAAATTCTACTATTAGTCGTAATCTTTATAATGAATTAGATGCGCCTCCTTACATTATTCATGTACAGAAGATTCAATCCTCCGATAATGACGGAACTATATTGCATCCAATTACCTTTGGAAATTTTCTTTTGAAAAATAAGATTTATAACGTAGTCAATGGCAGTGTGAAAAGAATTGGTCGTAACCGTATGTCTGTCTCTTTTACTAATTACCTAGATGCCAACTCCTTTATAAACAATAGTATTATAACAGAAAATAATTATAAAGCATACGTCCCTTCATTTAACATTTTAAGAATAGGTGTCATTAAAGGAGTTCCAACAGATTGGTCTCCTGAGGAAATAATGTCGAATATCTCAACCCCTGTTGGCTGTGGTAAAATTGTTAAAATTAGACGTTTAAATTATAAAACTATTGTTGATGGATCTCCAACTTGGAAACCCACCCAGTCGGTAGTGGTGTATTTTGATGGTAAGGTACTTCCAAAAAGAATATTTATCTGTTACAACTCCCTGCCCGTAGACCTATATGTTTTTCCCACCATTCAATGTTATCACTGCTGTCGTTACGGACATACAAAGTTGCAATGTCGTTCCAAACCTAGATGTTTAAAGTGTGGTCAAGACCATGTTAGCGACACATGTAATATCGTAGATGACTATTACTGTTGTCAATGTTCTGGCCAACATATGGCAAACAGTAAATCTTGTCCAGAACTTAAGAGACAAAAAGAAATAAAACTTTATATGTCACAAAATTGTGTTTCGTATCAAGAAGCTAGTAAAATTTTCCCTACACTACATAAATCATTTGCTGAAGTCTTGTCCAGTCCTCAAAGAAAATTATCTTTCCAAAATGTTAATAGTAATTCTACAACTTCGTATTATCCACAAAAATCTTACAAGAAAACAGTAATATCTAAATCCTCCCGTCCTATAAAAGTTGGAAATGGTTATGACAAAACTGCACATGACAATATCATAAAAGAATTTTGCTTTAATGAAATAGATAGAAATTATAGTCCAATTACAAATGATTCTCCCTCCACACAAGAACCAATAAAAATATCAGATATTATATCTTTATTACAAACCTTTGCACAGACCAATAATAATATACCGTCCATCGCTGCCCCTTTAATGGAATTACTTGTAAATTTACTTAAAATAAATAATGGCCAACAAAATTATACAATGGAATGCTAGAAGTATAGTTAATAAGAAAAGTGATCTTATTTATTTATTAAATAAATATAAACCATTTTTATTTTCATTATGTGAAACTTGGCTTAGACCAGGTTTTACATTAAATATTAAAAATTATAATACTGTCAGAGAAGACAGATTAGATGGATATGGTGGGGTAGCTCTTCTCATTAAGAAAGACTATCCTTTTAATATAGTATCCATTCCTGTACATAGTCCTGAAATTTCTATTTTAGCTGTTATTGTAAATAAAATTTGTTTTGTTTCTGTATATATTTCACATACTTCTATCAATACATTAAATGAAGTTGGGGATATCCTCTTATCTCTTCCTAAACCATTAATTATAACTGGTGACTTTAATTGTCATCACCAGTCTTGGGGCTGCTCCGTGTCAACCTGTTATGGTAATAAACTTTTAGACATATTAGACAGAAACAACTTATGTGTTATTAACAATGGAAATCCCACTAGACGTACAAACCTATACGAAGGAAGTAGTGTAGTTGATCTAACTATTTGTTCACCGCAATTTACATCTCAGCTGTCAAGTTCTGTTTTATCATCCACATTCGGTAGTGATCACTATCCCATTATAACCTCATTTCCTCTCGGTAAATTAATTAAAAATTGTACCAAACTTCCTCCTAGATACAACATATCTAAAGCCAATTCTGATACCTGGTATCAATTTAGTAATAAGGTTGACATTAAACTTAATCAGAAAATATCTGAAAAAATTAAGGATTCTTGTGACGCACAAATTTTTTTGGATGCATTAACTGAGAGTGCCAATGAGGTATTTAATATAAATCATGGGGGCTCCTATATTCCAAGTCCTCCATGGTGGGATGTCGAATGTAAAGAATATTTAAATAAAAGAAAAAAGGCTGAAAAAATATTTAAAAATAATATGACTATAGAAAACCTCTTATCATTAAAGGAGATTACAAACAAAACAAAATTACTTTTTAAAAGAAAAAAAAGAGACAGTTGGCAAAAATTCTGCGCATCTCTATCTCCCAATACTCCCTCATCCGCTGTTTGGAAAAACATTAGAAGATTTAGATCGGCTTATAATACCTCCCCATCTCCAACTTTTCCATCCTTTCTAATAGACGATTTTCTTGATAGAATTTCTCCCCCAACTGTTAATTTCTGTAAAGATAACTTAAATGATTATGATGCCTTTTGCAATGAATCATCTGAATTAAACTCTCCCTTTTCAATGTCGGAATTAAAGAACGTTTTAAAACATGTATCAGATTCTGCACCTGGACTAGATGGTATTTATTATTCTTTCATTGCTCATTTAAATGACAGAAGTATGTCATTTTATTTAAATTTAATAAACTCTATTTTTCATTCTGGTCACATTCCTTCAAATTGGAAATCTCAAATAATAATTCCAATATTAAAACCTAATAAAGATCCCTCTTCTGCTTCGTCTTATCGTCCTATTGCTCTTTCATCTGTTCTTCTAAAAATCTGTGAACAATTAATTAAGAATCGTCTCGAATGGTACGTCGAAAGCAACGGTTTGCTCTCAGCATCTCAATTTGGTTTTCGACGAAACAGAAGCTCTATAGATAATATTAGTTTACTTACAACTGATATCAGGTTAGCCTTTTCTGTTAATAATTCTGTTCTTGCAGCATTTTTGGATTTATCTAACGCATATGACAATGTTGTGATCCCAATTCTCAAACAAAAACTTCTATACCTACAGATTCCCAAAAAATTATACGGTTTATTATAAATATGCTTAGTGATAGATCGATTTCTCTTATTGACGGTGATCAAATATATTCTAGAGTACTTTCTAAAGGACTTCCACAAGGATCCGTTTTGAGCCCCATATTGTATAATATATACACATATGATCTAGATTTAAGTATCGATAGAAAGATTGAGGTTTTACAATATGCGGATGATTTATTATTATATGTAAAAAGTAATAACATTGAATTAGCATGTACAGAGTTAACTACATCTCTTCAATATTTAAAAAAATGGCTTGATGATCATGGTCTAAATTTGTCCCCATCTAAAAGCTCAATTGTTTTATTCTCCCGTAAACGATCAACCACTCCAATTCACGTTTATTACGATGAGACCATTATACCACAAAAAGATGAGTATAAATTCTTAGGCGTTATTTTAGACAATAAACTTACAGGCATTCCTCATTGCAATTTTATCGCAAGTAAGTGTGAAAAAATAATTAACATCATAAGGTGTTTAGCAGGAATTTGGTGGGGTGCCCATCCCTTTTATTTGAAACTTTTGTATAATGCTCTCATACGGAGTGTCATGGAATATGGATCCTTCTTATTAGAACCGGGTCTTCTTTCTGGATTTAAAATGTTGAACAAAATTCAAAATAAATGCTTAAGAATAATTTGTGGAGCAATGAAGTCTAGCCCTATTAACGCTTTACAAATCGAGTGCTGCGATCCCCCGTTACAATTACGACGTCAGTATTTGTCTGATAAATTTCTTTTTCGCCGTCTACAGCTTTCTAATCATCCTCTTATTGAAAAACTTCATCTTTTAGCTTACTTTGTGTCGAATTCATCGTACTGGATACATAAATCTAATCCATGTTTAGTCAACAGCTATTTTAAGTTCAAATCTCTTTCTACACCTTTACATCAATCTAACATGTTACCTTTGTTTTCTTGTCCATACGAATCTCTCATTCTATCGCCACAAATATTGAATATTGGTATATCCAAGTCGGATTTCTTAATAGCCAACGAAAAATTTAATGCAATTATGAACAAAAAATTTAAAAACTCCCATCTGATATTTACTGATGCTTCGAAACATGATGTTAACGGTACAGTAGGCGTAGGAATCATTCACCGTCAGTATAATATTGTACAGAAGGTAAAACTCCCACCAGAATCTTCAGTTTTTTCTGGTGAGTGCTTGGGTATCTTTAAAGCCTTAGAATACATAATATTAGCTAAGCTCAATAACTCAATAATATTTACTGATTCTCTTAGCTCTTTACAAGCTTTAGAAAAGAACCCGTTTAAAATTAAGCAGCACAATCCCATAATATTTGATATAAGAAAATTACTATCTATATGCTTATCAAAAAACTATAATATTAAATTTTCTTGGATTCCTGGTCATTCTGGAATACAAGGTAATGTTATTGCAGACTCTCTTGCTAATGAAGCGATTTCATGTGGTGACCTTGTTCCGTATAAGATTTACTGCTCAGATTTGTTATCAATACCTAAACTTGATCTTGACACATTTTGGAAAACATTATGGGAAAAAAGTAGTAAAGAAAAGGGTAATTATTATTACTCCCTTCAGCCTGATATTTTATCAAAACCATGGTTCTTCTCAATGAATTTTAATAGGAGGTGCTCTAGTATCATTTCAAGGTTGAGACTTGGTCATACTTGTACTCCTGCTCACCTTTCTAAACTTAAAATTACTAACAACTCTTCTTGTTTGTGTGGTTGTGAAACAGGCGATGCAAATCATTTTTTCTTTTCTTGTCCTCTATATGATCGTATCGATTTCCTTAAATCCTTACTAGAATATCAAATCCCTTTTCCAACCTCAATTACTTGTCTATTATATATAAAAAAATATTACATATATAAGATAATTTCAGATTATATAATTACTAATAATATAGAAATTTAAATATTTAGCTCATTAAATATATATTTGATTTAGTTTTTTTTATATTAAGTGTGTCATACATGCATAGAATAGGTAATATATTATTTGAATGTAATTTTATTTCTTTATTATATATTTGAATTATACATTTTATTATTTTATATATTTATTATCTAAATGTCATAAATATCCTATATATATTCCTGCCCTGAATGATTCCTAAATTTAACTTCTCCCGTTCCTTTAATATTACATGAAAAATTTCTCCCGTTTGCTAATGGCAAATGTACTATGTTCGAGAATTGCCAGATCAAAAAAAAAAAAAAATACGGATTTCAACCGGTTGTCAATAATATTACACATGGCCAAAATGATGAAAAAGGGAAAAAGTTATTTAACTCTAATCACGTCTATGGTGTAGTTGAAAAAACAAATAATTTTGCAAGTTTCATAACCGCTAAAGTCGTGCCACAAACGAGTGTCTCAAATACATATGATGTGAAAGTTTCGGTGCGTATAAAAATTAAATTAAAAACTCTTTTTTAAATTTTGACATGTGAATTGAAATAATAATAAAAATATTGTTTTTCAGCTTGGAATGAATCGAAACATCAGTAATGCTGTATGTACCTGTAAAGCAGGTCTAGGAGGAAAATGCAAGCACATCAGTGCTTTGATTCATTATGTGAATTCTCCAGAAAGCTCAGCTTCAAAAACAAGTCACTTGAAAGAATGGGGTAAGCCAACCCAACGACAACTACTGGGATACGATAAAGGCCAAAGAATGTCGAAGCTCTTTACCTCGCAGCCTTTTTGTCACAAAACATTAAAATTAGAACCTGTAAAGATTACGACTACGAGCTTGCCGGACTCCTTTGTTAACACTCCTCTTGCAAAAATTTTAAAACTAGAGGAAAAGGAAAATGTCGATGTTGCACCATCTGAAACACTGATTAAAATGATACAAATGAAGATAAAACAAACGATTACGCAAAAAGCGGAGAAAGTTGTAAGGGATATACTTTTAATACAATCTATGAATCAAACATACAGTGAAGAAGTTGTCATAACCAAAGATTTACATACGTTTTACGAAAAGTATGTTAACTGTGATTTTAAAACTGCTTTAAATTTGAGTGTCTTAACAATTGAACAGTCAAACAGTAGCGAGTGGTTTAAACAACGTACTCTACGGATAACTGCCAGCAACAAACTGAAAGGTCATCGTTTCAATGTGGATAAAGTAATGACAGATTTATTAAATCCAAGAATTATTCAAAATGCTGCGATGATATATGGGGAAAAAAATGAAGATGTAGCTTTGAAAGAATATAAGCAATTACTTGATCCAAAGTGGGAGCTTGTCAAAGTCGGAGTAATAATTAATTTGCAACAACCATTCCAGATGCTATTTTAGTATATGGAAAAGAAGCTTGGCAAAAACAACTGGTTGAAATAAAATGTTCATACACCTGCCGGAAAATACCTGTTTGGGACAACGAACTTGGAAAGCCGAACGTTCCATACTTGAAAATAGATGAAAATGGGTTACATTTAAATCCAAGTCATTCAATTTATATTCAAGTTCAGCTCCAAATATATGTGACCAACATAGGATTTTGTGATTTATTTATTTATTCACCACAAGGTAGTCTGCTACTAAAAATTCAACGAGGCGACCAGCTATTGGCTACGTTAATTCCTAAACTGGAACAATTTTATTTTAGTGAATATATCCAGAGATTACATGCCAAATTCTGTATTAACTCTAACAGTAACTGTTACTAGTAAAATCAACAAGTTCTTGTTTAAAATTATATTATATTATATTGATCAGAGAGACAACAATTTACCATCAATGTCAAGTTACATAACTGTGATTTTAGAATCTAGGTAGAAGTCAAGAATAATGGTTAAAATACGTTTTAATATTTAAAAATGTTTAAAAAAAAAGCTTTAAGAATGTTAAAAGACAATGGGCAAATTGTATGGGAGAAAAACCCACGGCGGACAGACATGCAATTTTGAGGATATTAAGACATATGTATCTAGTTTATCATGGTAAGGGTCGCTTTCTTGTGGGTTGTGGGAATTTTGAAAAAAAACAGGAAAACGAAAATTCACATTTTACATTGTCACCTACTCGGCCTGATCAATGTCTACCGTTATTTCATCTAAAAATGCCGCTGGGGCTTCAATTTGCTTTTGGTGCCTAGCTCAGGATAAAAAATAAACTATACTGGCAATATGCGCACAATTCCCGACAGTACGGCGGCCGTGTATGTAACACGTGTATATTTTTGAGTTTGGAACATTACAACACTCCTACAATGTTCCAATATCATTAATGTAATTAATATTACACTTTAAAACGTTTAATATTAGTTAAATTAAATGTATAATATGAAAAATAACGTTTTACTTCCCTGCATTCTTTTGAGAAACGCGGAAATGGTAATTGCCTTCCTCGTATTAGTGAAGTTCCCGCGGATAATACGTAATATGGCGCCAAAAATCTATTGCTTTTATTTTTATATACCCAGTGTCACCCTCATAGTCAAGACGAAGCTAACGACACCTCTCAAGCTAAAATTCATCAAGCCGTTAAGGCAACAGAGCGCGTCAAAGAAATACACATACATACATACACTCGAAAAACATAACCCTTCTTCTGGCACAGTCGGGTAAAAACGGAATCGCATATCTCAACGAAAGATAACGAAGGACTGCGATAAAACGAACGAAACAATGCGCCAGCGATGACAACGAGCGACGCCGATTTGATCACGCAGGGCAGCTAGCAGCTACATGCACTTGCACTTGCTAAAACCCTTTATAGATATTATAACGATATCTTATATCTATACTATAATATTATAAAGCTGAAGAGTTTGTTTATTTGCTTGAACGCACACTAATCTTAGGAACTATTGGTCCGATTTGAATGTGGGTGGTGAACAATGTTAAATAGTGCATTTATCGAGGAAGGCTATAAGCTTTAATCACGCTAAGATTAAAAGAAACGGAGCACCAATGCAGAATGTTTGAAATTCGACTTTTTTTTTTGTTAAAGTTGACGTTAGCCAAAAGTAACTATTCCACGCAGACGAAATCGTGGACAGAAGCTAGTTTCTTCATATAAGTGTTCCGATTTTTCCTTATATATGTTCGGAACTCTAAAAGTATTCGAAGTTTTGAATAAATATATTTTTGGCTCAAACTTTGTTGTCCCGTGGATTCAAAATAAAATAACTATACATAATGTTAAGTGAATTTACACTCTTTCATTTTATACCATTCTCATTCGTGTCCGCGACCGGGTCGGATTCCGCCCAATAACCTTTGTTAATTTTTTTTTAAGTATAATAAATGTGATTAAATAGAAATATTTACGTTAATCATACTATTACTTAACACTTACATGATGTTCAAATAATTATAAAAAAATAATTAACATTTAATTTTTATTAATTTTATGGCCAAGTTACATAACTGTGATTTTAGAATCTAGGTAGAATTTAAGAATAATGTTTAAAATACGTTTTAATATTTAAAAATGTTTATTAAAATATTTATTTACTTAAAAATATACAAGCTTACTTAATTTATAAGTTATTAAAAAAAAGCTTTAAGAATGTTAAATTTGTTAATTTTTTTTATAATAAATGTGATTAAATAGAAATATTTACATTAATCATACTATTACTTAACACTTACATGATGTTCAAATACCTAATTATAAAAAATAATTAACATTTAATTTTTATTAATTTTATAATAAAAAAAAAAACAAATATTATGTATTGATTTATTTAATACAATTCCTAATAAAATTCTATACATATTTAGAATTGACAACTTAATAACTAAATATTTACAGATATATATTCCTAATTCAATATGTTACTAGCCGACCCGTGCCCACTTCGTTGGGCGTTAATTATTATTTTTGTGATGCAAATATATAGCAGTTTCCATCTCACTTGCATTTCTCCGACTTGATTTATATATACTATTATTTTTCACTGAATTTTTGTTCAATAACTATCAAATATAGCTCCTGAATATCACTCCTGAATAGTGTAGCTTTCTGTTACTGAAAGAATTTTCATGATCGGAACAAAGTTAGAAACTTTACCTTTTTATAATATTAGTATAGATTTACAGTTTTCTCAAAAAAAATTACTTAACCTCTTCTTTCTCTTTAAACAATGGCTTCTGAACATTAATTAAGGCGCAAATTACAAAAACTATCTCATCAATATGAGGAAATAACGAATTTGGTAATTTTGATAGAATTTTAAAGCCCTTCAAATAATAATGAAAACTTAACAGGTAAAGCGATCTGTGTCTCTTCTTGCAGATTGCGCTATATCAGTGTATTTCTGTGTACGCTGGCCGGTGCATACGCTTACAAAGCGGGTAGGAGTAAAATTTTTTGTATTCGTTGGCGAGTGGCGTAATTATTGTGGTTTTAAGTGTGTATTTGTATATTTGTGGTTTTAAATATAATGTTTAAGTATAATATGTGTATAGTTTGGTTACACTGGACAAGTTACTGTGGTTATTGTTAACCCTAAACTGGTTGTACCAGGAAGACACAAGTACGCAGGGAATGGAAGTGATATCCTAAACACAGGCTATCTAGTTAGGAGTCAGTCCCTACCTTCGTTTGCAAGCAGCCAAGTTATGACCTTAGTAACATTGTAAGTAAATTTTATACCAGTATTGTATTGTATTTTATGTATTTTATACTAAAAACTGTACTTTATATTTGTAAGTGCTGTTGATTGTATAGTTGTATACATATTACATATTAAACTATTAAACTTGATTCGTTGATTAACGCGTTCAATATGTATTCTTACAGAAGCGATGTTGTATGTTTTGTCTACTTCTTCCGGGGTAAATTGATATTTGTGACCAAAAGGAGGCATCACAAAAACAGCATTTTTATTTTCTATTTGAGTTTTTATCTGTGGAAAGCCCTTATCAGCAAGAACTACATCACCAGGCTCAATTAAATAAATTAAACCACAATCATTTGTTATAAAGCAATCACCAGCACGACCACCATAACATTTAGAGATAAAACTGATAAACCCACTTGGCGTACAACCCACCATAAACTTTGTACTCATAACTGTATGATGATGCTTATATTCTGAATACATTAATACCCTTTGATTTACTTCCGGTGGTATTTCGGTATTAACTTCCGTGCAATCAATTATCACACGAGTTTCTGGGTAGTGTCGTTTGAAAGATTCTTGTAGAGATGCTTGTATAGTTGATTTAGAAGGCCAAAAAATAAAATTCTTCAGTAAAATATTCAATTGTTGTATATGCTTTACAAATATCCTGTGTGCTGAAGTTCGATGAATATTAAACAAGACTGAAAGTGCTGTAAATGATAAACCAGTTTTTAATTTCATTAATGTAATTATTAAACTGGTATTTTTGTCAATTTTCGAGGCTTTACAGTCTGGAAGTAAAGTTAAGAGATATGAGAAAATTGCCAATGACACGCCCGTTAAACTGCTCATAACTTTGTCTGTAGTAATTGAAGATAGTCCATGGAAGCCTTGACAAGATTTTATGAGATCCACATTTATTGGATCACAACTTGAGTCTCGGATATCCTTTGAAATTGGTATATTTGCTTCGCAATTCTTATCTTCTGTTTTCTTCATTGGAATATTTATTTGTACTGCTGCAGTACTTATACCGTCATGATAGTCCAGATTGCAAATAAAACATGTTAAATCTTCGTATGTTTCATCTAAAACTGTCTCCGTTTGACAACTTATACTTCGTTGTACAGGTTTAAGAATAACACTTTCGACACCAGTATCAGTCTGATTATCACCTTGCTCCATTACTCCATTCATTGAATCGGTGATATTTATCAAATTGTCGGTTTCATTACTCGCAAAAGATTTCTTATTATTCTCAACTTTTAACGATTCACGATTCTTAACTCGCTGGAAACGTCCCAAGGATTCTATATTTTTTTTTCATTTTTTCAATTCCAGGAAAAATACAAAGAACATATGAAGGATGTAACGGATGTTCCGATTTTTCGTTGCTGATAAAATGAGAACTACAAATTCTCGTATTTTTATTTGGTGCCCAGTCTTTTGGATTTTCTCTGAAAACAAAACAAATATAAGGTCAAGTTTTTATTAGGACATAAATCTTAAGAATTTTATAACCCTAGTTTAATCTGAACTTTACTTTAATTTTGTAATAAATTGTTGATTAATACAGAACTTACACATAATTCTTTACTGCTTTTATCCACTGTTTACGTTTTGCTAATTTCCATGCGGCTCCAAACATGCTATCTGGGAATTTATAAAATTTGACTTTCACATCAATTCCACGTTTTTGACGTGCTGTATTATTACAGCCACGGATACAGCAATTCTTTCTTGAATATGACATAATTAAAATAACTTCAATTAATCTTAAATTCTAAATATTAATTATTCAAAAATAATTCGTATGTAAAAATTTAATAAACGATGCCAATTAATTCAGATCTTGACTGCTAGTTGGCGTGACAGTCTAGATGCACGATCCCTATAATGTTTTGATTTCCCGAAACTTTTGCCTAATTATTATTATATTATGGTTTTGTCGACCGCATTAAAAAAATATCTAAAATTAAAACAAAAAGACAGAAAAACATTGTTTAATTTTTTTAATTCTATCACATTTTTTTGTTACATTTCAAAAGCACTCCCTATCTTTAAAAATAAAAACTCAATTCACTGGCAAAGAGTATCAAAATTTTTCATATTTCATGCAGATTCTAAATTGGTAAGAAACCATGACAATATCTCTTAAATTTAATTTATGTCGGTGCTTCAAATGGGTCAGGTAGTAAAAACTTGCAAAAGAGTCAAGTAGGAAAGATGTGCTACTAGCAAAATAGCGATAAGTACTAAATGTTTTTTTTAGTTGGATAGGTAAAGAATTATTCTAATGCAAATAAAAAAGGAACGGACTCAACGCGCGATGGAACGGGCTATGCTTGGGGTTTCTCTCAAAGATAGAGTTAGAAGCGAGACTATCCGCGAGAGAACGAAAGTAACCGACATAGCCCACAAAATTAGCAAGTTGAAGTGGCAGTGGGCTGGTCATCTGTGTCGCAGGACCGATGGCCGTTGGAGCAGACGTGTCCTGGAGTGGAGACCGCGTCTTGGCAAACGCAGTGTGGGACGTCCTCCGGCCCGTTGGACCGACGATCTTTGTAAGATTGCCGGTGTAGGCTGGATGAGGATTGCGGAAAACCGGGATGTCTGGCGCGAACTTGGGGAGGCCTATGTCCAGCAGTGGACTGCAATAGGCTGAACTGATGATGATGAAATAAAAAAGAAACTTTATCTCTTTTAAATAATAAAAATGACAAATAACCTTTATCAAGCGTTTGAAAATGAATTATCCCCTATTACAAACTAAAAACTAGTAATTAAATAAAACTAAGCACATTTTAGTAAATTTTTAATGTAATTACAATAGATGCTCAAATTGACGGCCATTTTGCCGAATACATAAACGACAACGTCGTAAAAAAGACCGTTTCAAGCGCCTTAAACTAATTTCACTTATTTCGTGGGCAGCTGCTGTTACTCTTACAGCCAGTTGCACAAAGATAACCATTAAATGTACTTTAACTAATGGCTCATTATAGCTAATGAATTCATTAATTTAATGACGTTGCACAAAACTCTTTTAACGTCAGTTAATGTGTCTTTAGTTAAAGAGATCATTAAAACGATATTGCCAATAACAAAATAAAAATGACAAGAAATGAATGAATGTTTTCTTTTTTTTCGTAACAAATTCATCACAGGATTATAAAAAAAGATGCATTTTACAAAAAAAAAAAAAAACGCGTGAATTACATTTGTTTGACGTATTGACACGTATTTAGACTAGGCTGTATGGACTGCAGTCCTTTGCCTTTCCCTATTGGGGATAAATTTAAAAACAACAAACAATTTGTTTGACCGTTGACGTTTGATTGGATTTGCTTATTTGGTTAAATGTGCATTAAATAAGGTTCTATGTCCAGAATGTCTCGGATTTGCAAAACTGCATGCTTGGAAATTCTATATCGGATTCTGAAGTCTTCACCATTATATTTCGAAAAAATATTTTGTCACTTTAAAAAGATAAAGCTCCTTTATGCAACTGGGCGTAAGTCGCAAATTATGCAGGCAGGGATGATCATTTTGAACAACTTATGTCTTATAAATTTTTCGCGGGCGGAGCTTTGTTTTCGAGATATTTGAATTATATGGTGATATTGTAGTCTTAGGAGCGCTAGGCGTTCGGGATTTAGAATAATTTTGGAAAAAATATTATTATAGTATTTTTTTTATAATACCTTAAATTTATTATTTTAGATTTTATTATTTCATTTCTATGCTAGGGCTGGTAATTCTTCACCCATTTTCTATTATTTTTATATACAGGATGGCCCGTTTACAGTGGTCCAAAAATTTCTTTCAGCTTGAGAGCATCATGAGTGATCATTTAAAACAAACTTTAGTTAAGCGAAAACTTATGGTTTAGAAATTGTTTTTTTTTTAATAATCTGAAGTTTCAATATTTTTGATTTAAAACCACTCTGTTATGAAAACTGCTGGACCGAACTGAATGAAATTTGGTATAGGTATAGCGTAATAACCTACCTATCGCGCTATAGGCTCATGTATTGTAAATGATTAGACTGCATTTTTTTATTTTACTTTTTCTGTAGGTTTTTTAAACTTTTCAGCAAAATGTTGATTTTCGAAAAAATCCTGTGAAAAAAAATTGTATCGCCGAGGTTTTATCTAGTACTGCTAAAAAGTACCTTAACATAGGGTTATTCTTTACATAAAAAATCATAGTTGTCCTTCGATTGTAACATCTTCAAGGCTGGCGTTCAGCAAATTGCCGATAAAGCCTGGCCGCTTCTCGCGCGACGCCTTGTGCGACACCATAAAAATAATGCATCATCGCGTATTCACGCGGTGAGTAGGGCGCACGTCTGGAACGATTTCCATCCATTGTAAACAAAATGTCCAAATCAAAAGCACAATCAATAAGTCCAGTTCACGTAAGCCAAGTAGTCAGATGAGCGATCCGATACGAGTCAATAAACGAAGCCAAAACGTTAAAATACAACAAACTAGAATAACTGCAGTAAGCGCAAGCGACAAACGACAACTGAAGCTCGTACGTACTTAATAACAATAGGGTAGCGTCTATCTCTTTTTTTACAATCGAAGGACAACTATGATTTTTTGTGTAAAGAATAACCCTATGTTAAGGTACTTTTTAGCAGTACTAGCAAAATTTTGTCGGTACAATTTTTTTTCACAGGATTTTTTCAAAAATCAACATTTTGCCGAAAAGTTTAAAAAACCTACAGAAAAGGTAAAATAAAAAAATGCAGTCTAATCATTTACACTACATGAGCCTATAGCGCGATAGGTAGGTTATTACGCTATCATTTCAGCCTATCGCAGTCCACTGCTGGACATAGGCCTCCACAAGTTCGCGCCAATAATGGCGTGAACTCATGTGTTTTACCCATAGTCACCACGCTGGGCAGGCGGGTTGGTGACCGCAGGGCTGGCTTTGTCGCACCGAAGACGCTGCTGCCCGTCTTCGGCCTGTGTACTTCAAAGCCAGCAGTTGGATGGTTATCCCGCCATCGGTCGGCTTTTTAAGTTCCAAGGTGGTAGTGAAACTATGTTATCCCTTAGTCGCCTCTTACGACACCCACGGGAAGAGAGGGGGAGGCTAAATTCTATGCCGTAGCCACACAGCACATTACGCTATACCTATATCAAATTTCATTCAATTCGGTCCAGTAGTTTTCACAACAGTTTTGAGTCAAAAATATTGAAACTTCAGATTATTTAAAAAAAAAAAAAAAACAATTTCTAAACCATAAGTTTTCGCTTAACTAAAGTTTGTTTTAAATGATCACTCATGATGCTCTCAAGCTGAAAGAAATTTTTGGACCACTGTAAACGGGCCATCCTGTATAATTATGCCAATAGGACGATAATGACGAGGAAACATTTTCATTTAATTATGGTTTTTTATAGTTTCAAATGTTGACATAAATTTTTGGAAGAAGTCAAGAACATTTTTCTATTTTTGTAATTATTATCATGAGGTAAAAAATACCAAAAGAATTCTACAGAATTCCAGATAATAAAGTATACATTCTATTTTGGTTATATTTTTATTATTCATTAAATTAAATACACATGTAATGTACATGGGCGAGTACATGTACCTACATCTACCATACCCATTTATCGCGACAGTAGAAAAAGTAAAAATAAAGTGAAAAGGTTTTTATACACAATATTTTATAATATATACGTAGTCTGGCCATAAATACTTGATCAGACATGATGTAACTGTTGGGAGTAACGTGAGCTTGAACTATAGGGTCCAATACTCTGCGTATTTTATTAAGCATTAATTGAATGTCTATAGTTCGTGTCTTATTCCAGGTATATCACATAGGTATTCCACTACATCGTTTTCCAGATCCAAAATCCAATCTTGAGAAATACATGACATGGCGGATTGACGGTCTACATCTGCTGCAGGATAAGAAATATGTTTACAACAATCTGCGAGTATTTCGTAAACTTTACAGAGCGGTTTACCTCTACCCAAACCACCAGCTTTGTAAATTAGCAATTCCAGAACTACAACTATCAGGTAAATTTTTATTCTCATCACAGATATAATTATTCTGATGGCCATAATATCTCCTGAACCATAAAGCCTATATTCAAAAAGTTTAGGTACTTAATTAAATGTAAACAATCTTGTCAGTGTTTTATCTAAATACACAGTTTATTTTTTTATTTAGAACACCAGTAGTTTTTACAATGTATACAAATAATACATTTAAATGATGATTACATGAATTCCACTATTAGTTACAGCTCCAGAACGGGAAAGAGCACCTGAAAACCTTCCATCAACATCTGCATCACAGGCTTAACTAATAATGGATGTAAATACACAAAAAGAACAACAAGGGAGCTGTGAAAATCTCCCTTTAAACATGGATGTAGACATACCATTGGAACAACATGGACTACGGGAACATCACCCTTCAACATTAAGATGTAAGCATCAAACTAGCATGGATAAGATCCTGCATAATACTTTTTGGTATAGTATATGGAATTGGTAATTAGTGTCCGATCCTTACATACATAATTGTACTGATACAAACTTCTGTTCTACAATTTTCTAAAATAGCTAGTTTTATTTTTGTACAAACTAATTAAAATATAGGTAATATTTTTCATAAATAGAATAAAAAACTAACTAAAATAATGTTTTAAAAAGTCCTAGCACGAAGATTGTTTGGGATGGTTAGTTTAACGTCAAACATAATCCTTCATATAAAATGTTTTACTTTTTTTGTACTACATTTTCACTGGCAGCACTAGGAATTTGGGTAGCAGTTAGTTTTAGATTATTTTATGATTACTATTTATAATTACATTAACATACAAACATAAAATCCCGCCATCTTACCATGGGGGCAGGCAGATACTACACAATGCCACCTGCTACGATCCTTACATACTCCTTTTGCCTCGTTAATGTTCATACATCTGTTAATCTGTTCTGTTCGTTGTTTATTTATAATTAAATTAATTGCTTTATTATTATAATTTCAGAGTTTACCAGACGGTCTGGAATTTCAAAACGCACGAAACATTGCAAAAATCATAAGCAAATTAGGCATTGCAACATGAGAAGGATGACCCCTAAAAGGATTACAAAGACAAAGGCTTTCCAGATTGTTGCTAGAAACTTAAAAGATGAGAATGCAATAATGATAATGCCTACAAATGGAATTGTTTCTTAATTTTAAGAGATGGGAGCAATGCCAGAAGAATGCACTCAAACTGCTGATATAATATTATTCTTTGATAAACTATTTGATAGTCTGAATTCTGTGGGTTACGAATTTGTGCCAGGAAAACCGTTTAGATCCGCTGTCAAAGGTATTTCGGCTCATCATGAGCTCTGGAATACCAGTTTGCCTGTCTTAAAATCAATGAAATTTAATACGCCAAGGTATGTGCCGTCATTGATGGGCTGGGTAAAAACCATAGTAAATGTTAGAAAATTGGTCAAATGCCGTCACGAAAAAGGCATGAAAGGATTGTTGCGCAGATTAAATCAAGATGCCCTCGAGAATTTCTTTGGAGCCATAAGAGCCCATGGTTATGCGAATATCATGCCAAATTGTTCGTCCTTTGAAGCCTCGTATAAGACAACTAGCTTCTGCGCGCGACTTCGTCGGCGTGGACTCCGATCCTATTGGTCTTAGCGAGATGACACATAGCCTATAGCCTTCCTCGATAAATGGACTATCCAACACTAAAAGAATTTTTCAAATCGGCCCAGTAGTTCCAGAGATTACCGCGTTCAAACAAACAAACAAACAAACAAACAAACAAACAAACAAACAAACAAACTCTTCAGCTTTATATATTAGTATAGATATTATTAAACAATTTAACATCGACACACTCTGTAGGTGCAAATAGCGAGGCTGACAATGACTTTTGTTTAGACTTTTTTAAATATTTTTTACTAAATGAGGACGTGCAAATTAGCAACGAGGGCATCAATGTTGTGGACTATGAGCACATGTACATAGAGCTCGTAGACGCGAAGTCAGTAAGAAATAAAAAAGATAAAGGCAATATAGAAAAATGCGCAGCAATAGAATATTGCAGTGGGTGGTTAGCGCGCCAATCCAAAAGCAAAGTTTACAAAAAATGTCAAACATGCCTAAAATCAATGGAAACTGATTATACAGAAAATGTCCATGGCTTCATAAAAATAAAAGAATATGATAGCCAAAGATGGCTGTGCTATCCTACGAGGTGTTTGTTTAACTTCGTTGCACAAGTGGAAAACATAACTTTTAGCGTTTTAAAATCATCACTTTTAAAAAATAACAGCTGAATATATAAAATTGGTGGTAACAATTAGTATGGATTTATTCCCAAGGAGGGTTGATGTCAGGCAGGCGGCCGGTCGTAAAAAATAACATGCCAAATCACTTACAACATGAGTCTGAGGAAGAGGAGAACATGTTGTGCCGACCCTATATAAATAGGATAAGGGCAGGGAGATGATGAATTAATATGCACGTTAATTTTGTGACGTGCGAGACGCATAAAGATCGTTTAATCGAATATTTGATCAATAAAAGCGTAATTTTTTAATACATATTTGGTGCAAAGAAGTCATCCACCTCCCCACTGGCAAGGCTTTAGAGAATAAGGATGACCAATTCAAAAAAAAGCCCATGATCACTATAAAAACAATCGAGTTCGGAAACAACTAAGGCAAACTGGCATTGAAGTTAATGTTCAGTTTTTTTAAACTATGTAGTTTTGTTTTACCCAATAAGGGCCACTTGCAGCAAAATTACAAAAATCTCGATTTTATTAAAACTAGATTTTACCCTAACTTAATTCTCTCTCATCGAAGTTGCGTTGCTCATGATAAAATTATGTCTAATTTACCTAAATCGAGATTTTGCGTATCATTCAGTCGCCATTCGTTCTTTACGTTTCGTTTTAGATAAAATAATTTACGCCAAAGCAATATCGTGTACCAAGAAACGTATATTTGTCAGTTTCAACGTCTTTCAGTGTCAATTGTTATGTTTTCGTGCAATTTTAAGTTTTCCGTTTGTAATGAAATGACAATGAAGAAATCCAGGGCGCCTTATTTAACTAATGATGAAATAATGCATATTTTAATCCTTGTTGAAAAATATCCTGTAATAGAAAATAAAAGAACAGACGGAGCTGCAACAAAAGATAAGCAACTGGCTTGGCACAACTTAGCCATTGAATACAATTCGCAAACGAAATTCGCACCAAGAACTGCCGAAAACTTGCAGTCTTGCATATATAGTCTGGTATAAAAACCAAAAAGTAAAAGTTAAAAAAATGCACTCCAACGAAAAAATAGCTATCAAGGATAAGAGATAACTTATTTTTATTGTATTCGATAAGATTTCATGCATGTACATATACATGGTTAAATAATGATTTATATTCTCTTTTGAAATGCTGTCTATTATTCTATTTTTAGCACCAATACTTCTGAATGCTGTTGAAGAGTATGGACAGGACTGGGACAAGGTAGCACAGACAGGAGAGGCTAGCAACACAGAGTGTGAAGAAATGTTTACGCAGTTGGTGAAGAAGACAAAAAAGGAAGATGCTTTCCACAAAAAAGATGTCGCGTTGTGGAAAAATTGAGGGGGTAGGTTGGTGGATTTAGGTAGTTTTTAGGTAGCTAGGTTAGAAATTAATAATAGGTAGTTACGCGAACAGATAGAAGTAGATTGGTTCGAATTAAGGCGCTGAGGGCACCTTAATTTCAGCCTATATTTCGTCGGCTGACCCAGATCGCAGTACGTACTGTGGGTAAACAATTAAAATTAGGAATTAGAAAAAGAATAGTAATATATTAAAGTATGAGTAGCTGGCCTTATATTCCCGGTGTGAGAACTGACGAGGAATGGAACCGTACTGCTCCTTCTTCTCGATCGTCGAGATCGTCCAGGAACTTGTCCTTGCCGCCCTCTAGGCTGGATCCGAGATCCCGTGCTGCTGCCGTAAGATGACGTCAAGGTCGATAGCGCTCAGGGTTGACCTTACGAACGGTGACAGCACTGAGGTCGTTGGTAGTCCAAGTGCTGGTAGATTAAACGATGAGGTTGCTCATTTTGTAGTCCAACCAGAAAAGTAACAGAGCCATTGCTTATTTCCACTTGTAGGTAGTTGTAAGTTACTAATGGCTTAGGTAAAAATAAATCCTGGATGGAAGGATAGAACTGAAAAATCCTGGAACGTAGAAGGTTCCGTGTTAGGGAGAACACAATTATAGGCCCAGCGTCTCGTTAAGAATTACAAAATACAATTTAATCTTTTTACTAAAAACTCGAGAACACCAGTTAATATCATTGAAAACTTACGGAATATCATTTAAACTTACCCCAGCGGGATTCTTCCTAGTTAGAATTTTAGAATTTTAGCCTTGAGGTTAGAGCTCAAGGTTAGCGGTTATAATGACTTTGCAAAAAGGAAGCAGAGAGAAACTTGTTCGAGAGCGTTCTAGGTTTTAACGTCTATGGTTCATACAGTCAGTCTGTATTTTTATAATTAGTTAAGATATTTTATTTATTATTAGTTTTAAGAGCAAATTAATTTAAAAATTGAGTATTAGTAATTCTACAATTAAATTCATTTTAATTCAGCAATATTATTAAATTATTAAAACAATTATGTAACTAGGAATGCGACATCTATTGAGACAATTTAGAATTAAACCTCACCAATTCGACAAGTTATGAAGTGTTGCCAAAGTAAAGTATAGATGGCGTTACACGTCTCAATAAGATTAGAGTAACGTACTAGCAAAACGTTACAAAAAAATAAATCGCACAGGTATTTATAAAGGATTTTGTATTTTTACTTGTAACATAAAATATATCTGTGTTTATAGAACACTGAACTAAATATATGT
The DNA here is from genome assembly GCA_905220545.2 of Melitaea athalia. Taxonomy (NCBI): domain Eukaryota; kingdom Metazoa; phylum Arthropoda; class Insecta; order Lepidoptera; family Nymphalidae; genus Melitaea; species Melitaea athalia. The sequence continues at coordinate 16,441,299 of HG992189.1, read as the reverse complement.
TAATTTTTAGGAGGCCCACCTCCGGGAACAAGCTGCAGTGATAATGTTTTTGAAAAGGTTAAAACATTGATTGGTCCTGCCTTGGAAGGTTTATATACAGTTTATGGTGGAGACGCAGAATTCATGAGGGAGCAGCAGGCGTCAGTATCAACAGACACACAGTTGCAAACCATTGAACTCAAAGAAGATTCATCAGATACACCACAAAAAAAAAATGGTGAGGTTATTGTACAATAGTAATACTATTTAAGTAATTCTGAAAATAATACGTTTTCGTTTTTAATTGTACACAATTGTAGGAGTCCGCTAGATTAAAGCTAATTATTTTAATTCATTCTGTCATTTCAGATCATGATTGCAATAACAATGGTGATCTCAAAAGATTGAATGTGATGAAAAGAAAAATTGATCCTAGCCTAGAATCATCAAAAACAGGTACTTTGTATAATTTTATAGCTTTGTAATATTTATTATTACTTAACACAATAATAATTCATTTATATATTTGTTTGTAGGTAAGAAAAAAGAAAATTTTGCAAACTCTTTCAAAGAACTAGCAGAAGATAAGAAATACTTAGTGAAATCGCAGAAAATACTAGTTCAATACCAAATACAGCATCAAGAATTACTCACTGAATTAACGAAGGAAAAATTGAATCACGAAAAGAAAAAAATATGAAATGGAGTTAGAATTCCTAAGACATAAATATGAACTTGAATTATTTTTATTAAAAAGTAAAATACTTGAATAAAGTACACAACAATTTTTATTTACAGTCTTTTATTGATCGTTTATTACAACCTTTCAAAATAGTTATTTATTAATAAAGTTCTTTCAATTGTGCCCGTTATACTTCTAGGCAAAGTAGTATGTTAACAGCTGACATCTCAAGGTCATATGGTTCTTCTCCACCTTCAGGCGGTGGTATCAAATCCTTTTGAAGAATTGCAATATTATGTACAACTGCAGTAGCAATTATAATTCCTGTAATCGAAAAGAAACAATTGTTACATATTAGCATTATTATTTTTTTAATTGTTGACAGTGTAATAGGTACCCATAAATATATTTTACCTGGCACTCTTTTTAATTTCACATTAATTCCCTTTGACAGAATAGGAAACCTTCTCTTCCATATACCAAATGCACGTTCTATCACATTTCTAGTTCTTATCTGTAATTCCTGATATAGTTTTTCACCTCGAGTACTAGGTGCATTTTCAGGTAAAGGTGTCATCATATATCTAGTCTGTGCATAATCACTATCCCCAACCAATAATTTGTCATTGTAAACTCCCTGAAAAGTGAAAAGATTTTTAGAGACATTATACTACTTTTCATATCAGAAATACTAGCTAAGCTAAGTATATGCTAAAAAAATTAATGTTTAATTATTTATAATAATTAAGTAGGTATGTATGAAAAATACCTGTACAAAGTTTCTCTTTTGTGCACAGTTATCCCAAATATTGGCATCATGTACTGAACCATGCCAACGGGCCACTACATCTAAAAAAAGTAGATCGGCTGAACATATGCACTGGGTATTAATGGAAAAGTATCCTTTTCTATTTCTAAAAATTTTTGCATCTTCACCACCTGTTGATAATAGATAACATAGTTATTTAATAAATAAATATTACAAAATGCAATGAAAAAATATTTCTGAAAACTTACCTGAAGATAAAATTTTTATATTATATGAGTGCAATCTATTGCCACAATGACACGGGGAAATTTTGCTACATCGTAAAACTTAGCCCCGACATTGTTTTGTTCAGTAGTAGGAATAGGCATTTTTATAAAATCTGAATACAATAAGGCAATAGCATGTGTCACTCGATTTAATATTCTACAGGCGGTAGACTCGTGAGCTCCAATGACATCGCCACAAGCAGTTAGGTGGCTACCAGTTGCAAAATATCTCAATGTGCATAAGAGCTGGTTCATTGGTGATACAGCATTTCGGTTCCTAAACATAAAACAAAATTTGTGATTGATATTTTAGGTTAGCTGCGTACCTTTATGTTTATGTTTATTTGAACTTGCACACTACCATTAGCTCACCTGTTGACATCATTTGGAAAATTATGAACAATTTTATCAAGCAGGAACACTGCGCTTTCTTTACTTAAGCGAAACCTTTTCGAAAATTCGTCTTCTCGTATTGTTTTGAACAAATCGCTTTAAACAAAGACTCTTCGAAAGAAAAACGGTTTCAATTCAGTGACTGAGTGATATTTGGGAGTGGTACCAGAGGGTAAATAACCTAAATTTATTTTTCAGATTGCTAATAGATGATGGAAAATGAATCTCTTGGTGCGAATGTAGACCCCAGCGAAGAGGATCCTCCAATAATAGAAGAGCCAGAAATTGAACAGGAACCTGCTGTTCGTAACGGGCAAACTCGGCGTCAAATGATGAGAAGATTACTGTGGAAAAAACAAGGTATGAGGATGTCTGAAGATTACATATTCTTTTTGGAAGATTTGGATAATGGTGAGCTGGGGGTATTTAGACACAATGTATGTTTTCTTTTCGTTTTTCCTATCTGATGACATCTTAGAGAAAATTTTTAAAGAAACTATTTGTATGCCATCCAGGTAGACCCTAATTCCACTTTTTCAACCAATATCACAGAGGTCCGAAATTACATTGGTATATTTTTTTTACCTTCTCCTACATGGGGAAGAGGCCTATGCCCAACAGTGGGATATTACAGGCTGAATCGTGATCGCGATCATATTTTATGTCTGTCATAAAATATCCTAATGTTAGATATGTATGTATTGGTCTCGTAAGTACGGGTTTGCTCGAATTTATAATTTCATGACCCTAAACCGTTTTGAATTATTGAGAAGTCTATTACATTTCAACAACAATGCATCAATTGTCCTGCCCTCTTGAGTTCGTTTGAATTAAGTGTTCCATATCGTGTGACACGACGCGGGATTATAAATTCGAGTCTGTTACATCAGCCACTTGCCAGAACTAACCTAAAAAAAAAATCTGCCATGTCCCGTATATCCAAAATATATAATAATATTTGTGATAAAGTTGATGTTTTTGATAATAAATTACCTTCTTTCAAAAAAGTTGTTTTGGGATTGTTGAAGGATTAATTACTTATAAATGATTTTGCTTTTGTTGGTTTTTGTGTTTGCTGTTTATGTTTGTTTTTAACTTTAACTACATCTATTTTTAATTATTTTCATCTATATTTCAATTTCTAGATATAATCTTTTCAATAATACTAATGTTTCATCTCTTTTTATGCATGTTGTGACAACTTAAAATGTTGTGCATTTAAACTCAATTTTAGTATAGTTTTTTATGTGACAATTGTAATGTAGCAACTACTGTTTGTCCAAATAAAATAAAATCTCTGCTTCAATCTGATCATCCTCGTCATCACAAGTTACATAAGATTAGACCGGTTATAGACCATTTGAATAAACGCTTTGCACTTTTCCTATTGAACAACGATTGTCAATTGACTAACAGATGTGCGCGACAAAAATGTCACATTATTTGAAAAAGTATCCTTCTAATAAGCCCCACAAGTAGGGCTTCAAGCTGTTTTTGTTGTGCATCATTTCTGGTTACGCTCATAAATTTGAAGTATACGTCGGAGAAAATAATATTCAAGAACCCAATTAACCAGACTTGGACGTAACAAAAATGTTGTGTTGCGACTTGTAGAGATGGTACCGGGTACGGTTTTGATAATTATAAACAAAAAACTCTATTTGGGTAGTGTCCAAACCAACAGGCTGCCTTACAATAAGTTACCAAATCCGAAATCTTTCATGAAGAAATCCGTACCAAGGGGATCTTTTGAAGAACAAATGACAACTAATGATGGCACTGATATTTCTGTCACTATGTGGAAAGAAAATAAAATTGTCACATTGTTATCGACCTATGTGGGAGCTGAGCGAATTCAAAAAATAAATAGATTTGACAAATTAAATTTGACAAATCTATTTATGTTTTGAATTGCGCAGGGCACTGGCGGTCCGAGGGAATATGATAGCCCGTAGATTTGCTCGATGCTCCACTCCAGTAAAAATTACTTTATGTAAGGCATATTGTCAGTCTTTTTACACGAGCAGCCTATGGGTGAATCATACCCGTCGGGCCGCCAGAGTCCTGCGTGTTCAGTATAACAACATCTTTAGGATGCTGTTGCGGCTGCCTCTTTATTGCTCTGCTTCGCTTATGTTTGCTGAAGCTCATACAGATTGCTATCAAGAAATTATTCGAAAAAAAGCTGCCTCTTTATTAAGACGATTGAGAGACAGCAGCAATGGCATGCTCAAGATGATTGCTTCACGCACAGACTGCCCGATCCAACATAGGTTGATGTGCTTAGTAATAGGGCAACAGTGACTTATTGTTCTTTTATAGTACTAATTTATTCATTATTATAATTATTATTATTTATTATTGTTATTAATATTATTATTACTTTGACATATGCTTTTAATAATAATTGTGTTAAAGACAGATGAGGAGCATAATGCAAATCTAAACCACTTGGGACGCAAATTGCTACATAGTAGATGTTATGAACCAAATTGAAATTATCAGCTGTCAACACTAAAAGTACTGGACTAATAGTTTCTATAATCTATGTTGCATAGGGCAATACTATTTCCGGTAAGACTTGACAGCTCTCGCTCTCGAAAAACCGGCGTGTGCGTCTCGACGCCTCTCTCGACATCGCGCGTGAATAATTAAAATATTATTGATTATAAGTTGCTTTCGCCTTTTGTATCGCGTTGCGCGTTCACAATTGATATTAGATAATCATTTATGTAAATATAAGTTAACATTGTAAGTGTATGTGTGAATTGTGCACAACGCCGTCGAGGACATCCTGCAACGGCCAGTTCGTCGCGTTGGCTGATCAGATAAGCTCACCATCCTAATTATCATTAAAACTGCATGTGGCCATATGTGTTTTTGTGCTAATCTAGGTTGGTGTTAGCTGGCCAGGCCAGGACAACGCATCTTTAGAAGCAAGGTAAATAATTTAGTTGTATTACTTATAACGCTGCGTACCGCAGCAAAGTATGTTGGATATTAAAAGGACCTGAAGTTTTAATTCGCTTCCACTCGTTTCTATAAATTCATCCCAGGTCATATCTAACAGTAGATGTGAACTACAACGTTTTCAAGCAAATACAGATAATAATCTGCCGTCAACATCTTCAGGGCTCCAACCGTCAAATACCGGAATTTTGCGACCACTTTCATCCAGTGAAGAAAGCGATGATGAACCTCTTTCTTCTCTGAAAGCGCGGAATAACCCACCTAAAAAGACACAGGCTAAGAAGAAAAGGACGACTTTGTGGAAAAAACAATTACCTACGATTTCATGTACAGAATACAACACACAACCAACGTCTGAAGAAAGTAAAAATTGTAAAGACCCTCTGGAATATTTTAGGTTCTTTTTCCACAAAGATTAAATTAAAAAAAATTGTAGACCAAACCAACCTCTATGCGGGACAGAAAAATAAGAATTTGATGGTTACAGAAGATGAGATTTATGTCATTTAAGGTGCTATGCTTTTGTCGGGCTATGTGAAGTTACCGAATAAAGGGCTATATTTCTCTAGAGATAGTGATGTGCCGAAAATTCTTGCAGAAAGTATAAGATGTAACAGATTTGAAGCTATACTTCAAAACTTACATTTGAATGATAATACGCATTTATCAGCTTCTTCTGACCGGCTGTATAAGTTGTGACCGCTGCTTGACAGTTTAGGCGAATCATTAAAAAAACATTACGGTCTAGATGAGCATTACAGCGTCGACGAAAGCATGATTCCGTACTATGGAAAACATTACGCCAAACAATTTATCAAGGGAAAGCCCATAAGATTTGGCTACAAAAATTGGGCTATGTGTGCCAGTGCTGGTTACATGGTGGCTTTTAGTTTGTACACGGGGAAAAGCTCTGACAAGAAAGACTTCGGATTAGATGTAGTTCTCACCCTCATAGAGCTCGGAAAGTTGCCAGCCCATAGTGACATAAAAATATACTTTGACAATTTTTTCACATCGTTGTCATTGGTGAGACATCTGCGAGAGTTAGGCTACTATGCGACTGGCACAATAAGGGCTAACCGTGTTGAGAACTGCCCGCTAAAAGATGTCAACCAGTTCAAGAAGAAAGAACGGGGCTACAGCGATTACAGGATGTCTGACGACGTATTTTTGTGTCGCTGGAACGACAATAATGCCGTCACGGTAGCAACCAACTTTGAAAACTGGGACTTGAAATCTGTAACACGCTGGTCTAGTGAAAAAAAAGCTAAAGTAGCAATTTCCCAGCCTTCATTGATTGCCAGCTACAACAAGCACATGGGCGGGTTAGATAAGTGTGATCAAGGTGTTGCGAATCTTCGTACAAGAATCCACTACCACTACCACCACTACAGCCTATCACAGTCCACTGTTGGACATAGGCCTCCACAAGTTCGCGCCCGACATTATGACGCGAACTCATGGGTTTTGCCCATAGTCACCACGCTGGGCAGGCGGGTTGGTGACCGCAGGGCTGGCTTTGTCGCACCGAAGACGCTGCTGCCCGTCTTTGGCCTGTGTATTTCAAAGCTAGCATGGATGGTTATCCCGCCATCCGTCGGCTTTTAAAGTTCCAAGGTGTTAGTGGAACTGTGTTATCCCTTAGTCGCCTCTTACGACACCCACGCGAAGAGAGGGGGTGGCTACATTCTTTAGTGCCGTAGCCACACAGCACATATAAATCTAGAGGAAAAGCGAAGTTTAAGTGCTTGAAATGCGATGTAGGCCTGCATCCGAAGTGTTTCATGGAATACCATGTGTAAAAAGCTCTTCATCATACTCGTAATATACATGTTTTAGTGATTTGATTGCTTTTTTTTTAATAAACTGATATAAATTCAACTGGTTTATTTATAACTATTTATCCCGTCAACAGGTAGTGTATGGTTCCGCTGTGCATAGCGTCCGATATACCGGACGGGTCATAAAATCATAAATATAAATAAATGCTTTTATTTTTATCAACTAAATCCTTAACTTGACCATAACTGTCCATTATTTATCATGATAATCGAATTAAGTATCATAACAAACTTTATGCAGTAATGGGTTACGTTAATATAACTGTATTTTAAATTTTGAATTAAATACCCTATTACTTAGCACGAATATCGGAACTAATGTATAAAGTTACAGATGGGTCAAATTGGTTACAACAATTATTATTATTTAATACTATGACCTCGATGTGAATACTTGCATTATATTGACATTATATTATTCGGGATCAATACTGTAAATCCATAAAGAATGCAGCAAAGAGAAGTGGCCAAAGACGTGAATCACAAATACATTATAAATATCACGTGTGAGTATTTCTACACTTGTATTATGTTTTCTGTTTTTATCCATATTTTGTATATATATTTTGTTTATAATATAGTATTTTTATAAGTATGTATGTATATATATATATATATATGTGTAATGTATATGTATATGATATATGTGTATGTATATGTGTTTATATGTATCTTTGTATGTATGTATTATGCTGTATATGTATGTGTATTTGTATTCGATAATTGATATCGTTTTAGGTGACACTATTTGTCACTTCTCTATGTACACTTCCCTACCGCTTTCACTATGCCGTGTCCTATATGCCAAAAGGTTGTCTGGAAGAGATCGCTCTTCTAGCGATAAGACCGCCTTTGTACACTGTTTTTTTTTTACTTTTAATATATTTTTGTGTTCATTGATGTTGTGTACAATAAAGAGTATTAATATTATTATTATTAAATATCACAAGCAGTTGTCATTTCTGCGACGGTTTTTCAAGAAAGAGAAACAATTAGCAATATAAGTGCTCAAAGTGAAGATGGTACATTAGATACGGATTTAAACAGTGGCTCTCCAAACTCTGCACAGTCTCCATCAGTTTTGAGGAACGAAGAAGTGATAATATCTATTCCATTGCCAGTTCATACATCCCATCGAACAGGATCACTTTCACCAGCAGCCACGGATTTACATACAACGTGTAAACTGGATCGCGTACTGCTATATCTCATGGTTACAAATTTGCTCTTTAAATCAATAAACATAAGGCTTTTTTTCCCTGTCAATTGTAAATGTAGAAAAACGAGCCCGATGAGATAACACAAATAGCCGTGCGTCCTTGTCTAGCAAGTATGCCAGTGTACAATAAAAACTGCTTTGGTAGTGAGTGGTAAGCCCCGTATTCATGGGAAACATTTTTTGAGCAACAAAGTTGAATCAACGTGTTGCGGAGTTGCTGTCAACATGTTGCTGGCAACACTGCGTGTTGCAGAGTTGACAGCATCATGTTGACAAGCTCTCGCCCGACAAGCGTAAACATCAGTTTAGCGACAATTGTTGACGTGTGTGGACGAGTTTGCAACAGTTTATAAACATGGCAGTAGTGTGGAGCAATGATAAAATAATGCAATTAATAGAATTATTTCAATCAAAACCATTATTATGGGATTGTTCTATAAAACAATACAAAGATAGAAACAAAAAGAACGATGCATTCGAAGAAATTTCTCAAGTCCTAAATATACCCAAAAAAGACGTAGAAACTAAAATACATGTACTACGTACTCAATTTACTAGAGAGAAAAAAAAGATGTCGGCAAAAAAAACTACAGGCAGCGGCGCAATAGAAAAATGTAAATGGATTTATTACGAGCCATTAGAATTTTTGTTATGTGGTGCAACTACTTCTGGTGAAACGGATACTATGAATAAAACAGTAAGTTGTTTTTGTATATAATTGTTTTATACTATTGTCTGTAAAATTATTACAATTACGCTACATTATTTTGCCATGGAACTCTTCCCTCTGGAGTTATAAAGTAATCGGCAAACTGTTCTCTAATACAAAGAGCTGATTGTGATGCAGGCCTGCCCCGTCTTTGCAAATCAATCATAGGAAACGAACTTAGTTCCCTTCGCCAAGAACCTTCTAATAGGTTACCTTCAGAGTCTTCAAAATCAAAAGTTTGTGGAGGTGTATATATGGATCTGGAAACTGAGTTACGTCTTAAGAAGTTATGTAAATATACACAAGCAATTACCACGAGTTCACAATTGGCTGGTTTTAACGGAATAGGTTTAGTGAATACACAGAACACCACACATAAAATGCCAAAAACATTTTCTATAATCCTCCTAGCTCTTGATAGTCTGTAATTGAATATACGCTTTTTGTTCCCACGTTCATGAATGCCAGGATATGGTTTCATGATGTTCTCCGATAGCGCGAAAGCACTGTCATCTACAATTACATACGGCATTTCTGTTCCGCCTTGTGTTATTGGTTCAGGCCGTGGCAGTTTAAGTGAGTTTTCTAACAATGCATTATAAAACGGTGTTTCTTGAAATATTCCACTGTCGGACGACCGACCCTTAGCTCCATAATTTGCGTAAATAAAGTTGTAATTGCCATCTGCAATTGCCATAAGTACCATGCTGAACTGATTTTTATAATTGTAGTATTCACTTCCAGAATTATTTGGCGCCACAATCATAACGTGTTTCCCATCAATGGCCCCAATGCAATGTGGAAAATTCCATCGTATTTCGAATTCACGACTTATTTGTTTCCATTCTTGTTCTGAACTTGGAACCTAAAAAATAAATAAATATATAATAAGATAATAATTTACAGGTAGATGAAAACAATGCACTTGAAAGTGGTATGGAGTCAGAGCCATCTCAATCACCAAGGCCGAATGCTACAACATCTACATCTTCGAGGAAAAGAAATAAGACAGATGAATCAAATGAAATATTAGAGGTTTTGAAAAGTGCTAAAAAAAAAGATGGATGAAAGGGAGAAGAAGGATCCATTTGATATATATGGTGAATATATTGCTGCTGAATTAAGAAGTGTCAAAGATGACCAAGCCGTGACACAGGCAAAGTACCATATTAATAATATACTGTATGAATTAAAAATGGGACGATATAATACATATGGATATCAAACGGCATCTTCTCATCCATCATCAACACCAAATAATGTTCAGGAAACTGAAATAAGGGAAATTGAGAGACACGAAACAAATAGACTAGATGCATTACGAGACGAAACAGAAGATTCGGCTATACTAAACTTAGTTAACTATCTCAGTGATGAATCAACGCAATAGCATACACTGTTTTTTTTGTGTTTTTTAATTAATAAAATACTTGATTACACAAATAGTGTTCTTGTACCTTGACATATCCTGCTAGTGAGTTAATTAGTTCTTGACATACATCTGGTATAATTTTGCTAATCAATTGTTTTGATACTCTGAATGTGTATGAAAGAGAACTGTATGAATCTCCAGTTGCAAGATACCGTAATGTAATAGCCAGCCTCGTTTGAGGTGAAACTGGCTAACGAATATTTGTTTCCCTTTTGGCTATTGATGGACCAATCATTTCTAGAAGATGTTCGAAATCACTTTTCGACATTCTCGTAAAGTTACAAAATGATCCATCTGTCATTCTGAGGTCACTCATCAAATTTTCTCTTTGCAAAAGATAATTTCGAATCCACCATCTTTTTCTCTTTTTTTTATTAGAGATTCTATACATCTGATACAGAGAACACAACAACACTACCTCCTCGGGCAACATTTTAACGCAGACTGGCGTGTGGACAACCTGTATTGATTTAAACATAGTTGCTAGCAACATTCTCGCCGCTCACCAACAATGTTTAGCAACTGTTGCTAAACAAATGTTTACCATGAATACGGGGCTGTAGACTTCTCAAAATTGGAAATATTAATTTGGAAATATTGGAATTATTATTTTGATAATATTGACTGATAAAATATATCCATAAATTATTTTAATATTTTAATTTTCGATTTATATAGATGTGAACAGGCAAAACATACAATAAAAATAAGTATGTAGATATTATAAGTAGAATGTTCTCCTCTTAAAATGGCAACTTTGCCTGTAGACAAAAAGCAATACTTCTGCTTGTCTGCAAACATTCTTTCTTTTCGTTGGTGCATAGATGAATTTTGGTGCTGGTTTAGTATTCTTTTCGTCAGTGTATATGTGAAAATGGTGTACTTTTGCTGCGTGATTGGATGCAAAACGGAATGGTATCCTGGCTGTGACTTATCTTTTCACAGGTCAGTCGTTATTCAGATTTTCTTGTTTGTTATGGTGCAGGGTGTTCACGCTATAGATAATTTATTTTAATATTATATAGAGCTTTTAGAGTTAGAGATGAGAGTGGGTTGTCGTTTTAACTTTACTGTAATATTTCAATATTCGATAGCTTATCAATATTTAAAATAGTTCTTCAAGTAGGTATATTAGTGAAAATGACATTATTATACGTCATTTGCATTTTATTGCTTTACAGGATGCCTAAGGATGAATCTGTAGCTGAAAAGTGAAAACAAATTATACCTGGCAAAATAACCAAAACATCAGTTGTATGTAACGTACACTAAAGATCAAGATTTTGTCAATGAGTTCAAAAAACGATTAAAAGGCAATGCAGTGCCGTCGATTTTCCAAAGGTAAGCAAGGAATTTTCATATAAAGTTGACGATCTATTTTAATGAAACACGCTTCGTGGCTTCTTCAAGACTGAATTTATTAGCAATTTGATACTATTGACAGACAGGTAAGATACACACAATAAAGTATAGATGGCGCTAACAGTATTACTAAATGGATTATTTTACGATTATTTTGATATAAATACCAACACCCCCACTTATCAAAATAATCTAGACTCTTGTACATATGTAATTATCAAACTAATAGAAACAAAACTACATTAATTACAAAATATATAGTTATGTTTAACACTATTTAACCCTTTCGTCAGCAAGCTTTCCCGCCCTTACGGTGGAGTGTAAGGTCGGACTTCGTCCCGTTGGATGATGTGCAGGCGTCGATAGTGAACCCGCAGGGTACAATACGGAGATGTCGTCAACCCGCAGGGTGAAATGTAGGGTTAGCCCGCAGGGTGAAGTGTAGGGTTAGCCCGCAGGGTGAACCCCCAGTTTCCTGGAACGCGTCGAGTGAACACTTGAAGCGCGAAAGATCCGATCCCCAGGCACTAGGTGAAACTAGGAGTGGGCGTCGGCATCTTTCGCGAAGCAATTAAAAAAATATAACAATGGAGTGGTGAACGGTAACCGGTTGAAATATAAAAATAAAAAAAATAAATTATTTAAATAAAATTACCCAACCCAGAATCGAACCCCAACTATTGATGCGCGGACGTTCACCATTCCATTACACAAAATAATAAAAAAAAATTAAATTAACAAAAGCAAATGAAGCAATAATTTTTATAATTTTAAATTGCAGGTACATCGCAAATTCTCGTTAAAGAATTTTAAGAAAAAACAAGCTAATGTTCTACGTTAAATTAAATATGCAATTTGCTTCGAACTAACGAATTTAAGATATATGACAATGCAAGCGTTTTAATTACATTAATAAGATATTATTTATCAAAGTTACTTAATATCATAACCTTGTACAGCCTAGTATAAAAATTCACGGTGGCAATTTTTATCGATAAGAAAAGCAGAAACTATATTGTAGGGAATTTTAACAAAGTAAATAATTTAGAATAATTAGTTTTTATTAATATACAAACAAGCCACCGATATAAAAACACACGCGTGGAATACCAAATGGGAATTAATTATCGCGGTAAAACATATTTAACACTCACTGCAATGACCAAATAGAAAAAGATTAAATTATTTACTATATATATATATATATATATATATATATATATATATATATATATATACATATACACACATTTTACATGAAAGACAAAACATCATAGCATAAAGTACCTACTGATATAAAAATTGCTTAGTCATACATTAAGACGATAAATACATTTCTTTTGTGAGTTTTTTAAATGTTCTTCAATACTGAATTTATTAACAATTTGACACTATTGACAGACAGGTAAGATACACACAATAAAGTATAGATGGCGCTAACAGTATTACTAAATGGATTATTTTACGATTATTTTGATATAAATACCAACACCCCCACTTATCAAAATAATCTAGACTCTTGTACATATGTAATTATCAAACTAATAGAAACAAAACTACATTAATTACAAAATATATAGTTATGTTTAACACTATTTAACCCTTTCGTCAGCAAGTCTGCTGGCATTTCTGATGTTGGCAGGTAAATTATCTTTATAAGATTGTTAGCTACGGCTTCTCTAACAAAATGATAGCGCACATCTATATGTTTGGTTCTTTTATGAAATATTGAGTTTTCTGATAACTTCTGAGCACCTTGGTTATCATTATATAACATGATTACATAATCACAACTGCCTACAATTTCACAATACAATTTTCTTAAATAAATAGCCTCTTTACAGGCTTCCGCTATCGCCATATACTCAGCCTCAGTACTTGACAAACCTATGTTATGATATAACGGTTCCTGAGAGTTTAAAAAGGAAATTTTCATCAGTTAAGAATAAATTATGCCTGAAATAGTAATTTCGTTAGATAGTACAAGTATTCCCGAGTAAAATAAAATAAAAATTACATTAAAATACTTTAATTTGTGAAAATTATGACCAAATTACTAGTCGCGGTAGGAATTTTTTGAAAAACACAAAAATATTCACAATTTTCACAGTGTTGGCAACGCTGAAATAAAAAGTACATTTTCTTGGAGCTCGACATCAGGGCTACCCCCAATTAACGGATTATCCACGATTTACGATACACTCTGTATATACATGGTTCTAACTCATCTTTCATCGCCTGTCTCCACTGTTCCTTATCTGGTCCATTCATTGCAGCTTCATAACTGAGTTCTTCATCGAATGATTCCAGGTTGTCCAGAATACAGATATTGGTCACACCATACCTTTCTACTGGCTTTCTCCTACGCTTATTATCCAGCTCCACCTGAACTTCATCCTCTATGATAGACTCTATTTCAGCCATAGATTGATAAGAATCATCATCGGAAGTCAATGGCTCACAATTATATACTACTCAAAACAAAATAAGGGCCACCACTAATTTTTACGATTATTATTTTTTGGTCAAGATTTTTTGCTCTGATTGTTTAAAATTAAATAAAACAATGCTTTTTTAATTAAATTTAACAAATTCTAATGCAATTAAATAAAAATTACGAAATCTTAGGACTGTTTTTGGTTTTTATCACTTTTATGGCCGTTTACACTTAACATTAGCATTAAATTGTAGACTAAACGCACAGCTGAGTTGTTTACTTATGCGTTGTTTAATAACGGGTATGTCCTCCCCTTTTCTAGAAAACTTTACCTTGCATTCATCCGTAAAAAGCACCTTACGCCATTCCTCCATACCCCATTCAAGATTTTGACGTGCTTAATCGATTTGCACGATGAGTGACCATCAGTTTAGTGTGGGTTACAGGTCTTCGTGAACGTTGCTGGTCTTTGTGCAAACGATTCCTAATAGTCTGGTCGCTAACAAGGGTACCAGTAGTCTGGTGTAATCGGTTTTGTAATGCGCGTGCTGTCGCATTACGACTCGGGTAGCAGAAGCATTGTCCAAATGGCGTCGAATTCACGTTATTTTACGGATAAATGATCAAATTACACGTTTAATTTCCGAAAACATCCGTAGTTATTAGTAGACTTGCATAAACTAACTCGAAAACCAATCCGAAAAAAAAACTCTACCCACTTCACAATCATGTGAGATATTAAAATTCTCTACCATGCCGTAAACACTAATATCCCTATAGGTCTGCGTCCTCAGAACTTTTTGTCGGGTCATAAGTATCAGGCTGAAACTTTCTAGATCGCTTCATTTCAGTGAGTCGGACAAAATTTTTATTTGACAAAAATCTCGGTAGTGGAGACTAATTTTGCTAGAGGCCTTAGAACATGTCGATAAGTCGGTGCCAAAAATTTACTAATACCAAGCCGATTCTTACTGAAATTTAAAGATTAATTTATGGGAAAGTCAAAAAGTAGATTGTCCGACAAAATTACTGGGGACTATGCGCCAGTCGGACATACTGAAAATGTTGGAAATTCCAACTCAAAAAAGTGATTAATATCAGGCTACATTTTTTTTAAGGGTTCATAAAAAATAATATAATACAACTGTAACGTTGTCCGACAAAATTTATGGGGATAAGCGCCAGTCCGACTCGAAAAATGTCGAAAATACCAGCACAAAAAAGTGATTAATACTTGTCGGACAAACATGAGTAATTGTAGATTAGATCATTTATAACCGAAATATAGTGATATCCGACAAAAATAATGGGTCATATCGCTAGTCCGACAAGATTAGCCTAACCGCAAAGAAACTATATCTATATATACGCTCTTAGAAACAGTATATCTATATGTGGATTTCGCTTTTCGCTTTCGAGAGCTCTGTTAGTGTATCTGTTGCACTATATATGTAGTATACATGAGGTTTTAACCTCTCTACCATAATTAGAAGTTTGTGAATAAATGTGCTGTGTGGCTACGGCAAAGAATTTAGCCTCCCCCTCTCTTCCCGTGGGTGTCGTAAGAGGCGACTAAGGGATAACATAGTTTCACTACCACCTTGGAACTTTAAAAGCCGACCGATGGCGGGATAACCATCCAAATGCTGGCTTTGAAGTACACAGGCCGAAGACGGGTAGCAGCGTCTTCGTTGCGACAAAGCCAGCCCTGCGGTCACCAACCCGCCTGCCCAGCGTGGTGACTATGGGTAAGACACATGAGTTCACGCCATTATTGGCGCGAACTTGTGGAGGCCTATGTCCAGCAGTAGACTGCGATAGGCTGAAATGATGATGATGATGAATGATGAATAAATGTAGCTGTACTTGGCTCAAGTTTAATGTATAAACTTTTTTAAGCTACCCTTTTTGTTTCTTATTAGATAATCTTAGAAAAATAATATAAATTTATGTTGTTTGATAAATAAAATATTAGTTTTATTATCACACATTTAGAAGTTTTTCATAAGACGACTCAAAAAAATTGGCAAAAAAAAAAATTACTTCTCTATCAATTTTAATTGATAACATTGAAAAAACTATTAAATATCTAAGTAGTATATATACAACAAATGGTTTAAGAAGGCTACGACTTCTAGCGCGCGTGGTTTCCACACGCTCAATTTTTTTGCTAATACGTTATCTCATGGAGTCAAGCGATAAACTTTTTCTTGTTTTCTTCTAAATCATACATAAGACGTGTCAAAATACGAGCTTACAGATTTTTTAGGAATATTCGTATAATATTAAAAAAATGGAAGCTAAACAGGCCTTTTAAAATTTAAATTTAAATTGTAGATTTTTGAGGAATACATTTTTGGTTACTATTTTATTTTTGTTAAATTCTAATAATAGTTAACTTAAGGAGAGATTAAAGATAGAAGACATGTAAAAAAATATTTGTTTATTTGTTTATGGTTTGAAGCAAAGGTTTTGTATTATGAAAAAATAGTTTTTTTTTAATTATTACTGTATCTTATAAAAATTTGAATCTTAAGAAACATCAGAACACTTTTTATAACGGCAAATTTTTAATTAGAATACAAGAGAGGATAGAAAATAAAAGTAAGTAAAAAATTATTTATTTACGAATGTTTAAAAAAATTAATTAATTGTTAATAGTTTTTCTTTATTATGTCTAATCGAAATCGTTGTGATCTGTTTCTTCATTATCGGATTCTTTATATGCAGATGATTCTTCAGCTTCATCATTTTCACTCTCTTGGTCACTGTCATTGCAATTGTCAGAGTCATTCTGGCCTGTAAAATTTAAAAAAATGAAATGTTACAATTAATTTATATTAAATAATTTACGAAGAAAAAACAAGAATGTAATACCTCTGACAGCTTCGAAAGATGGACTTTCTGGACCTTCGAACCAAGAAAAAACATATTTGTTATCTATAATGGTCCAACCGTAATCCTCAGGTTTCTTATCAGTCAGGGAACGCAAGTGTGCATTGCACTGTTACGTCCGCCTGACGGCGGGGTAACAATAAAAAAAACACAATTAAAGTTACAATGTATATTAAAGGAAGAAAACAAAAAATTAATTTAAAAAAAAATTACAACTTCAATATAAAAAAAAAAAAAAAATAATCAATTAATTGACTCTCAGGGAGTAGGTCCTAAGCAACAGGAAAAATTCTTTTGGCACTTTGTACAATAAACCGACGTGCACTGGGGACTTATCTTATTCCGGTCCGATCCGGTGACGCGTGGCACAGTTACGGCTGCCCGATGCAAACGAGGACACAGGGTCTGTAGCGGGTCCCGGCGGCCTTGCAGAAGGACCCTCAGCTGTAGTCGGTGGCCGCTGAATTGGTTCCCGCCCTTACGGTGGAGTGTAAGGTCGGACTTCGTCCCGTTGGATGATGTGCAGGCGTCGATAGTGAACCCGCAGGGTACAATACGGAGATGTCGTCAACCCGCAGGGTGAAATGTAGGGTTAGCCCGCAGGGTGAAGTGTAGGGTTAGCCCGCAGGGTGAACCCCCAGTTTCCTGGAACGCGTCGAGTGAACACTTGAAGCGCGAAAGATCCGATCCCCAGGCACTAGGTGAAACTAGGAGTGGGCGTCGGCATCTTTCGCGAAGCAATTAAAAAAATATAACAATGGAGTGGTGAACGGTAACCGGTTGAAATATAAAAATAAAAAAAATAAATTATTTAAATAAAATTACCCAACCCAGAATCGAACCCCAACTATTGATGCGCGGACGTTCACCATTCCATTACACAAAATAATAAAAAAAAATTAAATTAACAAAAGCAAATGAAGCAATAATTTTTATAATTTTAAATTGCAGGTACATCGCAAATTCTCGTTAAAGAATTTTAAGAAAAAACAAGCTAATGTTCTACGTTAAATTAAATATGCAATTTGCTTCGAACTAACGAATTTAAGATATATGACAATGCAAGCGTTTTAATTACATTAATAAGATATTATTTATCAAAGTTACTTAATATCATAACCTTGTACAGCCTAGTATAAAAATTCACGGTGGCAATTTTTATCGATAAGAAAAGCAGAAACTATATTGTAGGGAATTTTAACAAAGTAAATAATTTAGAATAATTAGTTTTTATTAATATACAAACAAGCCATCGATATAAAAACACACGCGTGGAATACCAAATGGGAATTAATTATCGCGGTAAAACATATTTAACACTCACTGCAATGACCAAATAGAAAAAGATTAAATTATTTACCAATTACAAGATATTCATTGTCACATTTCGTACATCGATAAATCACTATTAAGAAATATATATAGCTATAGCAGATCAAAGCAAAACAAGGCAAAGAATCACTTTTAGTATAATAAACGAAATAAGCCAGACACGAAAATTAATTAACTACGTGAACCTATCGAAATTAATTATATTAAACTTACCAAGGGGGTTTAAAAACGAGATACGTAAACTTCACTTCACAGAAAATTTACAAACACTATCTTACTTTAACTAGTTGTTACTGCGGCGTCGAAAAGAAAAAATCTCGTTCGGCAGAAATGCTTTATATATACTCCGCGGGGAAAAGGTTTGCCCACTCAGACTTCCAGATCTTTCAAATGCACAATTGCACGATTAGTTTGCACGAAATGCCGTTTCCGGCGTGCGTCCCTTACCATATATGGTATCGAAAATAGGGTTTTATGACTTTCGATTGCACGATTGCACAATTGCACAAAATGCCGTTTCCGGCGTGCGTCCATTACCAATCTGGCATTGAATACAGGGTTCTATGCTAACGATAGTGACAACCCGCGGATACTGTTCGATAGTAACAACATAGTCACTCCATTAGTTTGCATGTAAGGTAATGTTTCAATAAAAAATTGGTTTTAATTAAATTTTAAGATATTTTCGGTTCTAATAAAAATATAATTATAATTTAATAAGTATTATACTTGTTACAACGTAACAGCACCATACATTGCTTATGTAAGTGGTCATTTTTATTTGCTGACGTAATTCTTGTTTTGTTGGAGGAAATGAGGAAGGGTCACATCCAGTTAGTGATTTCTTTAATACCTTTTCGGAATCTTTTTTACTTTTATATAGTTTTTCAAAGCCTTCATAACGGCCTTTGTTAACATCTGTTTCGTTCAAACCGTACATTTGGCATACAAACTTTTCTATCGTTGCAAACTTTTCACTGCCTGTGGTCAAATCTTGGTCAGAAATTTTCAGAAGTTGTAAAAATCCATTAATATACTGGTCATTTTTTTTGTGTTTTGAAAGGTTTTACTTTGCCTCGACGTTAAAATGCTGGGTTGAAGTCATTTCCAGTGAATATGTGACATATTGCTAATGCACAAGAAAGATCTTCCCCAAGCTGTTCATGAATTTTGTTTATATTCAGATACAGTTTGTTACTTTGAGTACTCATATTGACATATATTTCAATGTCCTTGTTTTTCAAATATTTGAAGTTTGTCAACATTATTACTGGAATGTACGAATCTGTGCAGTGAACCTCGACACGATAATTACTATTTAATTGACAAATATAATAAACAATTTTAGTGTCTGCCTCTTCGTGTTCACACGAGAGATTGTAATCAATAAACCGAACAATTTCGGAAGCACTGGACACAGTATACGTGTAACATTGATCATAATTAGGTATCACAATTTTACCCATGATAATGGTAAGATATTCTTGTTTAGACCAGTCCTTTATCAAGAATTCTACAAATTTTTCTTTGAAGTTTTTACTTCTGAGTAATTTGCTGACGTCTGCAGGACGTTTAGTGTTTCTGTTAATATCGTAGTGTGTTTCTTCATCTCCTCTTTTGTCATGCTCGTAATCTTTAATAGATGGTTCCTTAAACTTATCAAAAATAATATGTACCACTTTTCGATTAAACGTTCCTTTTTTAAAATATACTCAGATATTTTTCCATATTTACCAGGCACATTTTTTAAAGTATGCAATAAATAAAAACCATCGATGATGTGGATGTCACTGTTTTCAACTGTGACATCAGCTTCTTGGTACTTTAACAATTCTGTGGTAATCACAGATTTTTTTGTTTTACAAATATTACCATCAGCATGGCACAGAGAAAAAGAAATAGGAGCATTGGGATAACTCAGTGCTTTTTACAAGCTTTTACATGTATGTATGTATGTATGTATGTATGTATGTATGTATGTGTGTAACTTTAATGAAAGCTTTTATTTAACTTGCAATGTATGTATGTATGTATGTATGTATGTAACTTTAATGAATGTTTGTTCGGGTGAAATCTTGCAACTCAATTTTGAAGCAGATATCTTCAACCAATTGAGCTGAAATTTTGTATACAGGTTCAATTCGGATGACAATACATGGTTTGTATGTATGCATGTATGTATGTATGTTTGTTCGGATGAAGTCTTGCAACTCAAGCAGATATCTTCAACCAATTGAGCTGAAATTTTGTATACAGGTTCAATTTGGATGACAATGCATGGTTTGTATGTATGCATGTATGTATGTATGTTTGTTCGGGTGAAATCTTGCAACTCAATTTCGAAGCAACCAATAGAGCTGAAATTTTGTATGCAGGTTCTATTTGGATGACAATGCATGATTAACTTTGTGACGTCATTCTAAATCCAATATGGCAGCATATCCAAGAGTGTGGACTAGTTATTTTTAGTGCACTTCTACAATATGGGTATCAAATGAAAGGGCTTGCTAAGAATAATTCGAATAAAGTGACGTGATGACCGACTAAAAAGTCAAAAATAAATTAAAAGTAAAAAACCTTTTAAAAAAACAAGCTTTTATTTGAATGTGCTAAAACGAAAAAAATAAATTTTTACTTTAAAACTTTTACTATCTACTTATAAAGTCATTACACATAATCTATATGATTTAAAAGCTTGTCGCGAGATTTGCTTATAAACAAGTAAATTAAATAAATTAATGTGATTGATTTTAATTATTAAAATTTTTAAACTAAGGAGTCTAAGGAAATACGAGTACTCATATCTTCAAAAGTTTCTTTACATTCTGCTAACAGCCCAGGATGTGTCTTTTCAATATTAAGGAGTTTATCATAATAAATGGTCATATATCTGGCGTAGTTGTGGTGATTCATGGAAAAAAATACATTTGTAATTTTTGGAAGTACGTACAGGAAAAGATCTAAGTTACCGATACGAATACTATAATCTAGAATCATATAATACTCGACAAGTCTTGTGTACTTCAAGAAAATTTCGGGGGTCTTTCCATGAGCACCCTCTAGAGTTTCATCAACATATTTTTGATATTTAATACACAAATTTTGAGAAGTTTCAGTGAGTAAATGCGGATTGTCAGTGCGCTCTTTTGAAAAGTCTTCTAAGTCGGGTATTATTTCCGTAATGTCCAAATTTTCGGATTCCATGAACATTTCCACATGTAACATGCGTAAAACAAGAAACAGTTGAGGATGGATGGCTTTGCACCGATTGAAGTTAATAAGATATAATTCTGCGTCTTTATATTTATGACGATGATAATCTCGAGCATTCTTAAACTTGTGACAATTTTCCAAGATATTGTTTAAGACCTTCTTAACAGTTTCTTTCACTTCTTTGAAATTGTCTTTTTCACTTTTTTTAATTCACACAAGAAACGCTGCATGATGAACAGTTTCTTCTATAGAAGGGCAGCACTTCAACAGTTGAACGAAAAAAGTTTTTTTTTTATTTAAATAAATTAACTTCGGTTTGGGTTGACAAAAAGTATTGCGTGGCTGCGTGCATGTGAATAGGTTATGGATGCCACGCGGCCAGTGTGTTTGTACTTTTGTAACTACTGGGTACCTATAGTGCGCTCTCTGCCCCATCATCTTTCTCACTCACTTTCATGCAGCCATATATAATATTTCCTGGTTTCATTTTCGATATAAATTAATATGTAGTCCTTTAACCTACAAGGCAACTTCGCACGTTTAAAAAGTTAAAAAGATTTTTTAAAACTGGCAACACTAGGCAAACATGTCATTCCTAGCCGTAGGTAGTCACCTCATTCTTTTTCCGTGCGAGGCAACGAGCGCACGCGTTTCCTTGTAGCCGTTAAAAGTATTGCTTATTATCTTTATCACGTTTATAATAATTGTTTTTACCATGCCAAAGAGGACTTATGAAGAAAAGGTGGAGTATTATATACGAAAGTTAGACAAAATACGGAACAAACATCGTCGTAAGCGACGACGCTTAGAGGATTCAACGTGTTCCTCAGGCCAGGATAATCAATAGAGATGCATGCTCTCAAGTGTATTAATGCTTTGTTGGTACAATTAGATATTCGAAGTTCGATGTAATAGACATAGTATAAAGCATTTCATTGGTTTTAGATTGTATTAACTTCCTGACAAAAAATAGTAGATAAATAATATATGAAATAATGGTTATAAGAAATTAAAATGTACATATTGACAAGGTAATAATTCCTAGTATTAACGTATTTTTTTTTGTCATTTTAGTAAATAACCGATAACCTATAATGACTTGTTGTATTGTTTTAGAATGAATGACGTTCTATTGAATAAAAAATAATTAAGAGAAAATTTTAGATCCTATTATGTTTTATACCAATAATATCATTAGTGTTGCCCAAATTCAGTCTTGGTCTTGCAGTCTTGGTCTTGTTCTTGCGTTTTTGCAAGACAAAGACCAAGAACAAGACCGCGTATTTTTAGCAAGACCAAGACCAAGACTGACCGTGCAAGACTTGAGCAAGAACAAGACATAGCCTGCAAGACTCTTGCGTCTTGCAGCTAGGACTTAGCGCTATTTCACTGAGTAGTTAGGTGTAACAGTTCGGTGTATAGGTAGGTACGCTTAGGAATTCTATGAGACGCAAAAAACTGTATCAAAGAATATGAAAAGCTGGACCTATGCGCATTACGACTAATACCATAAACATAGCGAATAAAAAAATATCTATTAAAATCAAACTGAGTGCATGCATAGTTATGTTTTAACCATCGGCACTTTGATAATGCGGCATCAAAGGTTTTGTACTTACTTCTCAAAGAAATTTGCCGCTTTTCGGAAGTACATGGTTATGATACACGCGCCGGCGGCTTCTTTTGAAATCTAAAACAATCGTTGCCGTCACGCCGAAATCATAACATTTGACACTATTTGATTGCCGCCATAGGGCGTAGGTATACTCATGCAAAATAATTTCGAATTTTAAGAGTACCTACAGGTGTTCGAAAGAATAAATAAGTTTCAGAGTGCTTAGAATGAAAATGAATACATTATACTGATCACGCAAGTAGTATTATGATTAGGATAAAATGGTAAGGATAGGTAGTAGATGTCATATTAATTCATTCTAGTAAGTATATATTATAATATTGATTACTTATATGGTTTTAAACTAATTACTTAGGTACTATTATTGTACATTTAGTCATTATATTTCTTAAGTTTTTACAAGAAAAAATAGCAAAAAGTGTTCAAATATCACCCGTTTAATAAATATTGTAGCCACTTTTAAATATACTTGAAACATGTAAAAAAATTCTACAAAACTAATAAAATAATATAAAAAGCGTATGTACTTACCTACTAATAAAATAAAAAGCCTGCGATAAGAGTTTTGTATTACTTACCAGCCCGAATATCTCTGAGAGAGATGATGAGAGTAAGTATTTACTAGCTGTGCCCGCGACTTCGTCCACGAGGAATAGTAACTTTGGAGGTATAGTGACGTTCAGGACTTATTTATTTATTTTAAAACTTCTGTCATCAAACATACAAACGAACTCTTCAGCTTTATAATATTGGTATAGATGTACGCCAAAACATTCACTTATATGTAAAGAATAGTGATTGGCACTAATTCTTTACATATATTTTATTCACGCGTCGCGTCTGTACAAATAGGTAATATTTAGTGTGTGTGGCGGCATCCTTTTCATAGAGCCGGCACGTGGCGAGGCGGCGCGGTAGAAAGCAAGGAAACGTACTATAAATAAAGGAATTATTTTAATTCCAGTCATTTCCAATTGAGCTGTGCTTCGAGTCTAACTTAATAATTGTTTTTACTAATTCTCGTTGTTTTCTAAAAACGTATCACGTGTACAATTTAATATGAGTGACGAAGATTCAAATTATTCTAGTCCGAGTAACGAGAGTTTGAGTCACAGATCTAAAAGACCCAAAAGCAAATTTGAGGAGTTTTTCGAAATAATTCATGCATCCCAAACTGCCTTCTGTAAATTGTGCCAACATAAAAAGATTGAAATAAAAATGAAAAACAGAAACACTTCAGGCTTAAGGAAACATCTAATATCTTTCCACAAAAAGGAATCAGAAATATTTCTTCCTGTTAAACCAAAATTAAGTGGAGATATCACAAGCTTTTAGTAACCGCTGGAAGAAGTGGACAGGTAAGAATATTTTTTTAACAGTTAAAAGAATTTTAACTCTGCGTAGCTATTCATGCGATACTTTCAAAAACGCCATTAACTTACGTAAGTATTTTTGAGTTAGTGGTGTTTTCATCTAGGGGTGCGACATATTAAGTATGTAATTATCGTCTTAAATATTTTTTATAAACACCCATATTTTCATTTAATCGGCCAGTAACAACTAAGTACTTTATTTTGGTAAATTACAGTACAGTGCAACCTTAATATAACAAATATCAATTAAACGATTTTCTCGATTTAACAACAACAAACCTCCTCCTCTTATACGCTCAAACCTAGTATGTTTTAAATAATAACACAAGATTTATTGTTTTGTTTCAGTCGGAAAACAGCAGTGACAACATCACGACAGCTACAGTTGATTGGGTGGTGAAAAAATATCTTCCCTTCTCATTTTTCGATGACGAAGCTACACAAGTATATTTTCGATGTATTTGCCCTAATATGGTGTTTCCTAAAAGGTCTACACTTAGAAGGAAAGTCAAAGAGCGATTTGAAGAGCTCCAATTGAATCTCAAGGAACGACTTCAACAATTATCATCTAAAATGTCTTTTACCATTGATAGGTGGACGTCAATTGCTGGTAGGAGTTACTACGGGGTTACTATTCATTATATAGACAACGAATGGAAGTATCAATCTGTAGTTCTTGATTTTATACCATCACGCGGTCGACATACTGGGGAAGATATTGCAACGATTTTCCATGAATGTTTATTGGAATATGGCATAATTGATAAAATACAAGGTATCACGGTCGACAACGCAACTGCAAATACCAAATTTATGTATGAACTGGGCAAACAGCTGCCGCCACACTTTGATTCAGACAATCAACATTTCCGGTGCTTTGCTCACATTTTAAACCTTGGTGTACAAGATTTATTAAAGACCTTAGCATTACACTGTGAGTCTGACACTAACGCGCAAGATCAGCAGTACGAAGACTATGCAGACGAAACTGAGGATGAGGAAGATGAAGAATCTGCACCAAATATTGCTGACTCGCGTACATCTGTAACAAAGTTACGCAGTATTTCCAGTAAAATAAAAAGAAGTGAGATAGTGAAGAAGAAGTTTCAGTCTGCTTGTGAAGCAGCTGGCGTGCCATCAAATCTAAATGCCATTCTTGACTGTCCAACGAGATGGAATTCCACACATGATATGATTGGATTTGGTTTAAAAGTGAGAGCGGGCATTGACATATTGTGCAGTTCTATCACCGAATTAAATGATTTTCAAATCACAGCTAATGAATGGCAGGTACTCGAAAAATTACATAAATTTCTAATAAACTTTAAACTTTTAAGTACAAAACTTGGTGGAGACAAATATGTTACATTACCGCTAGTCATTGTATCATTCAATCTCTTGCTAGATAAAATTGAATCCATGGTAAAACAGTTAGATGAGAAACCTAATCGATCTGAAGTGGATGAAAGGCTCATTCTAGCTTTCCAAGCAGCTCGAGACAAAATGCTTAAACATTACAAGAAGAGCAACTGGATTTATTGTACTTCTTTAATTTTAGACCCAAGGCATAAGGCTCAGACTTTTGACCTGACAATGTGGGGGAAGCAACTTAAAACAGAAAGTCTGCGCAAGTTCAATGAACTTTATGAAGAATATAAAAGTCTACACTCACTGAACAAATCTCTGGAATTGCCAGAAAAAGAAAATAAAGTATGTGATGAAGATGAAGACGTAACAGACTTTGATAAACTCTATGAATGTCCCTCGACGTCATCTGGATCTTGTCTTCAAGGCTTAGTGATAGACGAGTTGAAGAAGTACCTGAGAAAACCAAGAACTGCCAGCTCGGAAGACATTTTAGATTGGTGGAGGACGCATGAGAAAGAGTATCCGATTTTATCGAAAATGGCCCGTGATTTTCTCTCAATACCTGCAACTTCAGTACCTGCTGAGAGGTTATTTTCTAAAGCATAGTAATTAGAAAACATAGAAATAGGTTAAGTGATGAGTCAGCCAGATGGTTACTTTGTATTAATTCTTGGTCAAAAAAATTGATATAAAGTATCATAACCTAATGATAAAGCTGTTGATTTGTGTTGTATTTTATTTTTTATTCAAATAAATGATAAATCGTAAAACTCTTTTATTAAATTTCTTATAAGTTGAGGGTTCAATCTCTTTCTAGACAGATAAGTATTGTTCTTTAAAATACAGTCAAGTTATTGTAATTAATTTGTTTTTTTACATGTTTTAGCAAATGTAAGCTTATAAATCATAAATGTTTATTAAGAAACAGTTACTTCCATGGAAAACGACATATAGGTCAGTTGATTTTTCGAATTTCTTATCAAATCTTCAGTTATTTATTAATCTGCTTGATCTTTACTATGGCTATGTTAATTCAAGCTCACAATGTTCCAATTCTAATACGTTTTTCTAAGATTTAAAGTAAACTTTAATAAATAGTAATAGACTAATAGGTAATTGCAAGACTTGCAAGACTCTTGCTGCAAGACCAAGACCAAGACTGGGAGCGCAAGACCAAGACCAAGACCAAGACCAAGACCAGGTGTATTGGCGCAAGACCAAGACTGGCTAAGTCTCGTCTTGTTCTTGCATTTGGGCAACACTAGGTATACACCACATGCTTTTTATATTATGTATACAAAACAAAATTTCTTATACACTAAATTATGTGCTAAACACCAAGACAAAAAAGAAAAAAAAAAAGACTAATTACTATGAAACAACCTCTCCAGACCCCGCCACGGCCCACCATGCCTCTCAGACGCCCGACGAATTCGGATACTTTACACTTACAGCAACCATGATAACGAAGCTTAATAATTAATGTAATTTATCAAATTCTTCTAATAATGTCTAAACTATAAATTATCTATCGGTTAATACCTTCTTACCACTAAATATGGCACAATATTTAATCGTCTACGACTTTAGACTATCCATAAAATTTTAAAATTTTGAAGTCACTGCGGAAGCAGAAGTTATTCATCAAATGAAATAAAAAATTACACTTATTTTTACTTTATTATAAAGCGCAATACACATTGAGCCCGCCGGGCCGCCGACATATGTCGGCAACTTTTTGTCGGTGGTCTAGTTGGCGGCTTCACTTATTACAAGTCGGAAAATTTGGTCGGCGGCATGTCGGCGGCTTGAGATGAGAAATTTATTTGGCAGTCAGTGATTGCCGTGTGTCGATAAAAGGTTGTGTGGTTGTGTCATATAATTTTGGTGGTGTATCTTCGATAATTCAGTAAATAGAAATAATCTTAAAAATGGACGATGGCAGTGATCTGTTGATAGCAGCTTGTGGAATGTTTATTGCTGGATCGCTCCAAAGGGAACGAAGCTGTTGGGTTAGACCTAGTTTACTGAGTCGCAATTGTTATAGCAATCATGACAGATTAAAAGATTTGAAAGCAGATGACTTGATTGTACAAAATCCCATACATTTCAAAACATTCATGAAATTAACCAATAGCGACTTTGAATATTTATTGAATATTGTTGGGCCGAGAATAGTTAAAAAAGATACAAATTGCAGAATTGCAATTTCTCCACAAGACAGATTAGCAATAACATTAAAATACCTGACTACGGGCGAATCATTCATTAGCCTATGTGACGTGTTCAAAGTATCTCCTCAAATTATTTCATACATTATCCCAGAAGTATGCCAAGCTATAATCGATGGCCTTTCGGAGTATGTAAAGGTAAAGTTAAATGTTTATCTTTTTTAAATAAATATAAATATTAATAAATATAAATGTAAATTTTAAATAGATGTATATTTTTTGTGCTGTTTGATTTAGTTCGAAGTATAATTTAGTTAATGTTCTTATTTTAGGTTCCGAGAACTTCAAACGAATGGAAAAAAGTTGCAGATAGATATCTGAATAGATGGAATGTTCCTAATTGCCTTGGATCAATGGACGGAAAACACGTAAAAATTCAATGTCCACCAAGAAGTGGAAGTGAATATTTTAACTATAAAACTTATTTCAGTATTGTACTATTTGCATTAGTGGATGCAGATTACAAGTTTTTATACGCTAATGTGGGATGTCAGGGTCGTATTTCAGATGGCGGTGTTTTTAATAACTCTGCGTTATGCAGAATGTTAAATAACAATTCTTTAAATTTGCCGGACAACAAACCTCTACCTGGGAGAAATGTACCAGTGCCATATTTTTTTTTGGGTGATGATGCTTTTGCATTACAAACCCACATTATAAAACCTTACAATGGTAATCACACAAAAAGATCTCCCAAAAGAGTTTTCAACTATCGTATATGTCGAGGACGAAGAGTAGTTGAAAATGTGTTTGGGCAGTTAACCAGCAAATTTCAAATATTCAAAAGACCTATCCAGCTATGTCCACAAAAAACTGCTATTGTGACATTGGCCTGTGTACATTTGTTCAATTATATAAAAAAAAATATACAGCGAAACGAATATGATTCTGAAAATGATAACGGAGAAATCATACCAGGTGAATGGCGCACAGTAATTCCTGAAAATAATTGTTTTGTTGCCTTGCCAAGAGAGGTCAATACAAATCTGTGTCCTGAAGATACAAGGAACGAGTTGGTTGAATATTTTCTCTCCGATGTCGGAAGCTTAGAATGGCAGTATGATCAATGATCAATTTAATCAACATCTAAATTTAAAGATTTAATAAAAAACATAATAATGATAGTTATATTTTAATTTGTGTTTACAATTAGTGACTCTTACTTAATCATAACATTTCAAAAGACAGATTTATTTCATGATTACTTTTCTCATGCTAAGCTATATTTATTTCAAATTATAACAATATAATAAAGATCTTAAAGAAAGAAAATTATTTTTCATGTAGGGATTTAAAAACGTTCTCTAAATCTTGGCTGCTTATACGTTCACTATTAGAACTTTCATCAAGCGCTACTGGTACTGAAGATTCAACTCCAGGAAGTTGCGGATGAGGGCTTATGTTGATGGGATATAGAGATGAAGGGTTTGTATTTGGCTGATTATCAGGATTTGTGGTGGTAGAATGCTGATGATTCGGGCTCGTTATAGTAGAATATACAGATGATGAGCGGTTAGAAGGATATGCATTTGGCTGATCATTTGGAGAACCTGTATAGTAACCTGGATGACTACGGGAGCTAGAGGGTCTTGCGTAATCTGCATACATATCTGTGTGATATCCAATTTCGGTTTCAAAAATAATGTTATTAATTCTATGTTTTACTATTGCATTTGTTGCTTTATCCATTTTTCTCAGTTTTGCTGCAATATATTCTCCAAAAAGAGTGTCTTCATCTTTTTCTTGTGTTTGATTTTGTCGATCGGAGACAGATTTCATAATATTCAGAGCTTGTGAAATCATTTCATTGTTTAGATTTTTTCTGGGACGTTTAATCGTGTCATCGGCAAATGAATGAGATGAATCATTTTGCTGGGGTTGTACAACACTGCTCTCGTTTGATGTCTCCTGAAATTAAAATATTTTTAATCTGTTGTATTGTGTTACATAGAAAGTAAAGATAAATAATTTAGTCAAGATTTAAATCGGATGTATACAGGGTTATTTTATGAACAGTGAGCATACGTAAAATATTGTATCATGTGTATGTGTGTCGATAATGGAACATATGAAGCGAAAAAAAACATTTTTTTTTCAATGATATTTTTATTTTATTCCCTTTAAAATATCTTAAAGCACGGTGACCTTGTGGAAGTAACAAACAAGGACATTTGTAACAAAGTAAAAACCCTAAAGCCGGGTCCACTGCGCATTGTTACGAACAATATATTGTTTTGCTAACATGTTAGTTAAACCGTCCACTGCGATTTTCGAGTATAGACAATTTTAGTTAGTAACATATATTTTTAAAATGAGTTCCGACGAGGAAGACGTGTTCACAGTTTTGGCAATAGTGGATTTAATTCTTTAGTTCTAGTGAATTTTTATGCTCATAGAAAGAGCGTCCCAAATAACGGGTCTTTCCCGTATTAATTGTATAAAATAAAAAGTATTCTCCATAATCAAATCCATTAAACCGATAGACTAAACAAAAAAATTTGACGAGTTGTCTCTGGCGAGCACAAATCCGAAATGAATTAAAATGTCCCCCCGGCCCCCCCGCAGGCGAACGCGGGGATGTTATCCATCCGACTCTGCAAACAAAAACACTTTCAAAACAGTTAGGCCACGCCCCCAAATAGCATGACCTTGGTTATAATTTAATGTTTGTGTTAGCAAAACACGATAAAATGGCGCAGCGGACCCGGCTTAATGGGAACTAAAAAACACGTTTTGTCTTAAATTCGATGAACAATATGTACATTCGAATAACCCTGTATAACACTATGGTGGGTCAGCACTTTTGAACTTGTTCTCTTCTGTACAATAAAAAATTTTGGATAAAAATTATAAATGCATTTTTACTTACAGAATCGATCGTGGCAGTAGTAGTATTCTTGTTTTGCAAAAAACTAAATGATTTATATGCAAACCACTTGCTCTGATAAACACAATCTGTACCGATACCCGACTTTTTTGAGTCAGTCACTTTTTTTTTCTCTCTATAATACTGACTTGTCAAGTTTTTAATTTTTCTTTCTATTTCTGATACATTTGTATTAAAATGGTTTGCTATTTCATTCAATGAGTCGAAACGCTTTGGTCGACTTTTATGATCTGGGTGTTTTGGATTCCACAATACCTCCTTCTCATGATAAAGATTAATTAACGTAAGACATTTTTCGTCGTCCCACTCCATGTCGTAAAAAATACAAGCACGTCACTACAGGTCGAGCGTCGCCGGGCAACTGAGCGCAGGCGTACCCAAGCCGCCAACATGTCGGCGGGTAACACGCGCGGGCGCATGTTGCCGACATGATTCTTTTCATACAGGCCGCCGGGTTGTGTCGCCGGGCTTTGTCGGCGGCCCGGCGGGCTCAATGTGTATTGCGCTTAAGGCACAAATCCCCCCCTATTAGAACTTCGAAACTAGAAAAAAAAATTTCCCATACATGCATGCTCCACCTTAACCTACATACCTTTATAAAACAATAAACTAATATTACTAGAATTAAGTGGGTTTTTTATTGATACAACATCCCTTTTTATCTGTAAAGCTATAATAATAGATACCTACGTAATTTATAGGTACATACTAAGGTTTTCATCGTCAAAAAGTCAGTAAGATTAGACTACACCACAGTACACTTACCTTTTTTAATTTCTTGCGGAAAGACCCCCGCAATGACTGAATTTTATTTTTTACCATTTTAATGTCAGCGTCTTCATCATATTTTTTCCATACATTGACCAAAGCTTGATGCCCTTTGTACTTCAAATTCCTGTTGCCGTACAAATCTTTATTTTTAATTTGCCATAAGGCAGGGTGAGATTTTTAGGTACATATTAGTTCTTTTATTATGTGCTTGGGCACATTTCTAATGTCAGCTTTATTGTCGATTTCTTGTTGGGAATCCATTTTCCTTCCGAGACGACAGACACAAACAAAATGATTACAAACGCGCGCTCAACCACGCCGGACAAATGAACAGGCACTAACTTGATGTTGAACACAGAGCGCGTCGCGTCCTTCACGACGGGAGGGGTCGCGGGGTTATAATACCGTCATTCTTTCTCGCTCCTGCAAATCCACTGGCGTTCATTCCGTAAGGATTGTAGATTCCGGCAGGAATGAGCGTTAGTGGATGGGCCGCTAATGAAACACGCTTCGTGGATTCTTATTTATTTATTTATTTACACTTTTCGCACACCAATACAATGTTTTAACAGTACGAAAAATAATATAAAAATAGAAGTTGCATCAGTTGCTACAGGCGGCCTTATCGCTAATACAGCGATCTCTTCCAGGCAACCTTTGGGCAGAGGACTAACTAAGGAGTGTGGGATGGGGCGAAAAATTTTTTTGAAACAAGAAAATATACATATACAGATACATACTAATAAACATACACATGTATTTATTATACTCATATACATACTTATACACCATATACATATAAATAATATTTAAATATATATATATATATATATATATACATATACACACATTTTACATGAAAGACAAAACATCATAGCATAAAGTACCTACTGATATAAAAATTGCTTAGTCATACATTAAGACGATAAATACATTTCTTTTGTGAGTTTTTTAAATGTTCTTCAATACTGAATTTATTAACAATTTGACACTATTGACAGACAGGTAAGATACACACAATAAAGTATAGATGGCGCTAACAGTATTACTAAATGGATTATTTTACGATTATTTTGATATAAATACCAACACTATTGTGACATTATAATTATGGAGAAACATTAGTGTTGAATCGGACTTGCAAAATTCCTACAAAATTCATGTTTTGACTTGATTTTCGTACGTGCGCTACTTCTACAACAAGACAGTTCGTCTCATTTCTATTTCGATTTTACTCTTGTAAGGAGTTGTTCTATTCTTCTTTGAAAGAAAAACGTAATTTGCGTTACTTAATCATTAATCTTAACCAAACATGTGTTCAAGGCGAAGTGAGACTACTTGTACTATATTGGGACCTTATAAAGAACTTGACGATCGCCAATTACTAGATCGTTCAATAAGTCCTGAGACTAACCCGGAAATGGCGCATATATTAAAAACTCTTTTGATTTTTAAAAAGTACTGGCTATCAATACAAGAATATGTGTCAAATTTTTAAAAATGGAACAATAAAATTATTGATTTTGAAACATTTAAGTGACGCTACGGTTGTAATTTCGATACAATGGAAAAAAACGAGTTTCGCGAGTTGATAAAACATTGTTTCTTAATGGGAAAAAATACCGTTGAAGCACAGCAATGGCTTATAAAATGTTATGCAGAATCAGCTCCCTCTAAAGCAACCATTTGTCGGTGGTATGCCGACTTCAAACGCGGTCGCATGGACACCAATGATGGGGAACGCTCAGGTCGTCCAAATGAAGCAGTGACTCAACAAAATATTAACCAAGTCCTCAAAATCGTATTGGAAGATCGGAAGGTAAAAGTGCGAGAGATAGCCGAGATAGTGAAAATTTCAGCTGGTAGTGTTTTCACTATTTTACATAAAAATTTGGCCATGAAAAAGCTTTTTTCTAAGTGGGTGCCGCGTTTTCTTAAAACTGATCAAAAGGAACAACGTATCAATGATTCAGAGCGATGTTTGGCGCTGATGAATCATAATAAAAAGGATTTTTTACGTCGGTATGTAACAATGGATGAAACCTGGATATACCATTTCACTCCGGAATCCAATCGGCAGGCAGCGGAGTGGAGAGCGGGTGGTAAAAGCCGCCCGAAGCGTCCAAAGACTCAGAAATCGGCCGGTAAGGTTATGGCGTCTATATTTTGGGATGCGCATGGAATACTTTTCATCGACTACCTTGAAAAGGGGCAAAATATAAATAGTGACTATTACATGTGCTTATCGGAGCGATTGAAGTACGAAATTGCGGATAAACGGCCTCACATGAACAAAAAGAAAGTGGTGTTTCACCAGGACAACGCGCCTTGTCACAAGTCCGCGAGAACGATGGCCAAAATTAACGAATTGGGCTTCGAATTGCTTCCTCATCCCCCTTATTCGCCAGACTTGGCCCCCAGCGATTACTGGCTGTTTGCAGACCTCAAAAAATGCTTCAGGGTAAGAAATTTGACTCAAATAGAATTTATCGCAGCAACGGAGGCTTATTTTGAAGCCAAAGACAAATCGTTCTACACACATGGGATAGAAAAGTTAGAAAAGCGTTGGAGGGACTGTATCGCTCTTGGAGGAGACTATGTTGATGAATAAAATTAATTTTATAAAAAAGACCTTTTTTTAGTACTTAGTCTCGGGACTTATTGAACCACGTGTTACCTGTTATAAAAGACGTTATTAAGTGCATTCTATTTACTAAAAGTGAATTAAAACTACAGAAAAACGGAAAAGATCCATCGAACACAGAAGTCTTTTCAATAGTTTCTGGAAAACTTAACACAATTTGGACCAAAGCTTCAATTTCCATCGTTTCTAGCGTACGAGTTACTCAACTGCTAACCGCATATTTTAACAAATATTTATCACTAATAAGATATCCTAAAAGTAAGAGAAACGATAGCTATGACAACAAAGTTAAGTGCTTTTTGGAATCGTCAAATAAGCTTTTTGACATCGCTGCTTGTAAGTGCACTTCGTTTGAAAATTGTTCCTGCACTAAACCCAAGAAAGTTCCCATTTCTGAAAGAGATTTTTTACTGGACCAAAGAAATGATAGGAAAATGGCAATAAGCGGCGTAGACGCAAAAGAAACTGCAAGGCTTTTAAAGAAACATCAAAGACAAGAAAATTTGAAGCGGACAGAGCAAGCATGTTTTCCGAGTACTTCACAAACCGATACTGTACCGGTACGCGTGTTGCCGCCTCGTTCACAGTCGCTTTCAATAGAACCTTCTACTAAAAGTGACTTAAGGGAGTCTCCATCTAATTCATTTAGTCGGAACACTCTGCCGCTGCCAACAGTAGCTAAGGTATGTGATCGATACGGACTATCAACGCGTTCGGCAGCTGCAGTCGCTTCAGCAGTCTTAGTTGACGTAGGAATGGTATCTTCCGAAGATCTAAACCTTGTGATTGATAAAAATAAGATTCACAGAGCTGTTTCAAAGTCACGTACCCAAGCCAGCAAAGACATCGATAAAATTATTATAAAGAGTATCTACTTCGATGGGCGAAAAGATAAAACTCTCAAGATCAATAAAATACAGCCGGTACCACCGAAAAGAAGTCTTAGAAGAACACATTTCAGTTCTTACAGAGCCGGGATCTATTTATTTGGGACATACGACGCCGAGTCGAGGTACTGCGAAAGGGATTGTCACTTCTATTATAGAATTGTTAGAAAATCAAAGATGGAACTTAGAAGAAGTAAGTTGTGTGGGTTGCAATGGCACTCCTACAAATACAGGTTGGAAAGGAGGTGTCATTAAATACCTGGAAGACTATTTGAAGAGACCGTTACAATGGTGTGTTTGTATGCTTCACACAAATGAATTACCGCTTCGCCATTTGTTTATGTCTCTAGATGGTAGCACATCTGGGCCGAAAGAATACTAAGGACCTATTGGAAAACAGCTAAATGTTTGTGAAAGTAAACCACTAGTGTCTTTTTGTGCAGTGGCTGGCAATTTGCTCGAATTACCTGATGACATTGTGAAGGAACTAAGTACGGATCAAAAGTATCTGTATGAAATGTGTCATGCTGTGACGACTGGTTCTTGTTCCCCTGAGTTAGCGAGCCGCCAACCTGGAAAAATGGCGCATTCAAGATGGCTAACTACTGCCAATCGCATACTCAGACTTTATATAAGTACTGTTTCGCCATCAAATAATTTAAAGCTGCTTGTCAATTATGTGGTCAAAGTTTATGCTCCAGTTTGGTTCCTCATTAAGAGAAACTCATCATTCAAAGATGGAGCCAATCATATTTTTCAAATGGTTACATACTCCCGATTTTTGCCTGATAAGCAAAGATCTATTGTGAATTCAGTGATCGAGAGAAACGCTTTTTTTGCTCACCCTGAAAACTTACTTGTTAGTTGTTACCATGCTATTCGACGACAGAGAGCATATTCGAGAGCTTGCAGCTCGCAAAATATTAAAGTCAAGAGAAGCAGATATAAGCAATACTCGCAGGGTATTTAAAGTACCAAAACTTAACTTCGATGCGCGATATTAGATCGATTTGATATTTTGGCAAGAGTGTGAGATATCCGCTCCACCGATTTTGCGACAGATGTCCGACGACGAACTGAGAATTAAGGGTAAAGAACAAAGCTTCGATATTGATGATTTCCCCTGTCATACACAATCAGTGGAAAGATGTGTAAAGCTAGTGACGGAGGCTTCTCTAAGTGTCACGGACGCTACAGCTCGGGATGGTTTAATCAGAAACAGATTAAAATCTCGCGCGGAAATGCCTAATTTTGGCCATAAGAACCAATTTCGTATTTGAAATAAGCACTAATTATAAGTATTTAAACTTTACTGAACATTACCTAATGTCTTTGTAGTACCTATAAATTTGATTAAAACCTTTAAAACATTATTTTTGTATCATTTATAGTTTATGTTCGAAACCTCTAAAAATGGCAAATTTGAAAAACTTCTAGGATCGGTAGAGGCCTAAAGATGACAAATATTTAATTAAATTTTGTTATATTTGTAATCTATTCACAAAAACGCAACTTTTGATACCTCTTGCGTAGCCGTCGCTTTAAAAAAAAATCCCATACATTGACGGGACACCCTAAGGTTCAATAAGTAATAATTGGCCTTTTAAGGTGTTCATTGAGTTTGAATATTACTGCTTTGAAATGATAATGATTTAATAAATCACAAAAGAATGTATACATGTAAATTCATTACTTATTTATTTAAAAAATGTCTTGAAGTTCCAAAATGTTCTTAGTAACATACAATTAAATGAACCATCTACATCGGAACCACCTCAGAAAAAACAGAAAATACAAGAAAAATTGGATAAATCACTTCAAACAGAAAATCTAATCACACCTCGAAAAAAAAATTTAAAGAGACAAATCAAAATACTATCTCAACGCTTGAAAATGCGTAACACTACAATTAATAATTTGAAATCACTACTTTCATTGATAAAAAAGAAATGTATAATAAGTTACTCGGAGGTAAAAGATTAACATGATTGAACTAAATTTTCAAAATATCCACGAAAAAATAAACGAAACAAAATCTAGACGAGGAAATAAGTACAGCGATAGCGTGAAGTCCTTTGCTTTGACTTTGTACTATTATTCAGGAAAAGCTTACACGTTTTTATGAAATCACATCAGTCTTCCGCACCCTGCAACTTTACGAAGAATGTTTCTACACATAACTGTAATGTATGTATGTTCATGTCCGAAGTCTTTAATTTTCTTAAAGTTAAAGCAAACAAGTCTAAGGATATACATATGTAGCTAATATGACCCTGACTGTATTTGATTCTATGTCAATCAAATCAGCTAAGAGATATGACAAAAAAAAATGATAAATGGTGGAGTAAAATAGATATTGGTGGTATCGTTCCCATTGATGTTGAGAAGTTAGCCTCAGAAGTATTAGTATTTCAAATTGTTTCCCTGAAAGAAAAATTTAAATGTCCTATTGGGTATTTTTTTGTAGATAAGATATCTGCTGAAATTCAGGCACAATTAATTTCTACTGCGTTAAGAATGTTAGCAGACATTAATATAATTGTTCAATGTTTGACTTCGGATGGCGCTGCTACAAATGTGAAAACATATAGAATACTGGGTTGTGATCTCGTCTATCCTAATATCCGATCTTTTTTTAAGCATCCAAGCAAAGATGTTATTGTGCATTGTATTTTGGACCCTGTCCATTTGATAAAATTGGCGAGAAACGTATTCGGTGAAACATCTTTGAGTTCCGAAAAAGAGGAAATAAAATTTGACTTTAGACTTAACAATAGAGTGAAACGTGATGTTTTACTTGGTCTTGCACAAAAATACAATTTAGATGAAGATACTATCAAAAAGAAAATAAAGAACCTCAGAAGCGCATTCCACAGGGAACACAATCGTCTAAAGGCCGGACCGCATTACAACGGCGCTGCGCGGCGCTGCACAGAGCGGCACAAAGCGTCAAAATATTATTTCAATCATATCGTATGGTGCATGTCGCACTAGAGCGGCGCTGCACCGCGCGTCGCCGCGCGTCGCGGCATAGTTGCCTCCGAGAGAATATTTTGCCGCGCCGCGACGCAGTATGCAGCGACGCTCAGTGCGACATAGCAAGCGGCGCGTCGCTTCAGTTTGTGTACTGCATGCGGCGAAGATACACGCGCGTTTGGTTTTGAAAATGGAGTTAGACGAAGAAAAATTATTTATTTTATTTATTAACACTTTATTGCACACAAAAGAAAGATACAGTTTAGAAACATGATACAGAATAAATAAGTATGCAAAGAAAAAATTAATTAATATATTTTGTGCTTACCGAGAGCTTTACGATCTCCAACATGAACATTATATGAACCAGTCAAGGAAAGACAATATATGGGCGGAAATCGCAATAGAAATGGGTGTATCAGGTAAGTGAAACAATGTTTTGATGTCTTTAAAAATTAGTTTTTATTAAAATCAGAAATCATACTACTTAGGTATGTTTATTCTACTTCTCGCCGACATCCTCTTCTGATTCTATCTCTTTGCCATGGCACTGACCCTTCATTAGAAGTAAAATAATATTTGAATTTTTCGCGAACTTGGGAGGCATTATTTACGAAATTTCCACCTACTCGTGGTAAATTTTTCAAGACTGCTTCTGATGGTATATTTTCTTCGGTAGGTTGTTGTTCATTGAAACAGGCAACTGTGTCATGTCGCAGAAAATTGTGAAGACAACAAGTTGCCAGAACTATGTTATCCACATTTTTCGGACAAAGGGATATCGTGCGATAGAAAATTCTAAACTTTTGGCATAATATACCAAACGCATTTTCTGAAACACGACGTGCACGGCTGTGACACACAGAAAGTGGTGAGCGGGGCGGATTGAGCGAGTAAAAAGAAATTGAAAAGAGTCCGCTGCGCAAAGCTTGCACCGACTAGTTCAGAACGGACTCGCTCGCTGTCTGCCCCCCGCGCTTCTCGCCTCCCGCAGCTACGCGCCGGCTGGCGCTCGCATCACCGCATGGGCGCATTGTTGTTTGTTATGGCAGTCGAGTAACACGTGTTGTTTTGGTTTTAAAATGGAGCGATTTATAGAAGCTGTACGACAATGCCCATGTTTGTGGAATGTATCAATTAAAGAATACCGAAACATAGATATTATAAAAGAAGCGGCATGGAAATCTATAGTTGATGATGTAAATTAACTATTTATTTTATAGCAACCAGCTCAAAACTTCAACTGAACTCGTTCTCTGTGGAAATTATCAATTCGTTTTTCATTTCTCATTTTCCGTTCAGCTCAGTCCGCTCATTTCTCTATCTAGTTTCATTTTGCAGTGGAAATCAAATGACCAACTCTTCGTTGGTTGAGGAGTCCGTTCCGCCTAACTATTTTCCGCACATTACCCTTTCGCAGTGGAAACCGGGCTTGATAGTTTTTGTAATTTAATGAAACTGTATAAAGTAAATACTAATATTTTGTCAACACCCCAATTACACCTTGTCAACCTTGATAGCCTAAACGAAATGGAAAACTTACCTATCAAACCTATTGATGATTTCTTAGATGATTCTCCCGATTATATTAGTTTTAGCTTTAGTATTGTTTCCCTTTTTACTATTGTCATTCTTATTATTATAATCTTTATTGTAAAAACCAAAAAGTGTGTCTTTCGGAAAACAATTAATGTTACAGATAATTTAGAAAATACGTCTACTAATGTTACAACTCCTCCTCCTCCGCCTCGTCTCCGCATAGAATAATTTCTATGTAATAATACTTACAAATGAAATAAGGTTTTCCTATTTTCTTTTCGCCAACTTACATGAACCCGTAAGTTCACTCCTATGCGATGGGTTGTTATAACCCAATGCGGAACCCTAAATTGCATTCACCATTAATTCCTACTTAGTCAGCATTATTAGAGACGGGAGTTCAGTAAATCCTAGAGTCCAGTCATTTCAGATCTATCTCGAGTCGCGGACACACCTTTTTGTTTTATTCCGAATTATTTTATGTTATAATTAAATTTTATTAAAATCAAAGTGCTAAATAAAAGTGTTAAAATAATACTTTCTTATTTAAAAACCCAAGCACAATCTCAATTATAACAGAACTCTTGATAATCGATAATTAAAGGTTTTTTAATGATCCTTTAGGATGTACACCTGGATATGGCTTCATAATATGGATACCTAACGGGAATGCACTGTCTGCTACAAAATAGTATAGTATAATGCTATTCGTTCCTTCTAATAGTTTCGGAGATGGAAGATTTAATGAGTTGTTTGAAATTTTTTCCTTGAGAATGGAATCATTAAATACACCTCCATCGGAAATTCTCCCCTGACACCCTACATCGACAAATATAAATTTATATGAAGGATCAACTAAAGCGAACATAACAATACTAAAAAATTGTTTATAATTATAAAACTCCGATCCGCTATTGAAACTTGCCTGCAACATGATGTGTTTCCCGTCCATAGCACCAACCACGTGTGGAAGATCCCAACAGTTTTGAAACTCGGAACTAATTTCCTCCCATTCTTGATGCGATGTAGGCATCTGTAACAAATATATTATAATTATTTTATTTTGCTTGCAGGAAGGCCAAGACCGCGCTTTGAAGGATAATACAACTGAAAATGAGGAAAATGACGACATAGGTGAAGATTATGATCAGGCACAAGATAAACAACCCCGTTCCACCGCGAGCACTGAATCGGACAAAACAACCGATAATGCAAAGAATTTATCAAAATTGCAATTCAAATCTCCACTTCCGAAAAAGAGAAAATACGTCGCGAACCAGAACCCAATGTTGCAATCGGCATTTGATTTGCTGACATCATCAGTTTCGGCTGCTAAAGCGGTAGCTACTGCTACGACTGCACCTGCTACTGGATTAGACCAGTATCAGCTATACGCTAATTATTTGGCAGTCAAATTTAGGGCTTATTCCAAGCAAACCTACATGACTGTGGAAAATCAAATAAACAACATCCTATATAACGCTGATTGTGGACAATATTAATATCAGCGCGGGTACTCCACTCCGGCATCTACATATCCCATGGCTGTGACTACAACTCCACAATCAAGTGGATGATTTGTCGAAAGCCCTCAAATTCCCTTCACACCTACCATCTTAGCTGCAACCCAACGTCTTCTCGACCGCGGACAATTTTGTGCGCCTACTCATGCGCAAGGTCTAGGACGTTTAAATTATTATTCGCCGGAGTTAGAAGAAGATATTCTTGAGTACTTCGAGCGCGATCCCCGGCGGAGCACAAGGATGGCAGCACGAGAATTCGATGTTAGCCA
This sequence comes from Melitaea athalia, assembly GCA_905220545.2. NCBI lineage: Eukaryota > Metazoa > Arthropoda > Insecta > Lepidoptera > Nymphalidae > Melitaea > Melitaea athalia. The sequence continues at coordinate 16,399,696 of HG992189.1, read as the reverse complement.
AAAGTTCGTATGGAAGATATTACGTACACAAGGATTACACCCGTATCATTTTCGTAAGGCTCACGTAATAAACAACAGTGACGCACCGGCAAAAATCGCCTTTTGCCAGTGGTTGTTAAATAATACAAACGCCAACATACTCTGGACGGACGAGTCACTGTTTACTCGAGTGGGACTATACAATGTGCACAATGAGCATTACTGGGCTTTAATTAACCCCCACTTGATACGAGAAAACCATCACCAGGTTCGTTTCAGTGTGAACGTTTGGGGCGGTATTATTAACGACCAATTAATAGGGCCTATTTTTATTGAAGGACATCTAACCGGCAACTCGTACTTAGAGATGTTAAGGACAGTCTGAGTTAGTAGACGATGTGCCGTTAGCTTACTCGAGAGGTATGTACTACCAACACGACGGCTGTCCCGCTCATTACGCGAGTGTAGTGCGTGCATACCTGGACAATGAATTTAGTGATCGGTGGATAGGTCGAGGTGGGCCTGTGCCTTGGCCACCTAGAAGCCCGGACTTAACGCCCCTGGATTTTTACTTATGGTCGGAAATAAAAAGACTTGTTTATACACGTGAATATGAAAGCCGTGATGATTTACGCATAGCGATAGTGGACGCTTTTGATAAAGTGAAAAGTGATAGAGACACATTAAGAAAATTAAAAGACAATTGTTTTAAACGTGCACGTTTGTGTATTGAACGCAGCGGACTCCATTTTGAGCAGTTGCTTCGATACAGAGAAGTGTAAATAGTGTAAATAGTGTAAATTAACAGTAAATAGGTATGTAAGTTAATTATTCTGTAGATAGCTCCGATTTTTTAAATACGCCTGAAATATTTTACCTACAGTCCGTTGATAAATTGATTTGTTGTGAAATGAACAATCGTGGTTAATAAACGAAAAGAAGTTTAAATAAAAGAAATATTTCTGACGGTCCTAAGCCCGTGCAAAGTATGAAGGACAAACTGGAGTCTATCTAAAGTCTGTATGAATTAACTTGAGACGCCGCACTATGGGAAAATCGCGTATGTTTCGTCTCAAAACTCCGTATCTCAGTCGTTTCAAAACTAAATGAGCTGTAATTTTGCACACATATACTTGTATGTACAAAGTTCATTACAAAAAAAAAAGTTAATAAAAATTAATAAAAATTAAAGTTCATTCAAGTTGTACAAAATTCGACCCTAATAGATAAGTGACCATATTTTATCAAGTAAGGTGGTCAAGCACAGGAATGCGATGGCTGTTGCGCGGGCGGTTGCGGGTTCGATCCCCGCACACGACAACATTTGTATTGGCCATACAGATGTTTGCCGTGGTCTGGGTGTTTGTGCAGTCCTTGTGGGTCTCCCCACCGTGCCTCGGAGAGCACGTTAAGCCGTCGGTCCCGGTTGTTATCATGTACACCTGGTAGCGATCGTTACTCATAGTAGGGAATATATCCGCCAACCCGCATTGGAGCAGCGTGGTGGATCAAGCTCCGATCCTTCTCATACAAGAAGAAGTGAAACTTCTTTAGGCGCATGAGGGGTAAAATTTGAGTAACGCGGCAGTGTCATGACGTTCAGTACTTGAATGGGTGACCGCCTGACGTTGGCTTTTTTTTTATTAGTTTTATTTTTTGTATTTTAAATTCGTTATTTTAATTAGTTTTTTTTTTTAAGATCCTACCTTATCCACAAATATTGTAGCTAATCGGTTAGGTATCAGTCAATGGAAAGTGTGGTTCACAGTGTATTTTGATGGAGGGTACCCTTACCATTTTACGCATGACCAAATTTTGCACGAAAGAGATCCGATACGGCACGTAGATTTTTGTAGGTTTATGCTCCATAGAGATGCCGAGAACCCATATTTTTTGAAAAATATTTTGAGGACGGATGAATCGACATTCGACCAAGATGGTATAACTAACTACCATAACATTCATTACTAGGCTCCTAAAGTGGGGATGGATATCCCAATAAAAAGAAAGAAACAGGGTCTCAAAGACGATTCGGATTAAATGTATGGATGGGTATTGTTGAGGACTGTCGAATTGGGTCACATTTCTTGCCAAGTATGTTAAACAGCGAAAATTATGAGAACTTTCTACGAGAGGAATTGTATTCTCTGTTATATGGTGTTCCGCTACAGACAAGGCGACAAATGATATAATTATGTATCAGTACGATGGATGTCCAGCGCACTTCTGAACATTTGTGCGACAATGGCTAGACGAGTCTTTTCCTAACAGATGGATTGGCAGAAACGTAAACCCAAAAGTCATCAAGCTACTGTAAGAGTAAAAAAAAACTACAAACATGAAGAAGTGGTTTTCGATACCTCACATATACAGGACAGAAACACAATAACAAATATTGAATACGACAGCGTTTCTGAAGAGAGTCGATATGATATGGAGATCAACCAAACTGCAGAAAATGACGATCATGATGCCCCAATCATAACCTCATCAGACAATCAATTTCAAAGTAATTTTACATCTCTGTCAATCTTGCCGCAAAATACAACTCAAGTCAACCAATCACAAAGACGAGTGTCGTTTGCACAGCCTTCGGCTTCCGCTTCACAAACTTTAATGGAATATATTATTAAAAAATAAACAAAATGCAGAAAAAAATCATAAATAAAACGAATTTCACCTTATCATCAACATCTCCCAAGAGGAAGAATATTTCAAGTTGTGCAAGAACTAAAATGGGAGCAGTTATTATCTGAATCTAATAATTCATTTGTATCAAATTCATCGCCTCTGTCCAGAATTTCTTCACCATCGCAATCTACCCCAACTCCACAGCTGTCACCGCCGCAGTCAACAGCCCCATAATATTTAGAGTAGCAGATTCCTGATACAATTGATGATGATTCCTGTACAATGGTATCGTGACCATGAATGTCTTGAATGAACTTGTGGCGAATTAAAGACAGTGGGTATTGACATGACTACTAAAGACGTAAAAAGTAAAATTAAAAATTTAAGAGCAACGTATTCTCAAGAAATTGATAAATCAATCCGGTCTGGAGCTGGTTCTCAAGAAGTATTAAGTCGAAGCTAAATTGGTTCCAGGAAATCTACAGTTTCATTAAAAATGTACCTACGAAAAGAAAAACAACGGTAAGATATTTGCAATCGTTTATTTATTATTACTTACTACCTATTTATTGTCCGTCTGTCTGTCTCTCTACCCGTTTGAAATGTAAAATTAATGTTAACTATATTTGTATTGAGATCCGAACGTTCAGAAGACTTGCAGTAATCACGAAATCATTATTGATTGCCAAGGCACAGCACCTTCGTTGTTAAAGTAGTTCTTAAGTGTTTTTCGTTTCTGGATTGCTGAAACCGAAGAATGGTTACTTCCTTGGTGACATAAACCTTGTAATCCTGAACTTTCTGTTCTCCGAGAACCAGAATAGGTATTTCCTGTTTCGATATCCTCACGGTCTATATCAGTGCTGGTTATATAAGTATTTCGATTTTCACTTCTCAACCAGTTATGTAAAGCACATGTTGCTAATACAACTTTATCCACGTTATTTACATTAGCTGCTATTGGTTTTTGAAATACACGAAATCGGCTAGCCAATATCCCAAAGGCATTTTCCACTAAACGTCTGGCTCTAGATAGTCGGTAGTTGTAAACTTTCTGTGACTATTCTAATTTGTCACCTGGATATGGTTTTAAAGTAAATGCGGCATCAGCAACTATGACCCCACCATTTGGTAAAAGGTTATTTTCCAGTTTATGATATAAGGAGCAATTTCTCAATACATTATTATGGCCGGATTATCACACGATAATCCGGCTTAACGAGCAATAAACGAAGTCGTTAATGATAATCTGCAAACGGGGTTGTGACGGTTCTCACCAATCCAAATTTAAACAGTCACGATAATGAGACTGATTCCGATGCCAACATTTTTATGAGTTCCTTTGTGCCTTTGCGCATTGTTTGTGGAAAAGTGTAACAAGTGTTGTGGGCCATTTCCGTGTGAACCGAGAGACATTGGGGGTTGGCTACAGAAAGGCTCACCTTTGGTGTGACCTTCTAGGATCCTTGGCGAGGCGGTCACGGGCGGTGCCGATTGCTTCTGGTGTGACTACGTGGCGAGACTATGTTGTAAAGATTTACGTTAGGACACCAACAGTTTCAATTTTTGTGGTGCGCCGGTATTTAAGTATACGGTACCGCACTTAATGGGACCAGCCCCTATCTAGAGAAGATTTGTAATGCCACTTCGAGCCTGTTCGTGCTGCCACCGGTTGTCGACCCTGTGGTAGTCGGCGACGCTGTTTTACGTCGCCAGAAATCGTGGGAGCTGCATAAACTTAACCACGTGATGCAAGGAGTGGCTGCGGGCGGCGCCACGTGGTGCTTCGGATCATGATCGCTAAGTAACCTTTTGTAACCTCCAACCACGTGCCAGGAATAAGTTCGAACCTTATTAACGCTAGTGCTTCAATTTATAATCTCGTTTTATTTGTTAAAATATTTTAAGAGCAAGCAAGTTTGTGTGTTTTGGTACATAGCATAAACAATCTGTAACGATAATAACTACATTATTATTTACTATTAGAAAGTAGACCAAATGTCAAAAAATATAACAGCAAAACAATATGATCAATAGGAAAAAGATCAAACAATAAAAATAACCATTATAATAAAAAAAGCATGCTGTGTGTGTGTGTGTGTGTGTGTGCTAGTGTGTGTGTGTGTTTATTTATATATGTGTATAAGGTTTATTTTGTTCATTTATATAAGTACACTAAAAATATCTAGTTAAGTTACGGTGACCAAAAGTTTTTCCGTCTGGTTGTAATTTAATGTCAATAACCAGTTTTTCAATTTATATTTACATACACGATAAGTTAGAGAATATATATTTAACTCCCTATTTATTTTATTGTACAGTCTGGGACTGAAATAATAATGCTGACGAATTGAGGAGACCTTGTGACATAATTCTATTGGGCAAACTCTATCTCTTCTCCGTTTTCCGGACAAAAACCGTTCATCAAATGGGATGGATTTGTGTTTACGAAGAACGGAGCAAAGGACAAATAATTGTCGAACTATTAATACCTGACAAATCTTGTACAATTCAGTTGTTGGGAAACGAATAGGTTTCGATATCATAATCTTTAGAATACATCTTTGCACTCTTTCCAGTTGAAGCAAGATTGTTTTATTTGCACCACCCCATACTGGTATGCAGTAAGTAAGTAAAGATTGCACAAGGGTATAATAGGCCGTCTTCATAATTTGGAAACTAGCACTTGATCTTAATTGTCTAAAAATGTAAGTTAGTTTTCGCAAACGGGAGGCAATAACTTGTATCTGGTTCTTCCAAGTAAGATTTTCATCCACGAGTACGCCAATATATTTTACAACGCTAGAGCGAGTTATATTGCTACAGCTGCAAATACCACGTCCGAGACAGCATTCATGTGCGGTTTCTAATTTTAATATTTTAAAATTGTCAACTATTTAAACTTACTAGAAGTATGCTTATTAGTTATTACTTTGTAATAAATTAATTTAAATCTGTTATTTTTGATTTAATTACTCTCTTTAGATTATTTTTAACGCGCGACAAAAGAAGGTAGTAAAATTGTTTGGCAGAATCCAACTCCTCCTTCGTTAACGTTTTGCCGTCCGATTCGATTCCGATTTGTAAAAGAAACAAGGGACATAAGTAAAGAAGAGATCAAATATGTGCAGGAGTCCATTAAGCAACTAAACAAAACAGTTGTTACGTTGAATGAAGAGGGGCATCAACTCAAAATTAGTATGATTGACGGAAAGGTGTGCAACGCAGCCACAGACACAAAGTCAACATCCCAGTGTTACATCTATGGAGCTACTTCGAGAACCTTTAATGAACTATCGAAGACAAATAGTGTAAGCCCTCAAGCTTTGGAATTCAACTTGTCAGTATTACACGCCCGGATTTTCGAAAGCATTATACTATACACCTTTCATGTAACTACGAGTAAAAAATACAGGGAAAGAAAAACGGAGGAGACAAGGCATTAGAAGCCCAAAAGAAGTAGCTTCAGAAGAGGTTTCGCAACGAAACCGGTTTGCTCATTGACATGCCAAAGGCAAACTTTGGCAACATCAATGATGGCAACACAAGCCGGAGGTTTTTTGAAAATCCAGAATTGGCTTCAGACATCACAGGTATTAACTTTGAACTGATTTATAGATTCAAGGTTATTTTAGAAACTATTTCTAGTGGCCATAAAATTGATGCTGAAAAATATGATAAGTATGCGTACGACACAGAATAATTGTACGTAGGACAGTATGGTTGGCACCCAATGACGTCTACTATGCACAAGATATTGGTACATGGAAGCCAAATCATAAAAAGTTCGCTGCTTCCAATTGGACAGCTATCGGAAGAAGCTGCAGAAGCCCGGAACAAGCATTTCCGATCGTACCAGCTAAACTTTGACAAAAACTTTTCTAGGGAAGAATGTAACTTAGATGTATATTAAAGGCTTTTGTCAAGTTCAGATCCCTTCATTAGTTGCTTCAGACAAATAAAAAAAAAATTGTATTTTGTAGTGAATATAATTCTGTTATGTATTACTGTTCTTTATAACCTGACAAATATATGTTGTATGTTTTTATAAATATATACCTTATCTTTATTTTAATTGAACTTAGAACTAAAATAACCCTAAAAATAATTTTGGCCGCCAAAATCATTAAAATCTATGTATGTGCAACGTTCTCCACAAACATTCTCCAGCTCCAGTAAACCCATATTTTCTCGACCCACCAACAACAGGGCAAAAATTTAAGATTTTTTATTTAAGTCGTTACGAAAACATTGATGTCATAATCAAAACTGGGTTTCAAGCAGTAAATCATCGAATTGAGTTCCAACCACAGACGATCATCAAAGGCAAACTGCAAAGCATGTACGAGATATCGAAGAACATCAAAAGAGTAACTAGAGTTATCTAATAAAAGCACGAATAATTAGACAGGCAATTTATGTAACACCTAACATATTATCTTTATTAAGTGTAAGTAAAACTTTATTGGATGTATTTGCTGTTAATGAGTGATAGTAGATTAATGAAATTCACGAAAGTATATTTTTTGTTTTCTAGATAAACGCTGCTCGATGTGTGACTGATGTTTAATGTAATTGTGTTTACAACCAAAGAAAAAAATGTAAACACATAGCAGCTTTATTTTATAAATAATGAGGACAGTGCTTCAAAAACAAGTAAAGAACAGCTGTGGGGAAAACCAGTTGCTAGACAGTTTGCAAAAAAAATTCGCTACGCTATACTCTATTTTGAAACGATGGTACTTCATATTTACACTCAATTAAAAAATCCTCAAGAAGTTCAAATTTCCGAATTGCTGTTTGTCTCTCCTTTGAAAAAAAATTTAACAGCTCAATTAAATAAAAAGAATTTTTACACCATTAAAAATGTCGTGAATTCTTTATTGTCACAAGTAGAAATCAATTTTGAAAAAGAAGTCTGCGCAGAGTGTGTCAATTTTTTTTAATTTTTTGCCGAAGATCATCCAATTTACGAGAATAAATTAAAACTACAATGAGATGTTGAAGACTTTTTCATTTAGAATGTACTTCCGTCTGAAGATAAGATTATTGAATTGTGCTGTGAAGCTTTGAAACAATCGTTTTGTAGTAAGTGGTTCAAAGCAAAACGACTTCGAATATCGGCGAGTACTATTGTATATTCGAATATCGTCGAATACTAATTGTATTAGAGTTCAAAAATTACTTGGCCTTACTATGATGTAAAACTTAAAAGGACATCATCCACGATTCACACATTTTTGGTCCAAAAGTGAAAGAGCGGTCAATAAAAATTTTTCCTGTATTTCGCTAGAGGTTGTCCATCCAAACATTTTTTTATTATGACATCGAAGCTGTAGAATTGTTCAAAGTCCCAAAAACACACAAGAAGGAACCCCAAATGAAACTAAGGTTCCGGTAGCAAGACAAAATTTATTTGTTCGAAAGAACATATAAGGAAACACGTAAACGAAACGTTACCGCGAGTTAAATCGGTGCAGCGCCATCTAGCGACTGTTTTCTGAACTTAATTTGTAAGTATAAACATTGAACATTCCGCCCGCCATGGACGGAGTACTTAAAAATAACAGAACAAAGTATTAGAACAATCCTTAACAGAAAACAAAAGGTACAATTAAGTGTTTAACAGAAAATTTACAGAATTAAAATAGTTGGGTTGGTTACATTTGTAAACTTAAAATATTTTACAGGCAAATACAAAATAGTTTTCAATAGGTACATAATTATTGCTACAGTGAGAAAGCCTTTGTACACAAATAACTAACACTAATCATTATCTTTGACAGGTAGAATAATTAATTTTGAGACAGGCCTCTTAATTGAATTATCCTTGTATTTTAAGGTAACAACTCGGGTAACTTTATCCGAGCCAGTATGTTTATCAGTGATACGTCCAAAGAGCCATCTCGCAGGGGGGAGATCGTCTTCTTTGACCAAAACAACGTCACCAATTTCAGGTTCTTTAGTTTGATTATTCCACTTGTATCGGTGCTGTAGTTGCGTCAAGTATTCTTGTGACCATCTGCGCCAAAAGTCTTGGACCATTCTTTGGGTTAGATGCCATCGTTTTAGAGTACTAATATTTGAACTTTCATAATTGACCTTGTAACACTTTTAGGGTTACAGAAATTACTTATTAAAGGTTTTGTTTGGAGTCTTTAGGTGAAATCCGTAGTTTTGCTGTAATAATAATAAATTTAAATAATTCTAACTTATTTTTGTTAAAAATTTGTTGTCCAATATTTGTGGTCTTAATTATTTATGGCTGGCAATTTAATTCTCTATGCTTCCGCCGCTCACGCAGTCTTTGGAATTGCTGTCAAAGTCGATTCATTTCATTTGCTTGCTTAACACTCAAGAAGTCAAGATGTAATAATAAAATTATAATTATCTTTTCTTTGTTCGGGTGAGTTTATTTCTTTTGAATATATTTCATAAAGTCTTTAAACAGTATTTGTTAATAATTAGTAATTCTTGTGTTGTGTTTTAGGCGTGAGCCCGAACTTTTAATATAATGTAATTCGTATCAAAATGGCGTCCGCCTGAAATGGTTGTGACTCATTTTTAAAACATACATAACTTATCCGGTGAGATTTATTTCTGATTTGTCTACTTTGGTCTTCGGCGGATTAATTCGTCCTTAACGTTGTTTCTTTATTATTCCTCAGCTTACTCTTAAATACAAATTAAACTTAACACGTGGCCCAACCCCGTGGGACAAAGGAAATGGTCACCATCTTATTATAAAAACCCACATTCTTTTGCTGTGGTAAGTTTCAAGTTTTCTCATCGAATTATATTTTATAACGTTTTATTATAATGAATTTTTATATCTTAAATTCCAAAATCGCTAATACTGTGATTTCTTTCACAGGGTTTTTATTTTTATTCCTAGTTTTTTTACTACTAGTTTTTATTTAAGTTCTGGCATCATCTTTATAATTATACCTTAAATTAATATATCCATGAGTGGCCAGAACTATATCTCTTATTAAACTTCAAATGGACTACATCTTATACTAAGCTGCACTAAGGAACCCCGGGAGAAAAACCGGTATTGTAAACTTTATATTTCCTTTTATTTTTTTTTTATGTGAAGAAACCATCGGCTCCTAAGATGTACCTATCATTAAATACCCTTTGGGGTTTACATTTTATAACACTGTATTGTAATATTTAAATTAAATAGAGCAGTCAATAATAAACTATTTGTATAACCTTATAATTAATCTTGTTAAAATTAAATACTTAAAACTGTAATGTGCTGTTGACAAGGATTATACGAAATTGTTTGCTGATTTTTGTGGTTTTAATTTTAAATACATCATTCGCTTGACGGAGTTATATCTTGGCGCCCTCTTATTAATTTATTTTTTTTTTTTTTTTTTTATTACATTTTATAGAAGGCTTACGGACTAATAAAACTATAAGTATAACAAAAATAATATAAACAGTTTGCCAATTAAAAGCCCACACATATAGGCAATCAAAAATTACGATTTTTTACACGGGTTGCCACACAATAACAATTTACAATCTTTAGACATACTTATGAAAAAAAAAAAGAAAAAAAAAAGAATAACAATATTAAAATAAGACACAAAGAAATGAAAACAATAACCAAAAAACAAAAAATGAAATACTGTGTTGCAGTCAACAATGTGCCAATCCGGTACCAGTACCTTTATTAATTGAAATATGTATTGGCTAATAGCCGTCTCATAGTCGCTACACTGGTGCAGAACAAGTCAATGTTAAGTTCCCGCGAAAGCTCATTAAAACTAACTACGCTTCTTCTGGAAAAGGCATTACCCCTATAGTTTGTTGAAGCGAATGGAACATTTAATATAGGTCGTTGACGAAAGCCTATTAGGTTTGTGCGCAGTGAAATATTGGCTAGAAGCTCAGGACAGTCAACGTGACCATTTGCAATTTTTTGCAGGAAACTTATGTCCCCAATACGTCGCCTCATTTCCAAAGGTAGAAAGTGAAATCTCTTGCATCTGTGGTTAATAAATTTAGATATCAATTCCGCTCCAGGGTAGCAAGTCCTCACGTCCCTGTGATTTTATATTCATTTTTATTTAAACTAGTCTCAAGCTCACCTGGCCACATATTGCTTTTACAATCAGTAACTGAAATATAACTTTTTTTAAATAAAAGAAAAATTTAGTTACAGTGGCTCCCAGCTTAAAAAAAAAATTCCATTATAACCTCAGGAACAAGTACTAATGGCTCACCGACCAAAAAATGACCCGGTGTCAATGGGCAGGGGTCCTCGGGGCTATACGATATTTGTGAAATAGGACGAGAGTTGAGGCATGCCTCTATTTGTGACAATGTCGTTGTCATTTCTTCAAATGTAAGCGTACTATTTCCGATCACTCTCTTCAAATGATGTTTGGTTGACTTAATTCCACTCTCCCAGAGCCCTCCAAAATTTGGAGAGTGGGGAGGGATAAAGTGCCAGTTAGTGTGATTCGACGCCAACCAACTAGCGATCTCTATTGCGACCTTCGACTTTTCCTCATTAAACAACTCTTTGAGTTCACGGGCACTACCAACGAAATTGGTACCATTATCGCTCCACAGGTCCACTACATGACCTCGTCTGGCGACAAATCTTTTAAAGGCTGCCAGAAACCCTTGCGAAGTCATGTCGCTGACTACTTCAAGGTGTATGGCTTTTGTTGCCATACAAATAAATAAGCAGATATAGCCTTTCGTGGAGCGATGACCACGACCCTTTGAAACCCTAATGTTGATTGGACCTGCGTAATCTACACCGCTTTTGAGAAAAGGTCGATGTGCAGTGACTCTAGATACGGGTAATTGACCCATATAAGGTTGAGTAGGTTGGGCAGAGTATCGGAGGCAAGTCACACATTTTCTTACAAATTGCCTCACGAGACTCTTAGCACCAACGATCCAATATTTGCTCCTTAAATAGTTTAACATTAGCTGGGGACCGCCGTGCAAAGTCATTTCGTGAGCCTGGCTTATCAAGAGATAAGTGAAATGTGACTTGTGAGGTATGATTATAGAATGCTTCATATCGTCTTTGATGTGAGCATGGTGCAGTCTTCCACCTACTCTCAAGACTCCATCTGAATCCAAGAATGGACTTAGTGAGGTAAGTTTACTTTTTTTGTTTATTATTCCATTCATCTTTAAACTATTTATCTCCTTACTGAAATGATGCCCTTGACATATTTTTATGCAGGTAAGTAATGCTTCATTCAATTCTTTTGCTGTTAGGACTCTACTTTTATTTTCAGGTTTGTTCCAGCTTAGGATTCGACGACAGTACGACAACACTCTGGTAAGTTTAGATAGAGACGAAAATCTAGAAATCAAGTTATAACCATCAGTAGATTCACAAGTAGCATGACATTTGATTTTGTGCGTTTTCTCTTCCAAGTTTGTATCTGTCACTACCTTGGAATCGTATGTTAACTTGCTTTCATACAGCCATTTAGGTCCCTCTTTCCAGAGTTGATGCTGCGCACATTCCAAGGGCAGTAATCCTCGTGAGGCGCTATCTGGGGGATTATCTTGTGAACCTACGTGTGACCACTGATTTGCGTCTGTGATGGTAAGAATCTCCGACACTCTATTAGCAATAAAGGTCTTCCATCTACTTGGGTGGCTTCTTAACCAGGCTAAAACTATTGTAGAGTCAGTCCAGGCATGTAACTGGGTTTTGGGTACGCCTAGTATTTCTGCGACTTCATTCAATAGTTTCGCTAGAAGCACGGCGCCACACAACTCTAAACGTGGGATGGATACCTGTTTAATCGGTGCCACTCTGGTTTTAGAGGTAATCAAGTGCACGTGTATTTTCTCGTCCTGATCAATAATGCGTATGTACACAACCGCTGCGTATGCGACATTAGAGGCGTCGGAAAAGCCGTGAAGTTCGACAGACTGATTATCATTACTCGTATTAATCCATCTCAGTATTCGAACGGCTTTAAGACTACTTAAGTCGTCTCTGAAAGTAATCCAGTCTGTAAGAAGTGATGATGGTAGAGCGGCATCCCATTCGATACCGGACAGCCATAGTTTTTGGATAAAAACCTTGGCTGTTGTGATAGCTGGAGCTATCCAACCCAAAGGGTCATACAAGCGAGCGATGTCTGAGATAACCTTGCGCTTTGTAACTGGGTGCTCTATAGGGGGAAGCGTAACGATACACCGAAACTCATCACTATCTCTATCCCATGCTAATCCCAGTATCTTAAGCATATCATCCGTTTTCAGCTCTAGATCAGGTCCTTCATCATCGTTTGTCTGTTTTATCAAGCTTGCCAGTTCTTTGCTATTCGTAGACCATTTTTGAAGGGAAAATCCGCCACGATACAGCATTTTAGTCATCTGTTCATAGATTTCTACACCTTCAGAAACGGACTGGCAGCCTGTTAACAGATCGTCCATATAAAAATCATTCAGGACTCTAGGACAGGCCAATGGAAAATCTGGGCCTTCGTCATAGGCTAATTGCTGCAAGGCTCTCAAATTCAAATTCAAATTCAAAATATTTTATTCAGCATAAAATTATTACAATTTCTTACTGAACGTCATGAGTCTACTACCAGTTCGGAAAGAAAAAGCCTCTGACCTGAGAAGAACTGGCGAAAGAAACTCAGCGGGACTAATATAATTTTTTAATCATGTTTTTTTTTTCCAAAGAAGAATGAAATTTACAATAATTTCATAGGTTGAAATAGCCTGGAGGCGATCACATCATTCCCAAGGCGTACTGTCTTCTATAAAATCGTTAATCGAATAATATCCTTTAGTACACAAACGTTCTTTTACAATTTTTTTAAATTTCGCAATAGAAGCTTTTTGAACGTTTTCTGGGAGCCTGTTGTATAAGCGTATACATTGTCCATAGAAAGAATTACTGACTCGGCGTAAGCGAGTTACAGGCATTACAAGTTTGTGTTTGTTCCTAGTATTAATGCTATGCATGTCGCAATTCCTGCGAAATTCGTGTATATTTTTATGAACATACATAACATTTTCGTACACATATTGAGAAGCAAACTCTCTCTAAGCTCTAACAGCTAAGTATGGTGCGCACGACAGGCCGAAGGTAACTCTCAGGAGTCGGAAATGCTGCAGTTCCGAATCTGGTTCCTCGCGCCACAATATGCGCTGGAAATCTGTATCCTCCTCCGCCACCTTCACTTGTCTGTACATTTTTACAATGTCAGCGACAAGTGAAATAGGATAGCTTCGCCATCGCATGATTAAATGTCTAAGCTCTGGTTGCAGTGCTGGACCTACCATTAGTTTTTTTTTTTTTTATATTTATTGGAACCACAAACAAGTTTACAATAGACATTAATTACATTAAGCTTAATTATTACAATTTAAGTTATTGCAAACTCAACACTGATGGTCACATTGAACATAATAAAATTGCAAATGGTGAACCTGTTTTACAATTCATTGTTTCTATAATTAACTTTGATGTTTTAATAAAAATATTATATATATGTTATACATATGTCCTTACATATAGATATATAAAATTTGATTTATAGGTACAATAATTATAGTGACTATAAAATATATATACACATATATACACAAACATCACATACCTATACACATACAAATATACATACATATACATAAACATATACACATACACTAATATAGTTTTAAATATACGTTTATATACACATTTTCTTAATATAAAGGTATGTTATTCATGTAAGTGACTTGTGTGTTACGGTTTTCCATTTAAAATATCGATTACCTGCCTCGTATATGCGTCATTACAAGTGGCGAAAATGTCTAATGTATTAAATTTCATATTATATGTATTAAACATTCGATTCAATGGGGAACGGATACCTGCATTCGTACGAGATCGTTTTACTTCGAAAAATTGATAATGGCGGGATGGTCGCAAATGAGCGCGCGAAGGCACAGAATATCTAATTTTGTTTACAATGTTCATGCAATCATACTTATTATTACAAAGATCGTAAAGCAACATAGCTTCTAGTTGCAATCGTCTAGATTTCAAGTCAAGCAGTTTGTAGTTCCTTAAAAGTGACTCGTAAGGCATACGTTTACGATAACATTTGTAATTCATGTGACGTAAGAACTTTTTCTGCACCTTTTCTAAGCTTCTCTCATATTTAATATATAATGGATTCCAGATAGCAACGGCGTATTCGAGTTGTGGCCTTATTAAGGACTTAAAAAGATACACGAGTGTGGATGGATGTCTGAATTCAGTAGAGGACCGCATGACAAAGTTGTACATTTGAAAGGCTTTACTAATAATGTTATATATGTGAGTGTCAAAGTGTAGCTTATTGTCTATTGTTACACCCAGGTCTCTTATATTTTGTACTTTATCAATATCTGTGTCACAAAGGGAATACGTGAAACTGCTTACCGTTTTTCTTTTAGTGAATCTTATGCTTTTGCATTTGTTGAGGCTAAGCTCCAATTTATTTTCATAGCAGTAGGTTGTGAATCTATCCAAATCTTCCTGAAGCAAAACATGGTCTTGGTAGATATTTATTTTTCGGTATATTTTTAAATCATCGGCGTAAAGAAGAAATTTACTGTTAAGGAAGCATTTATTAATATCGTTTATGAAGATGACAAACAGCAACGGCCCCAAGATAGATCCCTGTGGGACACCGAAGCTTACACTCGATGTAGATGATTCACAACCACCAACCACCACCCTCTGTGTTCTATTAGAAATGTAAGATTTAAGCCACCTCCAGAGGTTTCCTCTTATACCATTGTAAGCAATTTTTTCTAGCAATATACGATGGTCTACTCGATCAAACGCCTTGCGGAAATCTGTGTAGACACTATCAATTTGGGTGTTTGCATCAAGTCCATCAAACAAATCAGTTGTATAGGTTAACAGATTTGTTATAGTCGAACGTCTTTTTACAAAACCGTGCTGCTGTTGTAGGATATTGTTGTGCAAAAAAGGATATATAGTATTGTGGACTAGTCTCTCAAAGACCTTTGAGAGAACTGGTAAAATAGATATAGGCCTATAGTTCTCTATATCACTCTTTGATCCACCCTTGTGTACAGGGACAATCCTAGCGCTTTTCCATATTTTTGGGAAAATGCCATCAGATATGCATTTATTATAAAGATAGTGAAGAGGCTGATCAATCACTGTTGCAGTTTCCTTAAAGGAAACAGAAGGTATATTGTCAACTCCAGCACCCTTAGAGACATCAAGAGATTTTAATGCCCTACGAATTTCTTTTTTAGATAAACTTATATCGTTAATTATAAAATTAGACGTATTTTCTGATAAGCTAAGGTCACTGATGGTTAGATTATTGGGTACAAAAGAAGGCTGATAGACTGAAAGAAAGAATTTGCTAAACAAATTACATGCATCATCGAGGTTACCAGCTTTAGATGTTTTATAATACAAATTAATAGGAATATCCATTGATCGTTTCCGATGATTTACATAACTCCAAAAGTGTTTTATGTTATTCTTTATACTAGTTTCTAATGAAGCCATATATTTCTTGTAGCAGTTTTCAGACGCAATTTTAAACTCCTTCCTATAAATGGCGAAAATATTATAGTTTGAGTCATTATTAAACTTTTTCATCTTAATCCACGCTTGATTTTTTTTCTTAAATAACTGTTCACTGTTTAGTGAGACTCCGTTTGAGTCAGTACAAGACGCATCAAACACGACGCGATTTTTTGTGGTAGTTTTATCTTTTCGTATGACCACATGATGAGGTATGTAGACGCCAGGTGATTTTGAATCATCAACTACAGCCATATGATTCATGTCAAGATATTCCTGGATTACCTTTGAATAATCAATCTTTAGGTCTGGATTTCTTGTCAATCGTTTTTCTAAAGTAAGAAATCTCTTGTAGGCAATTCGCTCTGAATCACCTTTGTTGCATAATAAATCAACAGATTTAAACGGCAATTTCACTATGTAGCGACCTTCGAAATCTCTTTTTGTAGTTTGAGAGAAGAAATCTTCGCAGAGTTTTTCTTCTTCGCTTAACATCTTGCCTTTGATCGAAGATGGCTCTGCTTCTAGCTCCCAAAATTTCTTAAGCAGGTTGTTATCGCTGTCATTTAACTGTGTATGCATGTTTACAATAACATTGTGGCAATTTTCGTCTTGGCTGACTTGACCTAGTGTTCTGCCAGAGAGAATCCAACCGAGTTTGGTGTTCTGAGCTATAACGGAACCCGGTGAACCCCTGAATAACCCATCTAATAAAATTTGGCTATACACTTCGGCACCTAAAAGCAGATCTATTTTGTTCGGAGTATCAAACGACAGATCTGCCAGGGCCATAGACGAAAATGCTGTAGTTATCTCTACAGAAACCTTTCGAGTTGGTAACAACGTCGTTACTTTGTTTAGAACATGAGCCTTGACGGTAATAACAAACGTGGGATCTAAGCGGGATTGAATTTTAATAAGCACCGTGGATTTTGACGCAACAGTCGTACCTTGATCGCCGCCTAAACCTGATACTAAGTTTGTTCCAGGCATCTTTTTAAGACCTAACAATTGCACAGCCGATTCTGTGATGAAAGATGCCTGCGAACCCTGGTCTAGTAATGATCTCAGCACCACAGGAGTTCTGAATTTATTGGACTGCACGTTTACTAAAGCCGTGGCCAATAGAACTTGACTGTGTGCGTAGGGAACACAGGTAGTAAAAACCTTGTAATCGTTGGTCTCGCTTGAAGTTGGAGTCTGTGATTTTGAGACCGTTTCGGTAACAGTAGCGACAACAGCCTTATCAACAGACTGATCGGTCTTATCGCTGACCGATTTTGTGCTTTTAGGGTGGAGAAGTGTGTGGTGTTTTTTCTTACAAAGACGACACCTCGTAGACATTGTGCACTGATAAACAGAATGGCCAGAATTTAGACAATTAAAACATAAGTGTTGAGCTTGGACAAAGTCACGTCTAGAATCGATTGTTTCCTTGGCAAACTTCTTACAATTGCATAATTTGTGATTGTCGGAACAAAATATACAAGATAAAACTGCAGTTGTCAGGTGAGTACAGTTAGATTTTTGAACCCTTGTATCAAGAAACTCCAGCGATCTGAATCTATTTTCTAAGAACTCTTCAAATTCTTTAAAGGTTGGGAGCTCCTGATTAGTACCGGCAATAGTTCGTTCCCATAATTTTCGAGACTCTGAATCGAGTTTCTGGCTAACTAAAAAAATTATCAAAACGTCCCAAGTATTGGTTTTAATGCCCAAGTTATCTAATGAGTGTAAACACTCTCTAGTTGTGTCCAATAATTGCTTTAATCCACTTGACGATTCAGATGTCAAAACCTTTTGACCTGTTAACCGTTTCAAAATACAATTCGACAAATATTTCTTATTGTTATAACGGTTTTCTAACTGAGACCAACATATTTTGTAAATGCTTGCAGTCAATGGAAGATGTTTTAACAATTGTTCCGCTTCTCCTGATAGACAACCCTTAAGATAGTGAAGTTTTTGAACATCATCAAGACTCGAATTATTGTCAATAACGGAAACGAACATATCGCGAAAACTGACCCACTCAGAGTAATGGCCCGAAAATTTGGGAACCGATATCTCAGGTAAACGCACGTTTGATCTGAGTTCACTTCCCTTATTCACTTGGGATGTAATATTAGATACAATTGGCTTAGGTTTTAAGATTGACAATTTTTCCTTTAACAATGACTTATAATCTATGTATTCTTCTTCTGTTTTTTCATAATCATAATCTTTGCCTGGATCGTGACCTTCTCCTACAGCCTTATGATGGTGTTCCAAAAACACTGACCATTGTTGGTCCAATGTTTCTAAACGCACCTCTACATATGACAAGGTAATACGATCCTTCGGCGATTTTTTAAAGTTAGATTTAGCTTTGATAATTTCATTAGAAATATTTGTCAGTAGTAGTAGATCTGCCATGGCGATAACAGTCTCGAAATTTTACAAGTCCCTATAAAAATGGTTGCAACTTTTCTAAGTGTTTGGCAATAGTAACTAAAAATTTTACAAGTCCGTATAAAAATGTTCGTAAATTTTCTAAGTGTTTAACACTTAGAACATTTGGGACTGAAAACCGGCGTGGATTCCCCGTCGGTTCAAAATTCACGAAATTATTCTAAGTCCCTGACGACACTTGTAAATTTTTCAAACACTTCACAGTTCACTATGCACTATCACAATTTCTTCTAAGTTTAAAACTTCTTGTAGATTAGGTTCAAAATGTACTCACGTTTTTTTGTCCATAACACAACTCACACTTGGCTGGTGACGTCACTTCTGGTGACGTCCGGTAGGTGTCCTCGGGGGTGCTCCCCCTGCTGCCGATGACGAAGTCTGAAGTGGGATGACGATGTCCGAAGTGACGATGTCAGAGGGGGGCTCCCCCCGCGCCTCTGACGTAGATCAACTGGTCTCCGCCACCTGTTGCTGCCTCAACAGCCACTTAGCACCATAGGCAGCAATCCGCAACCTCGTCGGCGCCACAATGGACAGTGCTCTAGGTCTACGTCACAGTATCGCCCTCTACCGGCAATAGCGAAGGACAATCCTTTGGGTTAGATGCCATCGTTTTAGAGTACTAATATTTGAACTTTCATAATTGACCTCAGGAACAAGTACTAATGGCTCACCGACCAAAAAATGGCCGCAAGAGACCACATAACCGAGTAAATAAAACATTACCACCACCCCGAGCGAAATCAACCACAGAAACACCGTTAACTAATGATCCGTTATGGAAGGATTCGTTCATGATTGATGGCGAAACAGGCTTCGTTAACGAGCTTAGCTCGAAGGAGTTCAATGCAGACGCAGCTGGGTACGTGCAGCTTGTGGAATCGGAGTATAAGGCGATCTCCGATGTGGACAAATACTACGCGAAGGCGATACCAGCTAGTGCGCATGCTTACTACCACCAGTTACTTTACTGGTACAAGGTAGCACTCATTGCGCAAAAGAGAGGTACAGCCAGCCGCGATCAGGATACCCTGGTCCGGTTCGTGTCAGGATACCAGTCGGCTTTGATCGCTGCTGGAGCCGGCGAATACTTAGAGGGACTTGGCGACTATCAAGACAGTACAGGAGTCAAGCACCTCCTCAAGGCACATGAGCCGAATGGCGATGGCCACTTTGGTCGAGCTACTGCTCAGACCCATGGTCTCTACGAGACCCTTCCGGCACCAGCCATCTTCTACCGTAGAGTGGTGGAAGATTTGCAGGCAAGCCAACGAGGTGGGCGCGAGAGCGACCACTGGATGCTTGGCGATATCACCCCGGCGGACAGAGCTCGCCAGCAGCCGGCGGCACCCGCTGCGCCACAAGCGCCAGGGCCCGCCAGAGCAAGAGCCGCAGCAGGACGCCGCCAGCGAGCAATTGCTAGAGCTGAGAATGAGCTCAACGAGGAGTCCGACGATGAGGGCGGCGACGAACCGCTTCAAGAAGAGGAGGACGACGTCAACCTGCTTGGTTGGCGTAGATCTCGCTCGCTTAATCAAAACCAGCTTGGCGAGATAAACGAAGTTCTAGGACATCACCCAGATGAACAACTGGTTAACCAGAGATATCAGATTAACCGTGAGCTCTTTGAACTAGTGGAGAGGCGCTTGAGAGAATGCAAGCGTTACAAGATGTCTCACATACCAACCACAACGGGTGGCAGCATCGTGCAACAGATCACATGGAAGCCACTTGAATATGGTACCTCTCGGTTTAAACAGGCTATAGAATACAACGGCGTCGCTATGACCAGAGCCACTTTGCCCTTACGAGCCGCTATCGCGGCCAAAGTGATGTGTTATCGCACACTACGTCGGGAATTGAGGACGATGATGACCGGGCCCACAACACCTGGGCGTGCTTTACCTTCCCCGATGGAGTACCACATAATTGGATAGCGAATAGGAACACGCTCATCCAGGAAGGAATGGATGGCCTTATAGCTTACGCGCCTTTTAAGACGCAGGTCACCCCCAGGAATGACACGCATGGTCACACTCCCAAAAACACACAAGAAGGAACCCCAAATGAAACTAAGGTTCCGGTAGCAAGACAAAATTTATTTGTTCGAAAGAACATATAAGGAAACACGTAAACGAAACGTTACCGCGAGTTAAATCGGTGCAGCGCCATCTAGCGACTGTTTTCGGAACTTAACTTGTAAGTATAAACATTGAACATTCCGCCCGCCATCCGCAACCTCGTCGGCGCCACAATGGACAATCCGGCTCGAAGGACCATGTTCAAAGTCCCAAAAACACACAAGAAGGAACCCCAAATGAAACTAAGGTTCCGGTAGCAAGACAAAATTTATTTGTTCGAAAGAACATATAAGGAAACACGTAAACGAAACGTTACCGCAAGTTAAATCGGTGCAGCGCCATCTAGCGACTGTTTTCTGAACTTAATTTGTAAGTATAAACATTGAACAAGAATGATTGCCCTTGGTTTTATTTAAGTTTCAAAATCTGTATTTTTTCGATTGTGTGAAATGTTCCTAAGCTATTTTTTACATTTTTGGAGTTTTGTTAAGTGTCTAAGAAAGAAATAAATTGTTCTACATAATGTAAAGAAAACACTTCACTCATATTTTATTTCGTGGTTTTCTTAAGTTAGAACCTTATTTGTTAATTTATTGTTAGAACATAATAATGTGACGTGTGTCGTGATAACAGAAATATTTTTACATTCAGATTGTATGAAAATCTGTTTAAGTAAATAAAGGCTTTAAAAGTTGTTTTTCTTGTTTTAGGTAAGTTAATATTATAATTATAATATAGTTCAAATGCTAAAGATTGTAAGAATGTAATAATATAAATAAATTTATTGTTTTAGAGAAACGCAAATATCGTCTTTATTTTAAGATATCTACTAAAAAGAACAGAAAAAGTAGAATTACTATTGTAAACCAACATTTTCCGCATTTATTTCAAATAAAATATGAAGAAATTAAGGTTTGATTTCGCTGTTAAAACAGCAGCAGATGGAAAATCAAATATTATATGTATAACTTCAATAGCTACACCTGATGATCGAGTTTTTGGAATAATAAACACACTTTCAACGAAAGAAGTCTTTGAATTTTCGTAAATTTTATCGATTGTGATATTTTAAAAACTCTTTTCTCAATAAAAACGAATTAAAACAATTATTGTTTTACTTTACTTACCGGATAGTGAGGCCAATCATTTCGAGAGGCATAACAGGAACTCTTCTCTTGTACGATCGTTTCTGAAGATGTGGTGATAATAAACTTAAAAGCTCTTCGAATGAAGATATGCTCTTTCTAAAATAATCAAAACAAAATTTTCGTCGGTTTTCAAAGCTTCATATTTTAGATGAAAATAGTTCCCATCGGCATTCATAATAGTAATAAATGTATGAACCCAAAATCTCTTCGTTTCTTTTTTCTGTATCTCCTAAGTGATAACAAAAGGGCACACTTCTTTTTACGATCCATGTCACGACCTAGTTTTCAAAATACGTTCAGTACGGTTGACGGTCGTCGAAGGAATGGTCACCCTAATCGTGGAAGGGACACGCCTTGCAATATTGAACAATAAATAAATTAATGAAGAAAATATTTTTACTGCCTGGAGGAAGAAATAGCAAGAATGCGCCAATCCAGTCACAAATTATGTACTGTAAATATTTGATGAAATGGCCATTGCAGCCAATTTGTCATATGACAAACACAATGATAAAATTAAGGGATTATGTGATGATGGTACTGAACGCTCAAAACAATTTGCTAACCATGTGTTAGTTCATGATTAGAGGAGTAGTTAAGAAATATAAGCAACCAATTGTATTCATTTTTTACAAGGGTACAACAAGCACCTTGCAATTATTAAGTTTTATAAAAAAAGTTAATATTAAAACTTCAAGAGACGGGGCTTAAAATAATTTCAAAAACGTGATCAAGGGGCAACCCATTTGGCATCATTAAATATGTTAATGAAGGAAACCAAAGAAGTTTACTTGAGAAGACAAGAGGAATTCAAGGGAGGATTTTTTGAAATTGTTTGCCAAAAGAAATTATGCCAATTTATGACCCACCTCACTATGGGTTATATGGAACAGTAACATTGGTTCTTTGAAAAATAAATTCTAATTAGTTTTTGTTTTTTTTTTTTCAGAAAAGAAGAATACCTAAAGAGTGTAAAGACACAGCTGTCCTATTAATGTTTTTCGACAAATTTTTCGACTCGGTAAATAGAAATAACAGCGAACCAAAAAAAGGCAAAATATACAGGTCAGCTGTGAAACCACACTCACCAGAGGTTATGGAGAAAAGTATTCCAATTTTAAAAACAATGAAGTTTGTCGGTGGACGAGCTGTGGTGCCATTCATTTCTAGCTGGATCAAAACCATTGAATTTTTTCAGCAAATTGTCCTAAAATTACACAGCCTGGGATTAAAATCCTTGCTATTAAGAAATTTCAACCAAGACACGCTCAAACATATTTTGGAGCTATACTATAGCTCACGGGCATGGTAATATTATGCCCGGTTGTGCTGCATTTGAGGCATCGTATAAGGCATTACTTTTAAATAATATGGTTTCAAGTCAGTCTTTATAATAATTATGAATTGTCTGAACACGTCAAAGCACGTACCGGGGCACAAGTGGGCATTGTCCTTTGACGAACATACCGAATCGACCACAGATAATATTTATCCATTGTCTAAATACGTCTGATCAGTCAATATTACGGCTTAAAGCATATTTTGTTATCTATGGAATGTCAAGTGGTTTCAAGCGGTCGGCGTACAATTTGTCTTATTTGAATTTATTCTCGAAGTAAAAGTATAATAAACTTAGTTTATTTAAAAATGGAATCTCAATTGAAGACTGTCAAAAGACAGAGAAGTGAATATTGGTTGGAGGAAGATAAGGTTTGTACTGATACACCTAAAATTGGACTAAAGTAAGTCAACATTCTTATAACTCTTAAACTAACGCTTACTTATGCTTCTATTTATTAGATTATATTAAAATATTTAATAAGGTTTCAATAATCGAAAATAAAAACACAGACGCAAACACGAACGCGAATTAGGTGGCGGCTTAGAATAATTTACGTATTAGGTACCAAATTCGAAATATTTTGAATAATTTAACACATTGGCTGTGTTACGGCAAGTATTTTTCCCTATTTAACAGTCCGCCAGTGCGGCAGCTTGTTGTACTTGTTTTGCGCACGGTGCACCCCTCAGGTGATCTAACTATGTTCCTGTACGTGTAGAAATTTTATAATTTTAATTTTAAATTTGTTGCTTTTAATATAATGATGTTTGGCATTAACATTATACGGCAAAATAACTACCGTAACGCATAGTAACGTAAGTATTTTTATTCAGTGCGGTACGGCAACTACCTTGCCGTACCCCTTTAACCCCGCGCCTCACTGCATGCGTCCGCGCGGCATGTCAGTTTGTGTTAGTGCTGGCTGCAAGTGAGACGTACGCAAAGCGCTCGATAAGCTTTATGCGGAAAACTACGCAGTTACTTAAAACGTTCACGTAAAAACTTGATTTGAGTAAGGGAATTAAAAGTGAAGGTGTAAAAGCAAGAAAGAAAGTTGTTAATTGTATTAGTGGCTCGGATGTGACATCTAATTCTAAAAAAACAAGGTTGTCAATCACAAGTCCGTCATCGAGAAGGAAGATACAAGTAATTGAAAGCGTTTTGATAAACAAAGGGGGTGATAAAGCTTGTGGTTCAGGGTTAAATAAATACAAGGAGTCGAACTCAATTTTTGTAAGTCCATCAACAAAAAAAGAATTTCTTGTTTTGGATCCAGACATCAATACAAAAAAAAAAAAACAATGATCCTAATCTATCTTTGGACAACATTTATTTAAGCAACTTGATATCTCCACTCGATTCACCTCACAAATCAACACTTCTAGATGATGTTTTGTTGACACCCTAAAATAAGTTTAATACATCGGCGAGTTCTTAGTTTTCATATACTGCGTACGTTCCGCAATTTCCTCAGTAGAATTTCAGTAAAACTTACTAAAAAAGTTTGTCAGAGTTGGCAACATTGTTAGGGAAATTAGTGAACACACCGTATTTTCAATTTCATTATTTCATATTTTGCTTCAGCTGTTGATACAAAACAAGTTTCAAAGTTTTGAAGACAATACTATAATAAATTAAAAGTAAAAAACCTTTTTAAAAAACAAGCTTTTATTTGAATGCACTAAAACGAAAAAAATAAATTTTTACTTTAAAACTTTTACTATCTACTTATAAAGTCATTACACATAATCTATATGATAGAAAAGCTTGTCGCGAGATAGTACTCGTATTTCCTTAGTTTGAAAATTTTAATAGTTAAAATCAATCACATCAATTTATTTAATTTACTTGTTTACAATTAAATCTCGCGACAAGCTTTTATATCATATAGATTATGTGTAATGACTTTATAAGTAGATAGTAAAAGTTTTAAAGTAAAAATTTATTTTTTTCGTTTTAGTGCATTCAAATAAAAGCTTGTTTTTTAAAAAGGTTTTTTACTTTTAATTTATTTTTGACTTTTTAGTCGGTTATCACGTCACTTTATTCGAATTATTCTTAGCAAGCCCTTTCATTTGATACCCATATTGTAGAAGTGCACTAAAAATAACTAGACCGCACTCTTGGATATGCCGCCATATTGGATTTAGAATGACGTCACAAAGGTAACCATGCATTGGCATCCAAATTGAACCTATATACAAAATTTCAGCTCAATTGGTTGAAGATATCTGCTTCAAAATTGAGTTGCAAGATTTCACCCGAACAAACATACATACATACAAACCATGCATTGTCATCCAAATTGAACCTGTATACAAAGTTTCAGCTCAATTGCTTGAAGATATTTGCTTCAAAATTGAGTTGCAAGATTTCACCCGAACAAACATACATACATACAAACCATGCATTGTCATCCAAATTGAACCTGTATACAAAGTTTCAGCTCAATTGCTTGAAGATATTTGCTTCAAAATTGAGTTGCAAGATTTCACCCGAACAAACATACATACATACAAACCATGCATTGTCATCCAAATTGAACCTGTATACAAAGTTTCAGCTCAATTGCTTGAAGATATTTGCTTCAAAATTGAGTTGCAAGATTTCACCCGAACAAACATACATACATACATAAATACATACAAATCATGCATTGTCATCTAAATTGAACCTGTATACAAAATTTCAGCTCAATCGGTTGAAGATATCTGCTTCAAAATTGAGTTGCAAGATTTCACCCGAACAAACATTCATTAAATTTACATACATACATACATACATACATACATACATACATACATTGCAAGTTAAATAAAAGCTTGTAATAATAAATAAATATGGATATTGAAGATTTAGCATTAGTATAAGAAATTATTTTGGATTATTCAAGTGATTCAAGCAGTGAAAGTGATTTTGATATTGTTGATGATATTATGGATGAGGATCGTGATAACCAAATTGAAAGAAGACCTCGAGTACAAAACTTTATTGAAACTATTATTTATCAATATTGTGCAAAGGAATTCCTTGAGAATTTTCGGTATTTACATTATTTTTTTAAAAATTTTTAAACTAATATTTGGATGTTGTATGAATTTAATTTGATAAAATGAGTGTAATAATTTATTTACTTTTAGATTAAAAAGATCAACTTTTGAATATTTATTGTTCATATTGAGACCTGACTTAGAGGGTACACAATTTGGAGTTGGTAATATACCTATTCCTCCTGAAAAACAACTGTACTTAACGTTGTATTATCTAGGAACTCCCAATTCTTACAGGTATATTGACATCATACTGTACATATTTTATTTATTAATAATAGTAATTTTCAATATGTATCTCATTTACAGGTCTGTGATAACAAAATTTGATGTCGGCAAAGCCACTGCGTGGCATGCTGTTAAACGTGTAGTTAAAGCTCTTTGTAATTTGATGAATCATTTTATTATTTGGCCTTCGGAACATGAGATGATTGATTCAGCAAATAGGATTCGAAGAAAGTATGGATTTCCTAATGTCGTTGGAGCAGTTGATGGTACTCAAATAAGAATTCCTGCTCCAAAGATAGATTCACAGTCTTATATCAACCGGAAAGGGTTTCATGCAATACAACTACAAGTAAGTTTACGATGTTCTTTTTTTCTTCGTATGTACTTACTCCATTATGTGACGTCAAACCAACATGAATCACTTATAATATTAGATTCTTGACAATTCTCTTGATGATTCTCTCTATAACTTAATAATTATTTAACCGGTTGTCTGCAATGATAAATTAGAGTTTATCCATTGTTTTGCTGGACTTCCTGGCTCAGTGCATGACATGCGAGTTTTTAGATACTCAGGTATACAACAAAAATGTAATGAAGAATATTTTAATCAAGATATGCATTTAATAGCTGATTCAGCCTACACACTACAGCAGCATGTAATGGTGCCTTTTCGTGATGATGGACATTTGACAATAGAACAAATTCATTTTAATAAAGTATTATCCAGAACAAGAATGATAGTAGAACGTTCAATTGGTCTTTTAAAATTACGCTGGAGATGTTTACTAAATAAATTGGACATGAGAAGGACAGATCTTATACCTTACTATGTATTAGCTTGTTGTATTCTACATAATATTTGTCTTAAGGAAGGTGATAGATTTGAATATCCCATAATTGTACCTGATAATGCAGTAAATCTAGAACCACTTGATATTGATAATGCTTTAAAAGAACAAGGTATAATAAAAAGAGAAAGAATTATGCAGTTTATAAGTGAAAATGTATACTAAAATTTTGAAAAATTTATATGTAAATTTATGATTATGATTTACAATGAAATAATGTGACAATAAAACATTTATGTAGAAAATTATGCAATTGTATTTTTATTATTTAGAGTGACAAGATGATAAATAATTTGCAAGGAATAAATTCTCATGTGTTATATTTATTAATTATAAAATTCTTTTGTTAACAAACAGCTGTTACAATATTGCCATTATTTTGGAAGACATGAATTACAAGTAATAATAAGTTTTTTTTTAACTTACTTAATAGTATTGTACGCTATTACAATGTTCATATAAACGACAATTACACTAAGCTCAGAACAACTTTGGTTTATTTGACTAACGCTTTGAACTTATGTAATTACAGTTTAATATTCTTCATGTAGAAGTTCAATGTTTATTTACATAAACATAAATATTGGTTTAACTAATATTTTTATAATGTTTTACGTAGTATTAATACTTTTCCGGTATTTAGTTTAACACCCTTATGATTTTTTAAATAACTTGAATAATAGAGAAACAAAACAAACTAAACTATTCTTTAAGAAGCTATAAATTGCGAATGCCATTAGAAACAATTTAGAAGAAAAAATTTTTAACTACAATCATCCGAAAGGAAATCAACACTTATAAAATTTCACAAAACTGCAGACGATTATACTACGTACGACTGTTAAAAAACTTCTCCATGATTGACAGTTTCTTATTTCTATACTCTTCGAGTGCCTGCCTTTTGAGCTCTTTATCTTTGATTGATTTCTGCAGATATTCTATTTTATGTTCAGCTAAGGAGACTTTTGTTGTTTCTATGCAAAAAAAAACATTATTAACATTTTTATTACAGCCTATTATCAAATAATATTTTTAGTTCTAAATCTACTCACTACTACTCGAAGCTGCCTTGGATTTGTCAAAATCAGTCATGGGTACACTAGAACCAGCAGTTGAAAGAGGAGTAATCCAAGGTTTCTTTGAAAAAAGATCATCTAGTTGCTAAAAACAAATTGTATTTTCCATAAATATTCTAAAGTAAAAAGAAAATATTACTTTGTTGTATGTAGGTACGTATTTATAGTAAAACTCACCTCATAATAATCACACTTCTTTGGACTATTTCCGCTTTGAGCATTATGTTCTTTTATAGTCTTATAAGCTCTTTTTAAAGAGTCCATTTTGGAGGAGATTTGATTAGGACTAAATTCATAGCCTTTCAAGCGCATTTTTGCTGATATATTGTTCCATAACTTTCGGTATGTAAGTTTTCCTGTGCTAACTGAATCATCATAATTTTTATACAAAGATAATAACAGCAATGTTTCAGTATCAGTCCATATGTGCTTATTTCGTAGAATCTTGTTGCACATAGAGCCATCATTTTCATCTTGTTTATTGTTAGCATTATCTTCACAGCCTGATTCTTTAACTTTCACAATTTTCCCTTTCAAGCTTGCTCCGGGTTCTTTAAAATCATGTTTGTTTTCCGAATCAACTGTTAAAACTTGACTTCCGCTATTCGCAGAATGTGCACTGGATGATGCTTCACTTTTGTCCATAGAAGTTGATAAAGTATTAGTAAGTTGTTGACTCAGGGCATTTTGATGTTGCTCAAGCAATGCAGCCGAAAAGTTTGGATCTGTAAAAATGGATAATGGTTGTTTATAATAATACTAGAGACTACAATGGTTGTTTATAATAATATTAGAGACTACAAAAAGCATTCGAACTTACTTTTTATTGCTTTGTCAAAGGTTTTTTTATCCACGTACAGTACATATGACTGATTATTTGATGTGTCCATTAATTTGAGTTCGAAAAACTCATTTACAGGTTTACAACCCAATCCAGTTAGATGATCATTCAATAAATTTGTCGCAAAGGTTACATCTATTGAAAAAAAGTATAATTCTAATATAATAATAGTATTTAATATAATTAGTTCTATGCTTGCTTTATGTGACAATTAATGCAAAAATTTGATATTCTCAAGATACATAATTTATAAATAAATTAATATATTTTAATTGATTAATAAATAATAAATTGACAAACCAGAAACTGCAGTATTATATTGTTCTTCAGTTACATATAACGTTAGTTCCTTATTTGATTTTGCATCAAATAAATCCAAGGGAACGCGATTATCATCGCCTTCTTTTTCACTCATGATGAGGCTGAAAAGTCTCTCAGCAATTTAGAATTTATTCTTCGGCTTTTATTTATCCATTATCCGTGAACAGCTTCAAAAATCTTTACCCGTATATTCAATGTACTCTGTGTTATTTATTGTGTTTTACCACCATATCATACTGAAATTCTACTGAAGGCAATTGCGGAATTTCCCTAGCAGGCTAGCAATGTTGCCAACTCTCTTTGACAAAATTTTTAGCAATGTTACCAACTCTCTTAGACAATTTTTTTTAGTAAGTTTTACTGAAATTCTACTGAGGCAATTGCGGAACGTACCCACTGATGGAAATATTCGCATTCATCAAACATCGGCATCAATCGTCCCTCCTTCGACTCCTTCCACATCTTTTACGACAGTAAAACCGCCCTCACCGAATTTTAAATCCATATAGCCACAACACCCACGCTGTTAATATCTTCCACTCTCTTCACACTGCCCGAACCAAAAACCTACATATCCAATTCACTTGGGTCAGAGCACATGTCGGCATCCCCGGGAACGAGATGGCCGACTCAGCTGCCAAAAATGCGGCCAATATGCACACTCAACCTGTTTTCTACCACACCCCCATCTCCTACCTTAAAACAGAAAAGCGAAAGCAACTAACTATCTCCTCACAGGCTGTTCGCGCCACTAAGCGCGACGTTTAAGTTCATCTCATCAATTGCATTCACTGTCATTCGCGAAAAAAATAACGAAGACTTTTCAAAGTCGTTGTTAAAAGATGTTAATCAATTTGTTATTTTGTGTCTAATTACATTTTCATCAAATATATGCGTTATTATCTCATAGTCTCACTTTTTTTTCTGTTCCGCTAATTGTGCCGGTGTGTATAATAACTTGTTAATAAAATAGTATTTTCTAATCTCAAATTTGAAGTAGATTTTTTATTCGCTTTTAATTTTCGTAACTCATTAACGATTGATAATTAGGATTTTTGACTTGCTTGAGTTTACTTGATTTTTTAAATGATAAGGTCATTATTCAATATAGGAAAATGAAAAGCCGGCGCAATTTATGTTGGATCTCGTCAATGCAGAAAAACAGATTCCTGATCAGCCAACAACTCAATCCTCTGGTATGGAGATAATTGAAAGTGTAGGGGAGCCTGATATACCTGTTGAGGAGTTAAGGTCAGTTTTATCGCCGCAGTTTCTCGATGAGCAGTCAATAATAGTGATGAACGACGACGAGTTCCTAAACAAAAATATACTACAGTATCACCCATCCACAGCGGCGAAGGAAGCGATTTTGACGACTCAGACGCAGATCCAAACTACAAAAATCCTTTACCGAAACGAAAAATAATTTTCTCCCCTTTGCATGTCCTACTACTCTCCCATTACCTCGACCTCGCTCTCTGTCATCGTCGTCTACCAACTCAAGGTCTAACTCACCATACATCACACAAAACATTCCATTCGTTCTAGCTTGGAGAAACGTCACCGCAACGCGACACCGATTCTCACGCGTCCACATGCGAGTGTGTGTTGCTGTCTTCTTGTAAGTGTTTTGTGATTTTTATACAGTTTTTAAAACGAAATCTAAAGTCCAAAAGTGCTAAAATTTACACAGTTTTCTAAATCATATTTTATATACCTATGTAAATTTTGAATCCAACTTTTTTTTTTTTTTTTCTCTAAGTGCATATCTGCAATCAGCCTGTGGGCTATGAGCGGATCCGTTGTGTGCCGTTCGTGTCGTGCAGAAGAGTCTCCTCATCAGGGGACCCTTCATTCCTCACCACCTGTCGCCAACTCCCTGTATGTCATGGCGTTTTAGTCGTTTAGTGTATCCAACGCTTGCCAATGCGGTGGCTAGGGTATTTGGGTGATTTTGCAACCGTGTTTTATATTTTAACGCCGTTAACTTCGTCTCCTCCTTAACAGTTCTTATTTGCATCGCTTTATGGATCTCAGCGTTCGTCACAAACCATGGTGCATTTGCTATGGTTCTTAAGATGCCATTTTGCATTCTTTGTATTATGTTTAAGCTGGAGTCGCATGCACTTCCCCACAGTTGCAGTCCATAAGTCCATATTGGCTTCAGAATCATTCTGTAAATGAGGAGTTTGTTGTCGATGGAAAGCTTCGAGTTACGTGCCATCAGCCAGTAGATATTTTTGAACCGCATGGCAAGCTCGTCTCTTTTTGCTTTGATATGTTTTTTCCAGGTCAGTCTTTTGTCCAGGTGCATACCGAGGTATCGGACTGTGTCGCGTTGTGGTAAGGTGATATCGCACATTTTTACTGAATCGCAGCTTCCCTTCCTAAGCGTAAATGTTATGTGCACGGATTTTGTGGCACTGGCCTTTATTCGCCATTTCTGGAGCCATTCAGTCACTTTGTCGAGGTTATTCTGCAAAAGAGCAGAGGCGACAGTTGGGTCCCTGCTGCTTGCAAGTAGAGCAGTGTCATCGGCAAATGTAGCCATGGTAACCCCTTGTACTTCAGTAAGATCAGCTGTGTAGATGGTGTACAAGACGGGTCCTAGAACAGATCCCTGTGGTACTCCCGCCCTTATATCATGGATATGAGATAGCTCTCCGTCTTCTCTGACCTGGAATATTCGATCTGCCAAGTATGATTCCAAGAGTAGATAGTAACTATGGGGTAGAAATGCCCTAATTTTGTATAGAAGGCCTTTGTGCCACACTTTATCGAATGCGGCCTGGATATCCAGAAACACAGCAGAACAGTACTCCTTGTTTTCTAAAGATGATCTAATTTTTTCACACACTCTATGTACTTGTTCTATGGTTGAGTGCTGCTGTCTAAAGCCGAATTGATGTTTCGGTACGACATGATTTTCTTTGAGTATAGGTAATATTCTACTCAGGAGGATCCTCTCAAACATCTTTGACAGCACAGGCAACAGGCTTATGGGTCTATATGATGTGACTTCCTCTGGGGGCTTTCCATGCTTGTAGATCATTGTCACTATGGACACCTTCCATAATCTAGGAAAATACCGAACCCTAAGCACACCATTGAAGAGCGTTACCAAGAATACCAGTGCCTTTCTGGGGAGTTGTGTAATGATTTCTTTGGTGATGAGGTCAAAACCTGGCGCTTTTTTATTTTGTAGTTTATGTATGACCCTTTTCAGCTCCTGTACCGTAACTGGCCTTGGCGGGGTGGACAATTGTAGATCTTGTTGCAGTGTACTTTCAACTTCGTTTTCAAACTCGACATTACTGCTCTCATTCGGTGTAAAGATGTCTGCTAGGTGTTGTGCAAACATGTTCGCTTTTTCTAGGCTTGTCCTAGCCCATCCCGTCATTTTTCTGATAGGACATTTGAATTTTTGTGGTCTTACCAGTGCCTTAGTAAATTTCCATAGTGAATAGTCTGTTGATTTTGTGGCTGTTAGGTTTTCCAGATTATTTTGTATCGTGGCATTATTCACATTGTCTATTAGGATTTTCAGTTCTTTAATAGCTTTGTTAAGCGCTGTCTTATCACTTTTGTGTCTAGTTTGATGCCATATTCGACGCAACCTTCTTTTCTCTAATATTTTGTATTTGACTTCAAGAGGTATATTTTCAGCCAATTTACAATTGTTCGTTGGAATGGGTGTGTTAAGCCAACAAGAGCTTTGGATGAGGTTTGTAATATATTGAGTCGCTTCATCTATCTCGTTAGGCGTCTTCAACGATACCTTCAGTTCGATGTTTTCCTCAATATAATCTTTGAAGCCCTCCCAATCAGTGAGGCTGTTGTAGAGATGTTCAGGCTTGTCAAAATGAATGATCATCGTACTAACAGTTAGGAAAACAGGCGTGTGATCAGAATTACCGTCTAGGCAGGACTCAGCCTTGAGGTAATTTCTCGAGAGTCCTTTAACTATGAAAAAGTCC
The DNA here is from genome assembly GCA_905220545.2 of Melitaea athalia. NCBI lineage: Eukaryota > Metazoa > Arthropoda > Insecta > Lepidoptera > Nymphalidae > Melitaea > Melitaea athalia. Next base: position 16,366,165 of record HG992189.1, on the reverse strand, counting down.
AATAAGTCCGGTTTTTTGTTTGGATCAGTAGGCCAGTATGTCGGTCCTGCTGACGAAATAGCGTTGAGGTTGTTTTCTTCTAGGCTTAGCTTTAGTTGCCTACCCCTAGTTGTTGTTAGCCTTGAGCCCCAGTAGGTGTTTTTGGCGTTCCAATCTCCACCAGCCACAAATTTTTTCCCCAGTGTAGCAAAGTAATCCGTAAAGTTTGTTGCGCTTATTGTATGTCTTGGTGGGCAGTATACTGCTGACAAATTCAACTACCCACAGCGAGTTTCGACTGCAATTGTGGTTGCTTGGATGTGGTTTGTCCTATATTCTGGTAGCACTTGATGTTTTATTGTCCTTCGTATCACAACGGCTGTTCCCGCATGACCAGTTTCGTCAGGATGATTAGTCACATAGGTATTGCATCCTTTGATGTTGATTTTACTTTTAGCTGTGCAATGAGCTTCAGAGACAAGTACAACATCAAGCTGGTTATTATATATCAACAGTTCTAATTCATTCTTGTTTGGAGAAAGGCCATTAATGTTCCAGGTGCCAACTCTTAGTGCAGTCATTTTGAAACTTTTTCGACTAGGGTAGCTATGAGGCTCATGAGAGTGCTCATCTGTTGTAAGATCAGTTCAAATTTCTCCGATTGTTTGATGAGTAGTTCTTCTATTTTGTTATTTAAACTAGTTGTAGGAGTTGGCTGAATTTCTTTCTTTTTAACTATGTCAGAGAAGAGAGGTTTTTCTTGTGATTCTTTAAGAAGTTGCGATCGAGAGTCCACTGGGACAGTCCTGCTTGTCACTTCTTGTGTTTTAGTTCTACTTCTGGAGGTTGGGTTCCCAGTCATACGTCTCTTAAGGATCTCTTTATAAACCTCGCAGCCTTTATAATTTGCCGGGTGTGCACCTTGACAAAGGGCACATTTCGCTGGTGTGTTGCGGTCTTTTTTTGGGCAATCTGCAGTTTTATGCCCCTGGGCACACTTTACGCATCGGTATGGTCGCATGCAGTAGTTTTTGGAATGACCATATTGTTGGCATCTTTGACATTGTGGCAGCGTTGTTCTTCTCTTTGGATCCTCGATTATAACTGCTTGGTGGTATATGTATTTAATGTTCTTCACTGCTGCGTTGTTGGCGCCTGGTGCGATATTGACAAAGAATGTAGACGTTGGTTTTTTGTCTGGTCCAAACTTAGAGTTTATAATTTCACCATGGACTTTGTTTCCCGTCTTTTCGACTTCTTCTGTGATTGCGCTATGTGGGGTTGTATGGTGCAGATTTTTTATGACTACTCTGTAGCAGCGTTGGTCTTTTAAGTTGAAGGTATGCCCTATAAGGCCTTTGCTTCGAACTAGGGTGATGACGTTTTTATATATTTCTGTGTCCTTGCAGACTACTCTTAGTTGGTTTCTGTTGACTATTTTTATTGTAAAACAGTCTTTGTCTACTGTGGACTCCAGCAACTCTACAAGTTTGTTGACGTCTTCAACTCCATACAGCACTATCGGTGGTGGTTTACTGAGTCGTTTTTCGATTGGCTCTTTCACGGGTTCTTTAGGATCAAGAGGTAGCTCGTTAAAACTATTGCTAGTTGTTATTTTTTCTGGTGAGGGGGACTGTAGTTTTTGTCTTTTTGGGTATCTGGTTCCTGGAACCCTTTGCCAGTCTGGCGGTTTAGGTACAGACATATTAAGATTACTGTCTTGTAGTGTTGTGGTAGCTTCTAGCTGGGAGTTGTTTCCCAGTGACGAACTTCTAGTTCTTGTGAACAGACTAGGATGGAAGGCCTGTTGAGTATATCGTTTTCCAGTAGCATTCACTGAAGCAGAAGCCTGGTTACCCACTCCTGCACAGTCTTCGGTAACATATTTCGATTAGAATTCGAGGGTAGGCGTGTAAATGACAAGTCAAGTTTTTTGTTCTTTCTGATAAATACATTTAATTTAATTGGTATACATACGGGAATGCATTTGTGAATATTCCTATTTCTGCCAGCCTACTACTAAAGTGATTGCACGCAAATAATTTTCACCAAAACACATCTTGTTGACTGCAGCAGCAGTGATAACTGTAATTGTGTTTGAATTGGACTACAAGAATCAATTAATATGGACTCAGTTAAGCACTCAATTGCCGAATTAGCTGAACAATTCAAGACAGGAATATCAGAATTACAAAGTGAGATGAAGTCATCAACATCAGTCCGCGCTACAGGTCCGACTTCAAATATCAACCCGCAGCTTGACGCTTTTAAGTCGTTTGTTTTAACTGCATTGGAGAATCTTCAGCGGCAAGTGGAGCTCTTGTCCAGGCAATCTGATGAATTGGAGATGCGAACACGTCGAAAGATTTTACTTGTACACGGTATTCCTGAAGCAAAGAATGAGAAAACGTCTGATTCTGTAGTTAAAATACTGTCTGAACAGTTACAGATGCCAGAATTAACAAGTGATAGTTTTCGTACCACGCATCGCTTGGGGCAGCCTAATCCCGATCGTTCCAGAGCAATACTGGCTAAATTCAGAGAGGCTTCCCTTCGAGACAAGGTATGGTACTCGAAGAAGACGTTGAAAGGCTCAGAAATTACGTTGTCTGAATTTTTAACAAAAAGCCGGCATATGTTATTCCAAACAGCTCGGCAACGCTTTGGAGTCAACAAGTGTTGGACGAAGGATGGCACTGTTATTATCATGGGACCGGATGGATTAAAGCATCGAGTGTATTCCAAAGCTGATCTAGATTCCATATACAGCTCCACCTCAAGCGGCAATAGTGATGAAGAGGCCCCACCAACAGTTAGTGTGTCCCCTCCAACATCAAAGGATAGCAAGTTGTCTCAAATGAAAACTAGGAGAAACTTGAAAAAGTAATGCAAGTAGTTCTTACTTCGTAACTTGTTTCCTTTCCTTATCCGGTGTACGTGTTCTATTGTAATATTATTATAGTATATTATCTATCTTTATATTAGCTTTTTGAAATTTTAATTTGTTTGTTTTTGATTAATGGCTCTTATTATAAGTTTGCTTGAGACTGCTGTCGACGTATTTGTTGGCTTGTATAATTCATTAGCCTTGCTTTATTGCTTAATTTAATAACTTAATTCTTAATTTCTTAGTTTTACTTTTGTGTCTTATTTGTTTACTATATTTCGAGATAGATGACACTTGAGCGCCTTTGGTCCGTCTGTGACAGCTGACAGGTCGTCGTCTGTCAGTTGTCATTGTCATTTACTAGCAATGTGGCAAGGGTCGAGTGACACTCTGCCTAATTAATCGTCTAAGAAATCTATTGGTGTAGTTTTTGAGAAAGGAAAATTGATTTTTTTTTTATATAATATAGTAAAACATATTATGTACATGTTATATTCACACGTGTATAATTCTTAATTTATCTTTTATTTTTGTCTTTTCAATTTAAGTATTTTAATTTGTTGTACTGTGCGATTTTATTTTATTTTTCCTTTCAAATTGTATAGTTTTTTTTTTCCTTTCTCAACGTTTAATAATGATTTTTATTTGTTATTATTATTATTTTTTTCTTCAAACGTAGTATATAATTATATACATTAGAGTCAGTAAGTTGTTGTGTGTGTGCAATTATTGTTTTAAATCTGCTTCATTTATAGTTTCTTCATTCAGCTGGCAGATTGGGAATATGTAATGATTAGTGTAGTGTTACTTATATTATCTCTTAAGTACTCATTTATTATTCTTATAACTATTGTTTATTTTAGTTATATAATATAGTTTCATTTTATATATTTATATATATAAATTATTATTATTATTATTTATATATATTTTTTTTAAATGTCGTCCCACAATAATAGCATAGATAGTGATTTATTCTTATCTTTATCTTCAAACAATTCTTCCGGTAGTGATGATAGTTATGCAGCTCATCATTACAACCTCTTAATGTTACTCTCGACTCATATTTCTTGGACTGTAAACAACATTTTAACGTCGTACATATTAATGCACAAAGTATTCCGGCACATTATCCCGATATGCTTGCGTCATTTGATTCCACAAAAATTCATGCAATTCTGATATCTGAATCCTGGCTTAAACCTTCTTTACTTTCAACTTCTTTTTCCCTCCCAGGATTTCAATTAATTCGCAATGATCGCACCGGTAAAGGAGGTGGCGGCGTAGCTATTTATCTCCGCTCCTATATTCCTTTTTCAATAATTAACTCGTCTTGCCAGCCCCCTCCTGTGGATTCTGCAGAACATTTACTAATTAAAGTAACTATGTCCCATACTAAAATCCTTCTTGGAGTCTTCTATAGCCCATCCCTTCTCGTAAACTATTTTCAATCCTTTGAAACAATTCTTGAAAATTTTTCTACAGCTTATGACCATACAATAATTATGGGGGACTTTAACACCTGCCTACTTAAAGACGATACTCGTAGTAAACGTTTGTTATCTGCAGTAGAATCGTGCAACATGCATATCTTGCCACTAGCAGCCACCCATAAATTTCCAAATTCCACTCCATCGCTTTTAGACTTAATCATGGTTTCTTCATTAGATCGTGTGTATAGGTTTGGTCAGTGTCCTGCTGATTCCTTCTCTTATCACGATCTTATCTTTCTCTCCTACAAAGTTCGTCCCTTCAAGGCAAAGTCGAAAATACTTCTACAGCGTAGTTTTGGTGGAATGGATAATAACCGTCTCTGTGATGATGCTCGTCAGGTTGATTGGTCGGTGGTCGCCGAAGCTAGTTCAGTTGATAGTAAGATCAACATTTTTAATTCACTTTTAATTAAATTGTACGATAAACATGCACCTGTAAGACCGGTTAAAATGAAACACCTTCCTGCCCCATGGTTAAACGATAACATAAGAGCACTAATCGCTAAGAAAAACTTTTACAAAAATCGTTATAAATGTCAACCAACAGAGGATAACCGTAAAAAATACCTCAGGATTAGAAATCGCTGCAATACATCGTGTAGAGATGCACAGAGACGCCACATTCACAAATCAGTCGAAAACGGCGACACAGCGAAAACATGGAAGTTTCTGAAAACACTTGGAATTGGCACAAAATCTCATAGTACTCCTTTAAATAATTTGGATATTGAACGCCTTAATCAACATTTTTCTGCAGCTAACGTTATGGATAGCGCTATTAAAAAATCAACTATTAATACTCTTTCTCTTTGCCAAACTCCAGACTATCCTCCGTTTATTTTTAATCAAATCACTGAATGTGATGTTAAGAAGAGCATATTGTCTATTGCGTCTAATGCCGTCGGCGCTGATAACGTTAGCCGTGCTATGATTGTTCCTATAATCGATATTGTCACTCCTATACTGACCCATATCCTAAACCATTCCATTTCTAGCTGTGAGTTTCCTGACGCATGGAAGGAAGCCCAAATTATTCCATTGCCTAAAAAACCCAATGCTTCCATCTATACCGACTTTCGTCCTATCCCCATTTTACCGTTCCTCTCAAAAGTTTTAGAAAAATTAGTCCATAACCAGCTTAGTCTCTTCCTCAATAAATTCAAAATCCTTAACCCTCTACAATCCGGTTTCCGTTCCGGTCATAGCACAACCTCAGCTCTGGTGAAGGTCACCGATGACATACGATGGGGTATGGACAATAAGCGTCTAACAGTACTCACTTTATTGGACTTCAGTAATGCATTTAATACCGTCGACTTCGACTTACTGTTAGGTCTGCTAAGCTCTCTTAACATATCTCCATCGGTGGTTGATTGGTTTCGTAGTTATCTTAAAGGGCGCCGGCAACGCATTCGTATTGATGAGACTTTCTCTTCGTGGTGTGATGTAATGGCCGGTGTACCTCAGGGTGGTGTATTGTCTCCTTTACTTTTTTCATTGTACATTAATTCTATAACTTCCAACATAACTTCTCTCTATCACATGTATGCAGACGATGTTCAAATTTATTTCCAGTCTTCTCTTGAGGGGCTACCTACTGCTATCTCTGTTATTAACAGTGACCTGAAAATTATTTGTGACTGGAGCAGGATGTACGGTCTAACAGTGAATCCTGCTAAGTCTCAGGCTATTGTTGTTGGCAGCCAGAACCTGATTTCAAGAATCGATTGGGTGGCATTACCAAAATTAGAATTCAACGGAACCGTCATACCATATAGTATGAATGTAAAAAACCTTGGTTTGTACATTGACTCTACATTATCGTGGACCAATCACTTTAAAGAGTTAAGCCGGAAAACTATAGCATCTCTAAAATCTCTTCAGAGGTTGCGTTATTTTCTGCCAATTCCTACCAAAATTATGCTAGCCCAATCCCTAATGCTATCCATTCTCGACTATGCCGACGCAAGCTATCTCAATTTAACCGAAGAACAACTGAATAAACTTGAGCGTCTCCAAAACATCGCTATACGTTTCATATTTGGTTTGCGCAAATATGATCATATTTCTGAATTTCGTTCAAGGCTCAAATGGTTACCTATCCGCTTTCGCCGGAATCTGCACTTTCTCTCGCTATTGTACTGTGTATTATTCCATAAAAATGCACCAACCTATCTCAAAGACAAATTTGAATTTCTTGGAACTCACAATAAAACTCTTAGATCAGCAGAGAACCTCACACTGAGAGTACCTGTGCACAATACCAAATTTTATAAAATGTCTTTTTCTGTACAGGCAGTTCAATTGTGGAATGCGTTACCATTCAACATCAAAAAAGCTCAATCACTTGTCTCCTTTAAAAATTTAGTTAAAGCGCACTATCTCACTATGATTAATTAGTTTAATTTTTTTTTTCCAACTTCCATCATGTTTATGTAGATATTTTATCTTCTATTTCTTATTAGCTTTTGTTAATTTAAGACGACATAGTATGTATGTATATGTGTATGTATGTATGTATATATGTATTTGTTTTTATCATGTAGTTTATATGTGTAAGTTTTATTTACTGATTAAGATTATACAGATAATTATGCTGCCACACCTACCTCTTCATTACATATTTTCCTATTTCTAAAGGTTGTCTGGAAGAGATCGCTACTAAGCGATAAGACCGCCTTTGTACATTACAATTTCTATGTGTAAATATCTGTTTTTTTCGTATATCTTTCTGAGTGGTGTGCAATAAAGTATATTCTATCTATATTCTATCTATATTTCACACCATGGGGCCCGGGTACCTCATGGCGCCGGGGGTTAGCCGGATCGCATGACAAATCACATTCTTCTTTTTCCATTATTCCATAAAAAGAGTGGGAGAATAGTAGCAAGTGTTCCCCATGTACCTGCCCTCGGTCTTTTTGAGGATATTTAGTCACTCATGGTCTCCGATGACCAGTTTGATGGGTTAATTGACCGCCGCCCATGTCTCGGCGTTGACGAATTTTTATGGCCGGACTGTTTAGATGTTTCATAGTAAGTTTCGTCATTCTCGGCCAACCCTCCTCTTTTCTCATCCGGGCTTGGGACCGGCAACGGCAGAGTTTCCACTTATTCAGAGAGAGAGAATCCAACTTAATTCAAGATTTAATCATATTACTTTTAAATCTACTATTGTCACTTATTTCTAACATATTGTAATTACTATTTTTTTTGTCTTATTATAAGTTGAGCATAATTGTATTTTATACTTAAAATGTCTCTTAAAGCAGAATCATCAAAGAAAATCGAAATGTCTGATAAGATAACGTTATCCTTTTTAACAAAATTTATCAAAACGTATAGTGGTGACAGAGAATCACTCCCTGCATTTCTCACAAATTGTGAGAATGCGATGTCACTGGCTAGTTCAGACCAGTAAGTTATTTTGCGTAAATTTATTATATCGCAATTAGAAGGCAAAGCTCAGGTTGCGTGTAGTTTAAAACATTTTTCAAATTGGACGGATTTAAAAACGTTTCTTAGATCCACATTCGGAGAAAAAAAACATGCGACACATTTACTATCCGACTTACACTACGGCCGATGTATCTTGACGAGTCCGAAGTTTGCGCAAAAGGCTGCTCAGTAACATTTTTAAGGTATCGAATTGTGGCACGAGACGCATGCGGTGGGGCTAGGGATTGACCATATGTAAACACAATCGACCCTTCAATCAACCAAATTTCGCAATCGATTAGTTTTAATTATTATTTATTGATTTTTGTTTATATAATATATTAAACGTATTAGATTTACAAATATAGTGAATTTTGTCGTTAATAAACGAGATTTCGACATTAACAAAAAAAAAACTACAATAATTAAATTTTCTCGGTTGAATGACACGATTTACTTGAATATCAGTTATCTATTAAAGACTACTTAAGTAACAAGTGTTTGAGAAAATTTAAAAAATCCTTTTAAAATTAAATATATTTTTATGACTTAATTTTTATCAATTTCAATAAAAATCGACACCCTCAGTCGCGCGTATTGAACATCCCTTTTTGTTTACTTCATACAGCTTCGTGCTTTTTCGGCAATGCTCGGTATACGGTAATGTCTCAGTCACTCGTTAGCATTGATGCCGTTATCTCTGTTGTTAATAATTTTTATTATTAGTATTAGTTTGTGTTAGTTTCAAGTTTGTTTTATTTAGTTTGGTTTGTTTTATTTAGTGTTTGTATTAAGTTTGTTTTATTTAGTGTTAGTATTAAGTTTTTTATTTGTGATATTTGCAAGTGTCAGTTGGCACTTATATTATTCGCCAAATATGCCACCAAAGCATAATAATGTCTTAAATCGCCAGGCGAGAAAAATAATTTATGATTTAACGCAGTACATGAAAAAAGAAAAAGAAGAAGGCGTAAAAGATGTAGAGAACGTTTATTTAAGAGTTTGTAACGCAACTGGAGTGTCCCAACGCACAATACAGCGGATCGCAACTGAAGGCAATGTTTCGGGCTTACTTTCGGTATTCCGCACGCCTGGTAAAAAAAGGTGTAGATCAAAACCTATTACTAATATAGATAATTTTGACCAGGGTGTAATAAAAAGATGTATACATAACTTCCACAAAACCGAAAAAGAAATGCCGACCATAAACAAATTACTAGCGAAACTCAAACGGGATATGAATTTTCAAGGTGCTAAAACGAGTTTAAAAACAATAATTAAAAACTTGGGTTTCAAGTGGCGAAAGACCGAAGCCAATAGATTGGTTCTTATAGAGAAGACTGACATTCGCCTGAAAAGGATCTTGTACTTGAAAGCATTAAAAAAAATACAGGGATGAAGGGCGACCAATTGTATACACTGATGAGTCGTATGCCCACTCATCACATACAAAAGGTAAGGCCTGGTCAGATGGTTCCGCTCAAGGACTAAAGCGCCCGATATCAAAAGGTCAGCGGATAGTTATGGTACACGCTGGGTCAGAAGCAGGATTTGTTCCGAACGCCCTACTAATGTTTAAATCTGGAAGCAAAACTGGAGACTATCATGATGATATGAATTTTACAAATTATGAGAAATGGTTACGAACCCAACTTATTCCAAATTTGAGCCCTAACTCGGTGGTTGTTATCAACAACGCTCCGTACCATAACAAACATATTAATCCTGCCCCTACATCTAATGACAAGAAGGCAAAAATGGAATCGTGGTTAGTAGAAAAGGGTATACCCTATGACAAGGACATGCGTAAACCACAACTTTACGATCTTATAAAAAAAAACAAAGACGTACATAAAAGATACGTAATAGATGAAATACTTAAAAAACACCACTACAATGTCCTTCGTTTACCCCCATATCATCCCGATTTAAACCCCATCGAGATGGCGTGGGCTGCCATTAAAGGGCACGTAGCTGCTAAAAACGTCGATTGGAACGTAACCCGGACAATGGAGCTTATACAAGAAAAGACAAATTTAATGGGTCGGGAGGAATGAAGAGCTTTTAGAGAAAAGTTCATGAGCTCGAAGATGAATATAGAAAGAGCGACCACATTATTGACGAAATGACGGAACAGTTAATCATCAATACAGCTTCAGATTCGGAAAGTGAGTCTGAAAGCGAGAGCGGTGATTACGAAGATGAACTTATGCCAAGTACCTCACATGGTACGCAAGGAGTCGACGACTTCATGTTAGGGATTTCCCCCCTCAGCGACAGTGATTAAAAATCATAATAAGTGTAAATATTTGCTAAATAATAATGTGTTAATGTATATAAAAATATTAAGTGTAAATATTATTATGTTGTTTGTGATAAAAATCTGCCACTATCGAAAGGTGAGGTATCGAAATTGAATTTTTAATTTATAAGTTATTTTTGTAGCTTTCTGTTTTTAAAGTGTTTTGATGTTTAATTTATTTGTACTTGGTCACTGTATTAGGGAAATTTTATTCGTACATTGATTTATAAAAATAAAAATTGGTAATGACAGTTTTCGTCATGAGAGTACATGCGCAAAAGTTCGCAGAGCCTATGTTCAGACTCGTCAAGATACGTCGGCCGTATTGTACAACACTCTAAGCAGTTACCGAATGAAGATGTTACAAAATATTCGTTAAGAGTGGAACAAATTTTAACAATAATACACTCCGATATTCATTATAGCTGCAAGGACGAGAGCGAGCTTCCTTGACGCATAGCCGCCATGGAAGACCTTGCTCTGAATTCATTTTTATTAGGGCTTAACCCTTCAATTTCTAATATCGTTAGGTGTAAAAACCCTCTAACTCTCAGTGACGCGATACAGTACGCAACTGACGAGGAAAAAAGATTTAATTTATATAAAATTAATTCAAGGCCTCAAAAGCAGTGTACATTATGTAACAAGATAGGACATAGTTCCTCCGATTGCTATAGAAATAAAGACCCTAAACATTCACGAAAATTATTTCATATAAATTCTCAGAATAATTCAAATACTAACTCTAATATGTCTATAAAAAAACATGCAATTATTGTAAGCATGTTGGTCATACGATCACGGAATGTCGCAAGCGTCAATTTAATATGAAACGCCGTGTGTACGCCGGCAACGTGCAACATGACACGTCAAATGCTAATTCTAATAATGCGCCGGCACATACATGTGAAAACGAATCAAATAATTAGTATATAAATGAAACTCAATCGATTCATAACCATCAAAATGATTTAAATCAAAAAGGATTTTGGTACCGTGTCTGCCAAAATCCAATCAAGGTCTTAAGGACACGCCATACTCTAACTTTTATACTAATTCTACTAAATCTAAATCTCAACCAAAGGTGTTGAGTCACACTAACTCTACTATTTCTAAATCTCAACTTAAAATGTTGAGTCCTACTAATCCTACTAATTCTAAATCTCAATTTAAAATGTTGAGTCCTACTAATCCTACTAATTCATCATCATCTCCCTGCTCTTATCCTATTTATAAAGGGTCGGCACAACATGTTCTCCTCTTCCTCAGACTCATGTTGTAAGTGATTTGGCATGTTATTTTTTACGACCGGCCGCCTGCCTGACATCAACCCTCCTTGGGAAAACTAATCCTACTAATTCTAAACCTCAATTAAAAATGTTGAGTCCTACTAATTCTACTAAATCTAAATTTCAACAAAAAATGTTGAATCCTACTAACTCTACTAAATCTAAAATTCAACTAAAAATGTTGAATCCTACTAACTCTATTAATTCTAAATTTCAGCCAAAAGAGCCGAATCCTACTATTTTTAAAGGCAAAACTAATTGCCATAAGTGTCAAAATGTTACTAACTCTAAGAATATATCATTCAAACCTAACTTAAATTACTCTAAATCTATGTCTCAATCAAACGAACTTAATTCTACTATGTCTAATGGTAAAATTAATTGCCAGAATAATGCTCAAAATACTAATTCTAATATTAATACTAATTTCAAATCCATACTTATACATATACGACATTAACGATTATAACAAAAAGGTGTCTTTACCTCATATTTACTTATGTTCTAAGAATGCTTCGAATAAGTTGTGTTTCCTTATCGATACAGGGTCATCTATCAGTATTATAAAAGGGTCCTGTCTTTTACAAATAACAAATCTATCAAATGAAATTGTTAAATTAAAAGGTATTATCAGTTCCGAAAATCCTGTTGAAACATTAGGTACTTTTCGAATGGAATTTAATGTATCTGACGAAATATTAAAATATAAATTTCACGTGACAAAAGATGACATTAATTTAAATAATTATGACGGTATTATCGGTAGCGATTTTTGTAATTATTTTAAGTCAAATATTAATTATTCTTCTAAATTTATGACTATAATGAATCATTCTATTCCTATTATTTATACACAGCCAACTTATATCATTCCGGCTCGTGCTGAAGCCGCTATCGAGTGCACTGTATCAAATTACTCGCCCGACTTATAACAATGAAGCTCTCGTATTGAATCACACCTTAAGTGAAGGTGTTTATGTCGCTAATTGTATAGTAAAGGTTAAACCTAATAAGAAAATAAATATTTTTAATAAGTATAAATAATGAACAAACAGCGGTGAAAGAGTTTGAAGAAGTTATGAAAATGACAGTGTCTCCAACTGGACTGTGGCTTCATTCATCAGGAATTTTGGGGTATCTCCTGATGGTCTAATCGGAGAAGATTCAATTATTGAAATAAAATGTCCATTCAAACATAGAACGAACACTATATCTGAAATTATACGAGATAAAAAGTGTTGTTTGAATGACCAAGTCCAGCTAAAAACTTCTCATATTTATTATCACCAAATTCAGGGGCAATTAGCATTACTTAACAAATCACTTTGCTATTTAGTGATCTGGACAACAAAAGAAACTGCAATTATTCCAGTTAATAGAGACTCTTCATGGGAAATTAACTTGTCTATTTTCCAAAAATTTTATGTAGAGCGGCTTATTGATATTTTAATGCAATAAAAATTATTTGTTTTTTTTTTTAAACATTTTGTTTTATTTTTCATGTCGATTTTAAGATCATAGAATTTGTATGTGTACACAATTTAATTCAAACGAATATTGTATACAGAATATTCATAGTTTAGTGGTTGAAATGTCCACATTTGATGAACATAAGCTAAAGTTACAAAATTCCTAAATTTTAATCTACTATTGATAGTTTACATACTGAAGTATTATTATTGAAAATTATTGATTAATACTGAAAGTAAGTATCATTAATGATTGATATTGAAAAGTACATTGCAAATATACCTACCTATACACAAAATTTATGTTTCTAAATTCAATCTAAATAAAAAAGAAACAGCAGGTTATTTTGCAATATATTTATTGAGGATAATTTCAAAATCAAAAATACTTTTATGGGGTACATAACACTTCAATTTTGTGATTTTACACTTAAAACATTATTTCGTTCAACCTTTGTAAAACCCTTTAATAATATGATTCATCTTGATTAGATATTTTCATCATCGAAACACTGTTCATTTTCTTTTAGCAATGTATATTGCATGTTAACGAGAGCTGCACATGTTTGTACAATAGTTGAGGAGTGTCTTTTCAAAAGAGTTTATTTCTCATTTTGGAAAATTTCTTTTTTTTGATGCGATTCGATCCTAACACTATATTCTCAATGATTTTCAATGATATTTTGATTCTAAACAGCTTATTTCCTTTAGAAAATCGATTACAAAAAAAGCCTTACGCGTCAAATAGACTTATATCCATAGCATTTTAGTCCATTTAATCAATTTAAACATTCTCTTTCAAAACAGCTTAATTCTAATAGAAAATTGTTTTTTTTCTAATATTTACGGAACAAAAGGGCTTATATAATTTATATATGTACATCGCTGTCCTTTTTGATGCTTTTTCCCCATTTAAGTTTTTGAACAGATACATCACACTTGGCTGTATGGCTTATGAGGCTCTTGCTTATTCTATATTAAGTTAATAAAAAAAAACGATTGTCAAATGTCAAACGGTGGAAGATTTTAGGCGCATTGTTTTGCTGTCATAACGGTTTTATTTTACAACAACAGATGCTATAATACACTACTCAACTTTATCTAAATATAACTTTTTTATTAAATTGTTTATTACAAAACCTTCGAAAAAGTGTAATAATTTGAGAAATGGCTGAAAAAACTGTCGGGGTATTGAATACAGGTGGTCGAAAATTTAGGTCTCGTCTTAAAAGTCGTACAAGGAAATCGTAAGTGTGCCTTTTGCATTGACTGTCCTACTTGTAATTTAAGCCACAAGTTTTGATATTTTTCCAGATTTTATTATTTATTTGTGTTGTTTTAGATATACTGACGATGATCCTCTTGGATTAAAATTTAAAGTGCCATGCAAACACAGTGAAAATAGCAAGTTCCGGTGCTCGTCTTTTAACATGCGAATGGTTTTGAAGAACCGTAATGCATTTTACTCCAAAGAAACCAAAGTAAGTCAAGATATTTACTTGTCAAGATTAAGCCATTCTTATGAACCTATAAATACGACAAAACCTAAAAAAAATGTGAAGTCACGGAATGTGAGCTGTTCATACAATTTGTTTGTGAAGAAAAACAAAATGAAGTGTGTATGCAAGAAGATGTTTTCTGCAGTCTTTTCTGTATCTGAAAAACGGTTAAATAGCATTAATAAACAGACAATCCAAGGAAATATCCCTGCAGAAAACCGTGGCGGGGATCATAAGTCTCACAAATCTGTGAACAGAAAGGAATCTTTGAGACAATTTTTAAACGGCCTTCCCGCCAAAGAGAGTCATTATAATAGACAAAAATCCAAAAGAATTTATTTAAGTGCCGAACTGAACTGTAAGAAATTGCTGCAGTTATATAATAATTCTGTAATACCAGAGTTACGAGTAAAAAAGACAATGTTTTATAAGATTTTCCATCATGACTATAATATAGGCTTTTCAAGCCCTTCTTCAGACACTTGCAGTGTATGTTTACTTTGGTCAAATAAAATAAAAATGGAAAACGATCCTAGCAGAAAACAACTACTTATAACTGAACTTAGAGTGCATAAACTAAGAAGCAAAGCCTTCTATAATCATATGAAGCAGGACATACCAAACTCTGTTTCACTATGTTTTGATTTACAACAGGTTCTGCCCTTGCCGTGAACCCCCATCCAAGATGCCTTCTACGCTAGGCAGATAAGTTTGTACAATTTTTGTATTGTAAATTTAGATTCAAAAAGCCCTTGGTTTTACTCATGGAACGAAACAGTTGGTAACAGAGGGTCTACAGAAATTTCATCTGCACTTTATCACTACTTAACTTGCATGGATTTAGCAAATAATGTAGAAATTATTCGTTTATTTTGTGATGGTTGTGGAGGGCAAAATAAAAATAACTACGTCCTCCAAACGCTGATCCAATGGCTGTTTTCAAAAACTCCTATGCATCTTAAGGCCATCCATCTGTACTTTCCAGTTCGTGGTCATAGTTTTTTGCCAGCGGATAGGGTGTTTGGGCGATTAGAAAAGGAAATCCGCAAAAAAAACTATTATAAATACAAGGGATGGCTATGACGAAATTTTGAAAAGGCACGGAACTTTGAAATTATTAAGGCAAGATTGGCAACTACTCGAGATAAAAGATCTAAAAGAAAATTTTAATAACTTAGAGGGATTGCAAAAAATGAAACGGATTAAGATAGAAAAAAAAGTCAAAAGAGGAATGACAGTAGGCTGTGAAATAAAAGCTTTCGAAAACTACAGATTTGAGACTAATGAAGTCGCTCAAACACTGTTGAAACGGGGAAAAAGAATACCTAGAGAAATATGTACTGCTGTATTTGAGAACAAGGAACTATCAGCAAATAAGAAAAAAGATGGCAATTAATGGCTGTATGGATAATTCTTGTATGTAGCTGACCATGCCAAGTAATATTTATTAAGACAGAATACTAGCTGTTGCCCGCAGTTGCTCGCTCACGTTATTTTCGATTTTCACAAATTCCAAAATCCTATTTTGGCACTAACAACAGCTTGATATGTCCAGTGGTTTGAGCTGTATGTTTATAGATCAGTCAGTCTTTTATATACACAGATTAACTATTCCTAAGATTTATGAAAGTATCTAATTACTTAGTCATTCACTCTATACTGTTTTATAAATCTGACATTAAAACTTAAAACTAAATCTAAATTAACTTAAAATGAATCTAAATATAAAAAGTGATTGACTGACTATCAACATACTGCTTAAACACCTGGTGAATCAGGCTGTAATCTCTACCTCTAAGGAGGTTAAATTGGGGTTGAAATGTGTGTGATCCACACAAACGAAATCGCAAAGGCTAGGCTCGCTAAGTAATGGTTACTGAAAGTAAATTTTAGCATGATTTTATTCCAAGTCTTTTTGTAATGCAATTTTAACCTTTTTAATTTGATCCAAAAATGTATAAAAACTCGTTCATATAATACAAAATGTTACAACAGTAATAGCAAATTCCAATATTGAATTTTTTCATTTACAGAAAATGGGAGCATGCCAGCAGAGTGCATGGACACTGCAGATTTGTTGCTATTATTTGACAGTCTGTTTGATTCTGTGAATTGCAATAACTACAATAAAGAAGAGGGAAAACCATATAAAACACCTGTGACACGGAACTCACCTCATTTAAAATTCTGGAATAAAACGTTACCAGTTTTGAAAACAATGAAATATATACATAATAATGGTAGAGAATTAACTGTAACTTCACTTATTAGCTGGATAAAAACAATTGAAGGTTTTAAACACATTACGAGAATGTTACATGCAAAAGGCATACAGTCAATACTGTTGCGTCACTTTAATCAAGACCCTTTAGAAAACTTTTTTGGAGCAATAAGGTCTCACGGTTATAGTAATGTAATGCCCAACTCTGCAGCATTCGAAATTGCATTTAAAACATTGTTAATAAATAACATCACTTCACCGAATACACCACAGTCAAATTGTGAGAAAGATGACAACATTTGCCTCAAATCATTAAAATCATTTTTAAAGGTGAATTATAATAAAAAGAAAGAAGCTGCAGAGGATGGGCAAATCGAAATTGAGGCTGAACATTTGAATATTGAAATTATAAATACTCAAATGATTATAGAGAGTAGTTCTCGAGTTAATGTAGAGAAATGCGCGGCCGTCGCTTATTGTAGTGGGTGGATGGCAATTAAAGCGAAAAAGAATGTATTTAAAAACTGTGAATCTTGTAAAAGCTATTTAATTAGTGAAAGTAATGAAGATTTTCACAATTTTATAAAAAACAAAGAATATGGCGGTAAAAGATGGCTATGCTATCCCACCCGGGCATTGTTTGACTATTTTGCCCAAGTTGAACACCTGACGATGGAAGTTTTAAAAAATTATGTTCACAAAAAAAAAATTTGTGAATACATTTCATTAATTGCGTCAGTCCATATTGCTCAAAATTTTATAAAATGTGAAACACATAAAAACATATTAAAAAAAATATCTGCTTAATAAAAGTGTTCAATTTTTCATAATGGCTTGGTGCACACAAGTTAGCAATGTCCTCAGTGGAAAAAGCTATATTAATTTAATTGATTTAAATAATAGGGATGAAATAGACCGCATTTTCCTACAGGCTCGAGAACATTTTAATAAAACTGAGGGAAGGAAACGAGAGCGGCAAACTACTGGTGTTTAATTATACAATAAAAAAATGTTAAATATTCTGTATTTGTTTTATTTATTTCCATGATATAACTGCATACTGTTTATTCACTTTGCGTTCGAACGAATTGTCTTATTTAAGGTGGTTCGGTTCGGCTAAATGTAGTTATTCTCAGTTATAATATAAGTATTTAGTTATTCTCATGTAGTTATTCTCATTTATAACATATGTAGGTATAGTATAATTATGTAGGATTTCACCTACGTTCGTATAAACTCTATAAACAATAAAATGTACGTTTCAGCCTTTAATATCCCACTGCTGGGTATATGCCTCTTAAAATTATAAAATGATTTAAGAATGATTATAAAATGTAGTTGTACCATTATTATCTTTGCATATGAACCAATCGTTATACTTTAATTTCGCTCTAACGATTTGTTCATATGCAAAAATAATAATGTTACAACTTCATTTTATAGTTTATACGTACGTAGGTGAAATCCTATATATACTATTACTATACTACCTATATTATAAATATCTAGTACAGCTATACCTACATTATACGTACATATAGCTATATAGAATTAGTTTTTAGCTTGGCGCTCAGATGGCGCTGATCCCAAGAACCTCAGTTGCCAGTCTATACCCTATATTACATTACTTGGTCTATGATAAAGACTACTTTCTTGTTTTAGTCCTAAATGCCATCTCTTAGAAATGATCCCCAAGACTCTTGAAGCCCAGCAGACTCTAGCCGACGAATGGCGGAAATTCCCAATTTATATCCAGCAAAACAAGTGTGTGTTGGATGTTAACGATCCCCCAGATGTATACTGGCATCAGGTATCGCAGATGAAAACTAAAGAAAAGTCTCCACCATTCTTTAATTTGGCACGTTTTATGCTAGAACTGTTATCCCTACTACACTCAAGCGCTGACTGTGAGCGTATTTTCAGTCATATTACTGACTTGAAGACCAGAAAAAGGAATCAATTGTCCACAAAATCTGTTGCTGGGAACCTGTTCACGCAGCAGGCTATCAAAAGGAATGACAAGAATTGCGTCGACTTCCATCCCACCAACGATATGATAAAAGAAATGAATACGTCTATGTATAAAAAAACAGATACGTAGGTTTGTAACTTACATACATTATTTAAAATACACATGTTTTAGTCTGATTGAGCAATTTCATTGTAATAAAAGGTTACCGTATTTTTATCGTATTTTTATTGTTTTACTTGCCGTAATATGACTATCATTTACCGTATTTTTAGACTAGCAACGCCGTAATTTTGACACAGGGAGTTGGAGACACTGATCCAGATGCACAAAATAGTGATGCGCGCGCTTGGTGCAATACAGTAGATTATTGTATGCAAGAAAAACCATTAATGGGCAGTAGTTTAATTATTGCAATGAGTAAAGCCCTTTAAGGAACTGCAGCGTCATGGCTAGCTCGGAATAGCTTTGCTGGGATTACTTGGTCACAGCTAAAAGATCTATTCTTAGCAAGATTTCATTATGTTGAAACACCAGCTGCAACATTGTATAGGCTCTTCAACGGAACCCGAAAGGAAGGGAAATGCATGTCATCGTATGTAACTCGCTTTCTTAGCACTCTTATGAGCCAGTGTAAAGAAAAAGGATGGAACGGACCGCTTGTATGTGGACTGTCGGGAGTAAAACAGTAACACGGTGCCTGATCATTAACCGCCACCATTGATATCGGATCAAATTAAGAGATTGGTGGGAGCTCATTATTTTACGTCATTAGATATGGCAAGCGGGTACCATCAGATACCTGTTCACGAGGACTCAATAGATCGTACCGCTTTTGTTAATCCCGACGGACAGTTTGAATACCTCTCTATGCCCTTTGGTCTTCGTAATGCACCTTCAGTGTATCAACATGCTATAAATAAGACCTTTGCTGTTACATATATCGATGATGTTATTATTCCATCCCGCACAGTAGATGAAGGTATTGATAGACTATGCACAGTTCTTAAGGCTTTGACAGTGTGGTTTTTCCCTAAATTTTAAAAAGTGAAAAAATAAAATGCGATAAATGTGGGAAATTTTAAGAAAAAATAAGTGTTTGTAATGCCTAAAATTTGAACGAAATATATGTAAATAACCCTGAAATAGAAAAAAAGAAAGCAAAATTACTTAGAAAAAACAGAAAGTTATAATATATAAATTTAAAGTTCATCAAAACATAAAAAACTAGTACTTTATGTGCTAGTTTCGATCTTCAAAAAGTATTAAGTACCCCATACAAAGATACTATGCTATTATTTTACTCCCGTAAATTAGCTGTATACAATTTTTGCTTGTATGAAAATGGTAGCCGCAAAGTATATTGTTACTATTGGGATGAATGTAATGGAAAAAGAGGAACAAACGAAATCGCAACAATACTCAATAAATATATTCACACTGTTGATGAACGTGACACAGTTAAAAATTTGTAGCTGTATGCTCATTGCTGCCCGGGTCAAAACAGAAATAAAATAATCATGACAATGTTACATTTGTATGTAATATTGCAACGTGCATTAATATTCAAACTATAAAGCTCAACTTCTGGCTAATAGGCCATACGTACATGTCTGTTGATTCTGTTAATGCTGTCATTGAGAAAAAACTTTAAAAATACCATTATTTATCCACCTTGACAATGGTATACAATACTTACTGTTGTAAATATTGTATACCATTGTGCATGTGCATAAATTTTCGTTTTAATAAATTAAGTATAATAAATTAAATCTAAAGTAAAAGTAAATTTTAATAATTTAAGTTTTAATTTTCTGTGACTATTATGATGCCTCAGAAGAAAAATAAAACTTGGGTAAGTTATTAATTCGTTTTATGGCATCACACAGATCCATTAAAACCAACGAAAAGAAGTTTTTAAAATTACTACTTATATTATTACATCGATCCTGAATTTGGTGGCGGAAATAAACGAGTATGTTTGACATCTAAAGAACCGATACATTTTGGAAAAAAAAGCTTTGTTTTTAAATTCTTCAGCTGTTTGTATTGTACTATTCTTATGAGTATACGTATGTGTATAGCTGTCTACACCTAATTGATGAGTATTACAATGAAACAATATTTAGTTGACACGTCCGTTTAATAGTAAAATCGTTACAATACTGATGTGTCGCCGCGGGAGAAGTGGATACTGCGCCGGCGCGCCGGCGCAGTATCCACTTCTCCCTGTTTGGTTGATTCATGAGGATCTCACTTTTAAATTTCTTCATAAAACTTGACATACTTGCTTAATTATAGCCGACAACGTTGATTTACCTATTTTTAATTACATTGTAACTCTGTTAGTGAACAACCAGTGGCTAGGTATCTGTAATAAAAATATATTAACGTATCTTTTCTTTTACAAGGTCAATTTTACGGAAAAAGTGAAAAAAATTGCGAGATACTTATGTTAAAAAAATTTAAAAAATAATAATTGAAATCCGGTTTGGCAACATCAAAGAAGACTTCTACGTTTTCTTATTTTCAAAAAGATTATCATTTCTCAAACCGGTTCTCAATTAAAACATTGTCAGTTGACAATAGCTTAGACACCGAAGAAACACCAGCAAACGATGATTTAAATATAATCAACAGCACTGTTTCTCCGACAGAAAAAGTGCCAAGAAAGAAATACACATTTTATCCAGCCGACGAGCATATCGCAGACATTATAGAAAAAAGTTTAAATTAAAATGACCATACAGAAAATAAAGAAGATGATGAAGATAAACTATTTTATCTTTCATTAGTTAAGGAAATAAAAAAAGTTCCTTATCACGGGCGATTAAGTTGAAAATTGAAATGTATAATTTATTGGAACGGTACCAGTCTGCCCAAACGCTTGAAGGAACGAACTACTAGCCTTCTTCATGCGCCTCACAACAATATATTAATAAATCGGAACGACAGTTAAGAAGCTATCCATTGACTACCGGTTCTCAGTATACTGACAGGTGAGGAGCTCTGCCCAGGATTGTCCTATATGTCACCTTCCTTAAATGTAACACAAATAACATCATCACATGAGTCATAATCGTACGAAGCCTCTCAAGAATTGGACTTGATCAATGAAACAAGAGAGTAATCAAAATATTTATACGTGATAGAATGCTGATTCATATGAGATAAGTTGATTGTTTATATTCTTTTATAATGTTGATTTTAAAGTTCCTATGTTATATTTTAAGGTTGTTTCATTACAAAAATTGTAAACTAGTGAATAAAAATATGTTATTGTAAGACTGATTAACTTTTAAATTATTTAATTTAATTTATAAACATTTTGAAAGTCCAGTCATGACGTTAATAAAGATAACCTTTGACAGTAAAAATAATAATTTTATGATCATTGCCAAACTTTATTTAGCACTATCATGACTTACATGACTTTGCATGAAACTATACCGACCAAAATCCAGGCAAAACGAGAACTTTACAAAAAAATTACGATGCAGACATATGTACGTGGATTAAAAGAACAGTTGGGATCCCGTATACGATGTATGCGCCCATACACTATTGAGAAAGCTCTTGAATTTGTTCAATACGAGTTGAATATCGTGTATTTGCAACGTGACTCCCCAAAAGTTCAAGAAAACCCTCAAGTAATTCCTACATTACATCTACTACTCTTACAAGACCGCATAATATCCCTATACCTAATTGGCCACCTCCAGTGGGTCAGCGCACTATGGGACCCACCGCAACCTATTAATTTCCCTGTACCCGGACAACATCAATCAAACATGTCAACTAACACACAACAAATGTTCGCTACACCTCCACCTGATTACAACCTTCCAAAACTCGTAGTAACGTTTTTAGATTACCACCCCGAAATAATCCATATCACCCTATACACCTAAACCTTTACCTCTTAATAATAATCCACCGCCATCGAATTATTTTAAACCAAGGGAAATGAATGTTAATGAATGTGCGACACACGACGACTCGTATTACAACTATTGTTACGAACCGGAACACACTTACTATACCGACTATTACGATACTGAGTTTGCTCCCGGATTTTCTTCTGACTTAAATTATTTTAATATGACCTCCGACGATAATTCTTGTGAGTCTCAAAATCAAATAGCCACAGCTGACCAAGACCAACAGGATTTACACGAGGTTTCGACAACACAAAAACCAAAATAGAATTAAACCTTCAGACACAAAGACAACTTCCTACGTACAAATAACAAATCCTCCATAAAATTTTAATAGATAGCGGTGCCAATCAATCTTCTATTAGTCCCGAAGCTGTAGAAAAATACTTCGCACTATCCGTTGAATTTCGATCTTTTCTAGGTAACCAACATACATGCGACAACTAGGAACGATTATTCTATTTTACTTTGCCGTGTTTCGCAAAATTCAACGTCGATACTATTAAGTTATTCGTATATCACTTTCACGATTACTTTGACGGGCTAATAGGTTTAGATTTGTTAAGCAATTGGTAAGCTCGAATAGATTTAAAAGTAGGAAAATTATTTACAAGAAACGCATTAAACCCTATTAGAATGTATAATTCGTGTAATGTTGACTTATACGAAGACATTATCCCCGCGGGGACTTCCAAAATTATCCGTGTTCTCGTCGATATTATAGGAGATGCTTTTATTAATAACAAGTATTGTGTAACTGCACCATTCATGAATTTCGTTAAAAAATAATCGTTTCTACTTAGAAATCGAAAATCCAACATCAAATGATATTAACATATAAAAAAGATAATAAAAAATAAAAAATATTGAAAATGCAGTAAATTTTGTGAAGGCGAAGAAATTTACGCTTCATGGTGCTTCCGCGCATTTTCGTAATCCCCGAACTACCTTAAGACGGTACTACTGCCACATGATGAAAGAAGGTACTTCTGTGCAGGATTTGCGTGAAAATCTTGCAGTCGAAAAATTATTTAACGAAGAGCAAAACAAAATGCTAGTAGAGTACATCAAGGATGCAGCAAACCTTCAGTTTGGTCTAACTTTAAAAGACGTCAAAGTACTGGCGTACCAGTTCGCAAAGGCTAATAAAATAAAATATCCTTCAACATGGGACTCTAAACAAATGGCAGGAGATTACTGGCTACGTTTATTCAGAAACGATACAGAGAAGAGCTCTCACTTCGGAAACCAGAAGCTACGAGCTTGGCGCGTTCGTCAGCGTTTTTAGACACGATAATAGAAGAAATTTTGAGAACAAGGTTACAATACAACAAGTAATAATTATTAAATATAAATTGTAATGTATAATTCCATAGCTAGTTAACTTTAATGACATATTTTTATATTAAAAATGACAAATTTTTTAAATTTAACAATTGTAATGATAGATAATAAAATATATATAATTTCAAAGAAAAATACATGTAGTAAAAATTAAAATAGGAAGAAAGAAACCAAAATATATGTAAAGGTAATAAAAAATTCTATTTGTGATCGTTGTATATACCTACATTATCAGTTTTTTTTTAGTTTTGTTTGTACATACAACGTGGGGATGACAATAGAACGATAATTGAAAACACCGTTAGTACTAGTATAAAGAAGTATTTCAAAACCATCAGATAAGCCCTAACATCAAAATCAAAAAAAAAGATTTTTTCATACAAACTAATTCAGTTTAATTTAATAAAATTTTATAACATCATTTTTGTAACTACAGGATCACTGACCTGTTACACGCGTCATCGCGCGGTGATCGGTCGTGACCTTCTTTCTACGCGGCAAAGTCACGTAGAAGTGGTATGTGCTTGTACCTACAAAACTTCATTATTTTGATTGAATAAAAAATAGTAAGTTAGAAAAGTAAATTAAAATAAATTGTTACGCATTTAAAATTAAATTGAATAAAAAACTATTTGATTTAAATTTTCTCAAACCATCAATTTTTTTTTTAAATATGCAGAACTGATCAGTAGCCGATACTGAATAAGTTATTTTTTTTTAAACATGAGTTATTATAATAATATTTGGTCTGCGACCTGTCACTAAATGGCAATGATTAAAAATTTTGCCTTTTTTTTGTGGCAGTCGATCCCATATCCATTATTTTTATGCTCAATCTTTTTAAAAATAATAATAGCTGTCCTTGAGTCGTTAACCGCCGGTTTTAGGGTAGGTCAGGTCTTTATTATAATACATACGTAGAAATTTTAAAAAATGAAAAATCATAATTTGTGACTAAACTACTGGATGTATTTTATTGATTTTTTGTATGTGGGCTTGGAATGTCATTACATATACGCTGTCCAAGTTATCGTTGTATTATAATCCCCACCCTGTATATGATTGATGTTCTTAGATGCAGTTTAATAGTCAAATTCTGAAAGTTTGATGCCTTGAAAATGTATAACCCAAAAACTTAAGAACTTAAAATTGTGCATATTGTTACCTTTTTAAATTGTGTATGTAACAAAAATGTTGTAGTATAAATTTTCAAAATTCATACAGCTTTAAACGTAACTTAAAAATAATATGTAATGCATTTGGATTTAGAATCTTACAAAATAAAATTATTTTAATGAAGACATGTCGATTGGTAGTGATGGTCAACTCGAGTTACTAACTCGAGTTAACTCGAGTTGGGCTTAACTCGAATCAACTCGAGTTGAATTCTCTCCGACTCGAGTTCGAAAACCGAATGAAACCGACATGGAGCGAAGTTTGCCGATCATTTGAGACTATAATATTCATTCACAACAAACAAGTTAAGAGTTAATTTTAAATTTTTAGTGTTCTGTTTTTGACAAAATGCCGGATCCTAAAAGGAAATCTTTGATAATTTGGTTTGGGATATATTTGAACCACCAGTGAGTGATGATGATTTTATATTTGTCAGATCAATACCCCAGATTGATGAGAAGATTGGTGCGATCTGGTAGCTAGGATTTACCGAATTATTTTTAGCTTTTAGTATATAACCTAACTACTTCATTGTTATTGTAATAAAACCGTTTAACATAAAATATTTTTTGTTTATTTTATTTTCCAGTTTTTAGTTTTGTTGAGTAGTTTTTAGATTAGTAACAAATATACCTACACTATCTAATAAGCTGTATTCTATCAATCAAGCCATTTCATTAGATTCCCATATTGAGGTATTAGTGGAAAATATGTAATCGACATATTTGTGGCGGCAGATATCTTGGATTTTTCATAGTGAGCTTGTAACACTTTTAGGGTTACAGAAATTACTTATTAAAGGTTTTGTTTGGAGTCTTGAGGTGAAATCCGTAGTTTTGCTGTAATAATAACAAATTTAAATAATTCTAACTTATTTTTGTTAAAACTTTGTTGTCCAATATTTGTGGTCTTAATTATTTATTGTCTGGCAATTTAATTCTCTATGCTTCCGCCGCTCACGCAGTCTTTGGAATTGCTGTCAAAGTCGATTCATTTCATTTGCTTGCTTAACACTCAAGAAGTCAAGATGTAATAATAAAATTATAATTATCTTTTCTTTGTTCGGGTGAGTTTATTTCTTTTGAATATATTTCATAAAGTCTTTAAACAGTATTTGTTAATAATTAGTAATTCTTGTGTTGTGTTTTAGGCGTGAGCCCGAACTTCTAATATAATGTAATTCGTATCAAAATGGCGTCCGCCTGAAATGGTTGTGACTCATTTTTAAAACATACATAACTTATCCGGTGAGATTTATTTCTGATTTGTCTACTTTGGTCTTCGGCGGATTAATTCGTCCTTAACGTTGTTTCTTTATTATTCCTCAGCTTACTCTTAAATACAAATTAAACTTAACACGTGGCCCAACCCCGTGGGACAAAGGAAATGGTCACCATCTTATTATAAAAACCCACATTCTTTTGCTGTGGTAAGTTTCAAGTTTTCTCATCGAATTATATTTTATAACGTTTTATTATAATAAATTTTATATCTTAAATTCCAAAATCGCTAATACTGTGATTTCTTTCACAGGGTTTTTATTTTTATTGCTAGTTTTTATTCTTAGCTTTTATTTAAGTTCTGGCATCATCTTTATAATTGTACTTTAAATTAATATATCCATGAGTGGCCAGAACTATATCTCTTATTGAACTTCAAATGGACTACATCTTATACTAAGCTGCACTAAGGAACCCCGGGAGAAAAACCGGTATTGTAAACTTTATATTTCCTTTTATTTTTTTTTATGTGAAGAAACCATCGGCTCCTAAGATGTACCTATCATTAAATACCCTTTGGGGTTTACATTTTATAACACTGTATTGTAATATTTAAATTAAATAGAACAGTCAATAATAAACTATTTGTATAACCTTATAATTAATCTTGTTAAAAATAATACTTAAAACTGTAATGTGCTGTTGACAAGGATTATACGAAATTGTTTGCTGATTTTTGTGGTTTTAATTTTAAATACATCATTCGCTTGACGGAGTTATATCTTGGCGCCCTCTTATTAATAAATTTAGATATCAATTCCGCTCCAGGGTAGCAAGTCCTCACGTCCCTGTGATTTTATATTCATTTTTATTTAAACTAGTCTCAAGCTCACCTGGCCACATATTGCTTTTACAATCAGTAACTGAAATATAACTTTTTTAACATAAAAGAAAAATTTAGTTACAGTGGCTCCCAGCTTAAAAAAAAAATTCCATTATAAAATGGCACCCAACTTAAAGGGCCTGGAGAATGATGTATTTGGAATTCTAGTATATTCTTATTGGTATAAAATAATAACTTTAATTCTTAAATTGTCTTGAATATCTTAAATTGAAAATAATAATATAATTACTACTTCTTTCTTTTTGGTCTTAATTATTAAGCGGATAAGTTTGTATTGTATACTTTCTATTTTTAGGTTATAGATACTTAATGGTCTGATTTATATAGATTATCATTCATGCACTACTACTAGTAAACAATTTACTTTAAAAACTTATTTCTTATATGCTTTTCTAATATTTGGAAACAGATATACCTTATAAAGTGTATTTTGTTGTCTACCCTCTAGTGTAAATTATTATTTTCTTTTTGAATTTTTACTGATAACTTTTAAAGTGCATATGGATATCAGACCTCCTGTTTAAACAAATTTTATTGAATTTTCTTTTATATTCTATATTTCTTATTATGTGTACTGTGTTATACACCTTCTTGAGTGAATTATTATTTTGAACTTTCTTTTACACCTGGTAAAGTGTAAATTGAGAATTGAAATTGTTATTAACTCTTTTAATTTGTAAACAACTTTAGTTGAACTTTAAATAATATCTTTTAAAGTGTATATTGTAATCATACTTAATTTCAAACAACTTTTGTTGATCTGTCTTTTAAAATTTTTTTTTATATTTTGTGAACTGCATATTGTTGTCTGCTCTCATATGTATACCACTTTTGATATTCTTCCTTTAACATTCAAATAATTTGGAGCTTTAACTTAAACATATACTTGTGACTATAAATACTAAATAATTTAAACTTAAGAGTGAAGTTGGAATTTAAGTGAAACTAAAATAATTTGTAATTATTAACATCAACTTTCATAAACATTTTTTAAAGTTAAATTTTCATAATTTTCTTAATCTTTACTATTATTCGACATGGATTTTCTTAAAGCTGGTTGTAAAATCACTCACTTGCATAAGGACGAGCTTATTCATGAGTTAACTATTCGGAATTTACCGGTTAATCCGCGTTCTCGACGTGATAGTCTATATCAGGTACTTAAACAAACA
Source organism: Melitaea athalia (assembly GCA_905220545.2). NCBI lineage: Eukaryota > Metazoa > Arthropoda > Insecta > Lepidoptera > Nymphalidae > Melitaea > Melitaea athalia. The sequence goes on along the minus strand of HG992189.1, from coordinate 16,337,865 downwards.
GCTGATCTTGCTCGTAGGGGTAGCCTGAAGTTCACATCTCTCGGAGATACTGATCTGACTAGTGAACTCGAAATTTGTCAACGTAAAGCGGAGGAAATTGAACATGAAATTAATCCATCTCTTACATCTGCCGCTTGTGCTCGCCTGGTCTCACGCTGTAAATATTTACTCTGTCGACTTTTGCGATTAGGTACAGGTAATGAAGAGGTCCAGTTGCTGAAATCCATGATTGAGTCTATTCTGAAAAGTTTAATGGAGAGAGTCTCATCTGTTGCTTCATCTTCTGGTTCAGATGATGAGGACAGGTCTTCTAATAGATCTTCAAAGGTTATAAGAGAGATTATTTATAAATCTGTCAAGTCTTTTAATGTAAATTCGCTTAATTTAAAATATCGTGGGGACTCTTGTGTCCGTACTTTTCTCACGCGTCTAGAAGAACTTCGCATTGCTAGGAAAATTTCTGAGGATAGGATATTCAGCGGATTTCCTGAAATTTTAGAAGGTCCTGCGTTGTCATGGTTCCGATCCAACCGTGCCGATTTCTCTTCTTATAGTGACGTCGTTTCTGCTCTTAAGGAAGATTTTTATATCACCGATTTGGTTTATTCTGAATAACGAGGTTGATATTAATCATTTGAAGGATCCATGTTTTTTTTTGTTTTTGTTTTTTTCTTAAAGGAAATAAAATTGTGTATAACCTATTTTTGTTTCCTTTTAAATTTTAAAATAGAAACTTTCCGTCTCTCTGAGAACGGATGTCGCCTGACAGTTCAATTATACTGGAAGTTGATAGTTCTTTATGAGGATGGGGGATATATCTTATAAAAGTATCCTGACGATCCTACTGCTGGACATTTTGGCGTAGCCCAAGATTATTTTAATCTTGCTAGCTTTTCATTTTTTTTTCTTTCCCGCACTTCCAATGTGTGATGGAGTTTGCTGACTTGAGCGAATTCTTAAATTACTAGATGAAAAGCATCTAGGTGTCTCACAAATAAAGATCTAGGTTCGACCTGGTGAAAAGACCGTCTTAATAGGTTGTTTTCCTCAGATTTCGTCGATTACCGACTGATCTATAAAGTGTATTATCTCTGAAAATTCTGACCTTTGGGTTATTCTCTCAAAGGCCTAGATGAAAACCATCTAGGTTATGGTCATTTATAAAAGATCTAGGTTCGGCCTGGTGAAAGCGCCGTCTTATTTGGTTGTTTTCCTCAGATTTCGTCGAATACCGACTGATCTATAAAAATGATTTATCTCTAAAGACTTTGACCGTTGGTCAATTCTCTTAAATCCCTAGATGTAAAGCCTCTAGGTGACCTTTATGTAAAGATCTAATTCGACCTGGTGAAGGCGCCGTCATATTATTATTTGGTTGTTTTCCTCAGATTAGTCGAATATAACTGATCTATACTTGTCTACATTTTTCTATTGGTTAGATCCCAATAGTCTTGGCTTCTACTTTGATATTGTTGCTGTACACAACAATTCAAGTTTCTTATTACTAAGGAGTAAATCCTCTTTAGTACTTGAATAGGACACTTCCTTAACTAAGCTTTTGCTTTTACTTCTCAGAATATATTTCTGAGATTCCCTTCTTTAAAAGAGTTGTGTTTCTTAACTTTTGGAAACATTCTCAAAGTTATTTACTGAATGAAGATATTTATGAAATCTTCATTATAGTCGTTAGTTAAGTCTGTAGTTTTTAATATTAGATTGTAAACTATGAACATGGCATAGGGTTCATACTACTAGTCAATTCTGAGACTGTTTTATATCCCTTCCCACTAGTTCGTTGTTGTCCATGCTTTAATAAAGGCAAAGCTTCATGGTCATATTGTTTAACTTGTAATTTTAAAATTGTTAATCTTTAAGGTGTTAGTTTTACATTCTCATTTAGTTTTAGTATTCTTGTTGGTTCTAAGATATTAGTGGTTTAACTAGAATTAAGTAAAGGTTGTTTGTATAGTTAGCCTTCATAAGTCTTAGTTGTAGCGGAGAACTTTGATTCTTTGATGGTTTAGGTGAACTCTTTTGTTAATCCTGTCTCAACTGCCTTTCTTTTGTCTGACGTCTAGTCTTAAATTTTGTCTAGAATTTCTTTTTCTTAAAAAAAAAAAAATTTTAAAAATTTTCAATTTTTAAAAATTTTTTTTTTACCCAACCAAAGGTGCACTGTAACACTTTTAGGGTTACAGAAATTACTTATTAAAGGTTTTGTTTGGAGTCTTGAGGTGAAATCCGTAGTTTTGCTGTAATAATAACAAATTTAAATAATTCTAACTTATTTTTGTTAAAACTTTGTTGTCCAATATTTGTGGTCTTAATTATTTATTGTCTGACAATTTAATTCTTATGCTTCCGCCGCTCACGCAGTCTTTGGAATTGCTGTCAAAGTCGATTCATTTCATTTGCTTGCTTAACACTCAAGAAGTCAAGATGTAATAATAAAATTATAATTATCTTTTCTTTGTTCGGGTGAGTTTATTTCTTTTGAATATATTTCATAAAGTCTTTAAACAGTATTTGTTAATAATTAGTAATTCTTGTGTTGTGTTTTAGGCGTGAGCCCGAACTTTTAATATAATGTAATTCGTATCAAAATGGCGTCCGCCTGAAATGGTTGTGACTCATTTTTAAAACATACATAACTTATCCGGTGAGATTTATTTCTGATTTGTCTACTTTGGTCTTCGGCGGATTAATTCGTCCTTAACGTTGTGTCTTTATTATTCCTCAGCTTACTCTTAAATACAAATTAAACTTAACACGTGGCCCAACCCCGTGGGACAAAGGAAATGGTCACCATCTTATTATAAAAACCCACATTCTTTTGCTGTGGTAAGTTTCAAGTTTTCTCATCGAATTATATTTTATAACGTTTTATTATAATAAATTTTATATCTTAAATTCCAAAATCGCTAATACTGTGATTTCTTTCACAGGGTTTTTATTTTTATTGCTAGTTTTTATTCTTAGCTTTTATTTAAGTTCTGGTATCATCTTTATAATTGTACTTTAAATTAATATATCCATGAGTGGCCAGAACTATATCTCTTATTGAACTTCAAATGGACTACATCTTATACTAAGCTGCACTAAGGAACCCCGGGAGAAAAACCGGTATTGTAAACTTTATATTTCCTTTTATTTTTTTTTATGTGAAGAAACCATCGGCTCCTAAGATGTACCTATCATTAAATACCCTTTGGGGTTTACATTTTATAACACTGTATTGTAATATTTAAATTAAATAGAACAGTCAATAATAAACTATTTGTATAACCTTATAATTAATCTTGTTAAAATTAAATACTTAAAACTGTAATGTGCTGTTGACAAGGATTATACGAAATTGTTTGCTGATTTTTGTGGTTTTAATTTTAAATACATCATTCGCTTGACGGAGTTATATCTTGGCGCCCTCTTATTAATAAATTTAGATATCAATTCCGCTCCAGGGTAGCAAGTCCTCACGTCCCTGTGATTTTATATTCATTTTTATTTAAACTAGTCTCAAGCTCACCTGGCCACATATTGCTTTTACAATCAGTAACTGAAATATAACTTTTTTAAAATAAAAGAAAAATTTAGTTACAGTGGCTCCCAGCTTAAAAAAAAAAATTCCATTATAAGCTCTATTCTACCAATCAAGCCCTTTCATTTGATACCCATATTGAGGTTGTTGCGAAGTACTATGTGATCCGCCATTTTGTATCGACGGCCATCTTGGATTTGCAATCATAAGGAATATATTATGTTGTATTGTCATCAAGATTAAGAGTGTGTACCAAATATCAGATCAATCTGTCATCAGGAAGGAGGTAAAATTCCAATTACCAAATTTGACCCAAACAAGACTCAAGTCAAGCTAAATAAAACCGTTTAAAAATGAAAGAATTGAAACAGATAAAAATATAATTTGTCCGTTCTAATTTTTGAACTGAAACTTCTTTAGGCGCATGAGGGGTAAAATTTGCGTTACCGATAACGGGACAGCTTGATAACGTTCAGTAGTTGGATGGGTGACCCCGGGCCTGGGAACACCCCGTGACGTTGGCTTTAGTTTTTTTTTGGAGTTTACTCCTTAAGAATCGATCTTCATATAAGGCCCCAGGTATGAAAAAAATATGAGTAGTAAAATCTGTTGAACGATTGACCGGTGGCGATTGAATGTCGGAAACCACGAATACGTCGTCGGTAGACTAATAAAATAGTTTTCTAATAGCGGCATCGCGCGGTAGATAAAGTATAGTGCGGTAGATATAGTAAAGGCGTTACTTTATTCGTTTATTTACCATTTGATATGGTATTAACCACAGAGTACCTACATTGAATATACGGGTAGTATCTTAGTATGCCGCTGGATGCGTGCTGCGCAGGACCGATCGTCGTGGAAAGCATTAGGGGAGGCTTATGCCCAGCAGTGGGCGTCCGTGAGCTGAAATGATGATGATGATGATGATCTTAGACAAAGAAACCTCTTTGTCTAAGGGTAGTGTTAACCTTTTTCTTAAGACTAGTAAGTCTTTTTTGTAACTATTTAGACAGTCGATCTGAAGGGGTAAACTCCAGTCGTGCGTCGTATAAGCTGACACACACAATTTTTTTTTTTCATTTAGTTTTTTTTTGTATTTTTAATTCCTTTTTTTAATTAATTTGCCAAAGAAGTTTCACTTCTGACATGTGTACTTTGTACGCTCGCAATTTTTTTTTAAATTATTATTGCGAAGCTGAGGAATAAATTGGATAAAAATTCAAAAAATCATTTTCTCTGTTTCATCTAGTTAACTCGAGTTACGTAACTCGAGTTCAACTCGAGTTACGTGAATTTTAACTCGGGTTAACTCGAGTTTTGTTTATTCCGAGTTGGCACATCTATAGTCGATTGACTGCTGCGTGTAAAGGTATTAATAATAGTTTGGTTTTCTTTGTTGCTTGTAGAAATGAAGTAATGTTTTACAACTTTCTCACATATTTATAAATTTTAGATGCCTGATGATGGTCCAATAAAGGATCGAAACGTCGCATGAATTTACAATTGGTGGTTTGATTGGCACCTTATGTCCACTTTCCTGTGAACCGTTAAAAAATACTTATAACAAATGGACACAACTTTTAATAATGTATTGTACAATGTTATTGCAGGTCTAGGGGCTGCCTTATTGAGTGCGACATAAAGGCCCCTCAATATTTTGAGGAACAAAAACGTCCAATGCGAGATGTGTTGTTGCGAGTTTATAAAACTACGACATTTTTGTTTACTATAAATGCACTTTGATACTCAAATCCTAAATGGCAAAACCGATTTTGATAAAATTGTTTGTGTGTCTTCGAATGGATCTTTGAATAGTTTATCTTCGCTTTTATTATTTGATTTGTTGTTGATTCCCAGTTTTTCAATACTAGAACTTAATTAACATTTTCTTTTGTAGATGGTCAAACATTCCATACGAAAAAAAGAAAAAACGTATTCAGAAAACCAAATTCAGAAAGCACTAGATGATATTCACAATAACAAAATGGCATTTTATGCAGCGGCTGCATATTATAAAATTCCACGGTCGACACTAAATACCAGGCTTACCTATCATCGAGACACTCCTGGCAGACCTACGATATTTACGCTCGAATTCGAAAACTTCGAGCGTAACAGTTTTTCAATACTAGAACTTAATTAACATTTTCTTTTGTAGATGGTCAAACATTCCATACGAAAAAAAGAAAAAACGTATTCAGAAAACCAAATTCAGAAAGCACTAGATGATATTCACAATAACAAAATGGCATTTTATGGAGCGGCTACATATTATAAAATTCCACGGTCGACACTAAATACCAGGCTTACCTATCATCGAGACACTCCTGGCAGACCTACGGTATTTACGCTCGAATTTGAAAACTTCGAGCGTAAATATGCATTGCTAAAAGTCTTCATGTAATGGAAAGAGACGGATTTCTTTTGTCAAGAATAGAAGCCACTATCTTAATATCTGAATACAGATGTACGTAGAAATGGCATACATACGCTATTCAAGGAAGATAAACGTGGCAAAGACTGGTTCTATGTGTTCCAAAGACGAAACAATATTACTGTCCACTGCGAAATCAACACTGACGTTAAATGGTCTATGAAAGATCCGCCATTTATTAGCTAATATGGTAATAATCGCAGTGTAAACACGAGAAGGAATAACAAAATTGTAACTCCAAGTTTCCGACTGCGCAAAGTAAACGTCTCCTTTCTGGGTTATGGTATTCGCATGTATAATAAAATCCCACAAACAATTTTGGAATTGTCTCAACATAAATTTAAAGTTTTTATTAAAAAGAGATTAATAGATAAAGCGTATTATTCGGTGCGGGATTACATGGTTGATAAAGATGTGTGGACTTAGTGACGCTGTATTTCATACAGTTTATACAATTTTTTTCAAAAGAGTAACTGCGGAGTTTCTTGCCGATTCTTCTCTGCATAATCTACATTCCGAATCGGTGGTAGGTTCTTAAAAAAACTAAATAATGACCTTAAATTAAATTTTTGTAAATTGATGATTCGAAAGTGCTCATGGGGCCTATTTGAATAAAGTTATTTTTGATTTTGATTTTGATTTGTCAAACGTGCATTCAATATATCGCCTGGCACGTGATAACCGATAGTTAAAAATTATTTTTTCTCTGGTGAATTCTTGCCACCATATGGACGCTTTCAATTGTCCTACAAGCTGAACGCTTCATCCCTAATAAACACATTCGGTAATGAAGGTGCATTATGCGATATTTCAGAAGGTGGAGGTATATTTAACTTTTTTTTCTTATAACATTTTATTTAGACAACTCTCTTCGAAAACAGTCGAGTCAGCGTGCCTTCCATATGAGCCAATATCCACGAAAGTAAACATATAATTACTATCACATACTGCTAGAAGTATTATCAAAATATAATTTTTATAGATATAATATGACGATCCACTTTGCGCGGGTTGTATTATTCTAATATGTTTGCCATCAACGGCACCGAGGCAGTTCGGAAACTTAGCATTTTTTTGAAAACCATTTCTTATGTCTTTCCATTTATCTTCAGTTAGTTGTTCCATACACATATCTTTCATATGTATCACTATATTTCTGCAAACATGCCTCACCATCTTACCAATTGTTGTTGCTGCTATTCTAAAAACTATTTGGCAAATCCATAAAATATGCCAAATACCTGTTAAAACATATTTTTTAATCAATCAACTGTACTAATAAATATTGTTTTGTTGTTACAGCCATGTTAATACAGATATGCTAAAAAAATTAAACCAAAGAGTGGGTCAGCAGCCCTCACTCAACATTCGGCCATACGCATATTTTATCAGCAGATTTTTTAAGGGCAATAATAGAAGATAGACCCGACAAAACAAACAGTTTACAAGAAAGTGAGCACGCTGAAATTACGTCCGAACAAAGCGAAAATCCTCAAAATAAAATAAACAAAGAAAGAAACAAACAAAAATTAACTACTACAATGACAGATGAGAACGTTTTAATTGAAAAATAATCTAAACCCTTCTACATCAGCGGCTGATGACCAAAATTTGCAATTTGAAGACCTTTCATCATCTTCAGTAATGTCCGATGGTGTAATCTCCAATATTTTTAATGTATAAAATTTTTAATAATTGTTATGTATTTTTCAAACCTCAATGTTACTGCTAGTCTTTCTTTTGGATAGAACGTTTAATTTTAGACTTTATTATATTATTCAATTCATCAAACGAAGACATTTAACTGAGGTAGGGCACAGCAGGAAATTTCCTGCTCAAAATATGGAGCAGCCCGACTGGGGTAGTACCTCGACCTTACAGAAGACCACAGCTAAATAATACTGTTTTCAAGCAGTATTGTGTTCCTGTTGGTGAGTAAGGTGACCAGAGCTCCTGGGGGGATTGGGGATAGGGTCGGCAACGCGCTTGCGATGCTTCTGGTGGTGCAGGCGTCTATAGGCTACGGTAGTCACTTACCATCAGGTGAGCCGTACGCTTGTTTGCCACCCTAGTTACATAAAAAAAATTCTCATCCTAAAATAGTTGAAATTGTTTTTTTCATCACTTCTAAGCTCCATAAACACATGATCGAATTGTCCATGTTGTTCTCTTAATTCCAAAATTGGATAAACCCATAATTTTTCTCTTTTGACGTCTCCGCTTGAGCAGAAGCAGCAAAAGCAGTGCTTCCTCGTCAGAACCCATGACTCGACTGCGGTAGAAAATCAACTGCTCGAGCAGTCCGTGTACGGCCGCCCTAAGTTGAAAACAAGTTATTAGTACTTACTTAATTATAAGATAAATAAGATAAATATACTTTATTGTGCATACAAGTTTACATACATAGGTATAAATAAAACTTACAATATAATATTATGCACAAAGGCGGTCTTATCGCTAGATAAGCGATTTCTACCAGACAACCTTAATTATTTTATTTTTATTGACTTCTTGATTTGGCCACTTATTCTATTTGTTGATTTTATAATTGTTGATTTATAAAACATTCCTAAGTTTATGTAAAAAGTTCTATCTTTAATAATATTCAATTTAATGATTACAACTGATATCTAAAGTTTACAATTGTTGTTCTAGTAAGCTTTTTTTATTTCTTAATTATGTATCTGAAGAGCTATTTTTAGATATAGGACTTAATAATATAGAAATTAAAATCCTATGCTGATGATGTCTCAACCATAAAATAAAAATAAACTCAAAATCGTATGGTTTCTTTAAGTATGTTAGGCTAAGAACTTTTCAAATGACCCTCGTACTATGACCAGGCCTGCTCTAATTGGTTAAGGTCACACACCCGGGGCGAATAATAAAATTTCAAATAAGAGAAATATTTGAAAATGCATATATTCGAGCTGAAACAATGTCTAAGCATCAATGCCTTCCAAAAATGTGGCATATGGCCTTACAATCAGAATAACTTTACAGATTCAGATTATTTAGCTGCATCAACCACAGACGTACCGCTAGCTAAAAATGTGACAAAAACTGAAACAGGTCCTTTAAATGTCGGAATCCTGCAACACCCGCCGCCACCTACCCTTGAAGCAGATTTGCCTTCTTGAACAACATCTCATCCTCAGCCTGGACCATCAACACTTAATGAACATAGCCTAACTCAATCTCCGATTCGAAAAGTATGTCGTGATTTGACAAAATCGTTAGCAAATGCTTCGCCTCAAGATATTCTCGCGATCCTGACAGTCGAACAAAGAAACCAAACGAGAAAAAACTATCGTCTAGGGAAAACTGTTGTTCTCACTTAAACCCCCAACAAAATTGAGTTAGAAGAATGGGAAAAACATAAGAGAACGAAGAAGTGTTATAATCCAAATGACCCAAAGTTAAAGAAGAACTCTAAGAAAAAGAAGACACAAAAAGCTCCCTCTGGTGTAGAGAATACCGACGAGGATACCATGTGCCTGTATTGCCTTACACTTATTTAAAGTATTCGGAAGGTTCGGTGGCTTGCCCACAATGTGGACGGAGGGCTCATACAGCTTGTGCTGGTGTAGACGACGACAATACAGAAGAAATCCACATCTGCTTGTACTGTGACGGAAAATAAATACGTACCCCCATACTGCATAATGCCTCGTTTCCACTAGGGGACATTTTGTCCCGCGACATGTCGCGGGACAAAATGTCCCCTAGTGAAGACGAGGCATTACCGCAACATGGGACAATTGTTCCGCGTCAGCCCCGTCTACACTAGGGAACATTTTGTCCCGCGACATGTTGGGGGACACGTCCACACACATGTTGCACAGTGTCCCGCAACATGTCCCACAGTGTGTACGTGTTTAGGGACATGTTGCATGTTCCCGCTTCGAGATCGAAAACATTTGTTTCGCGTCAATGTCGCATGGTAGGGCTTTTGATATTTTTTAAAATATCGGATTCTCGATGTATCGATATTTTTAAATACATAATCAATATCGGAGTTAGAGATATCGAAAAAAAAATCTATATATCGATATTTTTTAACCGACTTCAAAAAAGGAGGAGATTACTCAATTCGATTTTAATGTATATTCGGGGATAACTTCGTCGTTTACGAACCGATTTTGATCATTCTTTTTTTTTGTTGGAAAGGAGATATCCCAAGGGTGGTACCATGATAAGGAAACCAGGATCTGATGATGGAATCCCAGAAAAATCGAGGGGAACCTTCGAAAGTCGTAGTGACGACAAGTGCGTTACTAAATTTTTTTCGTCTACTTACGTTGTATTATTTGTCGATGTAATTGAAGTCGGTTTTTTTCGTTTGCTAGCAAACACAATTTATCAATTTTATTTCATCGCCTTTTTTTCAACCGATGTACAAACGGAGGAGGTTATGTATTCGACGCGTATATTTTTTATGTATGACCACGCATAACTTTTTACAGAGTGGTCCGATTTTGATAATTAAAAAAACAATCGTGTCGATTTAAAAAATAATTTACACAGTTTATAATTCAGTATAATATTTGTTAAACAAATTAAATTATCAGTGATTTATTAAAATGTAAGGTTCTCAGTAATTATTGTTCAATTTTAATAAAACAATAATGCGTACCAATAATCAGTAAGATTTTAAAAATATTCGTTGTTTTATATGTTCAGTTGTCAAATAACTATTACTATTATTAGGCACTAAAAGATTGATTACAGAAGCAATTCGTTAAGATGCTACAGAAGAAATCAAATATTTAACAGCTATTTCTGAGAGCACCTGAGTGATAATATTTCAATATTTACTATCAATCCAAAATTTTAGTGCGTTTAATGACCTTGAAATATTTGGTTGATCTAAATACTGTTTAATTCAGCAGGTATTGCAACAAAAATTGTGCCAACAAGTTCATTGGCATTTGACGTATTTTTCATGAGCATATTATTAATTTAATTAAATAAATAAATAAATAAAAATAGCTTCACAAATGATGGAGGTGTTTCTTTATCTCTATGAGGAACATGTTGCTGCATTTGTCCCCTAGTGTGGCCTACACAATGTTCGAAACATCTGTCCCGCAACATTGTTGAGGGACAAATGTTCCTCATTTGTCCCCTAGTGGAAACGAGGCATAATCAATCACATAATGTAATCGTCTTGTCTAAATAAAATTATCTCTTACAATGTACGTAATTTTTTTATTACAGATAATAAAGAATCACTTTTAAAATTGAAGAAACGACAAGTGAATGATGTTGGATCTCAAATCTTAATTAATTCAAATAGTAATAAACATATTATATTAACAATGATCTGGTCCGTCTCTTCAAAATACTTTGAGGCATATTGTTATGCGATGGCGCAAAGATCCTATTTGTTTGGTAGCAGACAAAGGATTATAACAATACAATATATAACAATAATAATAATTATTATTATTATTATTATTACATATAGCATAAACAGATCCTTTGACTGTTGCGTATTCACCATCGAAGAAAAAAGAATGTAAGAAATGTCTGATTTCAATTCCAAAAAGAGGAAAGCGGAGGACATTATACTCGAATTTAAACATTATTAAGTGAAAAAGAAAGAATTTGTGACGGACGCGTGTCAAATTTTTAATTTTTTTTTATAAAATATTACACCATTTAGAAAAATTTCGACTAAATTACAGTGTTTTTGCAAAAGAAAATAATAAAAAACATAAAACATCAATAATATACAGTATGTCCGGTTACCGGTGTCGGAGCCTTTAATGGTATGAAATACAGTGTGGAATTTTTTAATGCCACCTGGAGGAAAAGTACTCTAAATAATAAAGATAGCCAATTTTATTCCAAATAAACATTCCATTTTTGCAAGCGAATTTTTGAAAATCTTTGAATGCAGTTTTATTCCTTTTCAAAAATAATGGAATGTTTCTATGGAGTAAAATTGGCTATCTTTATTATTTAGAGTACTTTTTCTCCAGGTGGCATTAAAAAATTCCAGCCTGTATAATCAATTTCATCGACAAATTCTTTCTCAAATGTCATTTAGACCCAGTTGTAATGAAATGGCAGCCATTTCAATTTTTATGTGTCACCACCTCGACCCCGCGCATTAAAATGACAATATTCACCGAGGCAGAAGTCCTACATTAAAAATAATGTCTCATCGGATAGATGAAGATACGCGTGATAAAATAAAAGCAAACTTGTTACTGCAAAATTGTATTTAGATCCTCAAAAGACTTTGAAAAGAAAAAAAAAGAAATAAAAATCGGTTATTTTCACATTTTCGACTTTAATGAAAAAAGTAGGTCATTTACCTATGATATTTATGATTTTTTACAATAATCAGATAGACCAGAACATTCTCTAACCATAGACATAAAAATCTTAATTGTAAGTCAAAGAAAAAATATCAAAAGCTAGTTGTTTGCGCCACAAAGCGCAACGTTTGAATTCACCTCAATCAATCGTACATTCAATGGCATTCGCTAATCGTGCAGCGCCGGGCAGTGAGCGATGACGGACGCCTGTTCGAATCGAAGCGTCGACGAGTAAAGTTCAAGTTTATTCCCGTTTAACCTGCGCGCGCGCCCGCGTCTCACCCGCTCAAGTGATTAATAAATAATTAATATTATCGACCGGTCTCTCGTATTATATCGAATATATATACGACGAGTGTCATCAGCCCACGAGCGCGACTTCCCAACCATCGCCATCGAGTTCAGTGAGCCACTCCATCACGTCTCATCGTCCTGCACCACCAGGTTAGTCTCAATCATCATCCATCATCATCCCATACCTCTGCTCATACGGTCCTACGAGTTCTCAAACCCCCCATTCTCTTAACGCGGGTATTCGACCCGCCACGCCATCCGCCCATCGACCGATGTGACGGGCATTAGCCCCCACATTTTTTTTCCATTCGATCCGGATTTTACCGGCGCCTGCCCTATGAACATTTTACAGTCCACTGCTCTCTTTCTCAATTCCCCTAAGGTCCTTCGAATCATCCCCCTATGGATAAATAGTCCCTAAAACCCAAGAAAATTAGCTCGACCACACCCGGTCTTTTAACTTTCAAGTACCCACATTTCAAAAAATAAAATATTAAAATCTCGTAAAATACGTAAAATATCTAAGGTATTCAGTTATAATAAATCAGCCCAGTCATTAAAATTCATTAATGCATCTTTTATTATTAATATTTGATAATAAATAGCTCGCATCTCAGTTTTCTATTGTTAAATGATAACCTATCGCGTTCGATGATTATAAGTTCGTTGCGTTTAGTGTAAGATTTGCAAAATAATGTCCCATATTTTAAAGTGTTTAATTGCATCATTTTAAATTTATAATGTAATAAACGTTTATATAAAAGTTGTTAAATTTAACATTTTGTTCAATATTGCATTATAACACGTGGCGCCCCCTAGTGACATACCACAACAGCAATACACAGTATCGACCTTGTAACGACATTCGCTCATAACAGCTATAACAAATTATATTGAATAGTTATCAAATTAATATATTACATTAAATTTAAGTCAACGGCGTATTGGATACCTGAACAGAACTCAGTAACGGATAAATTTTGTTTATAATATTGTTTCGCGTCGGCTCCACAATAAGATCGCATTTAATGATTGAACAGTATTAAATACAAAGTAGTTGCATAATTCGTATTTATTTAGTGATCTACGGAATAATAATTTTTGTTTTGTTTAGTCTTACATCCGGACTTTCGTATTACATATTTCTTTCCCGTCGGGCGTTGTCATTGGTTGTTTATTATTATTTCGTAATTCGTTCTCGTAGCAAATACATACATCGCGCGCCATTTTTGTTGCAAGATCACATTGTTTATTTATTCTACTAATGAAGTAAACTATACCGGGTTGTTTATCTTCAATATGCATTATTATTATTCATCTCATAAGTAGTTGGTTTTATTATTCCGTTAGTTCCTTTTATTATCATTACTAGCTTCTGCGCGCGACTTCGTCGGCGTGGACTCCGCTCCTATTGAGATTGAGTGATGATACATAGCCTATAGCCTTCCTCGATAAATGGGCTATCTAACACTGAAAGAATTTTTCAAATCGGCCCAGTAGAACCAGAGATTACCGCGTTCAAACAAACAAACAAACAAACAAACAAACAATCAAACAAACTCTTCAGCTTTATATATTAGTATAGATAATTTCATTGTCGTCACAAATACACGGTAGTGAAATTCCGATCAGACAAATCTGTTATACACGTCCTCTAGTGGCACAAAGATCAACTACATACTAAATTTGCATACATCACAACATTATATTGTGGCGCCATCTGACAGCGGATAGCACAGGCACATTTCATAATAACCACATTCAGCTCACAACTTTACTGTAATAAATATGTTATCGGCGCCATCCTTAGTGTGTCTACCCCGCCCTCCGCTGACCCCCGGTGCCAGTTGTACTGGCAAAGTCCCGCGACTTTGCTTGAGGAAGCGGCCGGGCCGTTTGCGCGGTGCACAGCGCCCCGCTAAGGCTGAACACTGCTGACTCCTGCACGTTTTTCATGTAGAAAAACTCCTGCAGGATCAACGTCGAAGAATACCTACGCACCTGACTTACCTTACTCAAAGGAAACCGGTTACCTGCTCGCGGGCGCCTAAGCTGGGCCTCCCTCAGGGGTCTCACCCGGCTGGGTTGCACGCGCCGAGGGCTACCGGTAACCTGAGAGAACCAGGACGCTGGGTAAATTGTTAGTCGACTACCATGTCTGAGGGAGGGGAGCCACCCCCCCCCCACTGGACCAACGGACGAGGAGAGGAGGACGTACCGGAATACCGCGTGCGATCGTCCGCCGTGACATCTTTAACCAGACGGTCGAAGCTGTCGCGCCTCCCCTCGTACCCCGCCCACGCGTAAGGATCATCAACGCGGACCGCCCGGCCGAGGGCCGCTCTGGAGTCGCTGACGCGAACTTCGCAGCCGCCGTAGCTGCGCTTACGGCGAGCGCTGAAGGGGCGAAGCGGACCCGATCTGAGGGGTCCTCGCCGCGTACCGAAGACGAAGAGGAGGATAAGCGGCCACGTCTTGGGTCGTCCGGATCACTGTCCGACTCCTCTTCAATTGGAGATGCCGATGAAAACGTCATAGAAGACGCCGGGGAAGCGCCAGCAATCGCACACGCTGACCCGCCTCAATCGCCCCCCTCACTGGAGCGCGGAACGCTCCAACTCCAATCCAGGACGTCCCAGGAGTCATCGTGGCCGCGTGACTCAACGAGCTACGCGGCCCTGCCCTCCTCCTCAATGGCAGTGGACCTGGACCTGCCACGACCTCCATCACCGCAGGCCGGGCCATCCGGCATGTCGTACGCGGCGGCCGCCGCCGCACCACCATCGCCGAAGAGCCAGACGGTGCAGCCGCCGAAGGCAACCGTCACCGCTGCCACCAACGCAAAGACCCCCCGATCGGGCTACCCCCCGATCACCGTTGAAAATCTGCCGAACTGGACCCGACACTTCGGGGAATTAAGAAAGAAGCTAGGACACGCCCCCAAAGCACGACCCCTCGCGAAGGGCATCCGCTTCCTACCAGACTCCCCGGAGGAGTACAGGGTAGTCCAGAGATACCTGGTGGAGGCCAGCAAACAAGACCAGACAATAACCTGGTTTTGCTATAGCCCGGCCTCAGAGCTACCAACAAAGATAGCCATAAGAGGGCTACCACTTGACACGCCGCACGTAGGAGTATTAGAGGCATAAATCCGGTCAAAAGTCAAAATCACAAACTGAATATAAGGACACTTAAAATGCTCAATTCATGTAGCCTAGTAACCGGTTTATCGAGGGGCAGCACTGCCCCTGCCCCCGCGCCGGCCGTTTGACTACCTGGCCAGTCGGAACTCAGTCGTTGTCGGAATCGCTTGTCTTTGTTCTCGGCGCTCTCTTTTGTGACACTATATTCTCTGTGAAAAATGGCTTCGTGTAGTGGACTACAAGACGAACAACAATTGGATATGGAAGTAGAAGGCATGTACTATTTTATAAAATGAATTTTATGTAGTTTTTTTCCCGCGTTCCTTACTTACTGAGTCAATATAGGAAACACCTTTTTATGACTCTATTTTTTACTAAATTTGAGATATCATAGTGGATTTGACTAAGTGTCGCGCCTTGTCGCCTTTCACTTTTTATGTTGGCATATATTTAAGACATTTGTCTTCATTAATATGCAATAAAATTGTTCACAAACGTTCACCTTTTTTTTTGTAGAATTTTGAAATTTTAGGTAAAAATATTCAATATATGAAAATTTACCATTTTTGCTTTCTTTTGTTACAGATCCCTCGGCGAGGGTAAAGAAACTTACTAAATTGGAATTATATAACATAATGAAAGAGTTCAAAGGAAAAAAACTTGAAGAAAAGTTCATTTTCATGGAAGAAAACCTCGTACGGCTCACATCATGCCCAGACGAAGAAAGGAGCGTTTTAAGTCGTTCTCTGAGGTTTTTTAAGACCAGCTTCAAGAAAAAGTGGACAGAATCTCACAGCATAGAGGATAGGTTCTTAAATAAGAACGCAGATTGGCTCAAAGCAACAATTGAGCTGCCTATGTGGTCTAATAAACCGGGGAGACCGCATAAAGAATTCCGAGAATTAAGTGAAAGGAGCAAGCGGCGAAGAACAAAAGATTTACGGGATCAGGTACCTCTCGATGAATTGATGTTCGCTGCTCGTGTAAGTCAAGGCACTTCCGGGAATACCGATACTTCGAAAGTTTTGAAAGAAATCACGGCAACTCCCACAAGGGCTACCAAAATTCGAAAAATCATATCATCAGCCAAGAAAGATCATATGACAAAGAAATACACGCCACGAGAAGCACTAGCATTGTTCGTAGAAGGTGACTTCACACGAAGACAATGGGAACTAATCCAAGGCGAAAGGAAAGATGTTTACCCTTGTTACTCTCTCATTCAAAAGGCCAAAAAGGAGTGTTACCCGAAAGAAGAATCGATTAAAGTTACGGAAACAAGTTTTGAAGTGGATCTTCAAGCCTTATTGGACCATACAGCTTTGCGTCTGATCGATTATTTATGTGATGTGGTGGAAACTTTACCGACAAATGAAAAAGAAAATCTGATTTTGATTTCAAAATGGGGCTGTGATGGATCCCATCAGACTCAGTTCAAACAAAAGTTTGTAGACACACTAAATGATGATGGAAATATCTTCCTAAGTTCCTTAGTGCCAGTGAGGTTGATAGTTTCTATTAATGGTGAAACTAAGAAGATTGTGTGGCAGAATCCTGTACCCTCGTCAGTGAGGTTTTGTCAACCTATTCGGGCCCGTTTTGTTCATGAGACGAAAGATATAACCAAAGAAGAGATATCATTCATTAAAAACCAAGAAAAATTGCTAAAACAAACAGAAGATATCGAACAAGGCGCTAAAATAAAACACACTTTACTCTTGACAATGGTCGACGGCAAGGTATGCAATGCCGCGACTGATACTGCATCGACACTGAGGTGCTACATATGTGGCCAAACTTCGAAAGATTTTAATAGTCTTAAAAAGGTAGCAACTAATAAAGAATCATTGGAGTTTGGGCTTTCGATTCTCCATGCCAGAATCCGTTTTTTCGAGCAATTGTTGCATTTGGCGTATAAAATACCTCTTCAAAAGTGGCAAGCCCGATCTAAAGCCGAAAAACAAATTGTAAAGGAAACCAAAGAGCGGATACAAAAAAGTTTCAGGGAAGAAATGGGGTTGCTTGTCGACATTCCAAAAGTCGGCTTTGGAAACAGTAACGATGGCAACACATCCAGAAGATTTTTCAATAACCCGGAATCTTCTTCTAGGATCACTGGTATTAATATATCGTTGATTAAACGATTTAATACAATATTAGAGGTGATATCTAGTGGTTTTAACATTGACCATGAAAAATTCGATTCGTTTGCCCAAACAACAGCAAAAATGTATGTGGAGCTTTATGGGTGGCATCCCATGTCACCAACAGTTCACAAAATCTTAATGCATGGAGCCGAAGTTATTCAACAAGCCATTCTGCCAATTGGACAATTATCAGAGGAGGCATCAGAGGCTAGGAACAAGCATTTGCGAAAGTATCGCGTAGATTTTGCTCGTAAATTTAGTAGGATAGATTGCAATAGAGATGTATTAAATAGACTTTTATTAACATCTGATCCCTTAATAAGTTGTAGCAGGAATAAACGTGCAAACAAATTCAAGACCTTCTCAAAGGAGGCAATGGAAATTTTGATTTCAGGCGCAAATTATAGCTTCGATGAAGAAAATGAAGACGAAAATGATTACGATTAGTTTTAACCTGTTTTTTTTTTTTTTTTTGAAAAGTGTATATAGATTTTTTTTTATTATAATTAATATACCTATGAACTTGAAAATTATTTTGTATCGTGTTTCATTTCATAACAGCGAAGAAAAAAAATAAAAAACATTTTGACCGCATTTTTGAGTGTAATACTCCTATGTGCGCCGCCAGAAGAGGTGCTCGCGGCCCTGCAGGAGCTGGGCTTCCCGGCGAAGCGGGCTAAAAGTATCCCCCCCATCAGAGGCCGGCACGGGTGTACGTACTTCGTACAGTTGGCGCATATGAGTGTGGAGGAACTCACCCAACTGTACGGGGTAACCGAACTACTGTGCATGCCCGGCCTCACTATCGAAGCATGGCGGGGCAACAAGGCGCCCGCCCAATGTCACCGCTGCCAGGCCTTCGGTCATTCGTCGGCCAACTGCTACAAAAAGATCAAGTGTGTCCGCTGCGCAGGCGAACACCTGGCGAGGGACTGCCCCCGTCCATTAGAAGAATCACCGACGTGCGCCAATTGCAACAAGGCGCACACAGCAAAGGACCGGAGGTGCGCGGTATTCAAGAGGGAAGCTAGGAAGAGAGGCATCTCTCTGGCCCCACAGCGCCCTCCCGCACGCCAACAAAAGGCCCCCCAGGCCGAACCACGTTCATCATCAACAGCAGCAGCGCCGCAGCCACAGCCGCGGCGCGTACAACCCCAATCGAGCGCCGTAGGAGAGCCTAACGCTCCAACAACATTATTACCCCCAGCCAACCCCCCTACCACAAGAGGCCAACAACCGGCCGCAGCGGGGGAAAGCAAAGACCAAAATAAAAAGAAGAAAAAGAAGCGCAGTAAGCGGGCGGCTAGACCGGCCCGCTCGGAACCGGCGGCCGCATCTACCCCGCAGCCGCGGCAACAGGTGGCGGCTGCGCCCGCCGAAACCAATGTAGACCCGCCACAAGCTCAAACACAGCAACCATTAACAAGGCCCCCAAACCCGGAAGTAGCGGCGGCTATCCAGATTTTTGTGGAGGCCCTTACCAAGATCCTCTTGGCCTTCACGCAGGGCCAAGACATCGTACCAGCGATCTCGGCTGGAATAGCTGCTCTCTCTCAGCTTCATTCCAGCTGAGAATACTACTACCACCGACGGATCCCACATCGCTGTCGGTGACGACGTAGAAGAAAACCGCGACGATGGATAGGGCACCGCGATTTCCGCGCGGTGTCCACTCGAACTCCAACATGAAACGAAAACCACAAGCAGACTGTCCAACACATAAAATACAATGACTAGGCCCTAGCCTACATCCGTAGGTATGGCCCCGGCCCATTGGGCCCAAATACAAGATCCCGGGGGCGAAGTTCCCCCGGTGAGGACCAGCCCGGGTAGAGAGGCGCTGCCTATAAGCCCGTACCCGGGTCGACCTAGGTCGACCAGGAAGAGCTCACGACTCGACATTCAGCTCACAACTTTACTATAATAAATATGTTATCGGCGCCATCTAGTTGCAAATAGTTAGCAACTTTCTGCGCCATCTAACGGCGAGTGGTTGCGACATTAATCAAGATCTGCGCATTGACCTAATTTCACATTTGACATTTCACAGTTCATAAATAGTTCGGTTTTAATAGTCGGTTGATAATTCAGCGTGGCGATTATTGCTTATATTTGTGGTTTATTGTTTTTGTTTTCTCCAAAGTTAGTGGAAGCAGTGTTTAACGGGTGTGAGTATTAACATTGATGTTGTATCTTTTCAATGAGCGTGATCTGTTAGGTATTGTTATTTTATTTCGATTTCATAGCAAATTCACCGCCCGCCATTTTTGTTGTAAAATCACGTTGTGTTCGCGCAATCAGCTGAGCATAACTGGTTTCGTGACGTATCGTTCGACCGGGCGCCCGCGCAGGCAGACCGCCCGCACCCCGCGTCAGTGACTTTCTGTGGGCGAGCGAACCGCACGTCGGCTTGGTTATCGGTCGCTCGCTGCGTGAATCGCTGCAATCTATTTTTTATAACTTTGTGGGCTTATGTGACGATTTACTGCATAATTTGTTTTAATTGTTCTGTTGCGTCGTTTTATCGCCGGCGCGTGAAGTTAACTCGTAATTGTATTCAAAAATTCGTAATTGTATGAAAGTGTATTCAAAACTGCTGTTAACTGTTCTGTGTTATATGGATTTTGTATTTAGCGTTAATTGTGCGTGTTAATATTTCTGTCTCTTAACCCTTGTGAACTTGATTGTTCCGTGTCGGACGAACTCTGTGATAATCAATTTCGTAATTTCTTCTGAACGTTCGCGATATATTCTTCGCTGATCGTGAGTAGGTGAAGCGAACGTAGATGCAATTATTTCGTTCTGAAGAACTGTGAGAATTGATTGTTCGGCCGCGTTGTTAATCTCGTCGCGAGTGGTAAGCGCTCGTGAATGAATCGTGAACAATACAACCGTGGTTAAAACGTTCGGTGCTGCATAACCGTGAGGTGAAGGCCGGGACTGGATTGCTGTCGACTGTCCGCGCTGGAATCCGCGCGCCATTCAAGACAGTCAGTCCATCTTATTACACACAACCCTCATTACACACCTACAGACCTACACACCGCCCTGACTGTTCTTGAACCTGATCGCCAGGACCCCCTCTGAAGGTAAGTCCTTAATATTATTATTTTAAGACTCGCGCGACTTATTATTTTTCCATCGGTAGTTAGTACCCGACTCCAGGCAGCCCGCCGGAGGTCGCTGATGGGCCCCGATCTCCGAGGCCCTGCTGGACTGTCTGGCGCCGTAACACGTTGTTTATTTATTTGCTTAAGCGTAACTTATAGCGGGTTATTCATTATTGTTCTGCCCATACATAGTGGTTGTCTTTATTATTGTTGTGCTCGTTAATTAAAATTTAATTCTCATATTTAATGTGCGGCGAATAAAACTGTGGCATTTTCGTTTCATGGAATGTGTTGTCTGTTTACGCTATTGTTAGTGCTAAATTGTGACTGTTTAACGAATGATATAGGTTGTAAATTCTGCTCATCCCGCTTACTGGCATATTTTGGCGCACTTATTATTCGTTGATATTTATATATAACATATCACAGCATCCATATATTGCTTATTTACATACATCACGGTGGGATTAGTTTCTTCTTTCTTTCTGCTCCTTCAGCTCACAAACGTGAATCTTGCTCACAATTATGGATGTTCCGAAGTGTTATTGTGGGCACCGCCGTGCCCTGATCGACAAGATAGTGGACACTATACTGGAGCTCCCACATATCCATGCTCATTCGGACATCCGTACACGCTTTTTGACTCCGCTCATCTCACTGCAATCTGTCTTCGAGACGCTTGATCCGCCCATGGAGGACGGAGAGTACGTGTTTATATCAATGATAGTGCGGAAATTTGAAGGAGAGCTCAGGACCCTCTTTGAGCGTAGGTACGGGTCACGTTGAACCCTGCCAACGTTCAGGAGGGTAATCAAGTTTCTTGAGGAGCACGTACGTCATTTGGAGACCGAGCAACATAGTCCAATCCCTTTTAATATACGTCAGCTCTCCCCACAAGCGGGCCAGACTATCACTCAGCTCTCTTCTACTCCTCCGCGAGTATCACCTTGTCGGCCCATTTATCATCGTTTTCGGCCCATTGCCCAGGTGAGTAGTGGACCAGACTCTCGCGTCTTCCCCTCAGCCCAGTTCAGACCCGTTCTTCCAGCTCAACGGAATGCCGTGCCCTTATTGCAAGCTTGGAGTGCACAAGCTTATCGCCTGCCCGCACTAAAATAATCAGCCCATTCAGGGCCGTTAGAATTTTATCCAGTCTCGCAACCGTTGCCCGCGCTGTTTAGGTCCTCACTATGAAAACGAGTGCAAGTCGACGAAGGCCTGCAAAGAGTGTGGAAGGGTCAACCACCACACATCTCTTCATGATTCCGATGCTCCTTCGCCGACTTCCTCATGTGCTCATCTCTTGCCAGTGCACCTGAGAGACCAGCCCAGAAGGCGACCACCTCACGAACCACAACACCACTCAGCACACGCCGCACAAGAAAGCACTAGGTCTCAGAACATTTAACCATAATACTCACACTGTAATTACAAATTCATTCTATCATCTTAATCATTCTCATTTTCTAATATACAGGGTGTCCCAGAACTCAACGTCAAGCCGAAACCGGGTGACAGAGTTGGTTGTAACCATCATGAGAAAAATAAAAAAATAAATCTATCCCATGCAGTTCAAAAGTTATTGGCATTTAAGAAAAAATAGAAATAATAAAAGAAAAATTTAAGAAAAAATAGAATTTTTCGAAAATGGCAAATGGTCAATACTCAAACCAGCACGTCGCTGATATCCACTTCGTGTACGGATTGTGCAACGGCAACGCAAACAGAGCTGTCACAGAGTACGCCACAATGTTTCTCAACAGGCCTACACCAAATTCTCGGTCTTTTGTAAGGATACGTTTGCGGATTGCTGAACATGGGATCAGAAAACCCGCTAATGAAAGAATTCGGCAGTTCGGCTTGTGTCACCTAAGGAGGAAGAAGATATATTACGTTTAATTACGCAAGATCCCAGACTCAGTGTAAAACGAATAAGCAATATGCTTAATTTATCGAAATGGTCAGTGTGGAGAGTTTTAAAAAGGGAAGGTTTGCATCCTTACCATTTTCGGCCGGTACAAGACATTCTCGAACCCGATTATGCTATAAGGGCAGTTTTTTGTTCATGGATCAATAGAAGAATACGACAAGAGGAAGATTTTTAAAAAGAATCTTGTGGACTGACGAAGCCACTTTCACAAGATCGGGCTATTCAAATCACCGTAACGAGCATTTGTGGCTTCAAGAAAATCCTCATGCTGTTAGAAAAAGTATTTTCCAACACCAATTTTCAGTGAACGTTTGGGCTGGAATGAAAGACGATATTTTGATTGGGCCGATAATTTTACCAGAATCTATGAATGGCCCAAAATTTTTGGAGTTCTTGCAAACATAGTTCTTGGAAGAATTAATGGAGCTTCCATTAACTCACAGAGCAAGAATGATTCTCCAACTTGACGGTGCACCTGCACATTTTGCATTAAATTGTAACATATATAAATATGTTACACTGAATTTTTCCATACTTATTCTTTTTTATATATGAAGCGGGGCTCGGTGACGTAGCACCGATCATACGATGCGTGAGGGAACTGTTTTTTTTAATCTCGCGGCAACTATATAAGGGCCGAGACCGCGTGCTCGTTCCTTTTTCTTCGTTCGGCGACGATAGCTGCAGGGTGAATTTTTGTTGGGTGAGTCCTTGTAACTGATGTTTTTTGTTGGGTTTAAGTGTTGGATAGGGTTAATTTAATGTTATCTTTTGTTAAGTGAAATTTGTATAATGTAGGAAGTAGGTCTGGCTAGGTTGTGTGTGTTCCTGTGGGCCATTTCCGTTGTTAACCCAGGGACGCCGGGGGTTAGCATCGGAATCGGATCAATTCACTTTATGTCTTTGTCTGCTACCAGGGTGACGAATTTTTCAAATGTCATATTCAAACAGATATAATACTGATTTTTTTTTAACTTATAATTAAGATTTTTATGTCTTTGGTTAGAGAATGTTCTGGGCTACCTGATTATTGTAAGAAAACACTAGGTAAATGACCTACTTTTTTCTTTAAAGTTGAAAATGTGAAAAAATAACCGATTTTTTTTTTCTTTTCAAAGTCTTTTGAGGATCTAAATACAATTTTGCAGTAACATGTTTGCTTTTATTTTATCACGCGTATCTTCATCTATCCGATGAGACATCTTTTTGTAATGTAGGACTTCTACCTCGGTGAATATTGTCATTTTAATGCGCGGGGTCGAGGTGGTGACACATAAAAATTAAAATGGCTGCGATTTCATTACAACTGGGTCTAAATGACATTTGAGAAAGAATTTGTCGATGAAATTGATTATATTTCATACCATTAAAGGCTCCGACACCGGTAACCGGACACACTGTATACCCGCGCTACGTGAAATAAGACGTGTGCTATACGGCTCGTAGTATTCCTAATAATAACAACAGTTAAAACATCAGTATACTGCCCCAATGGGCACTAAGTGTAATGGTTGTAACGGAGGGATATGTATATGATATATCGTATCTGGAGTGTTCACAAGTTAAATGTAAAAACTGTTTCATTTGAAGTATTTGGCGTTGACAAAGGAAACGTTTGAAGGCTTCTCTCAAGAATGCAAAGATAATATGCCCTGAGTGTATGCGGGATGTTCCGAAACGAGGTAATATGGAGACACCGGTATTTTTAGTAAAAATAAAACAATTACAGGTAAACGAAGGCCTACAGTTGGCAAATAAAATAAATAAAAGACATATCTCTTTCAGAAATGAATTAATGAAGGTAAAGCTTGCTACGCAGATGCTAAGTAAGAGTGTCGCAACCTGCTCTGTTTTTTTTTTTTTTTTTTGTAGAACAGGCCTAAAACTGTCAGATTTTGAAATATCTCAGCCCACAAAAGAGTGTTAAATTAACGAATGACATGTTCGATATATTTTATTCACGAAGTATGACACATTTTGGCTATAGAAAACATATAAACAAAAGAAATAAAAACAATTTTTATGCACTGCTGGACCAGCTTCAGAATTATATTCAAAATTTGCAAAAAAAAAGGGTCACTAAAAGTAAGAAAAATGGTTTGTGTTTCTACCTACTTACGAACTTAGCCAGGATCACCTGGAAATATTTTTCGGCTTCGTCAGGATGCATGGAGGCCATAATGACAATACTAACGTGAAACAATTGAAGGCCATATATCGAAAATTGTTAACACATTTTATTATGATATATGATATGCGCACGGACATCTCTAATAATAATTGCGTCGCATCACTATCGATGTCCGGGAGTTGTGCTGGCGCCGGCGCTACGCTCGAACAGTGTGCGATCGTATCGGCCAGCGAGACAAGTCGCGTCGTTTTGTTTTGCAAATACGAGTATAGGCCCGTAACGTTTTAACGTATAATAACGTTCGGCTTGTACATAATTGAACTGTTAAATAAATTTTGGAGATAATATAATTGTTAGTTGGACATTTTGATATATATGGGGCATGATTTGAGTGAATGATAAGTTCGTCGCCCGCGTGTTAATGTAAATTAATTGTTTAGGAACTAGTTGTCTATAATTTTGAATTGTTTCACGAACTAATTATCGTAATCGTATATGTCGATCGATCGTTTCAGCCTGTAATATCCCGCTGTTGGGCGTAGGCTTCTTCCCCATGTAGGAGAAGGATTGGAGCTTAATCCACCACGCTGCTCCAATGAGGGTTGGCGGATATATTCCCTACTATAAGTAACGATCGCTATCAGGTGTACATGATAACAACCGGGACCGACGGCTTCACGTGCTCTCCGAGGCACGGTGGGGAGACCCAAAAGGACTGCACAAACACCCAGACCACGGCAAACATCTGTATGGGCAATACAAATGCTGTCGTGTGCGGGTATCGTACCCGCAACCACCCGCGCAACAGCCAATCGCAATCCAGTATTGTGACCGCTGCGCCAACGCGACGTCACAGTATCGTATATGTACTTCTCGATAATTTTTAGTAAATCCCTTGTGTAACTGTGTAAAACGTGAGTGAACCACTCCGAACATCCGCCATTTTAAAGATTCACCACATCGAAAGACCTGCTTCAGCCCGTTAAATTCAGTTGAGTATAATAAATTAGCATTCATTGTAACTGAGGTAGGGCACAGCAGGAAATTTCCTGCTCAAAATATGGAGCAGCCCGACTAGGGTAGTACCTCGACCTTACAGAAGACCACAGCTAAATAATACTGTTTTCAAGCAGTATTGTGTTCCTGTTGGTGAGTAAGGTGACCAAAGCTCCTGGGGGGACTGGGGATAGGGTCGGCAACGCGCTTGCGATGCTTCTGGTGTTGCAGGCGTCTATAGGCTACGGTTTTACCATTAGGTGAGCTGTACGCTTGTTTGCCAACCTAGTTACATACAAAAAATGACGCTGACCCACCTTCTGTTACAGAGGAAAAAATTAAAAAATTAAATGAGGGACTAGTTCAACTGAATTCGAGATGATGGTGACGTTCTTGGAGCAATAAGTGGAATAAAGTTATATGGTGTTTGCGAATTGAAGTCCCTGTGAAATTGTAAGTATGTACTGTTGGCGCCACCACGCATAGATATTTTATTTATTTATTTTTTCGCTATTGAAACACTTCCCATATCCTCTCCTCTCCTTTCCTCTTCTTTCCGGTACCTCTTGCCTGAAGAAGGAAAGGGTCAACGCATCGCTTTGATTCGACGGCGCTCGAGTCGCCGTTGAGGAGTCCCTTCGCATCGGGCACGCATCAAAGCCACACGCATATTAATACGCATATAATCGCTGTTAACACGCATGGTGAACGATCGTTTTAACAAATGACTTAAAATAATCACGCGCCGCGAGTGAAACTGTGAATCCCATCACGAGTAAGGAAGCCTGCAGATCTCCGCTGAGTTATCGCGACCCCAGCATCAAAGGTATTTCCCATTATCCCTATACTTTTTACCTCCCTGATCATACAACGCCTCGCATATTCCCCAGTTTGTCATGTACTAAGTTTATTGTTTTTACTTTTTAGTAGATGGAGATCTAAGCAAAACCATGCTCCAATGCAAGGGGCCGAATAAATAATTTAAAGACTTGGGAAGAACTAGTCCAATTACTAAACAGTGATGGCGCTGGCGATTCCAAAACATTGGATAAATGGAAGAAGGTAAGTGGAATAAAGTTATATGGTGTTTGTGAATACTTGTAAGTATGTACTAAGTTTATTGTTTTTATTTTTTAGACATGGAGATCTAAGCAAACCATGCTCCAATGCAAGGGGCCGAATAAATAATTTGAAGACTTGAGAAGAACTAGTCCAATTACTAAACAGTTATGGCGCTGGCGATTCCAAAACGTTGGATAAATGGAAGAAGGTAATTACCCAGTCATTAGTTAAAACTTTTAGTTATGCTTAAGCCAACCTATTTCTGTTAATACTTGGTTGTGTTGTGTGCTGTGAAATTCTATGTTTACTGCATAAAATCTTTGATTCGCATGATTTAAGGTTTAGAGCCACTTTAAGAATAACACCAGAAAAGGCTGGTCGCCTGCATAGAGCTGTGGTTGGCAATGGTGGTGGAGCGGCCAATTTAGCGAAGTTGTCGAACTTAGAGAAACGACTACTTCGCTTAATTGGTCTGCAAGTGGCAACAGGCTTGGAAGTGTAAGAAGCTGGTTTGACACAGGTTTTAACTTAATTACTTACTTAATTAGTTAATTATTGTAAGTACATCACCACAATCACACACAACACAATACAACAATTACAGTCGGACGTAACATATTTAGGAATGAGAAGTCTAGAAACTGGCAATTGCATTCCGCTGGAGACTATCGGAATATTGAAGTATACTTCCGCAACACAGATTATGAATTTAACAGCTTCTTCATACCGTCTAGAAGATACTTCCGATTCTAAAAATAAATCTTTGGGTTTTTTAAAGAACTTACCCACGGATATGGATCATTTAGTACAACATTTGGATGTGCCAATTTTCAATAACATGAAAAAAGTTATCGTTGGATATTGCTGGATGTATCAAACGCCACGTTTAAAAAATGATTAACAGTGAAGCTTGCTTAACACGTTTAGTGTCTACTGAAAAACAAGATTTTCACAAATTAATTGGTTTGAGAGACAAAGGAGGTTAAATTTTTCCTTCCACTGATGAGGTGCTGATACTTTTAGTTTAAAAAATAATGATGTAATCGTTTTGTCTAAATTATCTCTTACAATATACGTAATTTTTTCATTACAGATGACAAAGAATCACTTTTAAAATTGAAGAAACAACAAGTGAATGTTCTAAATTATCTCTTACAATATACGTAATTTTTTCAATACAGATGATAAAGAATCACTTTTAAAATTGAAGAAACGACAAGTGAATGATCTATAGTCGGAATTATAATTCTCTCCCCTCCCCCATCAAAACCCCATAAATCTATGCCCCAGTTCCTATAGGCTTACCCCTACAAGTACGTGGAAAATGAAACTTCTGCGCAATTGGAGGCCTTTGAAGTTGTGGAAGAAAATGAATGTACTAGCAAAGTTTCTGACATATTGGAAATAGCCTCACGCTCTGCTTGTAACATTTTGAATGAAGTAAATTAAGGTGCGCCGCCAACTCCTCCAAAAAAAACTGGACCAAAGCGAAGTTTCAAAGATAAAATTGATGAATTTACATTCTCCGCAATACGAAGAATTGTTCATCAGTTCTTTTACCGAAATGAACCTCCAACCATTGCAAGGGTTAGTCAATCAGTCAGACAGTATTATTTTATACTTACATCTTTTCACGATCACGATTCAGCCTGTAATATCACACTGTTGGGCATAGGCCTCTTCCCCATGTAGGAGAAGGATTGGAGCTTAATCTACCACGCTGCTCCAATGCGGGTTGGCGGATATATTCCCTACTATGAGTAACGGTCGCTACCAGTTGTACATGATAACAACCAGGACCGACGGCTTAACGTGCTCTCCGAGGCACGATGGGGAGACCCACAAGGACTGCACAAACACCCAGACCACGGCAAACATCTGTATGGCCAATACAAATGTTGTCGCGTGCGGGGATCGAACCCCCAACCGCCCACGCAACAGCCAATCGCAATCCAGTGCTGTGACCGCTGCGCCAACGCGGCGTTATATATAAGTAATGATTCCAAACTACATATTATAAAATTTACTATTTTAGATTTTACAAGTGATGAACTATGATCCAGAAATGCCCAAGGTTTCCAAAGACACCCTCAGAAATATTTTGAAGCATCTTAATTTTAAATTTGTTGCAAGGTCACGCAAGAGCACACTTATTGATCGAAATGATATAATAACATGGCGCCAGCGTTACTTGCGATCTATATATCAGTTTCGACGAGAAGGGAGACATATATATTATCAAGATGAAACTTGGGTTAACGCAGGTAAAGCTAACATCCCAGACCCCCTTGCTGGGTGCTAGGGGAGGAGTTGCTGGTCTCCTACTGGGCGCGTCCCCGGGTGGCGGATAGGGGAACGTCACTCGCTCTGTTGCGGGTGGCAGGGGTCTTCGGACCCCCGTGGACCAAACCAGCAGGTGTGGGCGCACCTTGAGCGGCTTGTCAGCCGCGCGGCCTAGGGGAGTAAAGCCCGATTAAAAATCTAAAGTGTAATACAGCCCCAGGATGGTACCGGCGCTTCCAGCGTCGGAGAATCCTTCCTCGCTTCGGCGAGCAGCCCTACCGAATCTGGGGGGGGGGGGGGGCAACTACGAGTTTGTGATACACCCGCTTTGGGTGCTGAT
Source organism: Melitaea athalia (assembly GCA_905220545.2). Taxonomy (NCBI): domain Eukaryota; kingdom Metazoa; phylum Arthropoda; class Insecta; order Lepidoptera; family Nymphalidae; genus Melitaea; species Melitaea athalia. The sequence continues at coordinate 16,308,128 of HG992189.1, read as the reverse complement.
GATAGTACTGTGATGCCCGAGACGAGCGGTGAAACAACGACCATTGCACGAAATACGGACTCTGACAACAGCCTTCAGAGCGTCCGCTCAAATGAAGCGGCGCGCTCGGGGGCTGATCTTTCCTCTCAGGGCAGAAAGGGAAGATTACACGGGTATAACCTACGGGAAAACAAAGGCCCTTCTCAGGGCCAATTCAAGAATGGGAACCGCTTCGCGGCTCTGGCGGCGGATGACCTCTCCGACATGGATATTGAGGCCGATCTCGGGTTGAGGTCTCCGGACTTGAAACGTTCGGCGACGGGAAGGAAGAAGCGGTCTCCACCCTCGACCTTCGTTTCTGGTCGCGTCGGATCAGATTCGGAGACCGAGGGCTTGGCGCTGACGAAAATCAACACGTCGCGAAGGGGGAAGTCGAGAGGAGCCAAGGCGGGCCCTTCCCGCGAAAGCTTCCTAAAACCTGCTCCTGTCAGGCCGGACGACATTAGCACAGACGACACTGCGTACGATGTAGGCACACGGTTGGACGACTTCTTTGTGCTTAACGCGCAAGAGCTAAGAGCGCACGCGGGCGAGAGACTCGCCACTATCCTTGAGGTTGCCCGCAAGTCCGGGAACTTCAAGGGGGAGTTTGTTTTCCGCCTAAAAAAATCAGCCACGGCCCTCAGCGAGCTCGTCGACTCGTTGGCGAGCCAAACTGAGACGGAGGAAACGAGGCGGCTTAGGCGAGAGAATCGCCGCCAAAAACCACAGATTGATGCTCTAAAGACGGAGGTGAAATCGCCGCGGCGCGGAATCAACGAGGCTAAGATGGCGGCGGCCGCAGCCGCCACCGCCGCCGCTACCGTCGCCGCTACTGGAGCGCAAACGGCGTCGGCGACCCTGACGAGTCAGGAGCTTGTCGAAGAAATCAAAAGGTCAAATTTAACTGAGGTAGGGCACAGCAGGAAATTTCCTGTTCAAAATATGAAGCAACCCGACTGGGGTAGTACCTCGACCTTACAGAAGATCACAGCTAAATAATACTGTGTTCAAGCAGTGTTGTGTTCCTGTTGGTGAGTAAGGTGACCAGAGCTCCTGGGGGGGATTGGGGATAGGGTCGGCAACGCGCTTGCGACGCTGTGTTGCAGGCGTCTATAGGCTACGGTAGTTACTTACCATGGTGAGCCGTACGCTTGTTTGTCGACTTAGTAACATAAAAAAAAAAGGTCCTTGATCTGCACGCTGGACAGCAAGATAAACAACCGGCTTGCAAGGATTGAGGAGCGACTGATGCTGGCCCTTTCGGATCATCAGCGGTTGAGGACGGATACGGTGTCCGCTGCGCCTCCTAGGCCGACGCCTGATCTTCAACGACCCGAGACGGTGGCCACTCCATCGGTGGGCCCGTCTACGGTCTAGGAGGAGACCTGGGCGACGGCGGTGAGGAAGGGGAAGGGTAGGGGAAAGGGCAAGGGGAAGGGACAGTCCTCCACCGAAACTTATTAGGGATATTACACGTGAAGTAAAAATAGCCTTGAGAGAAGAAAAGGAAAGTCTCGAAAAGTCATTAGTTAGTAAGTGCTCAAATTTTAACCATAGACTCCATAGTACAATCCATTAAAAATCAAGATACAAAAATCAAGAATCTTGAACATAAAAACCATGACTTACTTAACAAAAATGTAAATCTTTAGATAAGGGTATCTGTAGTTAAACAAAACATTCAAAATATCACACAAAAAGCACTCTCGTCTTTCATAGAAGTAACAGGTTTACCAGACATCTAATCTCTAAATAAAAAACCAACTTTAAATAACTTAGCACTGCAATTAGATGTGTCTGATAAGGATATCAAATCCTTTGAGCGATTACCAGGTACCAAGGAAAAACCGGGTGTGATTATGATTGAAATGTAGAAGAACAACGTATAAAATTGATAAAAGCTGGAAAAGAGAAATGCCTTACGATTGGACATTTATTGCCGGATACGCCAAAAGAAAAAGTCAGCAGCAAAATATTCATTTGTGAAGCCCTAACAAAATATTTAAAAAAAAATTGTGTTCATCATAGGCCTTTACGTCTATTACAGACGATTCAAACAGTGCCTGAAGAGCATTTTCTCTGATGGCTGTACAAGCCGATACGGGAGCAGCAGACTCTACCACACACCGAACAGGGAAAAGATGCGCTAGTGTCATAATTGTCGCTGTTTTGATGTTTTTTGATTCTCCTGTTCGATAAGAGTCCAAACCAGGCTTCATCATGGTGTTTTTGACCAACCTTCACGCTCTTACGCCATTGGTCTCTGTTCTCGGCTAGTTTTTCTCAGTTATTGTGGTTTATGTTAAAAGCCACCATATCGCGCTTGGCGCAGTCTTTAAAACGAAGCAAAGGCCTCCCAACGTCCCTCTTTGCATCCGCAATTGCGCCGAGCATGATCTGCCGTGGAAGTCGGGAGGGATCCATCCGGTGCACATGCCCCAACCAACGCAGCCGACGCTGTTTAAGCATGGCAGTTAGACTAGGTAGCTGCGCTATTTCCAGAACCCTCTCGTTGGTCACTCTGTCTTTCCAACTTATACCCAGGATGGTCCGTAAGCAGCGCATATAGAAAGTGTTGATTTGGCGTTCTTGCTTTGCATAAGACGTCCATGTTTCCGCTCCGTACAAGAGTGTGCTCAAGACACAAGCCTGGAATACTATCATCTTGGTCCTGTTGGTAAGATGTTTGTTGTTCCACACTCTTGTACTGAGCCGCCCGAACATAGTCGCCGCTTTCCCGATACGAGTATTGATTTCTGCTTCTAGAGAGAGATTGTTCGAGACAGCCGATCCCAGGTAGCAGAACTTATCCACCACTTGTAAGGTAGTGCTATCCAGCATTATTGCAGGTATTTCTGCACTGCCTTGCGCTAGCACCACAGTTTTTTGGGGTTTATAGACATGGAAAACAGAGTGCATGCTTTGGAAAATTTGTCCATGATTGTTTGAAGCTCGAGAACTGAGTTTGCCACGAAAGCTGCAACATCAGCAAATAACAAAGAGTCGACGAAAAGGTCATTACGCTTTCGTTTAGCTTGAAGCCGTGAGATGTTGTATAGCTTTCCGTCTACTCTTGTATGAAGGTGGATACCCTGTTGGTTGTTGCCGAAAGCAGTTTTTAAGATAAGCGAAAAGAATATACCAAACAGGGTAGGAGCTAACACGCAGCCCTGACGGACACCCCTACGCACTACGAACTTATCAGACGTTTGGTCATCAAAAACGACAGTGCCCTTCATACCCTCGTGAAAGGATTGAACGAGGCTCAAGAGTTTCGGTGGGCACCCAATGCATTTCAGTGCAGTATAAAGACCTTCCCTGCTGACGGTATCGAAGGCTTTATTCAAGTCTACAAACACCATATACAATGGCGTTTTCTGCTCTCTGCACTTCTCCTGTAGTTGACGAAGGGAGAAAATCATATCCACTGTGGAACGCTGCAGGCAAAAACCACACTGTGCCTCAGGATATACGCGATTTGCAAGTTTTTGGAGCTTTCCTAATATAACGCGTCCAAATACCTTGCCGACAATGCTCAAAAGGGAAATGCCACGGTAGGAATTGCAATCGCCTCGATCTCCTCTCCCTTTGTATAATGTGATGATGTTAGCATCACGCATATCCTGAGGCACGCACCCCGCTTCCCAGCACTTACACAGCAGATTGTGCAGAATAGGTGACACGCACTTAAGTTTATGAATTTCTGCTTGAGTTCCATCACTACCTGGACTCTTACCGCGCTTAAGCTGCTTTACAGCAATATGGTATTCCCCTATAGTAGGTAGGTCGTCTAATTGACTCCAAGTACGAGTATCCAGTTTAGGAATGCTCTGAACAGCCTCCGGTTCGATGCTGACTGGAATCGCATAGAGACTGGTGAAATGTTCTACCCAACGTTCCATTTGACGGTGACTATCTGTAATAACAGAGCCGTCCGCTTCTTTAAGGAGAGCTGTCTTTTTGGGAACAGGGCCAATGACCTGTTTTATACCAGAGTACACACCGCTGAAGTTTCCCGAGTCTACACACGCTTGGATGTTGCGGCAAATATTGATCCAATGGACATTTGCAAAGTGGCGTGTGCTACGCTGAAGAGCTGCTTTAGAATTTGTAAGCTCTTCGCGCGTCTTTGGACTAGGGTTCAGACGGTAAGCAGTAAAAAAAATTGTGTTACCACAACCAAATTAAAAGATACATTTCAGTTCATCTGGTGCAAAAATGGTAGAATTCACTAGAAAAACAACAGTAAAATCTATCCCATTTTTTCTGTTCAAGACGTAGACAAATTTGAAAAAATTAACACAGAAGAAAGCGGTAATATTTCTTTCAAATGGCTAGTTTATTGTGTTCTTCTGTTTTTTTTTTACTAAAAATCGGTTTTTGTATGGGTAACCAGATTACAGAAATTTTTAAATGTTCATCTGTGAAAGACTATAAAATTATAACCTGTAAAAAATCATTTGAATTTCACATGCATACATCTAAAGTTGCTAGTTCATAGTGTTTCAATTCTATTAGATGAGATCATAATTACTGAGGTGGGTATAACCGCAAATATTTCACATATGTATAATATATACGGGGCTGAACTGTGTATTCAGTTATGAAATAAGAAAAGGGGAGATGGAATTGTAGTATATGATACAATTTAAAATTTACAAAACTGCTATAAATCAAGAACATTTGAATCTGCCAGGAATAATAAAATTTCCGTCAGGGTAAGACATAGTATAATTATTTTTGTGAAAGATATACAAAAACAAACTATTAAATTTAGCGATAAAAGAAACAATCTTAATAGGGGGACACTAATATCGGTATTAAATCCAGAACAACATACGTAAATTCATATTTGGATGTACTCTGCGCGGTTGGATTGGCATGTGGAGTTACTGATTACACTAGGATTGAACTTCGGCTAATCGTGGTATCAAAATTTCATGAGATTCCAGCTCACATTCAACGGTGCTTGACATCTTACTGGCTGACCATCGTGCGTGTGTCTTTGACTGTGTTGATGAAGCTCCATCAGGGTATACAAAAAAATATCAGAAAACACAAAAATTGATTTCGACTTGCTTACTCTGTACCAGATTCACTTGAATTTTGTGAAAATAATTTGAAATTGACTCAATTTCAAGGTTGTAGTCCAACTGCACAATTTATAAGGATGTTTAATAATGTTTTTGAATGCCTCAATAGCCTGTCTCTTCCACCTCCAGGCTGTATCATTCAAATGTTCGCTGATGCCAATATATTTTACAATTTTCCGGACCTAGTTAGTACGGACCTTGTAACTATGTCTCAAAGACAAGATAATGTATCCGAGCAAACGCTCCCACCCTCTCCCACTTACAGTGCAGACAATGCAACCAAAAAGAAACAACGCGGCAGAGGCGCCAAATCTAAATCTACAGCTTCATTCGTAACGAAAGCTAATCAGAAATACATGGCGCAGCAGCGAGAAGCAGCCCTCAAGAGGCTTGGCGTTTTTAACCAAGACGCCGCTCAACTTGAGCAGAGCCTGCGATCAATGATGGTTACAGTGCAGCCGAAGGCCATCCCGCTGCCTGTTGCCATTCGAGGCGTTGGCTTTACCACCGTCGCCGAGTATAGTAGGTTGTGTAACGCGTGGAATGCGGACACAGTAGCGGAGATTTGCACCATATATCAGTATTATCGTTTGTCAATGTTTCTTATCGTTATTAAAGTTTTTCACACAAGATACGTCCAACATTTAGAAGAATCATTTCCGCTTAGCAATCGTTTTATTTTAAATGAAGAATATCGTCAAGTTCTGCAAACTGTGTGCCAAACACCGCTTAGTATGTACAATATAACTTGCACAGTGGGTACAGTCCAAGGAGAAGCGGCATATACATAGAAAAATTAAAGTTGGAAACAGGGCAATTCAAAGGAATTCATTGAATTAATTAAGTTAATAGAATTAAATTAGTGCTGTTAAGTGATGGGTGCTCTGGTCAGAACAAGAATTATGTAATTGTGTACTTTCTCTACTACTTAGTTTAAGCGCTGAAGTTGTTTAAAAGCATTAAATATATATTTACTATGAGAGGACATACCTATCTCCCAAATGACCAGGATTTTAGCTTGATTGGGAATAAAAAGAAAAAATTACAGCAGAAGTACCAGATGACTGGAATGACTTAATGGAAACTGTGAGAAAAAATCCATCACCTTTTATTGTGAATAAAATAAAATATACTGAATTTATGAATATAAAAGCAGCGAGTCATCATCATCATCATTTCAGCCTATCGCAGTCCACTGCTGGACATAGGCCTCCACAAGTTCGCGCCAATAATGGCGTGAACTCATGTGTTTTACCCATAGTCACCACGCTGGGCAGGCGGGTTGGTGACCGCAGGGCTGGCTTTGTCGCACCGAAGACGCTGCTGCCCGTCTTCGGCCTGTGTACTTCAAAGCCAGCAGTTGGATGGAAAGCAGCGAGTAATTTCACGTAATGGTGACATAAAGTGGCCACCTAGGTCGTGTGACTTAACCCCATTAGATTACTTTCTTTGGGGTTATTTGAAAATCAAAGTCTATGTGGATAAGCCAGCAACAATTGCAAACCTAAAAAACAACATCCGGACTGAAATTAATGAGCTAAATGCTTTAATGTGTGAGAAAATAATCGAAAATTTTGATAAGCATATAGAAGCCTGTAGACGTGCCCGTGGTGAACATTTGAATTAAGTCATTTTTCACATATAATTGCTATCGACCATACTCTTCATCAGTGTTGGGCAAAATGTAATTAACTAAAAATTAACAATTACAATTAAGATACCAAAGAATTAAAAATGACAAAGATAAGTACGCTCAACAACATATCAAGGAAAGGGAAAAATATGAAAAGAAGAAAGAAAAGGGAGTTATTAAGACAGTTCAGCAAATGACTCCCAGAGAGCAGGGGAAGGTTAGAAAAGTATGGAGAGAAAAAGAAAAAATTCGTAGATGTCGCACAGAGGGTGATTTGACCCAAAAAGCTGGTCACAAATTCAAAAATTCAAAATTTATAAATATTAGAAAATTTTGCTACATAGTCATAGATAAGGACATAATGAAAGATATACCGTAAACTTTCATTCACTCTTGCTTCGTTAAACATATCAATCAATCGTCATTTTACCGTCTCGTTTAGATCGTCTTTGTTCTATACGGTTTGCTGCGAAAAACAATTGAAATTCATATTTTATTTGAAACAAGATTAAGTGAAACTGAACTTTTTATACAATGGACCTTTATGCACCAGGTATGTGTAATTAATGTTTATTAGTAACTTGGTATTATATTGCTTAGTATCTTTAGAAACAAGTTTTTTTCTAACTACCTTCAACATATTATTTATTTTATTCAAAGATTAAATACTTAAGTTTTTTAAATGTTTCCCGAATGGTCCCAGCTTGTATTATTTTTTTTTTCTACTATTAACCTAATGAGTTGTGAAGAGAATTACATAAAATTTAGGTGCCACTAAGTGCCACTTTTGGAATGATGTTTTTTTAATTAAATTGACTCTTTTACAAGCAAAGTTTTATTAGCGTTCAGATATTTGGCTAAAAAGCCGACGGATGGCGGGATAAACCATCCATGATGGCTTTGAAATACACAGGCCAAAGACGGGCAGCAGCGTCTTCGGTGCGACAAAGCCAGCCCTGCGGTCAACAACCCGCCTGCCCAGTGTGGTGACTATGGGCAAAACACACGAGTTCGCGTCATAATGTCGGGCGCGAACTTGTGGAGGCCTATGTCCAACAGTGGACTGTGATAGGCTGAAGTGGTGAAGTGGTCAGATATTTATTTACCGTATTTTATGGTTATAGGTTCTTCTGGGTTAACTGTTTTATCAAGACACAGTATATATATATATATATATATATATATATACAGGATGTATTTGGAACGCATTGAAAAACGAAGAGGTATGATAGTGTTGGCTTAACCTGACATGATACAAGTGAAAAAAAAGCGAAAAGAAATTATTATTTTTTTTCCTGTTTTCATCATTTTTTTGGTATAGTCCGGTTTGGGAAAAATAATGAAACAGAAATTTGAAGATAATGCTTTAAAATAATCGTGTTTGGAACAAACTGTCAATGTAATGCAAACCGTTCATACGCGCCATCAGCTGACAGAGGTCAACGGCACGGGGTAAACGTACTCGCCGCCGCGCGCACGTTTAATTTTCGTTCCGCCGCCTCCCGCGACCCGCGCGGCTCGCGGTCAACGACTACTCGTCACAATGTGTATGATACATTGCTGCCTCACATAATACATAAGTCCTAAAATGTTCTTAAAAAAACGTTTCTGGGATAAATGGTTATATGCATTATATAGTATATAAATAGTATATTACGTGGTTTAAATCTTACAAAGCGTTCCAAATACACCCAGTATATATATATATATATATATATATATATATATATATATATATATATATGATGACTAAGAACATAAATGAGAAGAGTTTTAGCGATAAAATAGATAAGGTACAAGAAATAATAATAAATAAATACAGTTTAAATAGTAAGGAAAAGAAAAAATTTATCATTAAATTTTCAAAGCTAAAGTCGGAAATGAAGTCACGGTGGATAGCTGCAAAAAGAACAGAAGATAAATTTTTGACAATGAATCGAGATTGGCTGCAAGGGACAATATCAATGACGAGAAAAAAAATATCAAGTGTTGGTCGTCCCTCTAAAGACTTTGAAGACTTATCGGAGCGTAGCAAACGTCGCAAAACCGAGCCTTTTAGAAAGGAAATGACAGCGCCAGAACTTTTATATGCTAGTCAAATGGTACTCCGTCAATCAGGAAACATAGGTGGGGCTTCAGTAGTTAAAGATATAATAATATCCCCAAAAAGAGGTGATAAGTATAGAAAAGCATTGCAAGAAAGCAATAAGTCTGATATTGCGGCTAGATCCATGACACCTACTCAAGCTTTATCAATTTTTGTGGAGGCAGCGTTGACGAGGATACAATACGAAATTGTAAGAACCAGCGACCGAAAATTGTATCCTTGTTATACTATATTACAGAAAGCTAAAAACGAATGCTACCCGTGCTCAGATTCGTTTCGAGTGACTGAAAATTGTGCAGAGGTTGAACTTCAGGCTTTGCTTAACCACACAGGCGAGAGATTGTTGTTATACCTGGACGAGGTTGTGAATGCCCTTAGCGAATCAGACCTCGGCCCTTTCAATCTGGAGTTGATTCACAAATGGGACTATGATGGTTCCCAACAAACACAATACAAACAGAAATTTGAAAATAGTACAGACTCTGACTCAAATATATTTCAGTCATCCCTAGTTCCTCTTCGGCTGTGCATGAATGGAAAAATTATATGGCAAAATCCTACACCTTCTTCTCCACGTTTTTGTAGACCAATGAGGATTAGGTATATTTAATCGTTTCTTTATTTTATTTGTGTAGTTTATGTGTGTGTAATAATTAATATTCTATTATATTCTATTCTAGGTTTATACACGAATCAAATGATGTGACTAATGAAGAGATTAATTATTTTAAAGACAAAATTAATCATTTGCAATGCACTATTGTAAAAAAGGAGATCTTAATATATATATCACTCATAAGATGCTTTTTACTATGGTGGACGGCAAAGTATGTAATGCAGCCACTCAAACTGCTTCAACTATGCGATGCTATACAGGGTTCGGCACTCGAAGTGTTACTAACTTTCGTTGCCATAACAACTAAACTGTTTACAGTATGGCGCCAATTTTTTCACATTCCTTAGTCTATTGTATTGTTAAGAAACTTACAAAAGCCTATTATTTTTCGTCGTTGTTAAAAAAAGTTTTGCAGATGGAAGTCAAACGAAACAGTGTCATTTCTTTGTATTTGGCTGGAAAATCGCAGTCAGTCATCGTTAATGAGCTAGGACATTTACATTTGAACAAAATGTTTGTGTATCGGACCATCACGCGTTACAATGATACGGGTAGCATCAAAAAACGCCATGGAGGTGGACATCCAACAACAGCAACGTCATCAGAAATGGTTCGAAAGGTAAAGGCTAGAATTGAACGAAATCCACGACAAAGCGCAGTTAAATTGGCGAAAAGTCTTAATGTATCTGCCCGGAGCATAGGACGCATATTGAAAAATAAACTTCAACTGAAGCCCTACAAATTACAAAAAGTGCAAGACCTAACACTTGCACAAAACGCAACTCGTCTAGAAAGAGCTAAGAACTTAAAGCACTTGCACGTTGGTGGCATGCTTGAAAATTTGGTATTTTCCGATGAAAAAATTTTTACGGTTCAGCCATATGTGGACAAACAAAATGATCGCGTATGGTTAAAGTGTAAATCAAATGACACTTTAGACCAACGAATTGCCTTGCGAAAGCAAGCACCAGCATCTGTGATGGTTTGGGCTGCGGTAACTGCCACGGGACGCTCACCTCTCGTTTTCATTGACCAGGGTGTAAAGATAAACCAGCAGATCTACCGTAAAAACATTTTAAACGATGCTTTGTTACCTTGGGCACGTAAACAATTTGGTAGAAATCATTGGACCTTTCAACAAGACTCGGCACCATCCCACAAAGCACGTGAAACCCAAATTTTTTTACAAGAAAATGTTCCGAGCTTCATTTCTTCAAAACAATGGCCACCATATTCCCCGGACTTAAACCCAATGGATTTTTCTATATGGTCAATTCTAGAAACCAAAGTGTCAACAAAAAAATATGTGACGGTCGACGCCTTAAAGATTGCTCTCCGCCGAGAATGGAACAAAATACTAGCAGACCACATTCGTGCAGCGTGTGAAGCCTTCTCGGTCAGACTCGATGGTGTTATCCGCGCTAAAGGTGGTCATATCGAACAATAATTTATTTTATATGTTTTCTTTTCGATACTAAAGTTTTAAAATAATATGCTCATAATTAACAAAATTACAGCATTTTGTATTAGTAACACTTCGAGTGCCGAACCCTGTATATGTAAGTGTACTTCGAAATACTTTAATGATTTATCCAAAGTAAGTTCAGCAGAACCAGCCAATTTGGCGTTCAGTCTGTATATATTACACGTAAGGATAAGATTTTTCGAGGCACTTCTTCATCTTTTGTATAAAATACCGGTCAAAAAATGGCAGCTAAGAGAGCGAGCTGAAAAGGACATAGTAAAAGCAACATAACAAAAAATTCAAGAACAATTCAAGAATGAGCTTGGTCTGATTGTAGATGTTCCAAAACCAGGGTATGGAATGGTATGGAATTGACCAATGACGGAAATACCAGCAGAAGGTTTTTCAGCGATATTGAAATATCCTCACGTATTACTGGAATTGACCAAATCTTAATTCAAAGATATGCAACAATTTTGGAAGTCATATCAAGTGGATACAACATCAATATTGATAAGTTCTCAGTATATTGTAATGAAACTGCTCAACTGTATGTTAATTTGTATCCGTGGCATCCGATGACCCCAACTGTCCATAAGATATTAGTACACGGTCCCATCATTATAAAGGATGCTTTACTTCCTATTGGCAGTTTATCAGAGGAAGCATCGGAAGCTCGGAACAAACATTTCCGAATGTTTCGACAATGTTATTCTAGAAAATTTTCTAGAAAACAATCTAATTAAGTATAATAAATACTTTTTAAGCGAACTTACACCTATCTTATTATTTTGAAATAGTTTGTTAAATCCGTTGAGTTCAAAAAAGCATACAAATGTTTATTAGTTAGAAGAAGCATAAATCCGAATTGTGGTGTAGCGGTATTTACGACCCAAATGAAATCTGTTATGTGCCCAAATGCACCTGGAATATCGTAGTAAACAGCAGTAAATATATATTTCTGGGTGTCCTGACACAAAGTCTAATTTTGTGCATCATAAATTTTAAAATGTTAATAAAAGTTTAGAAAAAAATATTGTTTTTAGTTCTCCTGAAAAGTTTTTATCCATAGCGGATTTTGCAGGCTCCACGACGAAATGTGTTTCAAAACGTAAGCCTTGCCAGGCTGTGGTATCAAAATGTTGTAAATAATTAATCTAATCCAATATTTTTTAGCAAACGGAATTACTTTGTTAATATCCAAATCGGTGCGTAATTGCCTTAACTCAATTGATTCTTAACCGAAGTTAACTAACAATTGGTTTTGATGATCTTTAATTGGAATTACTAAATACTGATCTTGTTGTATGTTAGATAAACTCGTACTTAGAACATTAGGATTTGGAGTGATCAAAGAGTTAATGACTTGCGGAATCTGAGTTAAATAGCCTGTAATATAATTAGCCTGTTTAGACAAAGCTTCAATTAGCGATTTCTCATACTTACGGCGTTTGTTTGGGGATAAAGAAAGAAGGTTCTCCACATCCTCCGAGGATGAGGAAGAATCCGTCGCGTCACTAGAAGCGACATGCCGTGTAGACCGCTCTTCATACGAAGCAGCGGTCAGCGGCTACCCCTGACAATGATTCGCCACAATTTTTTTTGTAAAATACACAATTCACCCGATTAATATGTTCAAAATCACTGAAACAAAGTGATAGTGAAGAAAATTTTTGTCTACAACGCTATGAACGCTATGGTCTATGACATTTAGTTGAAGTTGACAGATATGCTTCTCTATGGCAATCGGCGTTCTGCTGGAAACCATAAAGATAGAGGTAACGCAAATTAATAATTGTGTATATTTTGTCCGTTTTAGCAAAGTCTATGAACACATTCTTCAATCTTGCTAGGTGTGTTTTGAAATGACAGATTTAAGTGACCGTGACCCGTGTCCGGTGTCAGCGTGGTGAGTAATGATACTGTGTGCGTTTTCCAATATCAGCACTAAAGCGCATTATGCGGTATAATGCTCAATGCTCAACGTTGAAAAATCCAAAGCTACAGCAACGCTTCACACAACGAGCACTCTCAAAAGTAGGGCTTACGTGTGCGTGCTTGCAATGGATACCAACTCAGTGGTGGCTCAGTGGTTTAGTATTGTGCGCCACTGAGTCGCATTATGCTCTGTAATTGGAAAACGCACACTGAAACGTAGAGTGGACTCAGGATCAGGAAATTAAAAATACTGTACTGATGTGGATGTCCCTGGTACTGATTGATTGACTGTTGAGTTGTTGACTTTCTTCTACAGTGTTACACCTTACGAATAATAAAATCACTAACTTTATTTACGAAAGACACTACATTTCGGATTTTGATTACGAAAAGAATGCCTAGAAACCGCTAAATAAATTTTAAAAAAAATTAGTACAATTTTTTTTAAGAAAATAGAACGAGGAATAAAATTTTACAAATTTCTAAAATTAAAACTAAACATAAAATATTTTATCAGGTATTTCTTCTTCATCTTTGTTTGTTACACATGGACTTGCAAATGTAGATGGATGAGATAAATCAGGTTTTTCTGCTTTAAAAGAATATTTGGTATTTTATCCTATAGCGGCTCTCACATCAGCCGGAAGCTCGTAACTGCAGTAGTTTTTATTAATTATTTTTAAATAGTTTTCTTACAAAAAGTATGCTATTAAGTGTATTCAAAGCCATCTTGTTTTGTAACATAATTTTGGCAATGTGCATTGAAATAAAAGCTCTTTCTACGGCAGCATTCGAGTAAGGAAGAGACAGAACTGATATAGCCAAATCAGACAATTCTATAAACCTATACCTAAACGTATTTATTTCCGCAGCATTTTTATAAATTCGAACTTCAGAGTAGAACTCAATGACATTGCTTGTAGCCTTCCATTGAATGTATAGTAAGTTCAACTCATCTTTGCGCGCGGCTCTATGTGTAGGTAAACCTTGTATATATACAGTGACTTTGTTGCGTGACAAGGGGTACAGTGAAGTGAAAAATATAAATAAAGTTATTAAAAAAATTTTTAAATAAAAAATTATATCTCGATGACAAATAGTATACATATTATACATACATAAACTCACGCCTGTATCCCGGAGGGGTAGGCAGAGACAAGAAAATGACACTTGCCATGATCCTGACAAACCTAAGCGAAAACGCTTCATCAACATTCATTAGTCTTTGCATATTCTTTAATACTAAACTTGGAATAGTAGCTATATGGATTTAAAAAATAATAACAATAGTTTGTTAATACAATACATGTTTATTGAACATATTAATCTGTATCGCTACTAGAAGAATAAAATGCTGAATTTTCGGATTCGCTGCTTTCACCAAGTTTAATTATTAATTCAGATTCCATATCAAAAATTCTTCTTCTTTTTTTAAGTGTTGACAAGTATTACGCCACATCTCTTCATTGATTTGACTAATAAATAATTAATAATAATTTTTTAAAATTTCCCATACATTTTCTATCGGGTTTTTACGCCACATCTCTTCATTGATTTGACTAATAAATAATTAATAATAATTTTTTTAAATTTCCCATACATTTTCTATCGGGTTTAGTTCAGGATAATACGGCGGTAGTCGAAGAACTTTTGTCATATGGCTGAAGTATGTCATCAAGCTTATAACAAATATGGTCTTCTTTATTTATCAAGTCATACAGTTTAATTTTTTTTATATGTGCATTATAAGTAATGTTTTTTTCTGTCAACCATCTATGCATTTCTGTTTTGCGGTCTTTATACGGAGGTTTAAATTTGAAGTCAGTTTTTTTCCCTTCAGCCAATATATTTATTATTGTTCTCTCTGATACCCCCACTGCCATTGCTGTTCTCTTTCGCACACTGTTTAAATATTCATTCAATTTTGATATTAATTTGGACCTGAACTGCAAATTGGATCACTTATACAACCTGCAATATAACTATGTTTTCCTTTTTGAGAAATTCGAACACCTTGGCAATAGTTTCACGAGTCTAAAACAATCATAATACGTTCACTTTAAAAATAATATAGTTTTTAAAGTAAGTTAGTAATGTACATTATTTAATCATAATAAATATTATAGTCATCGCAAA
Organism: Melitaea athalia; assembly: GCA_905220545.2. Classification (NCBI taxonomy): domain Eukaryota; kingdom Metazoa; phylum Arthropoda; class Insecta; order Lepidoptera; family Nymphalidae; genus Melitaea; species Melitaea athalia. The sequence continues at coordinate 16,293,119 of HG992189.1, read as the reverse complement.
ATAATAGGCCCGTTTGGACATATGTCATCGAGACGTAAATAGGGAAGTAACCATACGACTCGGTATTCGATACTCACGATAAATCGATTCAAGTTTGTATGACAATTTGATCGATTTAATTATGTGGTGTAAAGTATATTGAATAAAATTTCTGATTATAAAATTTAACTTAAACTTTAATATTGTAGGTAAATTGAAATAATACAATGGTACAAAAGATCAATTTGTCTTTAATCTATTTTTTATTGTTTTCTAATGTTTACGCCAATTTCTCTCATTATAATGAAACAACTTTTTCAGGTTTTATCGCGTTTTATTAGGTTCTCTACACAAGGACATTGTTCTCCCGTGACCATGGTACCTGTAAAGACCTTTGATAAAGACCTGATTTTTGATAACGCGTATTTAGTTGATTATTTTTTCGTCTATCTACGTTGTGTTACTTGTCGATGTAATTGAAGTCGTTCTTTTTTCGTTTGCGAACAAATACAATAAAATTATTTTCAGTAGAGATCACTACACAATATCGATTTACTATTAAAATCGAATGATGCTGGTGAAATTCAATAATTAACTAGTTACAACACTAGTATTTAAAAACAAAAAGACTTAAAACGTAACTGTTTTTGAGACGTTTCGTAATAATAAGAAATTGCATGCTACTATAAAGTAAGCGCGAAAAGAACACTTCCAATATATTCTATCATATTATTTAAAGCGCCAAAAAATTTACGTATGTTTTAAAAACACTTTATGTTATTAATAATTCCTTTATTGTTTCTTACAGTTTCGTACCAAGTTACGTTCTAGGGTATTTGTAAAACGTCCAAACGGGCCTCTTATTTTGTGACAACTATAATAATATCGAAATTAGCACATTGAAAATATTTACCTGACTCAAAAAAAATCCGTGAAGAACTAGACATTTTCTTTAACGACTGTATCGGTGGAAAAATGACCAATGAGAAGACGTGTTTTTTGAAATTTCGAATGACGGCGGTCGCGTCACTGCTACACAAATTAAGGCTCAGCGCGCACTAGTGACTTTTGTCATCGTGACAATAAAATCTTTAAACAAAAGTCACTAGTGCGCGCAAAGTGTTATAATTACAAGCGCACGCACACATAGAGCCCCGCGCAAAGATGACTTGAACTGACTATAATTAATATTATACCATTGCTGTAGGAGCTTGTCAATATTTTTTTTCATCAAATCTAAATTCTGAAACAAGATCTGTTATTTTGAAACCAGTGGTTTAATACAGTTTTAATCGTCTTTTATTTCCCATTCTTTTCGTTATTTTTGAAAATACGCCGATTTATTTTTGGCGCTACCTCCATTATACTACGTAGTAACAGTATCTTTATTAACTGCACAAAAATATAACTGAATGCTCACTTTTATTAACGACCGCGAACAAAAACTAAATAGCGAAATACGAGCGAGCAAGAGTAACTGAAACGTAGTCACGTACCTACTGACAAAAACAATAAATACATTTCACGTGGTTTCGAACTCCTTGATGCCTATTCCTCCGTAAATAAGGTCTTAGAGTGATTTTATTTCATAAACTGTAAATAGTACGCATAATGATTTATCAACATTTAATTTTATGAAAAATATGTGAATAACAGAAGACCAACTCAAATAATATTTGGTGCTTCCTTTAATATTTACCCTGATACTACAGTGGTGTTCCCTATTTAATGACTTTTAACGGACACTTTTTGATATATAAAGATCGTGCTCCTTTACAAAAAAATTTTTGATCAAACATTGAAGAACAGTTACCGAACAAGTGAAATAGCAAAACAAAAATAAATAATAAAAATCAATATTTAGTGCTAACGAGGTAATAAAAAAAAAAAAAAAAAATTTATCGATCATTGAAGAACATTAGTGAACAATTAAAATGCAAAAAAAAAATTAATAAAAATTTGATTTATCCTCGCCAAATTAAAATTATAATAATAAAAAAAAAATACTATAAATTTATTTGGCATATAGCTGTTTGCCATTTACTGGTTCGATTCAGCCTGTCATATCCCACTGTGGGGCGTAGGCCTCTTCCCCATGTAGGAAAAGGATCGGAGCTTAATCCACCACGCTGCGATCCAATGCGGGTTGGCGGATATATTCCCTACTATGAGTATCGATCGCTATCAGGTGTACATGATAACAACCCGGACCGACGGCTTCGTTCTCTCCGAGGCACGGTGGGGAGACCCACAAGGACTGCACAAACACCCAGACCACGGCAAACATCTGTATGGCAAATACAAATGTTGTCGTATGTGGGGATCGAACCCGCAACCACCCGCGCAACAGCCAATCGTAATCCAGTGCTGTGACCGCTGCGCCAACGCGGCGTCTATTAATTCTACCTAAGACTTTAAATTTATACTCTTCTAGTTTTCTCAGGAAAAATAAATAAATCTATAGTTTAAATAATCGTATCTCTTTAACCAAAATGTTTCTGAAAATCTAATAAACGCTAAAACATTGCCCTTAAGTCGATTCCAATTGCCCGATTTTAAACCTGAAAACTATTTATGCATTATAATTGAGAAAATAAAATAAAATGTTGTTATTGTGTTAAATGACTCTTTGATTGTTATCCTCATATACTTCGTGGTTATGCTACTGGAGTCATAGATATAATGAACCTCTGGAGTCAGCTGTGATCTGTAATTGTCATGTCATCACTTCATCAGTCCATTCATCACAATTCATCAGTCAATTCAGTCATTGACTCAAAGTCAAAAACTCAAAACTCGGCGCCCTACAGGACGTCCGACATGTTGGATTCCTCGTGAAATTCACGTAAAGCAATATTTTTGAATAATTTTACGGCTGAAACCACGTGTTTTGCGGCTCGATAAAGTGAATTTAGTGATAACGAAAGTATATGATTAATAAGAGTTGACATAAAGTGGATTTTGTGATGATAAATAAGTGTGAATGATGGGAGGGTCTTTTCCCGCCATTCGTTGAATTCAGATTTCAGAATCAGATGCGGCTTCGGCCGTTAATTACATCGGATTGAAATTTATAAATTCAGACCAGACTTAATCAAATAAAATGAAAAATGAAGATACTTCAGACTTGGCTTAGGTCTTTGTTATAATATTTTAAGAATGAAAAAATATAAAAATTCAGACTAGGCTGTATGGACTACAGTCCTCTGCCTTTCCCTATTGGGGATAAATTTTAAAACAAACAACATCAGTCATTGTCAATTTAAAATTTTATATTTATTTTTAATACAATTTAGATTTACCACTATTTCAGAGTATATTTTAACCACTACGTTTTCACTATTTAGTATTTCGTTCCCGTGTGATTTCAGGACTCAGGTCTGTGTCCTGTGAACCTGTGATAATGTGATTTCTAAGCTAATACCTATCCGTGAGTGGTATGGGGGGGTTTAGGGGGACCGCCGCTACCTCCCTCCTCCCACTCTCGCCCTTAAATTCGTGCCAAACGATCTAAATTCTTCTTCTAATCTTACAACTTTAACCATGGATATCTCCATAACTATGGGTTTCTGGTATGTGGGAGTGGTACTGGTGGGTAGCCCACCCCTCCCCCTCCCCCCCGCATCCCTCAAACCCCCAAAAATCGACGCTCCGGCGCTTCGGAAGGGCAGCCCTTTCGCCCTTGCGTAACAAAACGCAGACACCCACGCTCGCCTCCGCAGCCTCGCCATGCTGGTCGCCTTCGGCGACCAGCCTCGGCCTCTCCGGCTCGCCCGGGTGTCTGTGTTTCGTTACAGCGGGCGAGGTCTGCCCTCCCTCCGCGCCTCCGGCTTTTACAAAACACTCTAGGGGTAAGACAGACCAAGACCACGTGGATAGTGGGGTGCTCCGATTCGGTTTTGGGTATTTTTCGGACTTAAAAAAAAAATAACCCTAACCTATCTAACTTCAAAATTAGACTGTTTATCCGCATAATTTCGTTACAAAAAAAATACCCTAACCTATTTAACTTCAAAATTTATAATGTGACCGTAAATAAGCAGAAAAAATATGAAGATCTAAATCGACGGTCCATAATCTAAATTTTAGCCGTTATCTCATTCATTGTTTCTTAGGAGAAACAATTAATGAGATAAACACTTAAGATTATATTCGTTAACATTATGGTAGGCCATAATGTTAATGGACAAAAGATGTATTAAACAACACTCGTCCGTGTAACATATCTCTATTTTAACCTTTTTCAATCCTATTTTTTTATACTAAATATGTGTTGCAAGTTAGACTTGTAAATTTTGGAGTTTACTCCTTAAGAATCGATTTTCATATAAGGCCCCTGGTATGAAAATAGTATGAGGTGTAAAATCTATTGAACGAATGACCTCGTTACTTTTTTGTGCGTAACCTATTTTGCACACCTTTCACTTTTTGGTGTGTACGCGTCATTGTCGTAACGCCATAGATGGCGTTATTCATAATAAATGTAAATAGAATAAAATGTGCGCAACCTGCGTTTATTTACCATTTGATATGTTTGAAACTGAGGTTACATGGCACAGGGCACAGCAGGAAATTTCCTGCTCAAAATATAGAGCAGCCCGACTGGGGTAGTACCTCGACCTTACAGAAGACCACAGCTAAATAATACTGTTTTCAAGCAGTATTGTGTTCCTGTTGGTGAGTAAGGTGAACAGAGCTCCTGGGGGGATTGGGGAAAGGGTCGGCAACGCGCTTGCAATGCTTCTGGTGTTGCAGGCGTCTATAGGCTACGGTCTTACCATCAGGTGAGCCGTACGCTTGTTTGCCAACCTAGTTACATAAAAAAAAAAAAATGTTTATTAATCTTTTTCTTAGTCTAGTAAGCTTTTTTGTACCTATTTAGACAGTCGATCTGAAGGAGTAAACTCCAGTCGTGCATCGGAGCTGACTAACACGTGTTTTACTTTGGCTTTATTTTTTATTTTCTTGAATGGTATTAACACATGTTATACAATTTTAGTCTTTATTTTTATTTTCAGGTTTGGATAGTGAAATTCTTCACACATTTCCTAATCCCGACAAAGACATTGATCGCTTTAGGACCTGGATATATAATATTGGAGGTGATATTTTGGCTAAAGATAATAAATACATCTTTAAGAACAGAAGAGTATGCCACTTACATTTTGAGGTTAAATATCGCACCAGGACCAAATTTCTTAGTGCTAATGCTGTCCCCACGCTTAATTTAACAAGTAAGTCGACTAATACATTTTCATAAATTACTTTAAATACTAAACTGTATAAAATCTAGCCATACTTTAATCTAACCACTCTTTTGGACAAAGAGTTTTTTAAAAACTATTTAAACTTAAGACATAAAACGAGAAACATTTTGCCGATTTTGTGGCTGTTATATTTTTGACTATCACACAGAGTATATTATTACATTCATGTCTCTTCAAAACAAGTCCAGGAATTAATTAATATCTATGTTTTTGAATCCGTACTTAATGCTATGAACTGCCCGGTGACAATGCTAAGTCAGCAGAACAGTCACATACTAATCTAAGACGGAGGTCTGGCGTGCATGCATAAGTCGCTAATAAATGTAATCAATTCACCAATGTACATAAATCATTGTTTTTGTTAAAAAATTGATGTGCCATAATTGAGGCATATTATTTAGCATGATACCATGAACCATTTTAAAATGTTTAATTTTTGTTTACAGAATTTTCTTTTGTCAAAAAGCATATCGACAGGGACGACCTGTTAGAATCTGGCAGACCAACCCCGTTAAGAAGCATCTCGTGCGAGTTGTCATGCACGCACCATAACCCTAAAGACGTCGCCTTTGCCATCAGTGAGGTTTACAAGACCTTGTACAGCTCAAGCTCAAACATCCGATCTTTGCGAGTGGAGAGCCTCACGAGCGCGCGCATTCCTGTAGGAAGAGACCGAACCTTATTCCTGGTCTTTACACAAGACGAGAAAAGATTGCTGACTGACCAGGGATACGGGTCCGGTGAGGGATCGCGCATCTTAACCATCTACGAAGTGCAGGGCCAGACCTTTGAGGACGTCATCATCCTCCAGGCTAAGACAAAGAGGCCCAAGATCCACGACAGCGTCTCGCACGCTGTAGTCGCGGTGACTAGACACACCAACACCTGTGTCTATTACACCGATGACTGTGACGACGCAATTGGTCGCTTTGTGGCGAGGGCAGCGGAGGCGACAGACAAGAAAATTCTCGAACACAGTCTGAAGATGGCGATTCATCACAATGATGTCGCCGCTGTTGAGAGTATGGTGGAAATGTTGAAAAGTTTTGGGGCGTGAAGACATTACTACATTTGATTGGATGTACAAATAGCATGTAGGTTAACATATAATGCATGTAATATCTCTCATCTTTATCTCTATATATATATAAATGAATCGCTGAATGTGTTGCTAGGCGCAAATCTCTAGAGCAGCTGAACCGATTTCTTTAATTATTTAAAAAAAAAAAAATTCCAAGGACACAAAGGAAAAAAAACCCTTGCTAATAATAACATAGGTGTGTACAACGTAAGTAGCAAATAAGTGTACTGTGTACATATATTGTAGTTAGCAAGTGATATTACAAAACTAAATTCAATTAAAATAATAAAAAATAATAAAATCAAAATTAAACATAATTATGGCACCTACCTAGATGATGGAACCATAGGAGGTAAAGTAGATGATGTTGTTGAAGATTTAATCAAAATTAAAAAGGAGTTTCATAAAATTGGTCTCAAATTAAACTTGAAATGTGATTTTTTTTCACTGTTCTTTTATCACTTTCCAAAATTAATTTATCTACGGAATTATTTAATAAAATTGCTCCTAATTTAAAAATACTTCAAAGAAGTACACTTTGTCTCCTAGGTGCACCACTTTTTGATGAAGGCATACAGCCAATTTTGAATAATAAAATTAAAATACCTATCGTTGAAAACAAGTATGTAAGGATCGTAAGCAAGTGGAAAGAAGTGGTCTTTGCCTAACCCTACGGGAAAGAGGCGTGATTATATGTATGTATGTATGTATGTATCGTTGAAAACACTAACAAATTGGGTACTCTAAACTCTCAGATTTCCTATACTATATTAAAATATTGTTTATTTGTCCCGAAATTAATGTATGTCAGGGAAAACGAAGGCTGAAACAACTAAGGGCGTGATTTGTACCAAAACTATATGTAAATATTTAGTTCTTAAGTTGTGAATTGTAAATATGTATAATGTTTAATAAAAGAAGTCATTTATTTGAAAAAAATAAATAAAACAAAAGTAATAAAATTATAATAAAACCATAATTATGTATAATAAAATGATATGCATATTACTATGAATTAAATATTATTGTAATGGAATAAAAGATATACATATCGCACTAATAATACAATAGTGTAGTAACTCAAAATTGATCATTTTTCAGAATCAACGAAAAACTGAATACTCACTTCATGTTATAGATACAATTTTTTTTAATACTTTTTTTGTTTTCTAAATAAAATTCAAGCAAATATGTTTTTACCAATAATGAAAAAAAATACGGATACTGAAATTATTTAAGAATTTTGAGTTAATACAGTATAGTTCCAAACAAAATGTTCAAAATGAAATATTATTTTTAGTTACGTCACTATTTTTGAAATATTTTGTGTTACTACAATTTGATTTATTAAATAATTTAACGATTTTATGTTACTTTTAGGACTTACAACAATTTCGACAACTGATTCTCAATATTACGAGAATTTATATTAACGTTTAATATGATATCTTTAAATCTTTTCTTTAGGATATTAATAAATAAGGCCAGGTTGCTTTTTTATTCTTATTAGGGTTATAAATGCAATAAAATTGGACAAAAAAAAACAATGCTTGTAATTACTAAATCAGTCAGTCGCGTAATTCTTTCTCTATAAAACCACAATCGGTTTTTTTGTTGTTGATAAATCTGGTGCAATTGGTCTATCGTTTATTGCAACTGTATTTTTAAAAATTGTTTTCCAGACTCTAAAGTTAGCGTCTTTTACTTGAAAATGAAATGTTGTGCTTAGTTTACGAAAATTTTGAGTATAATAATTATGAGTATCTTTATTTTGGTTTAATGTCTGTTTATGTCTCCCAAATTCCAATATTTGTTGAAAATACCCTGTCTTGATGTCTCGTCTATTTTTAAACGACAATTTCACCTACATTTTTCGCCACGTCGGATCCATTTTTCTTGAGGGACTTGTTTTTTACTGACTGATTCATACGCTTTGCCAGAATTACGAAGTCGTTTAACTACCTTGTATTTCCAGGTTCCCACATTACGTAACCTCTTTTTACCCGTAGTATTATTGTTTTGCTCTTCCGAATAAACATTCGATTCTATACTCAACTCACTGGTTTCAGCAATCTATACTAATATAATAAAGCTGAAGAGTTTGTTTGTTTGATTGTTTGTTTGTTTGTTTGTTTGAACGCGGTAATCTCTGGAACTACTGGGCCGATTTGAAAAATTCTTTCAGTGTTAAATAGCCCATTTATCGAGGAAGGCTATAGGCTATGTGTCATCATGCTACGACCAATAGGAGCAGAGTCCACAAGCAAGCAGCAAGTCGCGCGCAGAAACTAGTGATACATAAATTATGTGCTACTATATCATCCGAACAACTTGATGAAGAGCTACTTGATGAAGAGTTACTTGATGAAGAACTACTTGTCAATTTTCTTCTTCGACCTCGAAGCAAACTGAGGGCTTTACTTTGAGTATTTAAATCGTGAACAAAATGCTGATCATTATCAGAATCATGAAAGTCGATCTGGTCTTAGTGCATAGGTGAAATGTAATATTTTCTTTGGTTGCATAAATTTATAAAATTGACATTAGTAGCCATACTTTTTACTTCAATTTCTTGAAGTACTTGATTAATTGTTGATGGTGAAAGTATCGAAATTGTCGATTGTTCTTTCAAAACGTCGCTGTCTTCTCTCTGGGTAGCAGATTAATTTTTATAGTCACGGGGGAATTCAGGGCAAGTTCGTCATTTTCTGTCTCCTGGTGATGACACATGGTTTTTGTTGCCATATCAACAAGTAATCGTCCACGATGCATACTAAATCTACAAATAAAACAAGTATTTATTAAGTTAAATACGTACTTGGTGCATACATGTCATAAAGACCGTATTAACTCTAAAATTATGAAATAATTTCGTAAGTAAGCATTTTTCTAATTACAATGCTACATATTTGATTGAGTTATTACAAGTCCTATAAATGACAAATAAATTTAATCATTAAATATTTTGTAAACTATACAAAAAATCGACTTAAACTTTTGATTCAACAATACTGTATCATGTCAAAAATATCTAACTGAACCAATAATAGTGTCGTAAGTAGAAATATTATTTTAAATCACGTTTGTGTAAATCAGTAATAGCGTAATAACTAGAAATAACAAAATATCAGGTTCAGCTTTAAATCAACAATAATGAGTTAAGTCAAAATAAAACTATAAATTTTACATACCTGATCTAGTAATAACGTCGCTACTCGAAATAAAGTGCAAAGTGACACGTACTTCCTCGATCACTGTTGGTTGCGACTAAAGATGACGCAATATTGAGAGGAACGTTATAACAGTGGATCAGTCATTAATACTGTCTTTTAGCGCGATCTCTCATTCATTTTTTACATTATTGCAATGACGGTTTTATTGACTTGTGGGGCATTGAATTTTACGTTTAAGTATAGTGTTAACTCAAATTCGACAAATTTTGAGTTACAACACTATTGTATTATTAGTGCGATATATCTCTATGCACGTATGATCCTAACCGGGTCTGAAATGGGTTTTTTTCTAAAAATATTTTAATAATGAAGTATAATATTTTTGTTTTAAAACTTTAATACATAAAAAGATACAATATTGTTCTTTTTCTGGGAGTTAAATCCCGAGGAACAAATAAACAAACGATTTATTTCGAATTTTTTATATATATGTATATATATATTTTGTTTTATAATATACTAGCTGTGCCCCGCGGTTTCACCTGCGTTGATTTGAGGGGAAAAAATGCTTTCCTTTGTTTTAATAGTATAAGATTTAATTAGCTTGATATATTTTCCTTAGTTTACACTAAATAAATTTCTGAACGCACGCATAAATATTTGACCAAAGAGTATATAACCACTACGTTTTATATTTGACAACCAATATATATCATGTCAATCCGTTTTCATTACTGACATTATTATACATTTTTAAAATGTAAAATACGCCACTATCCGTATATTGTGGATATATGTTGTCGATTCGAAACGTTTATTTTAATACGTTCTTTAATTTTAGAGGAGAATTACCATATCCACGGGATGAAAATAAAATTTTTGACAGTTACGAAACACGAACACACTTCCATACAAATTTTCATTCCCACCTTTCAACCCCTTACACCCTTTTTTCCGCATTAAAAAGTAGCCTATGTCCTTTCCCAGACTCTAAAATATCTATATACCAAATTTCATTTAAATCTGTTCAGTAGTTTTGGCGTGATTGTGAGACAGACAGACAGACAGACAGACAGAGTTACTTTCGCATTTATAATATTAGTATGGATAAATTAGCTACTAACTAATTTCATCGTCATCACTATTTTCATCGTATCTTATTTTTTCTTTAAGTACCTATGCAACTTATTCAGCGACACCAGCCGGGCTAGCATGCGCGCCACGACAAAAGTTTGTCTTCCCCTTTTCTCGTATTATCTCTTTATGTCTACAGTAGCTCACATGCGTGCACGTGATACTCTTCTCGTTTCGACAATTGAAGAGATAACAAGAAATTTTAGTTATCTCTACGGGAGCTAACATAAACAAGATAAACTACTCGTTGTCAATATTATCGACGAGAAAGACTACGATAAACGAAATATATTAAAATTATAAATATTATTATAATATCTTTTGTATACCATGGCGTTTCCGTTCCGTTTTGTCTTCGGAAGAGAATTATGTCTCTCGTATTGCGCATGTTAGGGTACGAGAAAATACTCGATGTAGACATTATCTATCTCTCTCGTCAAGAGATTATCTCGTTGTACGCATGCTAGCCCGGCTGGTATAAATTAATACTTTAATGATGATGTCTACAAAATAGGCCTTTAAATCTGATGTATGGTACACGTAATATATATCTTATAAGTGTCTCACATATCATTTTAATATTTTATGCAGGCCATATTTTGTGACATCTTTTTGTAAATTTGAACATGTAATTCTTTGTATTTCTTGGAATACCTCTATCACATTTTTATTCGGATAACATAAACATTTATTTTTATTTGCTCTTATGCATTTCCTTCAACTTCACATTTTTCATTTAAATTATTTTTACAAATTTTGCACAATTTGGTGATTTTTTTAAAACATGTGGCAACAACCCAGCCACACACTATAATTACTTTGAGTTTTGTTTTGTTTTGTTGTGGAATGTAAGGTTCCTAGGTTAAATGTGAAGTTGTCGTTTTTGTCTTCGGGTATGTCAGCGCTAGGTTTTTCTGTGAGGAAAAAATCTATTGTCTGGAAACACTTATTTTTTATCTTCGTCACAGTTTAATCGTATGGAATGTGGCGCATTGTAGTTATTTAGTAACACTGATTTATATGCACCTTCAAAAGCGATAGTATTTGACGCTATATTTCTTACCCCATAGCTTCTAATATTCCCGAAAAAAAATTCTATTGGGTCCTGATTAAGGTTACGCGGTGGTTATTTTCCAAACATTTTGAATTCCTTCTAAAATCTTAATGAAATTTGTAACTGATGGTACATTTAACTCAATAAATCTCACCTCTCCTTCACAATTTTTTTATTTTAGAAATTTTACTGTTTTGAACATATATAGCTCCTTGCCAGAGCAAATGATGAGGGAAATTCCTTTTTACACTTCACCTAAATTTTTACCCATTGGGGATATGAAATGTGCTGCTGTATAATAAGTCAAAAATCCTTCTCCTACATTAGGAAAGAGGCTTATGCCCAACAGTGGGATATTACAGGCTGAATCGTGATAATGAGTCAAAAACTTTATAAAACATTAGAACCAGGGTAATTCCCCATGTTCTAATGTTCACGACATTCTCAAGTCAAATCACCTCCAGCAGTAAAGAGGAATTATCAATATTCATTATTAATTTTAAAATGATTAAATCCATATTCACAACCCCTCCGCATGTGCAAACCAAGTGGCTTGAATATTTTTAATTACATCATATATAATTAGTTTTAGCTCATCTTTTTTTCAACCATTTGTGAAATTATAAGCCACTGGTTGCTTGTAATTGGCTTTTATGCCTTTAATCATAAACACTAATATGTGATCTACAAATTTTCTAGGATCATTATTTGCAAAACCTTTTAATTCATCCTGACTTGCATCATAATGAATTTCTGGGGTAATCGACATTTCATCGAAAATCAGCGAGCATACCTTTTTATCATCGTTGATAGAAGCTATATAGTAGAAGTATGTTAAATTTTATAATAATATATAGGATTTTCAGGGACTTTTTTTATGGAAGTACAAATTTTTAATTTTATTTAATTTATTTATTTTGTTTCAGAAATAGTCCATATCTTAATGTTAGTATTACAAAAACAACTTATATCTAATGTTAGTAAATTAATATAAATACAACAAACTAAACTAAATTTCAAGATACATATTAACCACATTAAAACAAAGTTACAATCAATATTAGGAGCAATCAATAGGATCTCCACTTGTGCACCAAAAAGAATCTGAAACATTTTATATAATTCATTAGTAAAATCACATTTAGAATATCTAATACAGGTTTGGGGATCCGCTGCTACTTCAAATTTAAATACTTTACAAAGAATATAAAATAGGAAAATCAAAATTTTATATAACTATCACTATTTTACTCCAATGACACAACTTTATAATAACACAAAAATAACTATGTGATAGTATAAAATCATTTAAAACCAAACTAAAAAATCATATTATATCCTCACTATAGTAAATAAGAAAGCCTTCTATATCCAACGGCCCAGATGTTAAAACTGTCTTATTGCAAATTCTTATGAGAAATAATGTTCTTTAAACCTATATAGAAGCAAATAAAAATATCGAATGACAAATAAAATCAATAAAAAAATCAGAAGTAATAGCTTTCTGGACACGACCCTCGTCAGTCAGACTGCAGCCGTATCCAATGGCGCAGTAATTCCGAGTCCCAGCGGTCCGCCAGTGCAAATTGCTTTGAAAGCAAGGAGTAGCATTTTACACTTCTTTTAAAAAAAGTGATAGCCACAAAAATTTTCTCTTCCATCGTAAAATGACGTCCTTGGATTTTTTAAGCTTTCTCTGAACTGCATCATTGTAAAAATCTTTGCAGGATTTGTCATATTTTTTTTTTAATCTTCTGAAAACCTCTATTCTAGCTCATTTTTTGTGCGTTTTCTAGCTTGGCTTTAAAGTTTAAGCCACGTTTCCGAAGCCTCACAATTTCATGTTTTAAATTCTTAATTTCTCTTGTGATTTCTTTACGTGCAAGTTTTTTACCTAAAAAAAAATATATGTATATTTATTATTTGACTTACTCAAGTCCAAGAAAATTATGTTTTACCCAGAAAAACATGTATATGTTACTGTAAATGCACGAATTACGGTAAATCCTAAGATTTAAGAGTAAAACCTAAGATTTACCAACTCTTAATGGTAAAAGCCCGAACGACTTTGCGATTCGCACTTTTACCACCATTCACTTGGTAAGTCTTAGGATTTATTTACATTAAAGGCACGGTAAATGTTGAAAAAGACATGTTATAAGGTGGCTAGTCTTTATATGAAGACCCGCGTCGCTCTAATTTTGAAGGTAGATAGGTAAGGGTTATTATTTTTTGTAACGAAATTATGCCGCTAAACGGTCTACAGGTCTTAATCTAAAGATTTACCAATTTAAATTTTTGACTGAAATAAATGAATAAGAATTAATCTTTGTTTTATTCCCAAAACCAACTTTTACTAGCTGTCAGTGGTAAAACCTAGCATGTACTAAGATCTAAGAGTAAAAGCCCGAAAAAAATGTCCCATTTTCATAAATCCTTACATTCAGAACTAGAATAGATGAACACACTTTTTTTTAAAGATTTGTGTATTAAGTAAAGTTTTGGGCTTTTAAGTATTTAAAGTACGATCTAATTTGTTCAGAAGAAAATTTTAGGCAGTCATATTTATTTAAAATCCATTTTTACAGTTTCTAATAATCTGTAAAAGCAATCCTATTAATCTACTGAATAGAATAATAAAAAATCTGGGACCTGTGATGTAAATAAATATTTTTATTAACGGCGCTAATCTATGTCAATATGTAATAATTCTTATGTATGAAGCACTTTCAGTTTCATATCGCACTGATCACTTAATGGCGGATCAAATTAATAGCTATTTTAAAACTTAATAGTACTCACTCGGTTTAAAAGATCCCAATGGATTTGTACAATAATTGTATTGGCGTGAAATAGTTAGAGCCGAGAGTACAGCTGATTGACCAGTAGTTTTAACTGAAAATTAAAATAATATACAGTTAAAATTTAATTTCTTAATTATATTATTAGTAGCTCTTGTCCCCAAGTAAAAAAACAATGGCATATTGTTTAAGTCAGGTAGTCCCTCTAATCCACGCCATTATTTCCGCATTTTTAATATTGGTAAGTATACCACTATTTATTTTACGGAAATTAGTATGTGAAATACACCGTAAATAGATCAAAATGTCGACCTAAGTTAAAAATACTTATCACTACATAGTATAAAACAAAGTTGCTTCCCACTGTCTGTCTGTCCGTATTATGCTTAGATCTTCAAAACTACGCAACGGATTTTGATGCGGTTTTCTTTAGTAAATAGAGTGATTCCAGAGGAAGGTTTATATGTATAATACATACATAATATAGTAGGGGAATACTGATAGTTTTTGCAACCGTGCGAAGCCGGGGCGGGTCGCTAGTTAAAAATAGAAAAAGAAAACAATAATCATAAATACATACAAATTTCAATTGGACATCTCTGTGGATTGATCATTGTTATTTATTAGTTCCATACCACTATCTACAAAAAAAAAAGTTGAAAATACTTAAATAATCTAGATTCTAGGTCATCAATAATAATAAATTCCTGAACACAATTCTTATTTAGTTTCTTTATGGTACACTAAATTAATAAAATAAATAATACTTATTTTGAGTAGCTTGTAGAAGCAGGTTAAATAAAATTATTAAAATATACCAATTATTTATTTATCAGTTGGAATGACATCAAAACTCACTTTATTGCTTCTCTAGAAGAAAAGTTTTTAGTCTACTTGATTTTTTATTATTATTTGTCTCCTAATTTCGAGAAAGATCTGGGTACTAGCCCTCAGAGAAAATATTGATAGTAATATCTGTATATTATTTAATAGCTATTTTAAAAGTCAATAAAAATACTCACTTGGTTTAATAGATCCCAATGGATTTGTACAATAATTGTTTTCGCCTGAAATACTTAGAGCCGAGAGTAAAGCTGATTGACCAGTAGTTTTAACTGAAAATTAAAATAATATACAGGTAAAATTTAATTTCTAAATTATATCATTAGTAGCTCTTGTCCCCAAGTAAAAAAATGAATTGAAGTCTTATGATAATGTAACAATGGAGGTATTGAGGTATCTTACAATATAAGAAATATCAATTCTGATTCAAATTATTATTATTTTTGTAACATATTTTATGATTTAATTGAAATAAACACCTTTTTCTATCTGGCTTCTTGTTGTTTGAACCGTTAGTTGAGATGGCAATGAATTTTCATCAAATTTATTACACCACACTGCAAGTAAGAAAATCCATAAATTAATTAATTTATTGAGATTGTGTACTTTACAGAGTATACAAAGTAAAAATTTATAATGCCGGGAAATAAAGCACAATCTCATAGTTGTTTGACTGTTACTGAAACTTTGGTTCAAATTTACAAAATATGGCGAAAATATATAGAAAATTATTTAATATCTATCATAATTTTGATTGAACATTTATTTATGATGATAGCAAAATTCACATTGTTTTCACTTAGATTAAAGTTAGTAACTGTTTTATGTAAAATTATAATTTCTGTACATTATACAGATATTATTAAATGATTAAACGTGAACAATTACATGATCTTATGAACTCTGCACTTCATAATGTCACATTGAAAACATGAATCCTACTAGCTGCTGCCCGCGACGTCGTCTGCGTGCGTTCACTGCTCGTTCCGCGTAGGTGATAGCGTGATAATATGTAGCCTATGTTCTGACCCGACTTCTTAATAATATTCGTGCCAAATTTGAAGTAAATCCATGCGGTACTTTTTGAGTTTATCCCGGACATACATTGACTTTCCTACCATTTTATTATATGTAATAATAATAATATAGATAATATACTAGCTGACCCCACAAACGTTATTTTGCCATATATGATATTAACCCCCGCAACCCCCTCTTGTGGGTGAAATTTTGTAAAATCCGTTCTTAGCTGACCTCTACTCGGCGAAAGGAATATTCCTACCTTTCAAGTCTCTACGCCTTATGGTTCCAGAGATATCGTGATGAGTCAATATATGGGTGGAAATCTCTTTTATATATATAGAATTATAGATAGATAAGTACTTATTTTTTTATCTACACAATGTATTTGAGTCTAAATTGTAGTCTAAATCTTAATCTATGTTACATTAGGCCTGCACAGTATATAGGACAGTGTTATACCTATTTTATTTGTAAGTATCCTTTTATCTTTTCTTGTGTAGTATGTATTACTATATTTAGGTTAAGACACTCATAAGCCTGTTTACATTCCAATTTCCGACCTGTGTCCTTACAAGTACGTCTGTACAAAAAAAAGTGTGTGTGTACTTATGTACGCACGTAAGAAGTTATACTTCAAGCTAGAGTATTAAAATACTTCCAAAAAACCTACCACTTAATAATTAGACAATAAGTCCACAACGCCATCTCTTAGAAATGATAAAGACTAGTTTCTTGTCTGCAAAACTAGCGACATCTATTCATGCATGCTTGAACTACTTCGTATCCACACGCGCATTGTAAAAATTTACTCTCATCATTTTTATCTAAAGCGCCAAAAGAAGTATAACTTCAAAAACAGTACTTACTTGGTAGATGCGGGGAAGGCACAGCTAGAGCTGACAAGCGATTGTTTTTGTTTCAGTCTTCCTTCCTACATCCTTTTGTTCTTGTGGGTAATTTTATAATTGCTTCTTGTACTACAGCTTTTGACTTTTTGGCACACTCGGACTTGGCCATTAATCATTTTTCTTTTAATTGAATTTTCTGAAAAAAAAAATGATGAAGTTGTAAATTTCGATCGTTAGTAATTAAATTATCGTAATTAAAAAAATTGCAATATTTTGAAATTCATAAATAAGTTGATACTACATAACTGATTTTTTTTTTATGGCTGTGCAAAAATTATCACTAAGCGATGTCTCAACATATATAATATTAAAGTCGTATCATAACTAATAAGCTTAGCAAACTTTATAATAATAATAAACAAAAAACTAATATATATTAATATCCCCCTAAAAAAAGTAATTATAAATACTTACTGTTATTTTTAAGTTTTTGCATTGTTTCATAAGGTTTGAAGCACACCGTTTTTAGCAGCTTTTCTCTCTAAACTAATGGCTATCGACTTGCATTTCAGCTGTAAGCGGTTTCTTAAAATCCGACAAGGTTTACATCTTGGATTTGCTACATTTCTTTTGTAAATATCATCACCAACAATGACAACCTCTACAAATTTTCGAATACCTGAAAATCAATGTAAAATTTTAAGTTAAATTCAACCTTTACTTGTAGCTTATGTATTTA
Source organism: Melitaea athalia (assembly GCA_905220545.2). Lineage (NCBI taxonomy): Eukaryota > Metazoa > Arthropoda > Insecta > Lepidoptera > Nymphalidae > Melitaea > Melitaea athalia. The sequence continues at coordinate 16,275,177 of HG992189.1, read as the reverse complement.
TATATGTAAAAAATTAATCATTCTTGCCTGTTAGTGTCAGTTTTAGTACCCACGCATAATGGCCATCTCTCAACTGATTTTAAATAATCGTAAATACTCCAATACGATTCAATTTTCTCATTTGTAGACAATTCTTCATTATTAGGAAAAATAACCTGCAATTATTATATATCATAATAATAATAAAGCCGCGTTGGCGCAGCGGTTACAGCACTGGATTGCGATTGACTGTTGCGCGAGCGGTTGCGGGTTCGATCCCCGCACACGACAACATTTGTATTGGCCATATAGATGTTTGCCGTGGTCTGGGTGTTTGTGCAGTCCCTGTGGGTCTCCCCACCGTGCCTCGGAGAGCACGTTAAGCCGTCGGTCCCGGTTGTTATCATGTACATCTGATAGCGATCGTTACTCATAGTAGGGAATATCCGCCAACCCACATTGGAGCAGCGTGGTGGATTAAGCTCCGATCCTTCTCCTACATAGGGAATAGACTATAGTAAGTAAATGTTAGTATTTAGTATTAGTAATTATATTTTTATAATTTAGAAAGTAACATTACTTATTTAATGAACAAACCTGGTAAATGGAATGTTGGAACTGCAATATTACTTATTCTGCCATTGCGACATAAATATTTGTCTTCAAAGTGTATATGACACACTCGACGATACTTAAATATGTGTGCATTTTCAAGTTCCAAAATATCACCTCCAATCGAATGTAACCAAAGTATTAAATCGTAATTTATCTTTTTCAGGGTTCGGAAATCCATGAAGAACTATGTGCATGCCTGAAACTAATTATGCAATTATTGATTTATATTTCTATCAGTTTCCTTTAGTAATAGGTAATTCAATTAAAAATATTGGAATAATAAGAAACAAGTTTGACTGAAAGAGAAAAATGTAACTTAATATTAGTGTTTCGAAACAAATTGGGGCTAAAATCTACATCCTGGACCGTCAATTTAATGTTCATATTTTTTCTGTATATAGTACTCGTATATAGAAAGCTTTTTGTGAAAATTGAAAACTGGCGCAAGCGTCAGAAATTAGCAGACATTTGCTCTAATTCCCCGTATTTTATTATTATTTATTAAACATACTCTTTGCTCTAATTTCAAATTTTCAATCAGTGATCAGTGTTGCCACCTTCAATTTAGACAAGTCACTAGGTGCGTTTTCCAATTACAGAGCATAATGCGACTTAGTGGCGCACAATACTAAACCACTGAGCCACCACTGAGTTGGTATCCATTGCAAGCACGCACACGGAAGCCCTACTTTTGAGAGTGCTCGTTGTGTGAAGCGTTGCTGTAGCTTTGGAACTTTCAAGCATTATACCGTATATAATGCGCTTTAGTGCTGATATTGCAAAACGCACTAGAAGTACAAACAAATCTCGCTAGATAGTGAGAGTTTAAAATATTAAAAATTCCCTAGAATTCCCTAGATCCTATTCGGAATAATTTTATTAAAAAATGTATATATTAATAATAATAATAATAAAAATATAATATATAACTTTGCAATTTATCATGAAGTGGTCATAAACAAAAAATAATAACACAAAAATCGTGATTGTTTAATTTAAATTATTCATAAAATTAAGTAAGTTAGTTAAGTAAGTTAAAAATTAAGGTATTTAATTTAGTTATTTAAAGGTAATATATTTATTTTTAAAAATCCTTACAGTCGCCAAGAATTGAAAATAATTTTTTACTATTCATATCCATCTCGTCCATCAAATTTTGACCTACTGATGATGATGTTGACGGAAATATGGCAGTAGATGCATCACCTTCTTTTGAATATTTATAAGAATACTTTTTACTTTTTCCTATTTCCACAATAAATTACTTCTTCTGGGAGTTCGTAGGTAAAGCATTGTTCATTCATAAGTTTCAGTCTGTTTTTAATAAAAAGAATGCTGTTCAAAGTGCTAATGTTCATCCTGTATCATAACTTAGTTAAGTACTTTACATCAATTATTTATTATTTCTCATTCTTCGCGATATTTTTGGCTATATACCTTCTTTTTTAAAGGAGTTTCCATTGTGACTCTCAATTCACAACGATATTATAACAAAAGCTTTACAGCACAAACCGCGTCAACATCAGTTAAACAGGGTGAAAATGAATGAAACAAAATCGGCTGTACGGTTATTCCCCGTGTCGTAACAGGGGAATCCATTCCGTGACTAGACAAGGATATCAAATAACTGATTCAGTACGTCAGAGTGAAAGCACTAATCCATGATTCTCGTCCGACGAACAGTCGCATTAAGTATCGGTGCTGTCAACATTATGGTAAAAAATAACTCATAAAGTTTCCTTTATTATTTTCTTATATATTCGTTTCCTATATTTATTATTCAGGGAAAAAAATCGTTGTCATTGATCGCCAAAAGTCGCTAGAAGTCGCCAAGTCTATGTCTAGTGACTTAAAAAAATCAAAAATCGTTGAGCTACTATAGAATTCCCTAAATCTAGTGACAAATTCCCTAAGGTGGCAAGATTGGTTTCAATTTGTAATTTTGAAAGTTACGATCAGTGTTGCTAGACTTTTTTATCCGAAGTATGAGCCTGGCCTTAGTGCGAATGTAGCCGATTGTAGCCCCGAGATAGCCCTAAGCAGGAAATTTTAAATATATTTTTTTTCTACATTAAAATAAGCAGGTAATTTAATATTTCCGACGAAAAAAAAAAGATAGCCGTTGGCTACCAATAGCCAACGGACAAAATATGATAGCCACTCGGTAAGAAAGATAGCCATTTTGGCGCTTAATAGCCCCATCTGGCAGCACTGGTTGGGATTGTGTTTGATTGGGCGTGTTTGGCCGAAGTAAGTACTTACTAAGTCAGAAAGCATAAAAAAATTAAAATCTTACAGGCTGAATATAGCGCTTTTCGGCCAGGACAGACTTACATTATACGTCAAATATTTTGTCAAATACAACAAATACTGAACAGCAAATACCTAAAGCCAAGTGGGGACGCACGCAAGATTAAGCGCCCTGATTGTTAACGTCTGACGATATATGATTTTTGATTCTTGATTGGATCATTGGACAGTTGGACTACGCAAAAAGTAAAAACTAGGGATGTCAAAAGGCCTCTACTGACAGCGCCCGATTCGTTCCGACGATACGTTCTAGTCCGGGAGCCCGTGACAGATTTACATGACCAATTTCCTCCAAAACGAAACATGAATAAGTGTTTTTTTTAATGAATTTTCGTCTTTGTCAGCTGCCACTCCGTGGGTGGGGTGGGCAGTGGCAGCCTCCCAAATATCGAGAAAAAAATTTTTTTTAGTCATTTCTTCTCACCTTAAAATGTGTCGGATTTTAGTTTACCTAATATATTATTGTCAACTTGTTCGGGTTCGAACGATTTGGAGAGAAAGACCTGCTGACTCTTTAAGAGACTTTATTCACTAGCACGTTAGGTCAAACACAAAGCACTAGGTACACTGACTAAGCACTAGGTACACTCACTAAGCACTAACAATGTCCGAAGTCGTAGCCAATGTCGTAGGCTTCCGCTGGTATCACTTCTTGATCACTAGTCTTCACTTCGAAGTCGCTTCATCGTTAGCTCAAACTGAACTGGCCTCGCACAGCCACCCGCAGCCTATTTATACCGGGCCAGTGTACTCCTAGACCATTCTGGAATGTTCGTGCGTGTACTCGGTCTTGAGTTCATTCACCCTATATAAGTCCTCTAGCGCCATCTAGTATTGAGTGGATGTTTCACGTTGTCTTTGTAACAAAGTGGTTTGTACAGCACACAACGTGGTTCCACCGCTCTAATACTAGATGGCGCAAGCTCCTCTACTTTGCGTTTTCGCAACAATATTAAAGGAAAAATAACGTCAGCTGCAGCCAGCTGACGTATAATGCACCATGTTATGGTCAGCTGACAATATTTTTCCTTCAAGATATCAGGTAAACTATAAATCTGACAAATTTTGAAGTGAGAGGAAATGACTGAAAAATGTTTTTCTTTTTCTTTGTTTGGAAGGCTGCCAATGCCCACCCCTCCCACGGACTCGCAGCTGACAAAGACGAATATTCATAAAAAAAATCCCTTATTCATGTTATGAAGTTTCGATTTGGAAGAAATGATTGACCGATTTTTTAACTCGCTCCCGGACCATTCCTTTAGAACGGATAGTGGTAGTGGATCGCAAGGGTCTTTACACTGACTGCGATACCGGCGACGATCCGTTCTGCGATATATAAAACTATCTATTCCAGTTAAAGATTGTATTCGAAACGGTCACGCACACTCAACTTCAACATATAAAAAGGGCCGAGGAAATTAATATGAGTACAGATGACGGAAGTTCTGATGAAAAAAGAAAAGAAGAAGAACTAATTTTACTAGCTTTATTGTTGAATCGAAAAAGAAAAGTTTGGGTCCATAACATTAATAAAAAAAGAAATGTAGGTATTTGGCGAACGCACGGCGCCAATCAATGTTTTTGTAAAATTATCCGCCATTTTTGGAGTAGGCTTGCCAGAAAGTTTTTATTTAAGTCGCCCCATCTATGAGCAAAAGTCGCAAAATATTCTAAAAAATCGCCCAATAACGGGGCAACCTTCTAAAAATTTTTCGTAGAATATTCAATTTTCCTTCTCTCTTTGTCCACTTATAGAACTTAAAACCTGTAATAAAAATATTTTCAATTTTATCGTTACTATCCAGTACAAAAAATTTAAGAAAAAAAAAACCATTAACTTATGTAAGCTGCCCTTAGATGCTACATTTTAATAAAATGAAGAAAGTTGATGTTGATGTTGACATTAAAAAAACAATATTTTTTTAACGGTTTTTGTACTTTTGACTTGTGACCAACGCTGAGAAATAAAAAGCGCCTAATTTGCGACTTGTCGCCCAAACTTGAAAAAAGGAGTGTAGACATGGAAAACCTCCTTCTCCTACATGGAGAAGAGGCCTATGCCCAACAGTAGGATATTACAGGCTGAATCGTGATCGTCGTCGTGAGACATGGAAAAAATCGCCCTATTTGCGATTAATCACCCTATCTGGCAACACTGCTCCGGAGACAGATCGCAACTGATCGGCGACTGGCGTGCGATCACTAGAACGCATGCGATAGATCGCAGGCAGTGAGAAGACGTACTTGGGCGGCCATAGGTTACAGAGAACGCATGCGTTCAGATCATAGAGCAAAAACAAACGTTAAGATCGTATCGTCGGAACCATGTCGGAACGGATCGGCGCTGTCAGTAGAGCCTAGGCCATAAATATAGGATACTATAGATCTGCTACGCAATTATTATTACCGTGTGTGAACGAAACCACAACATACGAAAACTGTAAGGGGTGAAAAGGACACAAACAACATTTTTTGTCTTTGTCAGAGTTTCTGTTGGTCACAACTGAACTTGCGACCAACAAATCAGTTGAGACCGATATTTACTTCGTGAATTTATGTGATTTAAGTGATTTACAGTAATTTAAGTTGTGAAACTAAGACGTAGTTGAGTGTTGTATAAGAGTTATCATGGTTATATGTTATATAATCGGCTGTAAAAGCCGTACGGAGACGAAATCACAAGACATAACCTTTCATACGTAAGTACAATTTTTTTGATAAAAATATGACTTGTTAGGCAAAAATATTAACAGAATGAGAGTCCTAGTATATTAACAAGTTATTATAAACAGAAATAATTTATGAAAACGGTATTTATCATCATAATAATAAATATATATTAACCGACAAAATTAAGTGGTAAGGTTAATTTGTCATCCTCGAAACAAACGTTAGGCTGGTCCGCCATTTTTAAGTACTTTATAATTTGCTCAGGTTATAGATTTTTTAGGGATACCAGCCGAGGTAACTGATAAATTACCCTAAAAGTGCGGTATTTTTTATTCAATCTTAAATTTCATATTACTTAATGAAACTGATGTTACAGATTTCCAAAGGACTCTGCAATTCGCCAATTATGGATTCGTGCCACTGGGCGACCAAACTGGCAACCAACCAAATATACTCGGATATGCTCTAGACATTTTGAACAAAGTTGTTTTAGAAAAACTGCTCGAAATGTGACATATTTAAAACCATTCTCGATCCCTACACTTCATATCGTCGAACAGGTTAGTTACTTTTATTAGGCTAAAATTTACATCCTGGACCGTCGATATAGATGTTCATATTTTTTCTGTATATAGTAATAGTACTCATATATAGAAAGCTTTTTGTGAATTCTCAGGCTTAGGAAAATTATAATAATAATAATTATTTTTTTTTACTTAAATATATTTTTATTTTTACTTATTTACTGTCACATTATAATTTTTGAAGTTAGATAGGTTAGAGTAATTTTTTTTAACGAAATTATGCCGATAACCTGTCTAATTTTGAAAAAAAAATACCCTAACCTGTCTAAGGTTAGGGTATTTTATTTTGTAACGAAATTATGCCGATAAACAGTCTAATTATGAAGTTAGATAGGTTATTTATTTATTTTTTTGTAAAGAAATTATGCCGATAAACGGTCGACGGTCCAGGATCTAAATTTTAACCATGTCTACTGAAATGTGTTAATATTACTTTATCTTTTATAGAAAATTGTACTGATTAAATAAATACATATATACAAAATTAATTGTATGTTGTCCATCTACTGTTTACTTCATCCTGGTTCATTAATAATATAAATTTTTTAAATTTAATATACAGGTACCGATGGAAATCTTGTCCACATCTATCGAACTGCCGGTAGACATCCCATCTACATCTCACCACATACCAATGCAAATTGATTCCATACCTACACAGGTAATCTCTATATATATAAAAATGAATCGCTGAATTTGTTGCTAAGCGCAAATCTCGAGATCAGCTGAACCGATTTCACTAATTCTTTTTTATAATATTCCTTGAAGTGCAAGGATGGATCTTACGGAGAGAAAAATTTAAAAAAATGCCTGAAAAGTCTTAAAACAACACTTTTCTATATTCCCATACAAAAGATTCGTAAAAATATCTAAAAGTCAATTTGAACTTTAATACCATACAATAAAGCTTAAGAGTTAGTGGAGGGGTTTCGGGAAGGCAATTGAGTGACGTTAGTATCGTATAAATATTAATGTCAATATTTGTTAATATTTTTAATATGTATTTTTAATTTTTATAGCTAACCAGTAACCCGGTGTCACGAATAGCAGAAATAAGTATTAAAAAAATTAAAAATTAAATAATCCACTGTTGGGCGGTACGAAGTTCGCAGGGTCAGCTAGTGAATTATAAAACTTATTCTGATTCAAATAAAATTTATGTTTTCCTTTCAGCTTCATTTTCTCTATTTATTATCTAATTGTCTATAACTTCAATGAGTCAAGTAAATGTATTTAATATATATCAGAAGCAATTTTGAATTTTTGAATCCTATTTTTATAAATTTCAGGTTGAAAACTCCGAGTCCATGGAGATTGAGATGACACCACGAAAACAGAAACTTTTGAAACATTTAAATCGGAAAACACTTTTAGCCGAGAAACATGAAATACCTTAGGGAACAATTAGTAGAAATAAATTTGTTTTAAAAAAAATAACTTCTGTTCTTATTTGTAAGAATATATAAAGTATATTAATAAAAACTTAAATTTGGAGTAACTTGTTTCATTTTTTTTTTTCATGAAATCATGCTAAATATGTTCCGTTCAACTCCCAGGTTCGATTAAGAGTTAAAAAACAGAACATTTTTTCAGACCACATCTTACAAGATATTACTGTCGTATTTCATGCAACTATCAAAACTCAAAAGCAGAATAAAATAAATTCATTAAAAAATCGAAAAAACAAAATACAACATAGACTGAAAAACACATTACCCTCCTTTGCATTGCGCAGTCGGGTAAAAATCAGTGCCCGGTGAAATTTAAAATAAAATAAAATAAAATACGGGGAAATTTTGGTAGGGCTGGCAACCCTGACATCTTATATACTTTTATGTTTGTCCCTTTCGGGTGTGGCACGCTTGTCACATCTATAGTATCCTATATCTATGGCCTAGGCCTAGAGGCCTAAAGTCGACTCTGACCACAGAGTACATTGTAATAGTAGACTCTGACTTTAGCCAAGAATCGATCTTTTCATGAAAATAATCGACTTTTTAGAATCGACTTGAACCTGTCTCCAGTCGATTGAAATCGATTCTCACTCGCTGACTTTGACTTTTTTTAAACAAAACATGTCTACAGATTACAGAATATAATTAAGAATAGTTTTGATCATGGTCAGTGTTGCCACCTAAAACAATAACACATCAAATGTATTAAAACTGAAGACTTTGTCCGCCTGCCACTTTTCAAAAACCAAGGTGGCAACACTGGTCATGGTCAGTCAGTGGCAATTTGGTGGCAGCAGGGATGTCAGACTTACCATTTTAATGGTACACATACCATTATTTAGGGTCACGTACCATTGTCGCATTGTAGTACCATTGTCGCATTGTCGTCTATTTTTGACTTTGGATTGACTTTGCTGGGGACTTTGACTTTGACTTGATATTGTATTCATTGGTCATTGGAAGTACCCTGTGCACAATGACCAATGAATACAATGTATATATTATCTCTATGCCTGTGCATAACAAACAACCACAGACTAAGAAACAGTTCTTGAAATAATAAATCGATAATAAATCAATCATATGATTAAAAAAAAATTACGTCATGTGATTATTGTTTCTATAAATTTAATAAAAAATGGAAATAAAAATGGTATCTATGACTCCAAAATTAATTATTTGCAAGGAATCAAGTCGAAATCTTGAAATTTAATTTCAAACCAAGAGTAAAGAGCAATAACTCTGTTCATTCATTTATTTATTATTTATATATTTTATTTATAATTTAAAAAAAAACTAATAAACGAATAAATAAATAATATTTTTAAACTAAATGTATTTCATTAAATCGATTGAAAATTCTTCTTAAATAAAATCGATTATTATTTCAAATCGAATCAATAACGTGTGAGGTAGTCACTAATGTCAAAATTTCTTGAAGTGTCAAAAACTAGTTATTGTACTCTGTGGTCAAAAAGATAAAATGGGCGGACTGGGTACACGTACATTACAAAAGTCATTTCTATATTCTATTTATCTATTTTCTTAAGTCAGTAAGTCTAGTTTTGGTCTAGTAAGTTTTCTTTTCTGTCGCAGTACAGTACCCAATACCCATACTATTACAATACGTAGTGGTTATTTACTCTTTGATTACAATGTACTCTGTGACAGTACCGAATTCGAATACCGATGCGTGTTTTAACAAAATAAATAATTGTAATAACAAAACCATGGGCATTATAAGCCCGTGGATATATCTTTAAAAAATAACAGCATCCCATAGGCCCATATGCAAAGAGTACTTTGCCCATGAACTTTATGGCATAAAGACATAACATAACTAACCAAGTAACCAACCTTTGATTATTCCTCGTGGACGTGCTACACTTTCAACATCAGGTAAACTTCCATTTTCGTAGTGATTTGTTTGTGTATTTATTTTTATTACTCACTCTAGTGAGCAATATTACAATAAAATTGATGGATCTAGCCAGCTATTTTAATGTAATATTTATTTATTTATTTATACTTTATTGTACATCACAACTACAAATATCATTTACAGACTGTGAAGTACAATGGGCGGACTTATGGCTATTTAGCCATTTCTTCCAGACAACCCAAATAATAATAATAGTAATAATGTATTTTACTTAGAAATCTCGGATGTACTTAATTAATTTAGCTTGAATGGTTTTCCATTTTAAGTTACACAGCCATAATGCTGTAATTGTTTGTTGTAGTATAACAGTAAAATTGGGAATAAAATATTATAAATTTTGTTTACAGGCCTTTCTACTGAAAAACGCTCTCATACAGACTTAACTGATAAACCTCTGAATAGTTCTTCAGCCTCCTGCTACTCCTTCAACATCATGTAATATTTGTTTCTATAGTTTATATTAGACTAGCTTCTGCTCGCGACTTCGTCCGCGTGCAATAGGAACAATTCTGTCATACATGATTTGAGCGAAACTAACTGTTTACGCAGCGCACGCAGCTGAAAAAAAAACCCGATTTTGAAACATTCTTCATTGGTGCTCCGCTCCTATTGGTCTTAGCGTGACGATATATAGCCTATAGCCTTTCTTGATAAATGGGCTATCTAAAACTGAAAGAATTAGAAAAGAACCTAGGTATCATTTTTATCTATGAAGTAGGTAATAATTAATTCATACACATAGATGTACACTTACATCACCATTATTTTTGATATGTTCACCTTTCTCTGAGATTTCTGAACTACTAAGATTTTTGAAGTCAAACTTCTTTAGAATCGTTGTGATTTCAAACCGGATGCAACGACAGGGAAATACGAGCCGCGCTGCACGCCGCTAATTTTAAATTAGTTTTTTTTTTTTTTTTAAATTAGTTTGCCAAAAAAGTTTCACTTCTATTGTGTGTGAATCGCACACACACCTTTTTTATATTTTGATTCTGAGGATATACCTGGCTGAGTTTTTTGTGGGCTCTTCTCAGACTTGGGCATGTTTGGAACCCTCGTATCTTTAGTTTTAAGTATACGTTATTAAATATTACCACTAAATCATCTTACAAATCTAACAATTCTAACCATCATAAGGTTACTTTGAATAAATGATTTATTTTTTTGAGGAAATCAGCGAGATGTTCCCATGAAAATTTGTTGAACTCTAATCCTGATGCTGCAGGTTAGCTGCCAGTCATAAACATTACATTATCAGTTATAAACACATTCATATTTTATAATATGGGTAGTGATCACTATATTATAATTTATAAATAAACTTTAAAATTACCTTTGTTTAATTTACAGATCATCTATTCCAAAAACAATATGAGCTAATGGATGTTGATGATTTACTAGTGAAAACTGTTCAATCTGTGTGTTTCGGCCACTTTCGCTTTTCTCCGCTCTACTGAGATACCGATAATTTACGAGGAAACGCGAAGCTTGTTGTCGTTTCGACTCTGGAGCATTAACCGCCTAACCGGAAACTTGCTGAGGGACTATAATATACAGTTCATCGTGACCAAAGTACGTCCACTGTTCACCACTGGAGCACCCAGCAGGAGAGGACACAGGTGAGTGCTTCCCTTGTAATATTGTTTGTATTAATGCCTACCGGGGGAATCATGAAGTGGCCTTTATTTTGAACTGCGCACCGAGGGCACGTAAACCACCCTTATTTTCCTTAAAACCGCCGCCTACTCTGAAATCAAAGTTTTGGTAGAGCTCTATTATAAATGTTACCGCCAATGTATATATAATTCCTATCTATGGCCTAGTCATTTCATGAAATACCAGGTTTGTTTTGGCAAAGTATAAAATATGTAAGTAATCTATTGTTTATTAAAACAAATTAGTAAAATAATTATGATGATGCTTATGATCATAATGTTTACCATCAATATTCTCAATTACCTGTGTTTTATTTATCACTAGCGGACCCGGCAGATGCTGTCAAGCCCGGAAAACAGCAACCTTTGATTGGTTACATACCGATAGCAGCGCCACCTACCGCGTCCAATTGAGATAAAAACTACCCTATCTCCCAAGTTAGACCAAATTACAGATGCTTACAAAATTTGATACAAATTGGTTCAGTAGTTTCGGAGTTACATACCGATAGCAGCGCCACCTACTGGGTCTAATTGAGATAAAAAGTATCCTATGTCCGTTTCCTGGTTTTAGGCTACCTCCCTACCAATTTTCAGACAAATCGGTTCAGCCGTTCTTGAGTTATAAATAGTGTAACTAACACGATTACATAACTTTCTTTTATAAATATCCCTCTACCACCTACCACCTAATCTTGTTACACAACCACCTACCATACGTCTCACAGACGGGCAAATAAAAAGACTTTCATATGTAAAACCTAAGGGTGAAAGGTTTGTTTTTTAATTAAAATCAAGTAAAATACATATCAACGTCTTTATTAAAGCAAACAAGGCACATAAAAATTAACATCTATACATATAATAAAATGATAGGAAAGTCAATGTATGTCCGGGATAAACTCAAAAAGTACTGCATGGATTTACTTCAAATTTGGCACGAATATTATTAAGAAGTCGGGTCAGAACATAGGCTACATATTATCACGCTATCACCTACAGGGAACGAGCAGTGAACGCACGCAGACGACGTCGCGGGCAGCAGCTAGTATTTTCTTAAAATCTTAATTTGTTTGGAACAACTCCTAATTCTAACGTAAAAAATTGGTTATTTAAAAATTGAGATCTACAAAAATAATCACAAGACATAGGAACTTATTTGTTTCTGTTTATAAAACTATAATAATCAGTTAGTAATATAAAATCAAAACTTTCTCATTATAATCATATCTTTTGTAAAATTGCAGGGCATCAATCTTATAGATTTTCCCGACATTGAATACACATTTTTTGGGAGCATTCGATACAAATCGGCTTTTTGCACTCAAAACACATGTATTGTGTCCTGCGTTTCTTTTTAGGGTCACAGGTTGAACAGTTTTTTCGAGAAGCCAATCTGTCTTCGGAACTGCTTCCACCTGGTAGAGCTGGTGGGGTCGAGTCATTGCCGCAGATAAGTATGCGAAGTGCAATTCGAATATCTCGTTGAATCTTCACATTGTTTTCTCGACGCTCCATATGCGGTCTGGTGAGCTGTTCCGCTAGCCTCTTCATAAATTTGAACCTGCTTTCAATTTTTTGTCCTTGGGTTTGAGCAGATAAACTGACGACGTAGCAGTTTGAGGCCGAGATATCGAGCAGCCTGTAAAATACTGCCAACGGCCACCTACGCGTTCGACGACCTGTGGTATAATTGGAACACCTTTGGTCGAGTAGGTCCACTCCGATCTTGGTTCGATTGTAGAAAAGTATTATTTCCGGTTTCTTGGTAACCTTCATCTACGTCTGGCATATGATGCATACTTGACACAGTGATCACTGCTTTATTTGGCTTAGGGACGTAAGATGATATAGTTATATCTTTTGTAAACCCAAAGATCGTTGAATCAACAAGTCGGTGACGGGCTGGTAAGAATTCTTGAGGTATTTCTCTTTGGTTTTTCCTCATCGTTCCCACAACAGTTAGATGTTTCTCTTTGAGTACAGCTAAAAGCTCAATAGAAGTATACCAATTATCAGTTGTAACATTCCGGTTTGATCCTTCTATTGGAGAAATAAGTCGCAGTACAGCTTGACTTGGTTTTTTCAATCGCTGATATTCTGTTGGTAAATTTAGTCCATCAGAGTCTTTTCCTAGGTAAATGTAGGCATTCAAAAGATACCCGGATCTTGCATCTGTAAGGCATTGTATTTTTATGCCGTATTTGGCAGGTTTCTTCGGCATATACATTTTGAACCTGCATCTTCCTCGAAATGCCAGCAACATTTCATCGATACATGCATAGCTGCCAATCGCATAAACAGCTTGGCATTGTTCAATAAATGAGCTAAAGAGCTCGGCAATAGGCGCAGATGGATCGGTTTCTCGGCGTGCTAATCTGGTCTCAAAATCATCAAACCGAAGGGTTTTCAGTAGTACTTCCAATCGGTTTTTGCTCATGATGCAGCTATATATTTCCCGTCCAGTGCCGTCACTACTATACCACGATGTATAGTGTTCATGGTTTTCTTTGAATATAGCTGTATAGAAAAGAAGCCCTATAAAAGCTTTCAATTCCATAAGATCCATGTCATGAACACAGGTTGATTTTTGGTAATTAGGTCTTATTTCTTGGATCTTCACATTTGTGTTACGAACTATTTTTTCAAGCATTTCGTCTGTGAACAATGTCTGCCAAATATCCAGCGGTGAAGAAGAAGTATTCAGTACATTCCGGTATGGTGGCTTTATACCTTCTCTTTCTTCAACTATATTACTTTGCAATGTTCTCGATCGTAATGTAGGTGGAGCAGAAGACCATCGAAAGCGGTTCTTACCAAAATAGTTTTTTTTAAGCGACTTCCAAAAAAGGAGGAGGTTCTCAATTCGACACGTATGTTTTTTTTTTTTTTATGTATGTTAGCTCAGAACTTTTGACTGGGTGGACCGATTTCGATCAATTTTGTTTTAATTGAAAGGTTTTGCGTGTCATGTGGTCCCATTTTAATTTAATTGAGATCTGACAAGTACTTTTAGAGTTATATCTAATAATGCGTATTTACGTGACTACTTTTTCGTCGACCTACGTTATATTATACCGCATAACTTTTTACTCGGTGTACCTATTTCGATGATTCTTACTTTAGTCGAAAGCTAATACTTGTCTTGTAGTCTTGTTTAAATTAGATCGAAAACTGATTACAACTTTTTAAGTAATCTTTAATAGCGCGTATTTACTTGACTATTTTTTCGTCTTATTACGTTGTATTACTTGTCGATGTAATTGAAGTCGCTTTTTTTTCGTTTGCGAGCAAACACAATTATTCGAGGTCTCGAACACATTTGTATCAAAGGCTCTTCGTCTTCACACGAAAATTCTTGCTCTGCAGGAACTGGAACCGGAGATTGAGACACAATAATGTCATGATTTTCTTCAGAACTCGATTCGCAGCTATCCTGCAATGCATGCTGTATGCCAATGTCCAAATCGACATCGCTGCCTTCATCATTTGGTAGGTTTTCGTCGTCAGATTCATCTTGTTCTACCCAACGTTCAATAACACTATCACTTAAAGCCATTTTAAACTGAAACAGAATAAAAACACAATAAATCACAATTTCAAAAAAGTCACGCCACCACCTACTATACGTCTCACAGACGGAACACGACCATTTTTTACTTACCAGTGACAAACGCGCGCACTTCCGACCACGACGAGAGCTCGGGCGGCTCTGAGGGACGCGGCGGGAAGGTACAGGGACGTGCAAGTTGATACGTGTTTTGCGCGCCAAAATATAAACGATTTTAATTTCCTTGCGTCTGAGAGACGTATGTCAGGTGGTTAAGGGTTAAAGATGACGGTGATAATCATGATTGTGTAGATGATTAGATATAATTTCCTGTTGTAATTTTACTTAATTTTTAATTTGATTAAATTTGTTTTAGGCACAATCAAGAAGTGTCCAGGGATGAACAAGCAAAAGAAAGAAATAAAGAAATTGCAAAAAGACAAAGATTCTTATAAACAGCGGCTAAATAAAGCAAAAAAAAAAAACTATCAACAAATTCTTCATTTCAGAATGCTTTGAAAAAGTTCAAATCGTTGGCTGCTATTTTTACAATCATGCAATTTAGAGAAATATCTAAACCTAAAATGGGACGAAGATTCACAAAAGAACAAAAGATAATAAATAGGACCTCGACCTTATAGGTGGCTCATCAAAAGTGAATTTGTCTTCCATCTCCAGTGACTCTAAGCAGACCAGTTACCAAGGCTGGCTTGAGGCCAGGGTTTAATGGGTTAAAATATATTTAACCAACTGCATGAGAAAGTGAAAGGTATAAAAGAAGATGAAAAATTATGTACCCTAATCTTCGATGAAATGACGATCACTCCTCACTTTGACTATAATAGAAAAAAAAGCCAGAATAACGGGATTCGTAAACTATACAAAGGACTGCTAAGAAAAATTGCTGATCATGTGCTAGTTTTTATGATCAATTGTAAAAAATTATAAGCAGCCAATTTACTATACATTTTAGGCTGGAAGCACTCCAAAACAAGTTTTGGTATGTATGATAAAATATAATAAAAGAACTCAAAAATAAAGGATTTACTGTTTGTGACCAACGGTCAAATACATTCGCAATCAATTATTTACTTGAAGAAACAAGACAAACATATTTAAGAAAAGATGAGACCTTGAATCAACTCAGTATTTGAAGTTGTGTTATATAACATCCCGCATCTATAAAAAGGATTACGAAATAATCTTATTACCTACAAAAAATTTAAAATACATAATGGATGTTCACGAAGAAATTGCCAAGTGGGAACATATAATAATGTTGTATGAAAATAACCCATCTTATAAAGGACTAAAGCTTATAAAAAATTTGACTGAGAACAGTTACAATAAAGATAAAATATCAAAAATGAAAGTGAAATACGCATCCCAGTTGGCGAGTCAAACAGTTGTTGTAGTGTAAGTCTTAAAAACTTAATAATAATTATGATTATTCTAGTTTTTATCTATACTAATATAAAGCTGAAGAGTTTGTTTGTTTGTTTGAACGCGCTAATCTCAGAAACTACTGGTCCAATTTAAAAAAGTTCTTTCAGTGTTAGATAGACCATTTATCGAGGAAGGCTATAGGCTATTTTTTTTTCCAAATTAACACGTTTGAAACCGCAGGGCTCAACTAGTTTGTTAGATAAATATGTCATTTAAAATAAATATAGTATCAAAAGTAGAATCAATTTTACTATAATAATATTTTATCAACAAGTCAAACATTGTACACATTTACATTTTTATTCAACAGACAGTTTATAGTTTATTGTGGTGTATTTTTTATTCAAAGTTAATTTTTAATTGTGACTATGTCATTGAAGGTTTAGCACTGTCTTGTTTGTGCTAATTTCTATTGCCCGCGCCAATGTTAATATTCTATAGAAGATGGTGATAGACGATGGCCACCTTCTTCAGGAGGTCGCGGGTTGATCCTGGGCACTCACCACCAACTTTTGTATACATAACCATCTCGCTTCAGCCTGTAATATCCCACTACTGGGCATAGGTCTTTTTCCCCATGTAGGAGAAGGATCAGAACTTAATGCACCACGCTGCTCTAATGCGGGTTGTTGGATATATTCCCTACTATGACTAACAATTGCTCTATCGGCTGTACAAGATAACAACCGGGACCGACGACTTAACGTGCTCTCCGAGGCACGGTGGGGAGGCCCACAAGGACTGCACAAACACCCAGGCCACGGCAAACACATGTATGGCCAATACAAATGTTGTCGTGTGCAACCGCCAGCGCGACAAGCACAAACCAGTGCTGTGACCGTTGCGCCAATCGCGTACATCACTATGTTCATTTTAATTATCACTAATTAATTATTGTACAATTAAACATCACTTGCTTTAACGGTAAAAGAAAACATTGTGTGAGGAAACCTGCATGCCTGAAAGTTCTCAAAATTGTGCGAAGTCTGCCAATTGGTACTAGGCCAGTGTGATGTACTGTGGCCTATGCTGTGCCTCAGTAGTGGGCCAGTGATGATCATGATGATGATGATTCTATGGAATATTTTGCTCTCCGCACAAGTTCTCACTCAATAAAAATGTAACAAATATGGTTCATCCAATCCATTCATACTCAGATTTAACCAAATTATTATTTTTTTTGTTTCAGAGAATGGAAAACTAACTGAAGATGCGAAGGATACAGCCGACCTCAACCGAGTCACATCAAAAATCCCTGCTTGGGCTCCCTTATTATATTCATTATATATCCATCCTATCCTATGCATTATGTAAAATTTTCATTTTTCTCATGTCAGGTAATTAGCCAATAAAACAACCTGTACAGAAATTACGTTCATTTATTGACCTTTGAACAAAATTAGTTTTGTGTAGGGTAGTCCGTCCGGTGAATGAACAGTTAAGGATTTTTTCAAGTTTGAAAGAGACTCACTCAGTCAGTTTTAGCTTTAGTAGCATCTGTGATTAATACAGAACAAACTAATTTCTGCATTTGGTGATTGAACTTTTACTTTGGGATAAATTTTAAGTTCTGTAAAAAGAGAACCAAATTACCAATGAATGAACAATTTTTTTGACGCCGCGTTGGCGCAGCGGTTACAGCACTGGATTGCGATCGGCTGTTGCGCGGGCGGTTGCGGGTTCGATCCCCGCACACGACAGCATTTGTATTGGCCATACAGATGTTTGCCGTGGTCTGGGTGTTTGTGTGGTCCTTGTGGGTCTCCCCACCGTGTCTCGGAGAGCACGTTAAGCCGTCGGTCCCGGTTGTTATCATGTACACCTGATAGCGATCGTTACTCATAGTAGGGAATATATCTGCCAACCCACATTGGAGCAGCGTGGTGGATTAAGCTCCGATCCTTCCCCTACATGGGGAAGAGGCCTATGCCCAACAGTGGGATATCACAGGCTGAATCGTTGAACAATTTTTTTAATGAGTGAACACAGATGCAGCCAGTAAATGAACAGACATTATAATATTAGATTTAAGAATTTTTGTACGTAATTTTCAGTCATATAAGTCACTTAAAAGTTTCTAAATCAGTTCTTGAATTATAGTACTCTTAAAACCTAATAAACCTGCGATAAACATTTAAAAATGAAAAAAGTACTATCAGTCATAGCAACGTATAACAGCCTCTTAAACATTTTTTCACTTTTTCTACTATACTAATATAATGTCTTTATCTATGACTAGCTTTTGCGCGCGACTTCGTCGGCGTGGACTCCGCTCCTATTGGTCTTAGCGTGATGATAGCCTTCCTCGAGAAATGGGCTATCTAACACTGAAAGAATTTTTCAAATCGGCCCAGTAGTTCCAGAGATTACCGCGTTCAAACAAACAAACAAACAAACAAACTCTTCAGCTTTATATATTAGTATAGATATTATCAACATACAAAAATCAACAGTTATATCAAAAATAAATCTTACATCTATGTCAGTCATAGAATCATAAATCAGTTTAAACATAATAGGTTAACAAGAGATAGAATTACTTATTAATATCACGTATAAAACAATTATGGCACATAAAAACCTTATTTTAAACTTAATTCAAAATCTTATTCCCCTCAATTACTTACTGTTCAATATACCTATCACAAGTGTCTAGCCTACTTATTCAATATCCTTAAAACTAACATCGGCAAAAGAGATCAGTCCGCGTCTTGAAATAATGAATATATAATAATGAATTTTAAAACACGCTGGACATCGATGGTCAACAGTCGATATGCCTGGAATCTGTGGCTTGACAAAACTGACAACATTATCCTTTACAGATTTCTTCCTTAGGAAATCAACTTTGTATTTTAGGTCTCCATCATTTAGCATCAGTATTTTGCCAACGAAATGATGCATTCGTTTTTCGGTTTTAAATTGTACTATCACATACTTTCCACAAACATTTTCACATGTAATCATGTCTTTTTCCTTATGAACTTCTACTTCCATGTTTGATATCTTTGTCTTTTTTACTTGATTTTCGTTCCGTTGAATATTCATGTTTTCGTTATTCAATACAGTCCTTGTGTTTTCTTCCATTTTTCTTTCACGTTGTTCCGCTTCTTTTCTATTCTTTTATTTTTCCTCATTTTTTCTTTTACGTAGTTCTGCTTCTTCAAGTTTCTTTTTCCTTCTATTTTGAGTTTCTTCTTCCTTCCGTTGTTTCTCTTCATCTTGTTTCCTCAAGTACTCTTTGTATCGTTGTCCAGTTTAACCAAATCGGACAGGTTCTTTTTTTTTACGACTCTTTTTTTAGATGAACTTATTTCAGGATATTTAAGAAAGTTCCGAATCGGATGAGAAGCCCGATTATGGCCAGTTTGTGAAACTTCAGCGAGTGTTGAAGAAAGGTCTTGCATTGCAGCATCAGAAGAACAGTTATCGAGATAGTGGTCAACAGTACTGATGTCATCTGTAATTATCGATTCGATGTTGAGCACACTGACATTTTGGTCTTCTGAGTACAACGGAGCATTTATGCGGGAATTAGAATCAAACATACTTTCAATAGGTTCAGCGCAAGTTTGTGGTTGCACGTGCATATCCAAATGAGAAGCACCAGTGACAGAATAATTTTTCGTTTGTAAAAGCTCCCATTAGAGTTTTCCGTGATCACGCTATGAGTTAAATCCAAGTTTAAACTATCGTACCATGGTAATGCTAGAATGACAGGTGAATGGGTAATATAGAAAGAAAGAAAGAAAGAAAGAAAACACTTTTATTAGCCTTTCCGTTTACAATAATTATAAATAATGACTCAAAAAATAATTATAACATAAAAAAAATAAGAATAATAATATAATTATTAGAAACATAAAAGGAAACGATAAGCAAAAATGTAGGTAACAAATACAAAATAATATAAAACGAAAAAAGAAAGAAAAGGCCAACTAGGTTTCTGCTTCAGTAATGTGTTTGACAGCAATAATTTGCTGCCAAAAACGCTGTTATTCTAGCAGAACCTATCCTGGTGACTTGAGACCTGTGCTTGAGACGCTTACACTTTACAATAAGAATTTAAGAATGATAACAATATCAAATTACAGACAATAATAAAACTTTACACATAGAAGTCGCAACAGATACTTATATTTGTGTATATGTCACTGAACAAGGTAAGAGGAGAGATAATTATAATAATAAAAGTTAATAAAAAACAATTAAATATATACTTAAATAAAAATGCATAATGAGGAAAAAAGAGAAGAGATAGAATGTAAACTTAAAACAATTACGTGTCTTTATAAATAAATAATAAATACACTCATATTTTAGGCCAAAACGCTTACGTCAAAGCCACAAACTGCCGTCGCGAAAGGAATGTCAAAGAAAAAAAATAAATAAAATAAAATATAAATAAAAATTAAACCTAGTTTTAGCAAAGAGTATATAACCACTACGTTTTTTAGTTCAAACTTTTAAAGAGTATAATAATGTATAGTGTTTTAGTTTGAGGTTACTAGAACTGACACGGGTGTCGAACTCATAGAGAAAACAGAAAAGTGATATACCTGAATGTCGAACTATTCAGCGTGGTCGTGACGTGAACATATTATGCAAATGTTAGGTGACTAAGTGCTAACCAATTTGGTGCCGTGAAGCGGCTGCCGACCCGTCGAGACCACGGTATGGATCCGTCCAGAGTGCGATTCGCTCCCGGTGACTGTACAGAGAACTCTCCAGCATGTCGTGTATACCACAAAGTAAGTCAGGGGTTAGTTTTTTGCATATTTAATAATAACATTTTTATACAACGCTTAAAAGTGCCTCTGGTTTTCAGTTCACGTAATGGAGGTGGAAGATCGTTCCAGCACCGGGAGGCCGCATACCTGAAAGATCCGCGGAAGGCCACCGTTCGGTGCATCGGCGTCTCAAAAGTATGAGTGCACGTACGCTGTGGGTACCTTTTGTGTTCTTTAGCCCATGTTAACTTACTGAGCAGGTATTTCGGTACACCAGTACTCAAAATATCGAACATTAGTGAAGCCAGGTGCACTTTTCGGCGAGATTCCATTTTGAGGATGTTTTTATCATTTAAGACTGGTGTGATATGCGTTCGAGGCGGCACACCGAAACAATATCGTGCACAGGCGTTTTGCACTCGCTGTATAAGCTTTGATGTTCTACCAAGTAAACACGGCCCATATACTGTATCGCAGTAATTTAATTTTGATAGGACGAGAGACTCGCAAAGGGTTATTCTTAAATTCTCACCAATGTAAGATCTTATGTTATATAGTAGCTTCAGTCGGTAAAAACAATTCTGTACACACTTTGCAATGTAGCTCTCAAAATGCATGCTGCCATCGATGATCAGTCCCAAACTTTTTGCACTGTCTACACGCTCTATTGTTACCCCCTCAATCATTACATTTAAAGATACATGATTGTATAAGGCAACCTTTTTTTTTGTACCAATCACAAGCAGCTTTGACTTTTTGGGGTTAAGGACCAGACAATTGGACTTACACCAACCTGTAATCATCTTTAAGTCATTGTTAATTTTTTCAACCGCTGTACTGCAGTCAGACGGCAGGAAGGAGCAGTACAGTTGCAGGTCGTCTGCATATAGATGATACTTGCAAGAGGAGATATTTTTTACTATGTCCGCACTATATAACGCGTATAGGATAGGCCCCAGAATGGACCCCTGAGGGACTCCACGATTTATAGGCTGGGTTCCTGACCGATGCCTAGACCCATCAGCTGCGACTATTTCCACATACTGCTGCCTATCTGTCAGATAACTGTGGAACCATTTTACAGTTTTAATGTCAATACCATAATAGGTTAACTTAGACAGCAGTAGTGAAGTGTTTATCGAGTCAAAAGCACGGGAAAAATCGAGAAGGATAAGAAGACTGACCATTCATATCACGCTCAACCATGTATTCTATGACATCGTCAGTGTTCTCAAAATCACGTTGATGGATACTGTTTCCGAATAGGTCAGAATCAATACATATCAGGCTAGCTGATTCGTTTCTCGCATTTTTGTCATTTATTTGGATAGTGCTATCATCAGCGATATTATGAATTTGCACTACTACGTCAGTTACTTGTATGGATGATTCATTTTCAGGTACAGAATTTGAATCACATTCCAACTGCATTACTCTGTCGGTCTCCTGGTTCAAAGACAGTAATGATCCATCTACAGAAGACTTAGAGTTAGACAGGTCTAGAGGATGCTCGTGTACTGTCGTATTTTCTCTGTTAACATTTTTGTTGTCTATTTTTGCCTTACATTTGTACCACAAACTAAAGTAAGGATGAGCGTGCTGTTTATTTGTATTGTAACTTGCTACAAATTCATTACGGATGACCTGACCTACTTCTGCCTCTATAACCTTCATGGTACTCCTCATGTCATCTTTCTTTTCTTCATTGTCATCATTTTCAGATGTTGGGTGCACTGTCATTTCTTGTCTGCGAGTATTAATGCACTTGCTGTAATCCACTGCATCAGCATTTATAGGGTACAAACCACACGCTCTAAAAGCATTTATAATCGTTGTTGCATTTACCGCATTATCATAAGCTTTTTTGAATATGGGAGCAAAATTCATTTTAGTTACTGGTACAGTAGTTGATTGGTTGTGTTTTCTGACCACTTTTCTCCAGCTTTTCTTTACAGGCCCAAAAATCCCAACGTCGCAAGGCTGAATCAAATGGGTTGCGTTGGGATGTAAACCAAATAAAAGGATTCCTTTTTGCCTGCAAAAATCGAACATTTCGCGATTTATGTGTGATTTGTGGCCATCTAAGAATAAAATGACTGGCAGTTTGATATGTTCTGTTCAAGCCACTCAAAAAAAAGTTTGATGTATGCGAAAAACGCCTCTGATACCATCCACCCACTGTCTGATCTACCCAAGTACTAAGAATCTGGAAAATCTTTTCCAATTCTAGGAGGTATCCTTTTATATGGGTAAACTATAAAGGGCGGAACATAGTTTCCATCTGCAGAGAAAGTACAGAGAGCCGTGATACATTCTTTCTCTTTCCCGTTAGTGATTTGATACGTATTTTTATAATTTTTGGGGCCTAAAATTTTACCAGTATTAGGACAAAGACATACTCCTGTTTCATCGGTGCTAAAAATCCGACTTGGGTCCCTTTTATGTCCAGCGCGTGTTCTTCTACCAAAAATTCCTCTAGTTCCTCTGGCTAGTTTGCTCTGGCTTTGGAAATCATCTCAGCATTTCTTTTCGTAATCGTAGGGTGTCTTTTAAGGAAAAGCTTTAGCCATCTTTCTCCAGGTCTGTTATCCTTGAACTGAGATTTACGATTAATACTATTTGAATAATTTTCAACTGTATCAAATACTTCATCAGGATGCATGGGCAAACCTAGTTCAGCTTTATTCAAGAGCCATTCTTCGAGTTCCTCTTCTTCTGTCTTTGTAAGTTCTGTTGCAGGTCCCATTTTTCTTTCCCATGTAACTTTATGCGTGAGTTTGTTGTGAAGAGTCGACTTAGGGATATTGTAGAATTTACTAGCATTATTCAATGTAACTTCTCCGTTCAAAATCGCTTTCAAAGCTTTTTTCCAATGTGTATTGTGAATACCGAAAATGTTGGTATTTTTTGGGATCCATGATAAGAATCTGCAAATTAAAATACCTAGGCCTAGAGATAGGTAAATACAAGAATGACTGTTCATTCATTAACTAAAAGAGAAATCACAGAATGAACGCACGTAGATCATTCACTAAAACATAAAACCAATTAATGAACACTGTTGTTCCAATACTGACCAAATAAATCAGAACTATGCTACAACCCTTCATGCCAAAAACAGCATTAAAGGAGCGACTTTAAGGCATAATTAATAAAAACTTGAAAATAACCTACCAGTGAATGAACACCCTGTTCATTCACTGAATTTGGAACTAACCTTAGAGCAATAATGGAACACCCAAAATTTCAATGAAAATATGAGAAAACTAGCAATTAATAAAGTGAAAACAAAACAGAAGCCTTGACTTACATAAATAATCAAAAGTTTAATAAAAATATCAGTTAAGTAGGTACTTCGATATTGGCTGAGAAGGTATCACCGTTCTTACCTGGAAATTAAGATTTCCATACAAATAACCACACACAAAAATACGAGTTTTTCAAAACGCTGCCATGTTGAAATGGCAGTTGAGAGGCGGTAACAAATGTTGCCATTATTTAGAAAATAGTGTTGTTAATTGAAATAAATAAAAGCTTTTTGGTAGAATCTCATGGATTTCTTATTTTAAGCATAAAACTTTCAAAATGTTCATTTACTGAACTTGTTCATTCACCGGACGGACTACTCTACATGTTTCTGATATTATCATTGTTATTTACGATTGTTTTCTTTACATAATGAATTCGCACATTTAAATATTTTTTCAAATTGCTTTTAACAAAAGCGAATAATGGGTCCGATTTGAAAAATGATAATCAGCCGAAAATAGTCTGAGCCCTACACATTTTTTCATACGTTCCTGCGAGAGATGGTGTAGGAGATCCTTTTTTAAGCATTTTATTTTTCCTGTAGACCTCTTCCGCTATTTTACATAACTTAATTACATGTTTGGATGGATGACAAATTCTACCTTTATCTTTTCTAATTAAAAAGGTATTTTCTAACTTATCAGGAGATCTTAACGTAGACAAACACTCCGCGCATTTTAACTGAATCTCTAATTTTCTTACAACAAAACCTGCTATATAAATAATAACTTGCTTTGTATATTCAGTCAGTCTTGAAGGATCAGCTATAATATAATCACGATCCTTAGAAACCACGACTTCGTTATCTAATGATTGTAAAATTTCTTCGTCGTTTTCAATTAGGCGGTTGCGGTCAGTTGTATTATTTATTGCAACTTCAGGGCTGCTGTGAATTAAAATATTAATGTCACTTAAGGGCACTCAGTTCCCTGTGGTAAAATGTTTTAATTCGCCGTGAACTAAAAGTCTCTTGAAGGCTGATTTAAACTGAGTAGCTGTGGGATTATTATTAAAACCACCTTTTGCTCTAACAGCACTGAAAAAAAAATCCAAGTGATCTTGGCTAAGCTTGTAAGTTGATAAAAAGTCAATCCTTTCTGATTTCACAAGTTCTTCATACAAAAATAAAATGGTCTTCATACGAATTAAGAACCCTAAAAATCCAGTCTTTTTGCTTGTTTTCAGTACATAATCTGATCCTAGTTTTAAAGATTTTATGGAAATATATGCATTTTCTAAAAATTCTTTTATAATCTCTTAGTTTTTTATTGATATTGGTTTTTTGTATGCAAAATAATGTATTAAATTTGCGCATGAAATCTACTGATGCATCACATTTATTAAACTGTTCAAGGCGAAGATCCTCCCAACATGATTCAATTGTATCGGCAACTGATTCACTAAATAACTGCGATGCTAGCCTCACTTTCATTGCTTGCTTGCTGTAATTTATGTGGGAACCTCTTGAGTTTATTTCCTAGATGCAAACCTTCATTTTCCTGAAGCTCGACCAGCGATTAAATGTAATTCCAGGATATTTGATCTTTCTCGCTGCTCAAATGTTTTGTCACCCGATGTATTTCTTACTAATTTTAGCATTTGTGACGGATCGAAGAATATGGCAACTTGTTTTCCGTTGTATGTAAATACTGGGCTTATTACGTCGCTTTCAATATCACACCCCAACAATTTGGCCATTGAAAATTTTGCCGGGCAACCGTCAAAAGTTACTGTTGCAATATCAAGGCCACATTCACTTACTAAGTCTATACGCGTTTTGACTAGCGCAGCTTTCTGTTCAGCAGTAATTCCGTTGATAAATAAGTAACCCACTGGAAGTTTCCAGCTTCCATTTAATACCAATCAGCATGAAGACTAAAGCATCTTTGGCAATAGGTAAAGCATCACTTTCTAGTTGATGGCTACCACAGTTGACATAACCTACGTAATTTTTTCCATTCCATTGGACAGATTTTCAGATCGCCATTTCATCGAAACACAAGCTGAATATCCATTTTCGCTCTGATTTGCCATTTTTACTAGTAGCTTAAGGGCTTCAAGTGATTCGGCATAAAAGCCGGGTTCTCCTTCAACAGTTTCGCACCAACGTACCAATGTGCGAGCATGTGGTAGGCATGTATTGAATGATTTTCTTACAAAATCGTAAGAACGTGGACTTACGAAATGTAAATTTAACGCGAATTTCCGCACTTCAGGTGAAAACTTTGATTTGTTGCTTCGTAAAAAATCTGTTTTTTGTGGATCCATTGAAGACAAAAATCTGCTGTTTCTTGATTTATACGATTTTTGGATTGCAATTTCTCTACGATAGCACAGAGCTCAGCGTTCTTTTTTTCAATTTTTCGACATTTCGATCTCAATACGGCTAATTTCTTCTTCCGTGACTCTGCCAAAAAAAAAGGTCAATTTTTTTTTATTAATTTCTTTTTTCGTGGTGTCCTTTTCGGAGTCGTAACAGCTTCTTTAGAATGGTGTTTTATCTAAAACAAGAATTGCAATAAAGTAATTATAATTATTATAACAATTACAATAATCATCATACTAAAATATATCAATTTCTTTGTAGTTCATTTGTGTTTATATATTTGTTCATAATATTTACAGCATTTATACTTACAATGGCTATTTTTATACTATTCGTGGAAGTAGGAGGCATATCAATATAACTCTTATGTTGCGCTACGGGGTCTGTCATTTTTATACTCTTTGTAGATGTAGAAGGCATATCAATACAACTCTCATGTTGTGTACTACTGGGTCTGTGGTTGCACAAGCAGAAGGGATTTCCACATTTTGATTGTTATCACTACAAATTGGAAACCTCTGAAAATTTAATTAATTATTATAATTATAAGTCTAGTTAATTTAAAATGGGTACCTTCTTTAAAGTATAATTGATTAATTTATTTACATGTATGAACAGCGTTGGAACTGAAGATGCATTTATGAATGTCATATGCTGAGTTCTTCTTAGACTATTTGCACTGAAATGTTTAGAACAAATGCGTGTGTTTTTTCCTGGAGTCCAATTTCTTCGATCTGTTGATTTTATCTATGAATCACGCAGTACCGTGTCTTTTGGGAATCTGAAAACGAATATAATTTATCACACCATACACTAAATCTTATATAATCACCTTAATCTCATATTTATGTATTACGTAGTAAGAAAATACTGACTATAAACTACTGGGTGTTTTTTTAGGAGGTTTGTTTTGCCGATAGATGTCGTTTTATTTTATGACAGTTGTTTTGACAGCTCAAAGTGGCATTTCTACTCAGTATTGTTTGGCAAATCATTATGAATAGGTTAACTCCAGAACAACGTTTTCAAATCGTGGAAATTTATTTTCAAAATCAGTGTTCAATTAAAAATGTTTATAGAGCACTTCGTGAATTTTATGGCGCACATAATCGTCCGTCAGAGACCACCATAAAGAACGTAATTACCAAATTTCGGTCTACATTCACTCTTTTGGATGCCAAGCCACCGACAAGAATGAGAAGAGTTCGTACAGAAGAAAATATTGCTGTCGTTGAGGCCAGTGTCGAAGAAAACGACAATTTATCGATTCGTCGTCGTGCTCAGCAAATTGGACTTTGTCCATCGACTTTATGGAAAATTTTACGTAAAGATTTGGGTTTGGTGCCATACAAAATTCAATTGGTGCAAGAATTAAAGCCACACGACCATCGTTTGCGCCGTGAATTCAGTGATTGGTCGTTAAATCAATTGAACGAAGATCCATTTTTTTACCGTAAAATTCTCTTCAGTGATGAGGCGCATTTTTGGTTAAATGGATACGTCAATAAGCAAAATTGTCGCATTTGGAGCAAAGATAATCCACACGCCGTTGAAGAATTACCAATGCATCCTGATAAATGTACTGTTTGGTGCGGTCTATGGGCTGCACTGTGGTTCCCCGCCCATACTAAGGTGCGACAAAAATATAAAAAACTTTATTTATGGGATCTTATGAATGAAACAGGTTAGATAAGAAGTATAATCAATTCATTGTTATAAATAATAATAAA
This sequence comes from Melitaea athalia, assembly GCA_905220545.2. NCBI lineage: Eukaryota > Metazoa > Arthropoda > Insecta > Lepidoptera > Nymphalidae > Melitaea > Melitaea athalia. Next base: position 16,246,874 of record HG992189.1, on the reverse strand, counting down.
AAACGGTATATTACTATATATATATATATATATATATATATATATATATATATTTAAAATTAAATTTTACAACAAAAATTCAAATCAAAAATCAAATTACAACCCAAAGTTTCAAAGTATGTTCTTTTATAGCAGATCCATGCACTAATACCTTGTAAACAGAACCTGGTAGGTAAAAACATGGATGGATTGAAAGCGCATCACGTATCTCTTGAAATACGAGCTCGGCCCGCTCAGTGATGTTTAACTTCTTGTCGGTGCCATACTTCAAGCAAATTTCGAAGACCAACATGCACGCGAATATACACTTCCGACTTGAACCTGCAATAAAAACAACATTTGGAATAAATAAATGCAAAACGAAAGACATTCGGTGTTAATTCGTGTGCGTAGCAAAGTGCTACAAAGAGACTATTTTCACGTAGTATTGCTCTAAATGGGGGAAAAACGGGGATCGAATTCAAGTGTAATCATAAAGAATGAGGTCTCACCTAACGTATAACAAAAAGTTTGAGACGGACATATGGAGGTACGTAGGCGGGATGATAAGTAACTAGCCTCTGCTATTTAAAAAGTTAAAATTAAAAATATATATATTAGTGATGTGTCGTTATGCCTTTTTCAAATAACGAAACGTAACCGCTATGAGCCCGTGAACAACGTTGTAAAAACTATCTATTTTGAAAACTATCTATTTCCATACCGTCAATCAAATATGGCTCTTATTTGTATCGGTATAAAGACTATAATTGATTGATATCATTTGACGTTACAAAACGTTTACAAAGAACTTCCCTTCGTACTTTTACAGTCTTGTGATAATGATTAAATTATATTTATAAAAATATTTAAATTTTTATACAGGCGTACTTAAAATTTGCTCCTCATGCGCCTAAAGAAGTTTCACTTCAAAAATAAAAAGTTACTTAAAAAACCGATTGTGCTTTAGACTACAGTATAAATTACAGTAGTACTGTAATGTACACTCTAAGACTTTAGACCACACGACTGAAGTGTTACGAAACTTCCTTTTGCCTCGCCCGATCACACTTTTCGTAACGCTCTCGTTATGCACTCACCAGCTTACTTCCCAAGTCAAGCATACGTAAAGAAGTTTTACTTCAAAATATCGAGTGTCGAATTGTCGATATCTACATTTCAATATCGAACTATCGATATATTATTTTATCTTCCAAAAAAATATTTATTTATTTTATTGTTAAGGAACACAAACAGTTAAAATTAACAAAATAAAATTAAATTTACAAACATAAAACATAAACCAAAACTGTGCTCACAAATAAATTTAACACAATCAGATTTCGCTAAAACTAAAGGAAAAATACATTTGTTTAAAAAATTAAACATTACTTAACAATTAAAAAGTAAATTCTAGCTACAATTACAAGCAAACGAAGAAATATTACGAAACAATATAAAACAAAAAATAAAACTTAGACGTTACCAAGATTTGTTGTTGTTAGTAATAAATAATAAATAGTAAATATTGATATTTCTAAATAGCACTAAATAATTAACTATCGTTGTCGCAACGAATACAGTGTTCAAAACAAAATGGAGACAGCGGTCGTTGTTCACGTTGTGAAAAATAGATAGTTTTGCTTCGTTGTCGCAGCGACTGGTAGCGACAAAACGGAGACAGCGGTCGTTGTTCACGTTGTGAAAAATAGATAGTTTTGCTTCGTTGTCGCAGCGACTGGTAGCGACAAAACGGAGACAGCGGTCGTTGTTCACGTTGTGGAAAATAGATAGTTTTGCTTCGCTACATAACTAGCTATCGTTGTCGCAGCGAATAGATAGTTTTACAACTATCTGTGCTATATAGCGCACATAACTAATATATATGTCATTTTTAAATTTGTATCTCTGGCCACCTGTGTTCTAAATTTGTATTTTGGTGGCATGAAAATTTTATTGATTTTTTGTCATTTGAAAATATATTTCGTCAAATGTTTTCAAAATTGATAAAATTGAACAAAGAGCGGTGATAAAGTATCTTCATATGAAGGGCATGAAGGGGAAAGATATCTATGACGAGTTAAAGAATGTTTTGGGTGAATGTGCCCTTTCTTATGACACAGTAAAAAACTGGGTGGCTGAGTTTAAACGCGGTCGTACATGTGTCCAAGATGAAGCCCACCCCGGACGTCCAAAAAGCGTCACGACTCCAGAAATGGTCGTGAAAGTACATGATATGGTTTTAGTAGATCGACGATTGAAGTTATCTGAAATAGCTGACACTACAGGTATCTCAAGAGAATGGATACATCATATCCTAAGTGAGGAATTAAATATGAAAAAGTTATCGGCCCGTTGGGTGCCGCGATTGCTTACGCACGTTCAAAAAATGATTTGGGTGCAAAACTCAAAAGAATGTCTGGGCCGTTTTCGGAGTTATAAGGCCGATTTTTTACGTTGATTTGTAACAACAGATGAAACATGGATTTATTATTATACGCATACGTAGGCTGGAAAAGTGATGGCTTCCGTCTTTTGGGATGCAGATAGGATCTTGATGATAGATTACCTTCCTAAAGGTCAAAAAATTAATGGAGAATACTACGCTAATCTTCTAGATAAGCTTCACCAATGTATTCAGCAAAAACGACCAGGTTTGGCGAAAAAAACCATCTTCCACCAAGACAACGCTAGGGTTCACACATGTGTTAAAGTTATGGCAAAAATCAACGAATTGAAGTATGATTTGCTGCGCCACCCACCTTATTCGCCTGATCTAGCGCCATCAGACTTCCACTTATTCCTTAAGCTCAAAACTTTTTTGGGCGGACAGAAATTTACCACAAATGATGAAGTCATAACCGCTGTAAATGGAGCATTTTGCAGGCCTCGAAAGAAATCATTTTATGGAAATCATTACTGCTTTAGAACGAAGATGGAATAAGTGCGTAGAGGTTCACAGAGACTATGTCGAAAAATAAAATTAATTTTATCATGGAAAGTTAAGTATTTTCTTAATAGGCTAGTTACTTATCATCCCGCCCTCGTATATAAACTAAAACTCGAGAAGTATTAAACAAAAATTTTAAAACGCGTACATAAAACAGTTCTATCACATAGCAGTCAAATTTTAACAAAACGAATTATCTTCAAATTGTAAAAAAAAATAAAAATAATAAGTACATACCATGTCCTTGGAAATCCATCTTGAAAATAAATCACTTATGTAACAGGTTTCTGGTAATCGACAAACGAAAACACGTAAAAATTGCGCGAGTCACTGATACGTTTGATGATACGTTTCGGAGCGCGGGTAATATTCACACTTTCGATGACGAAATGGGAATGAAAGTAATTAGCAAAGTGCATTTAATTTATATTTTTGTTAAGTTCGGACTTTGTAGGTGTTATAATGATTACTACTTTCATTGAATCGCAGAGTGGCCTAGGGTGATTTTTGTCGCACTAGGGAACCATAGTGGGCTGGTGGGATCATCGGTCCATATTTCTTTAAAAATGAGGAAGGACGACGCGTTACCGTGAATGGAAATCGATACAGAACCATGATCAATGAGTTTTTGTTGCCAAATCTTGAAGATATGGATATGGATGAAATGTGGTTTCAACAAGATGGTGCCACTTGCCATACAGCACGTGAAACAATCGACTTATTGAAAGAAACTTTCAACGACAACATTATTTCGAGAAATGGTCCGGTGAATTGGCCTCCGCGTTCGTGCGATTTGACGCCACTCGATTACTTTTTGTGGGGATACGTGAAGTCATTGGTTTATGTGGATAAACCTCAATCGATTGACGCTTTGAAAACCAATATTCAACGTGTCATTGCTGACATACGCCCTCAAATGCTTGAAAAAGTGGTTGAAAATTGGACCTCTAGAATGACATTTGTGAAAAATAGTCGTGGTGGCCATATGCCACAAATTGTGTTTAAATGTTAAATGCCAAAAAATTATCTACCAAATAAAAAAAAAATTTTGGTCATTCCACAATTTTATATGTGTTTTATTCAAAAAAATAATCGGCAACCTCTTAAAAAAACACCCCTTATAAACTTATTATGTAAGGGAGGAAAAGAATGGAACCACTTGTTAAAGGTATTCATGAAACTACTAGGCTGGTTTACACCTTTTAACTGTATATCTTTGAACAATATTTATAAGAAAACCGAAATAAAGACTTAACTTTCTCAATAAATAATAAAAAAAATGCCTATAGAATTACCAAAATTATGGGTAATTTTTATTTGTAACTACTGGTATACCTAAAATAAGAATAATCCGATAAAATTTAAAAGACGCACAAAATGGTCGCAAGACATTAACATTTCAGCGTATTTGACGATTACTTGTGTATTACTAAACTTATCCGGTTGATACAAAATACATCATTAATTAAAAATTTCAGACGTTTCTTAGTTTATTCCTGCATATTAGACCTTGACATTGTGTATTCTAAAGGAAACTTTAATTGTCTTTACAAATCAAACGATTCAAAACAAAGCAAATCATACTTACGAATGAAAGGTTATGTCTTCTAATTTATGCTTACTGCGACTGTTACAGCCAACCTACACAGCAATGCACCGTAATTATTGCTTTCTCACTTTTTTTTTGTTATGGCAACTCGTACATTTGTCATTATCAAACTAGGGAAATTTCTTCATGTATTTAAAGCACGAAAGAACGAGAGAAGCTTTTTTTTATCTCATCGTAATAAACGTGAATTCACTGGAAACCGGAGTGGATGATCGCATACGGGAGAACATAACTATTGAACTTTTAGATGGGGACAAATTTAGTCCATGATCATCAAGCTATTTTTTTTAAATATTGAAGAGATGTCGTTAGCTCGTGCTGATTCAATGTTTTTACTTTTTATATACAATAATAAATCATCCGCATATTATAAAACCTCAATCTTTTTACCGATAGTTAAGTCTAGATCATATGTGTATAAATTATACAATATGGGGCTCAAAACGGATAATTGTGGAAGGCCTTTAGATAGTCGGGGGTCCGGAAACAACACACAATACACAAGCACAAACGCCCAGACCACGACAAACATCTATATGACCAATACAAATATCTGCCGTGAGCGCGAATCGAACGCGCGACCGCCAGCGCATCAGCCAGTGCTGTGACCAGTGCTGCCAACTAGTCTTAGCGAAAACGCGCTGTCAGCGCTGTAAAAAAGCGCTAGAAAGCGCTAAAACAGCTTTTTTTTAAAAGCGCTAGATTTCGCGCCAACCACAAATGGTTTTACTACATATTTGCTAGTTACAATGAATAATTAGTTTAATTACCTATTTAGAATTTTAGATGAAATATTTTTTAGGATAGCATGAAATAAAACAAAGATACATAAAATCAATATTTTTTTATAATAAAGAATAAATAACAATGACATAAGAAACAATATTTTTGAATTAGTTGACATTTGTCTTAAGAATCAATCAGGGTTACATCTTCATCATCGTCAGATTCTTGGATATTTATTCCAGCATTTCCAGCCGAAGAAGATGAAGGTTGATCTAGTTGGTCTAGTTTTTTTTTAAATTTGTACTTATCAGTCGATGATATTTTTCTCAAAACGTCGCTGGGCAGTTTATACTTTGCGCAGTTGCTTTTTTTAAATGAAAGTCCATAGCGCACATGTAAAATGGAATTTATAGTATCTATGCCTAAGGAATTTCTCAACTTATTTTTTATGACATTCATTGTGCTGAATACTCTTTCAATATCAGCATTCGAGTGGGGTAATGAAAAAACTTTCATTGCTAAAGAAAATATTTCTTTATATGGACATGTACTAGAGGCATCTTTTGAGTCTTTTACTTCACTCCAGAATTTCACGGTATCCTCCTTGTGAACCCACTCTTGTAAAATAATAGTACGCCACTGTTCGATAATTTTATCAATTTCTTGAGGTGCATATCCGAAACTTTCACACAGGTGTACAATTTCTTGCAAAGATCTTGTTGGCTTTAGTATTTTTGTTACAGAAAGGCAAGAACTGATCTCTAGGCATTTTAAGTTTTCGGGCAATCTTTGCTGCAGTTGTTTAATTAACTTAATGACAAAATTAACACATCTTTCCTTAATACCATTCTTAATATCATTTGGGAGATTCGATTCTTGTAATTTAGTCTCAAAAATGTAACCTAGATATGGATTCGGTGAAAGGTATCTTGTGACATCAAGGGAATTAAAATTAAGACAAGCCTGTGATATTATAATTTTGAGACATAGTTTCTTTATAAGATCTTGCAGGGTATTAAATAGTAATGTTGGGTCTGCTGATTTCTGTTCAAATATTTTAAGTGCTGACTGTGTTTCATCGAGAACACATCTCAAAAATTGGAGATAGAGTTCATTTTGCAAAGCCTTAAACATTTGATACAGCATTTCAGTTTTGTAACAGTTATCAGATAAACGAACTTGTTCAAAGTGCAATGTTAATTCTCTTCACTGACATAATATTCGAGTAATCGCAGGTTCAATGGAAAGCCATCTTGTGTCACAAGTTTTTAAAATTTTTAATGGTTTTTCGCCACAATTGAGAGATTCATACAATTTCCTATACTCAAATTGCCTTTTTGATGACATTTTAAACCAGTTATGGGTTTCTCGAATCAAAAACTCAATTTGTCGTGGGATAGTATCTACAGAAGCGTGTGATACGGCGAGTTGTATAGAATGACACACACATCTAACTAATATCAAATGCTTTAAGTCATATTTTTCCTTCAAAATTGTGTACACACTTGTATTTATCCCGGTCATCACAAAAGCATTATCAGTGCCTATACCACTTAAGTTTTTGATTTGCAATCCAGCATCTTTTAATAGTGCAACCAAAGATGTAACGATTCCTTCAGCGTCAGAACTTTCTAATTCACTGAGTCCTAGAAATGTAGAAATAACTTCATTTTGAGTGCGACTAAAGTATTTCACCACCACTCCCAAATTTTTTTTTACTGAAATGTCTGTAGACTCATCTAATAATAAGCTGTAGGGCTCATCTCCTATATCGTTAACCAGCTCGGTTTTAAAGTGAGGTGCCAGTACCATTTGGATGACAGCTGTACATTTAGTACGATGCAGTTTGAGATTTTTAGCTGCTTCAGCTCCTTGAAATGCATTCGCACATAAACATCCTAAATGGTCTGCAGCAGAGGTTGCACAATGCTCTGCAATAAAAAGAGACAAAGATGCCTCAGCTTCACTAGTTTGGTTTACTTGCTGCAAATTTATTTTTTGCTGGGATGTGTCCAACGATGGTTTTACCTTTTTTTGATGAGATGCTGTTTCACGGTGTCTTTTGATATCACTGATCTTAGCCGAAAACTCCCGTTTACAATAAGTACATTGAGCTTTCGTTGGATCACCAGGCACAGGTTTTAACCAATATTTAAAAGCGTTATCCTGCTCCCACTCAGTCTTATAATGTTGTTTATAATTTGTACGTTTTGTTATAGGCAAATCCATTTTTGTAATGTAATGTTGTAATGCTTAACACAGAATGAAACGATCGTAGTTAAGTTCCAAAGAGTAGAATAACTTACCTATACAGGAGTTAAGTTCGTTAACGGAGCAAATACTATGTGGGGAATCCCCGAATATAACGTTCTCTAATTCTCTTATTAGATGATGACTCCATGATGAAAACATAGACAATTAGACATCGTTTTTCAGTTTTTCAAAATAATATTATTTAGCACTAGTAATTTATTATGTTTTACGCTGTATTAAATATAGTTTTATTTAATTTAAAAAAGCGCTAGATTTAGCGCTAGGCGCTAGAACGCGCTTTGAAACAAAAAAAGCGCTAGATCTGGCGCGAAAAGCGCTAAGTTGGCAGCACTGGCTGTGACCACTGCGCCAACATGTCGCCAAAGTCAAGATGGTAGTTTACCATGTGCTGTACAGGGACATACCGCCCTGCGTAATAACAATTATTGTTATAATTGTCAGCGTAGAGTGCGGGTTCAGGTAGAAACCATTTCGTTATTTCATCATTTAAAAAAAAAGTAAGTAAGGTAGGTGAATGAAAGTAATATTATTTAAAACAGTGTTAACTAGAGTAATTTTTTAAATTATTTTAAATTGTCTGGAGGCTTTAATTTTTTTTTAATTTATACCTAAACTTGCAGGTTTGATTTACTTTTTGTCTCTGGCAAGATTTCTTTGGCCCATAATTTTTTTTTAGATACTTTCTAAATTAAATCACATTTATTTTACATGCGCATTGTATTGATGATCAAAACAAAAAAGAAATGGCGTTGATATATCAATAAACAAAAAAGATATGATGGTCAAACCACTAATTTTCGCCACTTTTTTCGAAAAACGAAAAAAAATCATAAAAAAAAAAAATCCGTAACACTTTGCATATAGGTAAGTTAGCCTAAATAGGTTCCAAATGACCCCCCCTACCCAACATACCTCTATGGCTAACCATTCCCCTAACACCCTGTATATATAATATAATCTCTATATATAAAAATGAATAGCTGAATGTGTTGCTAAGTGCAAATCTCAAGAGCAGCTGAACCGATTTCGCTGATTCGTTGTTTGTAATATTCCTTGAAGTGCGAGGATGGTTCTTACGGAGAGAAAAATTTAAAAAAGTGAAACACTTCTATATTCCCATACAAAATATTCGTAATAATACTTAAAAGTCAATTTGAACTTTAAAACCATAGCATAAAGTTTAAGTGTTTGTGGAGGGGTTCCGGGAAGGATAAGTATTAAAAAAAATTAAAAATTAAAGAATCGCTATTAGGCGGTACGAAGTTCGCCGGGTCAGCTAGTTTATAATAAAAGAAATATTTTTTTTTGGGAATCTGTAGGCGTAGCAGTTTTTGTTTAAGAATTGGGATCATAACATTGTCATATGACATAATGCATAATATGCATTAGATAAATCCAAAAGTGCTGCAATGACAGAATTATTAACAGAAAAGCTAGCCTAATATCGGTTGTAAGTAAACAAATATTATCTATAGAACTTCTGTTTCGTCGAAAGCCAAATTGAGATGTTGAAAGCAAACCGTTGCTTTCGATGTACAATGCGAAACGATTCTTAAGTAATTGTTCGCATATTTTTAGGAGGACAGATGAAAGAGCAATAGGACGATAAGACAAAGCAGAAGAAGGATCTTTATTAGGTTTTAATATTCGAATTACAATTTGAGATTTCCAATTTGAAGAAATGTGACCAGAGTGAAAAATAGAATTTATCAAATTTATATAAAATGTAATGCTTGTGTCATTTAAATGAGTAATGAAAGAATAATAAATTCCATCTAGATCAGGTGCAGAATCTGATACGTGTTCTAAAACGTTCTTCAATTCCGACATTGAAAAGGGAGAGTTTAATTCAGACGATTCGTTGTAAAAGTTACCATAATCATTTAGGTTATCTTGACGGAAATTAACAGTTGGGGGAGAAATTGTATCAAGAAAATCGTCTATTAGAAAATATGGAAAAGTTGTAGATGGGGAGGTATTATAAGCTGATCTAAATCTTCTAATGTTTTTCCAAACAGTGGATGAGTGAGTATTGGAGATAGAAATGCGCAGAATTTTCGCCAGCTCTCTTTTTTTTTGTTTTAAAGTAATTTTGTTTTGTTTATAATCTCCTTTAGTGATAAGAGGTTCTCTATTGTCATATTATTATTAAATATTTTTTCTACACTTTTCCTTTTATTTAAAAATTCTTTACAATTAACATCCCACCATGGAGGACTTGGAATATAGGAGCCCCCATGTTTTATATTAAATACTTCGTTGGCACTCTCAATTAATGCATCGAAAAAAAATCTGTGCATCACAAGAAACGCTAATATTTTCTGATATTTTCTGGTTAAGTTTTAAGTCAACCTTATTACTAAACTGATTCCAGGTATCAGAATTGGCTTTTGATATATTTTATCTAGGAGGTAATTCTATTGGATTCGGTTTTTTATATCAGGATAGGGCGAGATAATTAATAACTAACTTAAGCTACGTGTCGACCATTGTATTCGAAGTTCAGCCCATCTACATAGTGACAGGTGACATAGAGTTCACAGACGAGTTCAGAGACGTATTACTGGCATCATCATAGGCCTTTACGTCTATTACAGACGATTTAAACAATGCCTGAAGAGCATTTTTTCTGATGGCTGTACAAGCCGATACGGGAGCGGCAGACTCTACCACACGTCGAACAGGGAAAAGATGCGCTAGTGTCATAATTGTCGCTGTTTTGATGTTTTTTGATTCTCCTGTTCGATAAGAGTCCAAACCAGGCTACATCATGGTGTTTTTGACCTTCCTTCACGCTCTTACGCCATTGGTCTCTGTTCTCGGCTAATTTTTCCCAGTTATTGTGGTTTATGTTAAAAGCCACCATATCGCGCTTGGCGCAGTCTTTAAAACGGAGCAAAGGCCTCCCAACGTCCCTCTTTGCATTCGCAATTGCGCCGAGCATGATCTGCCGTGGAAGTCGGGAGGGATCCATCCGGTGCACATGCCCCAACCAACGCAGCCGACGCTGTTTAAGCATGGCAGTTAGACTAGGTAGCTGCGCTATTTCTAGAACCCTCTCGTTAGTCACTCTGTCTTTCCAACTTATACCCAGGATGTTCCGTAAGCAGCGCATATAGAAAGTGTTGACTTGGCGTTCTTGCTTCGCGTAAGACGTCCATGTTTCCGCTCCGTACAAGAGTGTGCTCAAGACACAAGCCTGGAATACTATCATCTTGGTCCTGTTGGTAAGATGTTTGTTGTTCCACACTCTTGTACTGAGCCGCCCGAACATAGTCGCCGCTTTCCCGATACGAGTATTGATTTCTGCTTCTAGAGAGAGATTGTTCGAGACAGCCGATCCTAGGTAGCAGAACTTATCAACCACTTGTAATGTAGTGGTATCCAGCATTATTGCAGGTATTTCTGCACTGCCTTGCGCTAGCACCACAGTTTTTTTGGGGTTTATAGACATGGAAAACAGAGTGCATGCTTTGGAAAATTTGTCCATGATTGCTTGAAGCTCGAGAACTGAGTTTGCCACAAAAGCTGCATCATCAGCAAATAACAAAGAGTCGACGAAAAGGTCATTACGCTTTCGTTTAGCTTGAAGCCGTGAGATGTTGTATAGCTTCCCGTCTACTCTTGTATGAAGGTGGATACCCTGTTGGTTTTCGCCGAAAGCAGTTTTTAAGATAAGCGAAAAGAATATACCAAACAGGGTAGGAGCTAACACGCAGCCCTGACGGACACCTCTACGCACTACGAACTTATCAGACGTTTGGCCATCAAAAACGACAGTGCCCTTCATACCCTCGTGAAAGGATTGAACGAGGCTCAAGAGTTTCGGTGGACACCCAATGCATTTCAGTGCAGTACAAAGACCTTCCCTGCTGACGGTATCGAAGGCCTTATTCAAGTCTACAAACACCATATACAATGGCGTTTTCTGCTCTTTGCACTTCTCCTGTAGTTGACGAAGGGAGAAAATCATATCCACTGTGGAACGCTGCGGGCGAAAACCACACTGTGCCTCAGGATATACGCGATTTGCAAGTTTTTGGAGCTTTCCTAATATGACGCGTCCAAATAGCTTGCCGACAATGCTCAAAAGGGAAATGCCACGGTAGGAATTGCAATCGCCGCGATCTCCTCTCCCTTTGTATAATGTGATGATGTTAGCATCACGCATATCCTGAGGCACGCACCCCGCTTCCCAGCACTTACACAGCAGATTGTGCAGAATAGGTGACACGCACTTAAGTTTAAGAATTTCTGCTTGAGTTCCATCACTACCTGGACTCTTACCGCGCTTAAGCTGCTTTACAGCAATATGGTATTCCCCTATAGTAGGTAGGTCGTCTAATTGACTCCAAATATCCAGTTTAGGAATGCTCTGAACAGCCTCCGGTTCGATGCTGACTGGAATCGCATAGAGACTGGTGAAATGTTCTACCCAACGTTCCATTTGACGGTGACTATCTGTAATAACAGAGCCGTCCGCTTCTTTAAGGGGAGCTGTCTTTTTGGGAACAGGGCCAATGGCCTGTTTTATACCAGAGTACACACCGCTGAAGTTTCCTGAGTCTGCACACGCTTGGATGTTGCGGCAAATATTGATCCAATGGACATTTGCAAAGTGGCGTGTGCTACGCTGAAGAGCTGCTTTAGAATTTGTAAGCTCTTCGCGCGTCTTTGGACTAGGGTTCAGACGGTAAGCAAGAGCAGCGTCGCGTTTAGAGTCAAGCAAGGGTGAAAGTTGCTCTAAATTTTCAGTGAACCAGTCTTGAGACTTAGCACTCTGATAGCCGAAAGCTTTGGCAGCTGTTTCCGTGAGAAGAGTTTTGACTTTATTCCATTCGTCTTCGACGGTCGCGTTTACGTCCCAAGCTGCAGTCTCCTTACGTACCAGATCCTCAAAATCACGAATCAAATCGTCATGCCTAGTTTTAGAAAGATCTAATTTCTTCTTACCAGGTGGTTTGGACGAATGTATATTTTTATGGATCAGGGCTACCGTGCTACAACTAGGGAATGATCATTGCCACAGTCAGCGCTGTGGAATGTACGAGTGTGAATGGTTTCACGGAGGTCTTTCTTTCTGGTGAGGACTAGGTCTAGCTGGTGCCAGTGACCAGAGCGAGGGTGCTTCCAATTTCCATATTCCAATATTACTGGCAATTAATATATATATCACATTCCTGGAATTAGTCTTTGACACATTTGTACCTTTTTCCCAACTGACATCTTTAGGATTTTTCTTTAAAAAGATATATCATTGAATTTGTTAATATTTTCTTGTTTAGTTTTAAAATGATTTGAAAATTTGACAATTTTGGGTTTTAAATTATTTATATGTGTAGGAAGTTTAGTTCTTAACTTTCTTGCCATAGGTATTAAGTTATTCTGCTGGGGAACTTAAATTTCCTTTTTGGGTTGTGTTACGGCCCTAGCCAGTCCAGCAGAGCCTCAGAAGTCGGGGCCCATCAGCGACCTCGAAGCGGACTGCCTAGCGTCGGGTACTAATACCTATGGGCGATACTAATCGCGCTACGCGAGTTATTAGGGTGTTACCGAATGAAACTTACTTACCTTCAAAAGGGGAGCTCGGGCGATCCGGTTCAAGTAAAGTCAGGGTAGGTGTGTAGGTAGGTGTGTAGTGAAGCGGGTGTGTAATAAGTGGCCTGACAATCCTTGAGCAGCAAGCGACGGCGCCGCGCCTCGACAGCAAACCAGGTTCTGCGTTCACCCCACTAACACTCACGGTCACGGAATTAATAATCTTGTCTATTCATGAACAACTCAGAGTTTAATCACGGTTACACCGTTCAAAGAGTATTTACAATTAATTCTCACTTAACTTTTTTTAATAAAACGACCGTGTGCATTCAAACAACAGACTGAATATAATTTATTAAATGTCATATTCCATACAACACTGTGAACACTAAATACAGTTTATACTAAATTAACATAGATGTCGCTACTTATAGCACACATGAATAAACTACATTTTTATATCTTTACATAATATTAATACCCCCACTATATCAAAATGTTATACAGTAATTACAACAACACACTAAATTAATTACATTTAATTTGCACCCCCATCAATTTCAAAAACCTATAATGTTTCACACTAATTAAAGATTTTGTTAAAACATCTGCAGCCATATCAGCTGTTGGTAGGTACTCTACTTTAACAATTTTGTTATTAATACATTCTCTTCCAAAATGATATCTAATATCTACATGTTTGGATTTACAATGAAAAACTGAGTTATATAATAATTTATGGGCACTTTGATTGTCATTAAATATAAGAATAGAATCACAGCTAACAGTTATTTCTTTATACAAATTTCTTAGGTAAATAGCTTCCTTACAACTTTCAGAGATACCAATATATTCTGCTTCTGTGCTAGACAGAGCTATATTATGTTGCTTTTTACTACTCCATGAAACTACATCTCCTGATAAATTAAAACAAAATCCAGTGTATGATTTTCTATCTAAAGTATCACTGCCCCAATCTGCATCTACATAACCAATTATATTTTTATTACCTGTACCACAATATCGAATGCAATAATCTTTAGTTTTCTTTAAATATCTCAAGATCCGCTTAGCATGAGCCCAATGCTCTCTACTATAGCAATTGTTAAACTGACTTAGGTATCCTACTGAGAATGCAATATCTGGACGTGTAAGTATGGCAAGGTACATTAAACAACCAATTAATTGCTGGTATGGTAAACTCTTATCACAATTACTATGTTTAGCCAACTTCAGTCCACTTTCCATAGGAGTATCTACAGTTTTACAATTTTCTAAATTTTAACAATAACTGTTCTATGTAATGACTTTGATCTAATGTTAACACTTTACTTTCTTTATCATAGCACACTGACATACCAAGACATTGTTTTATTTGGCCTAAATCTTTAATCTTAAATTGAGACTCTAATACACACTTTAACTTATCAGTTTCTTTAGAACAATTTGAAAAAATGAAAAAATCATCGACATATAACGCAATTATAGTCATATTTTTATCTTCATTCTTTACAAACAAACAAGGCTCATATTTCGATTTTACATAACCGTTTTTTGTTAAACAAATATCTACTTTGTTATACCACATTCTAGATGACTGTTTCAATCCATAAATGGCTTTCTTTAACTTTAAAACTTTATTAGTATCTGAACTATCAAAACCTTCAGGTATTTGCATGTAAATATTTTCATCAAGATCGCCATTTAAGAATGCAGTAACCACATCGAAATGTCTAATGTCAAGTCCTAGTTTTACTGATAAAGCAAAAAGTAATCTTAAAGAACTATGTCGCACCACTGGTGAAAATGTCTCTGTATAGTCTATACCGGGTTGTTGGGAGAAGCCCTTTGCCACTAATCTCGCACGATAACGCACTTTATTATCAGGTTCTATTTTCTTTTTAAGCACCCACTTACACTGCACAATTGTACCACTACTAGGAATATCTACCACATCCCAAGCATCATTGTATTCGAAACACTTCAGTTCATCTTTGACAGCTTGCAACCACTGGTCTCCCTCAGGGCCCTTCAAAGCTTGCTTCAGTGTAAGATCAGCTCCGCAAACCATATCATTCTCCGAGTAACAGATTCCACCAAAACCATATCTATCTGGAGCGTGACGTTCCCTTGTAGGTCTGACTCGATGATAATCATCATCTATAGTTTCTACAGAATCCTCATACTCACTCGGCATATAGTCTGAAATAGAATCATCTTCTGACTCTTGTTTTAAAGTTGAATCTGTGTCACCCCCCACTGAATCTTGTAGATTCGGGCTTTCCTGTGACATGCCATCATTAACGGATTCTTGATCCTTGCCTTCAGATGCAACCTCCGTCATGATTGATTCTTTTTCCATTACAATTACATCTCTGCTAGTGGTTATAATTCTTTTCATTGGATCATACACTCTGTAGCCCTTGATGTTCTCGGGAAATCCAACTAGTATACATTCAGTGGATTTCTTATCCCATTTTGACCTCTTTTCTTTATTGACATGGACCATGACTGGTGATCCAAAGATCCTTAGATTGCTAATATCTGGTTTAACACCTGTCCATAACTCGTATGGCGTTTTACCATCTAAAACAGATGAAACTGTCCGATTATGTAAATATACGGCTGTGTTACAGGCTTCAGCCCAAAACTTTTTATCCATCTTGGCATCATATAACATACATTTCGCCTTCTCAATGATGGTTCTATTCATCCTTTCGCATAATCCGTTCTGTTGCGGTGTATATGGATTCGTTTTTTGATGAACTATGCCATATTTTTTTAAGAATATATCAAAATCTGAATTACAAAACTCCTTTCCATTATCACTTCTGAAGAATTTCACTTTTCTGTTAGTTTGATTCTCTGACATCGCCTTAAACTCTATAAAATATTTCAAGGCTTCATTTTTATGTTTCAAAAAATAAATAAATGTCATTCGACTGAAGTCGTCAACAAACAAAAGAAAGTAGGACGAGCCTCCTAGTGATTTCTCCTCCATGGGTCCACAAATATCACTGTGCACCACATTTAATAGTTCTGTGCTTCTTGTACCAACATTTGTGAAAGGTAGCCGACATTGCTTGCCCTCACAACATGTCTTGCATGATGATTTGCTTATCTCAATTTTCTCAACGAAATCCATTCCTGTTACAGCACTCTTAGTTTTTATCAAGCTATCACTGTTCACGTGACCTAATCTGCGATGCCAGATGTGACCTGAGGTAGTGGCCGCAGCTATCAACCTCTCTTGTGTGTTCAATCTATAAACACCACTTAACAATGTAGCAGTAGCAACTAAATCTCCATCTCTGTTGTATATAAGACAGCCATCCTTATTGAAACACACTCTATTTCCTTTTTCGATCAATTTGCTTACGGAAATGAGGTTAGTTGTCAATTTTGGTACACAAAATACATCTTCGATGTTGATATCGAATTCATTGTCATTCACTGTGGTTATTATCTTAACATCGCCAGCACACGTAACTGAAACAGTTTCTTGATTTGCAACTATAATATCTTCTTGAACTTTACGGTATCGGCTTGATATCCAATCTGTGTTAGCGGTTAAGTGGACGCTAGCACCGGAATCAATATACCAGTCCTTTTTATTAAAACTTCCGCTTAGAAATACAGCTGAAAATGCGTTGGTTTGTTTACGGTCTTCGTTTTTATTGTTTAAATTCGAGTTATTTGGACATTGAGTTCGGTAGTGTCCGATTTGTTTACAACGATAGCATTTAACATTGACAGTTTTCAAGTTGGCATTACTTGTCTTTGACACATTCGAGGTCGAGGCGCCATTTTTATTTAATGTTGTCGATGCCTGTTTCCTTTTGTGCTGCCATTTTCTAGACACGGCAAATGCACCATCTTCACTACTGGTTCCGTTTCCTGTCTCCATATCTAGAAGTTTACTTTTAATCACATCTGTTGTCACCTGAATGCCTGAATGCTCTATAGCCATGATCATGGGAGAAAACTTCTCTGGTAATCCAGCTAGCAACAACGAACCGATCCATTCGTCATTAATTTTGAATCCCGTTCCACTAAGTTTCTGACCTGTTTCAATTATTTGTGTAACATACGAGGTCATGGAGCTGCAATTATCCAATCGGATAGAAATTAAATTTTTCAGAAGACTTATTCTTCTTGTGAAACCGGAATCATCAAAAAGAGACTTTAATTTATCCCACAGCTCTTTAGTAGTCTTAACTGTCTTGATATGAACGTACAACGACGCATCTATCGTTAATATCAGTTTCGCCTTTGTCTTGGCGTCATCCGCGGCTGATGCAATAATTACCGCACCACCGGCGTCCAACTCTGGCTTGATACACTTCATCATTCCTTCGAGTATAAGGAAATTTTCGGCTGCAAACACCCACTCGTCGTAGTTTTCCCTTCCTCGCAACTTAGGCACATTTACGATGTAATTAGCCGCCATTACGATGATATGCAACACGCAACCGGCTAACTGTTCGCAAACGAATTTAAAGTCTAATACGCGGAAACTGGCCTGACTAACCGCGAAAAACACTAACGTGTCGAGCTGCAACCTTTTAACACAAGTTACTTCGCGAAAATCTAGTCTTAAAGCCAATATTCTGGGCACATAACCTTTTAATAAAACGACCGTGTGCATTCAAACAACAGACTCAATATAATTTATTAAATGTCATATTCCATACAACACTGTGAACACTAAATACAGTTTATACTAAATTAACATAGATGTCGCTACTTATAGCACACATGAATAAACTACATTTTGATATCTTTACATAATATTAATAACTTTCAACGCTCAGTCTCGTCGGAACCACGTCGCAAACAAAATGGCGTAATGCCGAACGCACGACTATATTAGAAAGTTACGGCGATTCACAACGCGTTTTAACTATCACTATATGCACTCAGATGTACTCGATAATTTTATACAAAGGTTTAGAATCACAAATTATCGTAATTAACTCTCGACTAATCAGCCCAGGGCCGCGTAATAACACGCACAACAATAGGTCAGAAGGGCTAACAAAAAGGATGCGCATGGACACTTCGACCGCGAACAAAATTGCGACTTTAGGCTGGGTACGCGTTTACATTTACAACCCGCGACAGCAGACCCAGCGATCTTCAAATACAGAACAACAGATCTCGCGTATACAGGCCAATTCAGCTGCGACGCGCAGAGGAGGGTCACGTCCGAGCGCGACGTGCGCTCCGCCCGGGAATCAGAAAGCAACTAACTGCAGGTCAAGTACAAGGACGCGGCGCGGGGCGCGAGCGCCGGCCCCACGCCAAGCCGCCGAAATGCCGCGAATTTCAAACTATCGCCTGATCCCGCTGAGCGCGGAATTATTCATCCCGACAGCGCCGAATCCGGCGCGAACAGGTTGTTGTTGAAGTAATCCAATGTACCTAAATATCAGTGTTTGATTTTTCACATTTCCTAATAAATGTGGGAACTTGTGATAGAACCCCCACATCGATATTTTCTACTCACACAAACACAACGCTCTATATTAGTACACGCACCCTATAATAGAATAAAAGTATTTTCGGCGTTTTGTACAGTTACATATTTATCGCGCGTTTACTTTCGTAGGATGCTTATGAACGTCATTTAAAACACGCAATGATTAGTTGGTTGCATCGCGAAGTCCGCAGGCGCGAAGTGAGAGTAGGTGAGTCGATCACGATTCAGCCTGTAATATCCCACTGTTGGGACTATTCTTCCCCATATAGAAGAAGAATCGAAGCTTAATCCACCACGCTGCTCCAATGCGGGTTGGCGGATATATTCCCTACTGTGAGTAACGATCGCAATCAGGTGTACATGATAACAACCGGGACCGACGGCTCAACGTGATCTCCGAGGCACGGTGGGGAGGGCCACAAGGACTGCACAAACCCCCAGACCACGGCAAACATCTGTACGGCAAACATCTGTATGGCCAATACAAATGTTGTTGTGTGCGGAGATCGAACCCGCAACGCGGGCGCGTAACACAACTTTTCTATCATGCCTAATTAAAAAAATCATTATGTGAATTGTGAAATACTCTTTAGCAAACGCAAGTAAGTTTACATTATTATTATGTCACACCATCTTTAGAATAGAATAGAATAGATTTTTTTTTTATTTCAGACGAATATGTGCCCATATACAGTTAGTGTGTTAGTTACAATATTGACTTATAATTATGTTAGTACTGTTAGTGTTTGACAATTAATTTTTGTTAATGAACTATCCTCGTACTTCAAGGAATATTATAAAAAAAGAATTAGTGAAATCGGTTCAGCCGCTCTCGATATTTACGCTTAGAAACACATTCAGCGATTCATTTTTATATCAAATTTAATTAATTGTATTATAAATTTACGTTTTTATATTCTTGATAACTGTTTTTCATAAATTTTCATTCTTCGGTTTTTTTACTTTGCGTAGGTATAGCTTCTCTTTTTTTTAACCGCCCCCATCAAATAAATGGGCTCTCTTATCTCCATTTTCCTTTCTAATATTGAATCTTTTATTTTCGGGAGCATACAATCAAGATAAATTTTATTTAATTTTTCTTTCATATTATTTTTCCAGAACTCATCTTTTTTAATTGATTCAACTTTCATGTCCACGCTAATCCAAACCATAAAAATGCATTCACTTTTTTGTGTAATACGAAGCTGTCCTTGGACCTGATAATACCAATCGTGGTTGGTATTTATTATTAGGTCTTCTGTTGGATTTCGTTTCCAGAAAGTGATCTTTTTTGTATTGACACCATCATCTATGGACATATTGGCACACGAATATGGACACTTTATTTTAACGATTTTGTCGTCATCCAATAATAATCAACCTGGGCTTGCTCCTAGGTAGTGTATTTTGTGGTCTACGAATAATCCGCATTTTTTTTATGTTACAGGGGGAACCGTCAATACTTCTTAAAAAAACTGTTAGCTGTTCTAGCGCGATATTTTCGTGATATTTACCATACTGTATCGATTCAACATTTTCTAAATTCGCTTGCGAAGCAAATATTTTTCAAGAGGCCCTCATTTTATAAGACCTCTTTTGCAAACTTTCCCAAAACTTGATGCAGTTAGACGCTATCGTCTTTCTTGCATTCATTCCATATCATTCCTTTCCACTTCTGTTAGGTTAAGTTTTTTCAAATGTTAATTATTTGCAAATTCAAAAGCAATTTCATCTATGTCTGGTTTTTGGCAGAAATAGCCATACTCCTGATCGATAATAGTATTACCTCGTTTTGAAAGATTGGTTTTGCGGCTTGATTTGGATTTTGGACGTATTCCTTTCTTTTTTAACTCAAGAAGGCATATAAATGTGTTGGGTTTTTAAGCGACTTCCAAAAAAGGAGGAGGTTCTCAATTCGACACGTATGTTTTTTTTTTTTTTTTTTTTTAGCTCAGAAATTTTGACTGGGTGGACAGATTTCGATCAATTTTGTTTTAATTGAAAGGTGTTGCGTGTCATGTGGTCCCATTTTAATTTAATTGAGATCTGACAAGTACTTTTATAGTTATATCTAATAATGCGTATTTACGTGACTACTTTTTCGTCGACCTATGTTATATTATACCGCATAACTTTTTACTCGGTGTACCGATTTCGATGATTCTTACTTTAATCGAAAGCTAATACTTGTCTTGTAGTCTTGTTAAAATTAGATCGAAAACTAATTACAACTTTTTGAGTAATCTTTAATAGCGCGTATTTACTTGACCATTTTTTCGTCTTATTACGTTGTATTACTTGTCGATGTAATTGAAGTCGCTTTTTTTTTCGTTTGCGAGCAAACACAATTATTATTTATTTATTTATTCAAGTAAATTACATTTGCATATAATAAACAGTTATTGATAGTGGGAACCAAACTAAGCTATGCTTGTACCTTGGGCCGCCATAATAGTTACAGGTTACCACGGAAGTAGAGGCATACAGGATACATTTTGTAAGTTAAGTTTAATAAAAATGTTTAAAAGTACAACTAAGAGAGAGAAATTTAAATATAAATTTTTGTGGATCACTTTATTATAAAGGTACGTTAGTGGATGCTTCGTATTAAATGCTACAACGGACGTTACACAACGGGCTGAATAGGATTGTCTATTTGAAAAACTCATCCGTTTTACTCCCACAAACTTGGCTATTATGCTGTTAAATACTTCCACAATATTGCTGTTTACGTTGTAAATTAAACTTTTTGAATTATTTACTAATCTTGAAACTAATTTAATAACTGCATTGTAAAATGTACAAGCTTTCATTTCTGGTACGAAATTTGTATCAGCACTTGTCTTATTGGTTGTATCTGTGATATTCAGATGTTTGCAATAGTAAGGCTTACAAGCTGAGTGGTTACCGTAAACGTGATTTGGTCCGTTTAATAAATCTACTTTGAGTTGGGTGATTTTTTCATTGAAGGTTTTTTTCCTTTTCAACATTATTGTGCTTGACGGCACCAGTTACTGAACGCCTTAATCGTAAAATATTTTGGGACAAAACTTTAACTTTTTTGGTTGGTTTGTATTTTTCGCCGTTCATCTAATGGTCCGGAAGCCAGGTAAAATATCGGTCCTCCCAATCGAAACTTCGTAATATGAATAAGGGTTTTTTTTTAAATAAATATTCGTCTTTTCCAGCTGCGAGTCCGTGGGCGGGGTGGGCAGTGACAGCCTTCCAAACAGAGAGAAAAAACATTTTTTAGTCATTTCCTCCCACCTTAAAATTTGTCGGATTATAGTTTACCTAATATCTTGAAGGAAAAATATTGTCAGCTGACCGTAACATGGTGGATTATACGTCAGCTGGCTGCTTGAACATTAAAAAAAAATTTTTTTTTCAGTGATTTCCTCTCAACTAAAAGTTTACCTGCTGATAGTTTACATGCTATGAATGAAAATTAATAGTCATTTTCCTGTTCCTTAACACCAAAATTATTTTTAAGTCTTTTTCAAAAAATTATTTTTAAAATTTTTTAATTATAATAGTTTTGGTGGTTGGTAATTTAATTTTAAGTATGGCAACTACCTCTGTCTGCGCCGGTCAAGGCGATCATCCAATTTTTTTTTGTATCGTGCCAAAATTAAAAATAAAACAACGCAATTAATCCAACATTATAACCTTTTATTTCGTTCCAACCGCTGCTAATACACCTGAAAAGGTAATGAACCTGAAAAGGTTATGGGAAAAATAGCAGTATTGCGGTGCAGATGTGGTAAAACGGCGGTGTTGTACTGCGGTCAAGCAGTCACGTTCGGTGCAAAAAATTGGACGGCGAGGGCGATATCTTTGGGGTGAACAATCGAATCTTACTAGAAAATGCCGGTAACTGGTATACATGGAAATTCCAAGTAAAAGTCATACTAAAGGAGATAAATGCCTATGACTTGGTGGACGGCTTGTCAAAATGCCCAGAAAATGACGACACAAAGTTAGCCACGTGGAAGAGATTAGATGCGAAGGCTCAAGGAGTCATCGTAGGCAGACTAGGCAGCACACCTATGCTGCATGTACAGAATTCTGAAACAGCCAAAGAGATACGGGACAAATTAAATACAGTTTATGAACAAAAATCTGATGTGTCACTCCACATATTGCAGCAGCGTTTCTTTGAAGAAAAACATAACGGTTCAGAAGATGTATCAACATTCATAGCCAAAATAGAAGCAATCGTGACACAAGTAAGACAAGCAAAAGGTGAGATTGCTGAAAACATGATTGTTACAAAAATTATAAGTTCGCTAGGTGAAAACTTTCGACACTTTGTCTCTGCATGGGACTCCGTTCCAATAGAAAAGCGAACCCTGTCTGAGTTGAAAGCCAGGCTCATTATAGAAGAGCAAAGAAACAAAATGTACCAAGAGAGTGGAAGCAGTAGTTAAGGGGTTAATAACCCTTTAACGCGCAGATTTTTTTTTTGTTATGTATGCAAATTTTTGGCATCGGTTATTGTTAATAGGTCTATTAGTATCTCAAAACATGTGAAATTGACTACTTGTGTTTTACGGTTTTGCCTGTAGGCCGTGGTTTCATATGTAACCATGACCGTTTAGGGAATAAGATAAGTGGTTTCATATGTGACTACTGACTGTTTAAAGAATAAGCTGAATATTTTGAAGTAAGTATGGGTGTTTGCGGTCTTAGTAAATAATTATATTAGTAAAACAATTAGACACGTTTTAGTAATGAAAACTTAATATTTATTCTTGTTACTGTAATATTACACGTAATGTACAATCAACAAATAATAAATTTTACAGAGAGGCAACAACTACATACTCGAAGTAAACTTCCGTGATGATAACTTGGCAGTCTCATTTCTCTTAAACAGTTAGGTAACTTAAATCTGTAACTTCCCTATAGCTAAGTCACAAAACCTATTATATGTATCACATGCAAAATCACAAACAGTTATGCATTAGGCAGTCTTGAGCTAACTATTGATGCAAGTATTAAAGAACGGTGGATAGACTACTACAAGCACCTACTTAATGTTAAACACCCAAGAATATTAGACACAGAGAAACCTAAGCCTGTCTACGGACCAATACCAGCTTTAACACCTTAAGAACTGAAAAAAGCCATCATGCAAATGAAAAACCAAAGAGCCACGGGACCGGACGAAATACCAGCAGAAGTCTGGAAACGTCTTGGTGAAACTGGAATGGTGTGGCTATATGAGCTTTTCCACTAAATAATTGAAGGTGCTACTGTCCCCGATTCATCGGCGAAATAGCTTCCTGATGCCGTTTTACAAAGGAAAAGGAGATGTCCGTGATTGCAGTAATTATAGAGCCATAAAGTTGATGTCACACACATTCAAAATTTGGGAGAGAATAATGATAATAGATTAACTAGCTTTATAAAACTAACACCAAATCAGTGCGGTTTCACTGCCGAGAAAAGTATTTTGGACGCTATTCAGACCATCCGGTTACTGCTGGAAAAAGCCAGAGAAAGTAACACAAACCTACACATGATCTTTATAGATCTGGAAAAGGCTTTTGATCACGTGCCAAGAGAACTTATTTGGGACGCACTTAGAGCCCAAAATGTTCCAGAACAGTATATCGCCTTCATTCAGGACATGTACAATGGTGTTACAACTCAAGTCGTCTGCCCAGCAGGTACCTGTAACAAGTTTGAAATTACAGTTGGCGTTCACCAAAGTTCGGCACTGAGCCCTTTGCTATTTAACGTCACCATGGACTATCTTACAAAGCGCTGCCAAAAACCAGTGCCATGGAATATACTGTATGCAGATGACGTTGCTCTGATATCAGACTCAGTGGAAGACCCACAAACTGATTTCAACCGTTGGTTAAAGTCACTTGAGGATAACGGTCTTAAGATAAGACGTAAAAAGACAGAGCATATGTCGTGTATATTCGATGGTCACACGGATATGAGTCAGATCAAACTTTTCATGGACGGAGCACCTATACCGACAGTTGACCATTTTAAATATCTGGGATCAATAATCAGCAACGACGGCAAAATTGAGCGAGATGTAACCCACCGAACAACAACGGGATGAATGAAGTGGAGACAACTCACAGGCGTAATGTGTGACAAGAAGATGCCCATTAAGCTTAAAGGCAAACTCTACAAAACGGCCATACGACCTGCCATACTCTACGGTACAGAATGTTGGGCATCCACCAAACAACACCTGTCAAAGCTTCACACTACAGAAATGCGCATGTTACGCTGGTCAGCGTGTGTCACACTGCTGGACAAAGTTCGCAATGTCCACATCAGAGGAAGCTATAAAATTGCTCCGATTATTGACAAGGTCAAAGAACGACGCCTACGATGGTATGGACATGTGCTTTGAAGCCCTGAGGACCATATGGTACGAGTAGCCCTAAACTTACCCACGACGACGCGACGCCGCGGAAGGCCCCCCGCCACTTGGTTGACGACGGTACAGAAAGACCTGAAAGAATCCGACATGCACGCCAAAACTGCAAAAGATAGGGAAAAATGGAAGAGGCAGACAAGGAGAGCCGACCCCAGATAATGGGAAGAAGGCTAAGGAGAAGAAGAAGAAGATGCGAATGCGATGATTTCTGTTTGTAGACTAAATTTATTCTGAATTGTTTCTTCTGCTGAGTTCTTTCGCTTCGTTTTGGTCGCCGAAGAAATCTCGCGTAATTTGCGTGTTAGCACAGAGACACATGGCTGCGCCGCTGTTGTAGGGATTACTCCTTTTTTGCAGGGGGGGGGGGGCGTATCTATTTGCGTGGTAGCACAGAGATGCGGGCTTTTCTTCCCGATTTTCCTCGGATTTATATGAACAAATTAATATGGGCGGCTCGAAGAACCAAATTTTTATGTTGAAACCATAAAAAGAAAGATGGGAGAGCATAAAAAGAAAGATGGGAGAGCATAAAAAGAAAGATGGGAGAGATATTGCGTAAACTGTATTTGAATAGAATGATAGATAGGCGGGAAGAAGAGTTTCAGAATAAAAAGAAATTTTCGAAACTAAATTTATTAAATGTAATAAACTTGGTACAAAATTACACTTTCGCCGTTGACAGCATTAGATGCAGAGCGTGGAATGATAGCTAGTAACATTGCCAGTATACAATACAAAAAATATATAATTAATTTCTTTATGTTGTTGCCTACAGTTCGGTTAACGTCACTGCCCGTATCTATTAGCGCACAAACACTTTTCTTGCCAATTATTATATTTTTAACTGGCCTTTTCATATCTACACAGTATTTATTTATTACAACTTCTTTGATATTTGAATTTGATAGAGATAATAATCGTTGTGACGTTGACGTTAGTGAAGTTAGCTGACACACTTCTCGCTCTCGAACCGCCATCTTAGAAGCGCTCGGGTCCGTTGGCTCGCCCTCGGCACTACTAATGTTGTATCGCTCGCTCGTTGTTTCAACACCACAGAGCATCGAATGTCATTTTCGCCCCCCGGCTACTAGAGACGGCATTTTTACAAAACCACTCATAGTGATGTGGTATGACGTAATATGTAACAGTAAATCGACATCGACAAACATAAAAGGTCTTGAATGAAATAAAATAAGTATGTTGTTAGTTAAATTGAAATTTATTATTATTACAATTTTTCAAATATCAACCTTGACAAAAACAGAAAAGAAAATAATTAAATAAAAACATTCTTTTTTCTATATCTTAAAATTATTATCTTCATTGCCCTAAAAATAAAACAATTTTATTAGAGTGACCTCTAATTGATATTTCTTTAATGCATTTTTTTGTTAGATACATTAGTCGAATGTCCACGTATTTTTCCATTATTGCTTTAATTAAAAGAATTGAATGATTATTTAAGGGTTCTTGATCAAATTGATGATACATTAAATTTTCAAATAAATTTTCATCCAAGCAAAAATGCAATGCATGGGTAGTAATGTACATCTTTGTATGTTTTGATTTTATGTAACCCCTGCAAAGTATATTTTTTATCACTGTCTCTGCTTTCCGACAAACAGTAATGACATCCTTTGAGGGGAAGGTTAATCCTCCTCTGTTTTTCATTTGTATCATTTTGAGAGACAATACAAACACCTCTGTATGTAATTCTGCTATACATGCCTCACAATTAAGTTTTTTTTTATAAAAACAAAACCACAACTCCTGCAATATATGCTATTATTTGGGCGCTGACTTCCGATAAATTTGTATCAAATAGGAGATCATCAATTAAATATTCATCCAAATTAATTTCTTCATCTTGTTCATCCGAAAGTAGATTTTTATCTGTGGTAGTGTTAATGGCATCAACAGCAGACGAGCAATTTAGGATTGAAATTTTCTCCAATGGAACACAATTTTCCTTCCTTCTATCTTTGAGTTCAATATGTACAAGAAGTTTCTTGTATATTGATCGGAACTGTCGAGCAGTGGGGTTGTTGTTGGCTCCTCCATGCGAACGCATGTTGCAGAAGAACGTTATCCACTTTTGTTTTGTACAAGGATCATTAGGGAACCTAAAAAATAGTCAAGGATCACACATTTAAAGTTATGTTTTAAAACTTGATTTAAAATAATAAAATAATCAATTAAAATAATAAAACGGAAAAAATATCAGTCGATATCAGCGAACTGAACGCTGGACATCACATCACTACTTCACTGACCGGCCGGTGACGGCGGATCATGAGTTGGAATCCGTTGAGGTTTTGTGTTTCAAATAAAACTTAAAAAATGCTTAAAAGTCAGGGTTTTTGTACTCACCTGTGATACGTTACGTTAGAATTTTGTTTATTTACTTTTGTACTGTTGTTACGACACCAAATTACAGCACATCGCGGCATTTTTACGTGTTTTTATAACAAGTTCACCCTCCAAAGTGCGGACTAGATCTGGCCGGCCGCGTATGCCGTTTGGGCATACGCTCGGGACCAGGGTTGCCATCACAAAATTTTAAGTTGCCGTGTTTTGGGTATCTGGATTGCCGTGTTTTGGAATAAAAACTACAAAATTGCCGTGTATTTACTTTACATTAACACGTAAGATTAAAAATGACAATAAATAATTGTGTTTGCTAGCAGCAAACGAGAAAACTGACTTCGAGTGTATCGACAAGTAGTGCAACGTGGGTGGACGAGAAAAAGTTGACAAACGCACTGGTCGTCACTACGATTTTCGAGGGTTCCCCTCGGTTTATCTGGGATTCCATTATCATATCCTGGTTTTCTTGTCATGGTACCACCCTTGGGATGTCTCCTTTCAAACAGAAAAGAATTATAAGAATCGGTTCATGAACGACGAAGTTGTCCCCGAACATACATAAAAAAAATATATTTATGCGGTCGAATTGAGTAACCGCCTCCTTTTTCGAAGTCGGTTAAATAACTTCCTTTTTGAAATCGGTTGAATAATACATTATTCTTCACAACCGTCATACAAATTTATCGTAACTAACATTTTTTTTTCTTCGGCTTTATTCAATGTATATTTGTTTTTTTCCTTTATATTGTTTATCTTTTGTTGTGTTTTTGTTTAATTGATTTACGCAATTTCCTTCGGATCGGATAAAAGTGCTTACAGCCAGTAAAGCTCAATTTATTGAGGAAGTAATAATTTTATTTCTTGTTTTTTTTTGTAATAATTTTATTTCTTGTTCTTGTTTTTGTGTTGCACTATAATGACTTATCAACTATCGATTAAATTATTAGGAAAAAACAAGTACACATTGGATTGCCGTGTTTTTGAACACGGCAATGAACGTACTGCTGTGTACCGTGTTTTATCACCGAATATATCCAAATTGCCGTGTAACACGGCAATTGCCGTGTAAATGGCAACGCTGCTCGGGACAGACTGGTACGCGGTATTATTATTATTTTCGTCTCTAGTAGCCGGGGGGCGAAAATGACATTCGATGCTCTGTGTTTTAACACACATCGTTTGTCTCGTTGCACGGTCTGTGTCTGTTCCGGAAGCATAGTGACCCGAATGATTCGTGTGATTTGAACGGTTCCGCCAGTCCCCGGCTTATGTGAAGTCGACGTCTGTCTGCCGCTCATTGGTCCTGCATTGCGATGAATGATGACCGAAGCCGTTGCACCGGAAACACTTCATCCCTCGACCTTGACGCTTATAAGGACATTCTATCGATAGATACTTGTTACTTGAGTTTATTGCATCGTTTGTAGATAAAATTGGTTGTTCAGACTCCAAACTAAAAACTACTACTCCAAACTACGCTGTATAAAGCTCAAGTCCGATCATGCATGGAATATTGTAGTCACTTGTGGGATGGCTCAGCTAAGTATCAACTCGCCACACTGGACTCAGTGGAACGCAGAGCCAAGCGGCTAATCGGTGACGCCAGTTTGGTGGAGTCTCTTCACACTGTCTCACCGAAGAAAAGTTGCCAGTCTATCGGTGTTTTACAGATTGTACTTCGAAGAGTGTGCCCTGGAGCTGCACGAGCTCATACCCCCATCTCTTTTCTTCCATCGGACTTACAGACGTACTGCAGGCTTTCATCCTCACCTGGTTGATATACCCTTCATACGTACAAAGCGCTTCAAATCATCATTTTTAATGCGCACGGCCAAGGACTGGAATTCCCTGCCGGCGTCTGTATTTCCGAGTACATATAACCCGAACTTGTTTAAAGCGCAAGTGAATAGGCTTCTTCTGGGCGAGCTCGCTCCACCTTCGACCTCGTCTCTGCTCTTGAGCTAGACTGGGGTCAAGAGTAAGCCCATAGTATAATTAAAAAAAAAAAAAAACTAGAGCCAGCCATAGACCTATCGACTATCTCGGTTGGAATTGTAATCTGAAGGAAGTGTTACCACAAAGATTATGCTTGGATATGTTCAAATCATTTCTGTTTGTAAAAAATTTATCAATCAAATTGAGATCGTTGAGACGGAAGTTTTTGGAAACACCAAAGCCATTAGCATAATATGTATATATGTACAGTACAGCATTTTTTAAACATAGACATATATTGTGAGTGCTACTCATCGTTTTTATTATATTTTTTTTGTTTTTTTTTTAAATAGAATAGAAAATCTATTTGTATGCTTTAATACTTCTTACTTACAGCATCACTGTCATAATTATTTACATCTACGATAAAGTCATGTGGAGCAATCGATATAATTTGCAAGTCCTCTGGGGAAGGTGATGGGGGCTTTTGTCCTGTCTGGAACTGTTCTCTTCTGTGTAGAGACAAGTTAGCCTTGGCTGTCAACTTCATCCGTTTCCAAGCCAATTTGATTTCTGCATCAGTTCTTGTTTTTCGTACAATTTCATTTAGTCTGAAAACATGATACATATAACAGATGAGGGAAGATTTAGCTTCTCGGATCTTAGACCATTAAATTGCATACATTACATATTACTCACTTCATAGTTACACTTTTCCATTCTTTAGATTTCAACATATTTATATTCGTTTTCTTCGACTTATCTTCTAATATATGTGCAGACTGGGAAACAAGTTGACGTAATATTTCCTAGTATAACATGAAAATTGGTATTAATTATATTGAAAGGTAATTAAATGAACTAGATGTATGTTGATTTGTACAAATATTTAAAACTAGCTTCTGCGCGCGACTTCGTCGGCGTGGACTCCGCTCCTATTGGTCTTAGCGTGATGATACATAGCCTATAGCCTTCCTCGATAAAATGGCTATCTAACACTGAAAGAATTTTTCAAATCCGCCCAGTACTTCCAGAGATTATCGCGTTCAAACAAACAAACAAACAAACAAACAAACAAACAAACAAACTCTTCAGCTTTATATATTAGTATAGATAATTACTGTGACATCCTTAATATGTAATTTAAAATTCTATTTCTGTAATTTTGTTGTATTGTATTTTGTCATTGATATACCTACTTATTTTGTGTAATATGTAATAACTTTAATTAATTCTGATATGTTTTATGTATGTTTGAATTAAATAAATAAACTAACCTTTTCTTCAGAAGTCCAATTATCACCCCTTTTTTCTTTTGTTTATCCATTTTACAGCACAAGTAACGTTCGTCGCACGCAAAGTCAGAACAAAAAATATTATTTTCTTAAGAGTAACGTATCGTCTATTAAGAATCAATGAACAATAGTGGCTGTATTGTTGACTCGACACATTACAATACCAATATACAGAGTGGGGATGACAATACAACGATAATTGATAACACCGGTAATACTAGTTTATATAGTATAGTATAGGAGTATTTCAAAACCATCAGATAAGTCCTAACATCAAAATCTAAAAAAAAATTTTTCAAACAAATCAATCAATTTTCAGACAAAAATATTAAAATTTTATTACAGTCTGTGAAAATATAGGTTCACTGACCTGTTGACGCGCGGCCGGCGAACTACTCGTTGGATTGTTTTGCCAGTGATAGTAGCTAACTAAATTTTTAAATTCACGATATTATGTTCACCACGAACACTGATGCACATATTACATCTTCTTATAATGCTATTTATAAATTTTGACATGATATCGCTATTAACGGCCATATTTTTTAAATAATACATTACAAAATTTTCCGTAAACAAAAATCATGTCAGCGTATTCCGAAGCGGTGTAATTATAACGTGGAATCTATACTAATATATAAAGCTGAAGAGTTTGTTTGTTTGGTTGTTTGTTTGTTTGTTTGTTTGTTTGTTTGAACGCGGTAATCTCTGGAACTACTGGGCCGATTTGAAAAATTCTTTCAGTGTTAGATAGCCCATTTATCGAGGAAGGCTATAGGCTATGTATCATCACGCTAAGACCAATAGGAGCGGAGTCCACGCCGACGAAGTCGCGCGCAGAAGCTAGTTGTAAATAAAATAAAAACTATTGTTACTATTAACACTTAGCGTCTAATTTCGCACAAATCACTTAATAACTATTAAACTAGGTATTTATTACTACGTTAATGTCCTTGACACTATAAAAATAAAGCGGTAAATTGTGCACGATTCACAAGAGTCTTTCGATATTATAATACAATAATTAATTAAAACAAACAAAACTCGTGCGCATAACACGTGGTTCAATAAGTCCCGAGACTAAGTACTAAAAAAAGGTCTTTTTTATAAAATTAATTTTTATTCATCAACATAGTCTCCTCCTAGAGCGATACAGTCCCTCCAACGCTTTTCTAACTTTTCTATCCCATGTGTGTAGAACGATTTGTCTTTGCCTTCAAAATAAGCCTCCGTTGCTGCGATAACTTCACTATTTGAGTCAAATTTCTTACCCTGACGCATTTTTTGAGGTCCGCAAACAGCCAGTAATCGCTGGGGGCCAAGTCTGGCGAATAAGGGGGATGAGGAAGCAATTCGAAGCCCAATTCGTTAATTTTGGCCATCGTTCTCGCGGACTTGTGACAAGGCGCGTTGTCCTGGTGAAACACCACTTTCTTTTTGTTCATGTGAGGCCGTTTATCCGCAATTTCGTACTTCAATCGCTCCGATAAGCACATGTAATAGTCACTATTTATATTTTGCCCCTTTTCAAGGTAGTCGATGAAAAGTATTCCATGCGCATCCCAAAATATAGACGCCATAACCTTACCGGCCGATTTCTGAGTCTTTGGACGCTTCGGGCGGCTTTCACCAGCCGCTCTCCACTCCGCTGCCTGCCGATTGGATTCTGGAGTGAAATGGTATATCCAGGTTTCATCCATTGTTACATACCGACGTAAAAAATCCTTTTTATTATGATTCATCAGCGCCAAACATCGCTCTGAATCATTGATACGTTGTTCCTTTTGATCAGTTGTAAGCAAACGCGGCACCCACTTAGAAAAAAGCTTTTTCATGGCCAAATTTTTATGTAAAATAGTGAAAACACTACCAGCTGAAATCTTCACTATCTCGGCTATCTCTCGCACTTTTACCTTCCGATCTTCCAATACGATTTTGAGGACTTGGTTAATATTTTGTTGAGTCACTGCTTCATTTGGACGACCTGAGCGTTTCCCATCATTGGTGTCCATGCGACCGCGTTTGAAGTCGGCATACCACCGACAAATGGTTGCTTTAGAGGAAGCTGATCCTGCATAACATTTTATAAGCCATTGCTGTGCTTCAACGGTATTTTTTCCCATTAAAAAACAATGTTTTATCAACACGCGAAACTCGTTTTTTTCCATTGTATCGAAATTACAACCGTAGCGTCACTTAAATGTTTCAAAATCAATAATTTTATTGTTCCATTTTTAAAAATTTGACACATATTCTTGTATTGATAGCCAGTACTTTTTAAAAATCAAAAGAGTTTTTAATATATGCGCCATTTCCAGGTTAGTCTCGGGACTTATTGAACGATCTAGTACATTCAGTTACTATTATACTAGCGTATAGAGAAGCTACAAGCTATAAACAAACAAAAAACCTGTCGAATCTTGCCGAAGCGAGCCTGCGCGGGGGGAACGCGGCGTGAGCTCCTGTTTTTTTCAGTTGCTAGATTAAATTCATTGAATATTTTAATGTAATAACGTGGTATTTTATTATTAATAATGTTCAATGTTTGTTATTGTTATTTGTTTTCTTTATCGCATTCTTGAATTGCTCGAGCAAAAGTTTCGCGAATATTTCTATCTTGAAATAAGCGCAATACATATTATGAAGTGAAGAATCGATTGTTTGTAGCGATCGCGTTCAAAGGGCGTTAACCTGCGGTATTAGGTTAGGTCAGGGTCTATTAATATCATACATCACGTAGCAATTTTTAAAAATGAAAAATCTTATTGTGTGACTAAACTACTGGATGGATTTTATTGATTTTTTGTATGTGGGATTGGAATGTCATTACATATACGCTGTCCAATTTATCGTTCTATTATAATCGCCACCTTGTATAAACATTTCGATAAAATTATTAACTGAAACTACGCGCGCTTTGTATATCATTCCTTTATACACTAGCTATATAAACATCTTAACTGAGAAATATATGTTTGTAATAAACAAGAATTAAAATCACACTACTTCTAAGTACAAAGTAGTAAAGATTTCAAATGTTTTAAATAACAATAAATTTTAGTAACAAAAATATTGATGTTATTCTTCATTATTTTTATTAAACAATTAGCAAGTTTTGAATGTAAAGGAACGGTGTACCATACTAATCAAATTCTGAACGAATGAATGAAACAATTTAAAACAGGGAGGCGGGGAGGGTTGGTACTCGATTTGTAATAAGACTGAATTTTAGTGCGAGGACTAACGTTAATACCGTAACAAATCTGGACTTCTTAGTCTTGATTTAATCACGGTACTAAGTCAGTTTTTTGTAATAAGGCGACCTGAGTCCAGAACTGGGTCAAGATTCAGTAAATTCAAATTTAAAAGCGACCGTTACAATACGTCGTTGTCGTCTTACGTCGTTCGATGAATCCTCTGTGGATAACTCAATTT
Organism: Melitaea athalia; assembly: GCA_905220545.2. Classification (NCBI taxonomy): domain Eukaryota; kingdom Metazoa; phylum Arthropoda; class Insecta; order Lepidoptera; family Nymphalidae; genus Melitaea; species Melitaea athalia. The sequence goes on along the minus strand of HG992189.1, from coordinate 16,212,872 downwards.
ATATCCCGGACGGATATATTTTATATCCCGGACGAGCCCCCAAAATTTGTGGGATGGGAAATCAGAAAATCCACAGTCGTTAAAATACAGGTTTATTAGAATTATCAGAAATATAATTACACACGTGTTATCGTCTTTACAGTACAGAACACACTCGATGTCACTGATTCGTCTATCAATGTCAATCATTCTTTACTTCACTCATACTCACTCTTACATTCCCTTTCATGCATTTCGTCTTTAAAATTACATATCCCACATATATGTATGTCCAGCTAGAAGGTAATTGATTTGTATAACTTTTAGATTTTTAGATTGTTCCAGGACGCCGCGTTGGCGCAGCGGTGACGCCGCGTTGGCGCAGCGGTCACAGCACTGGATTGCGATTGGCTGTTGCGCGGGCGGTTGCGGGTTCGATTCCCGCACACGACAACATTTGTATTGGCCATACAGATGTTTGCCGTGGTCTGGGTGTTTGTGCAGTCCTCGTGGGTCTCCCCACCGTGCCTCGGAGAGCACGTTAAGCCGTCGGTCCCGGTTGTTATCATCTACATCTGATAGCGACCGTTACTCGTAGTAGGGAATATATCCGCCAACCCGCATTGGAGCAGCGTGGTGGATTAAGCTCCGATCCTTCCCCTACATGGGGAAGAGGCCTATGCCCAACAGTGGGATATTACAGGCTGAATCGTGATCGTGATCGTAATTGTTCCAAGAAATGTTTGAACATTGAAAGTATTACTTTATTTTTGTTTTGCCCCGTGCAGTTGTCACAGTATAACAATAATGTGTGCACTGCTCTGTTATCGACTTCTTTTAAATATTTATAGAGACATGATGCAATTTCACAACTTCCTCTTTTACCATCAGCCTCAACCCATATGTAACAGTATCCGTTCTGCGTTCCAATCTTATATACTGTAAAGTTGAATACAGCATACTCTCTGAAATAATACAACTGCATATTTTCACCATACGGTGTCGCTAAACCTTTCAATTTTTTTTCGAAAATGTACACTGCTTGCTACCGCATGCCTTGTTCGTTTACATTTGTAGCATACATAGCTTTCGCCCAAAAACGACACTACACCTTCTCTTATCACAACAGTAAGATTTTGCAACCACACTTGCCCCAAAATAAGGTAAAACGGAATAACATTTTTACGTACCACATGAAATAATATAATTATCATTATAACATTTGTCATTAATTATAAAGTTTACATGAACCTTTCCCATTGATTGCACTGTAGATTGTCCGAGTCCTTTGAAAGTGAGATTGTCGTCTTTTAGCCGCACCCCGATTGCCACACAGCACTTGTACGACATTAGATTCACGTCGCTGCCAGAGTCTATTAAGGATTTCACCGTAAAATCACTGATATTCACTAGTTTTGTTGACCTGTTAATTTAGAATTTGTTTTCGACATTCATTACAATGGTTGACAGCTCCGAAGTCACCCGATTTGAATCGTCATTCTGTCCTGCGTCCTGATTGGCCGTCGCCTTTTCCGCTATGTTAAACATAGAATATCGTTCTTTTACCGCCTGGTCTCCGCCTCCAGCGCCATCCAAATTATTGTTGCCGCGATGCTGCTTTACCGACATAGACTTTTCGCATGACGAAATCGCTGCAATTTCACGACATTGAGAACCAATATGGCCGAACTTGTTGCACTTAAACCATTTTATGCCGTTAGTACATGTATTTGCAATATGACCTATTTCCCCGCAATGAAAACATTTCTTTTGTTTTTTAAAATTGCGTCAGTTTTTTTTTTTCGAATTTACAATTTATTTGAGAATTACTCATTTACATCAAGGATCTGTAGTACTACTTTTAAGCGTAGGACCGGGATAACGTACCACGTGATTTGTAGGACAACATGACTGTTAAATTATATAAATACTAGCCGACCCGTGCCCACTTCGTTGGGCGTTAATTATTTTTGTGATGCAAATAATATACTTACATATACTTAAGTTTTCATCTCGCTCACATAAAACTACCACCCCCCGTTTCAGCCCCAAAAAGGGTTGATTTCTAAAAATACATTATTAGTACACCTCCACACCATCTATAGAGCATACATTTTGAATTTCAAGTCTCTTACTTCAAAAACATAGGACTTTCATACAAACTTCCAACCCCCGTTTAATCCCCTTCGGGGTGGAATATCGTAAAACCCGTTCTTAGCTGACCTCTACTCGGCGAAAGGAATATTCCTACCAAAATTCAAGTCTCTACGCCTTATGGTTCCAGAGATATCGTGATGAGTCAATGGGTGGGTAACTCTTTTATATATATAGATTAACTATGTAAATAATAAAAAATCAGCTGGTTAGTAATCATTTTTTATGAACTCGTTATCCATACATGTTGGAAGGAGGGAACTCTTTGATCAAACCATACATTTGTAGGACAAATATTTTTTCGAGTAATTTAGATAATTATCGTGAGTTTTAACAAAAATAAACCCGGTTAGTAATAAATTTTTGAAAATCATCAAATCGACATCTGTATAATTATCCTTGCTACCTCTGTTAGCTACCACAATCGAGAGTTTTCGTAGAGGAAAGAGTTGGGCGTCTCATCAAAAAGAATCTACTCCCCGAAAATTAGCTTGATAGTAATCAAGTGAAAACAATGTACTAGGGGTCCCGGACTATATTGCTTTAAAAAAGCATAATCCGCACTCCGCAATTTTTTTTGCAAAAAAATTATCAATTTACACTTCTCGCAGCGCACCTCGCTCTATGGTACGTCGTAGGGCCACGTACGATAGAGCGACGCGCACTGCAAGGAGTGTAGATTGATGAGATTTCGCTTTAATTATTTCTAAACTAATTACTATGGACGGCTGGACAGTAAATCTTTCTGTATAATAATTATTTTTTTTTTTTCAAAAATGGAAAATGGACATCAAAAACAATGAAATACTCCTAATCACTTTCACTAGAAGTATTAAAAAATTTTTTTTTCTTTTTTGGTGCAGTTGCTGGTTGTTCTAACATTTCAGGATAGTCTTTTTTTAGATCATATGAAGGTACATTTTGCCTCCTTGTACAAATCATTTGCTTTAAATCAGCAAGTGAATAATTAACGCGAACGCTTGACAAAATAGTCACAGGCGCCTCTATTAATTAATATTACATTAGCGTCTTAGTATCAGGCAGTGTAGTTTTATTAACAACGCGTGATATATTGAATATTTCTGAACCATTTGAATCAGAATCATCCATTTCAACTCCAGGTACAGTTGGAATGATTTTTGACTTATTGCTAGAGGAATCAGGTATTTGGCACTTAGATTTCTGAATGACAGTAGAAGTATCAATCAGTCCAAGCTCGGCTTTTCGTTTTGTGAATATTTTATACTTTAGGCTGACAACCTTCTGGATCGAATGAGGAAATCAGCCTAAACCGCTTTTTGGGACGTGGTTTTATCAGAAAGTGTTTTCTAGTGTCAAAACAGTCACAAAACCCTCTCAAGCTTGAGCTATTACAAAAACAGCTCAGAACTCGATACTTTACTTCATATGAGCAGTTTTCTGACTCGGCTTGTATCTGGTGAATCTTCATGGTATCAGTAATTGGCACTAAGGCTTCGAGTGCTGTTTGATTTCTGCTTTTTATCTTGCTGATATCCGATTCATTAACACAGAAAAGATTTACATTTGTGTCTTCTTTGTGAACAGAGTAGGCTACTGATGTATTCAAAACATCAATTCCGTGCGACACTTTTGCTTCTAAAAGACACTTAATTACTCCTCCGATTCCATCAGCAGCCCCCTTTCCGTGATATGCCTCTGAAGAGTTCCAAGTTCCCTTTTTGAATTCCAAATCTACAAGATATAATTTAAACAAATAGAAGTTCTTTTTTGCCTGTATTGGGTGGCAGGCCCATCTGAAAATACGTGAACATTGCCGTGCCGTTCATTAATTATAAAAATTAAATTACTTAAAATATGGTATGCTTAATCGCCAACGAAGAAGATTTGCAGAGACCGCTGAAAATTGCCAATTTTCAACTCGCGTTTTAGACCGAACGATTGGTCTGACAAAATTAACTAAACAATGATATTTGTAGAGAATTTTAAGTACTTTAATTATTAAAAACAAACTGTTTACTAAAATTTAATAGTTTTCGAGTTTTAAGCAAAAAACCGAGGAAAAGCAGATTTTTTTTGTTTTTTTTGCGATGTGCGTCACGAAATTTTTTCCGCAAACCTCAGATTCGGATTCAGCACCCCAAAATACATACAGAATGAAAGAAATCAGAACTACCCCAAAGCTTTCCTAGTAAAACACAATTAAAATGTGTTATTTATGAGTCTCTACAGCTTGATATTTCATGGTACTTGGTTTTATTACTGAGTGTTTTTTTTCTAAATTTTAGAAACTTTATGTACTTTCTTGTACCTTGTCGGATAGGTATTGAATTCAGGTAGTTATTTATGTGTTTTGTACGTATTTTTTATTAACAATATTTTATTCTACAATTAAATAAAAATGAAAGTATGACGCCTTATTTTTTACTGTCACGACTTTCAAAGACCCTAATTTAAAAGTTTTAGCCTCTAAGTGATGATTATTAATTTAATTCAATAAAACAATGATTATACAATAATTATCACATTAAAATTTGTGTAGAAATAAGTAATAAATAAAATCATCGAATTTTTTTCCTAGAAAATCGGGAATTTTTTGAAAAATATTAAAAAAATTAATAACTCCAGAACCATTGTTTTTGGATGGGCTATTCCATACATAGAAAGATAGGAAACGAGCTATACTTTAACCCCTCCAGAGCTTTTACACCTATAACCGTTCACCCTGTATATACCAGTGCGTCCAAAAACTCATTTTGGAGAAATTATAAAAACCGAGGTCCATTTAAGGAACTGGGAAGCTCGATGGGTCCAATCAATTTGTCATCAATTATTGCTGCCCATACATTCACCGAAAACTCGTGCTGAAAGGTACTTGCTCTCACAGCATTAGGGTTCTCATGCATCCACAAGTGATCATTGCGGTGGTTGGCGATTCCAGCTCTTGTGAATTTTGCTTCGTCTGTCCACATAATATTTTTGAAAAATGAGGGGTTTCTTCTTATTCTTCGGTTAATCCACGAGCAAAAGGTGGCTCGAACAGCATAGTCTGGCTCACGTAAGTCTTGAACACGACGGAAATGGAAGGGATGCAAACCTTTACGTTTTAGAATTCTCCAAACCGTCCACTTTGATAATTCCAATTGAAGTGTAATCCTCCTGACACTCAGTGTGGGATCTCGTGTAATTAATCGAAGTACTTCTTCTTCTTCTTCGGGAGACACTAAGCGATTTCGTTCTTTTCGAAGCTCCTGAATACCGCGTTCAGCCAATCTTAAATGTATGTCCACATACAGTTGTCGATTGGGAACTGGCCTATTCGGATAAGTTCTTCGGTACACTCTCACGGCTGCTGCTACATAACCATTACATTGGCCATACACAAAATGCATGTCAGCAATGTCATACAAAGAAATTTGTCTAAACGACATGTTAGTAGGCGCCAGTAGATAAGAAAATTAACACAGTAGAGTAGCGATCACAACGCAGGGCGAGGGACAACTGACTTTACTACTGAAAAATAGCATTTTTTTTTTAAGTCAAAGCGCCCTTAAAACAATCTCCTGTCTCGCTCCTACCGATGAAAAATAGTATTAAAGATTATCTTAATTTCTCACACACTCATAAGCCATTAATTGCGGCCAGGTAGCTGTAAGCCCGTTTTTGCGCTCGCGTAGGGTCGTGCGTAAGATACAATAACTTCCGAAATACAAGACAAAGAACCTCAAATTTAGTGTTATCTTTTAGGTAATACCATAACGTATTAGATAAATGTAAAAAAAGCCATGTTAAGTGGCTGGTTTTTTTGTTATGTTACAAAAACTAATTAATTTGAGCAAATTTTACGCAAAAATTGCTTTTAAATATTTTGTGTAACATGACTGTGTGGTTATAATATTGCCTAAACTTGTATTATAACTGATAGCTGGCTTTATTAACTTTAAAATGAGACAATTGTGATAAACGTAGGACGTTCAGAAACTAAGAAAAAAAGTTTTTTTAAAGGTCTTATCAAAAATTAAAATTAAAAATTATAATGGCTGCCATTCCAAGGTCAGGGGGTATAGTCCCCCATAAGGGCGTTTTTTAATGATGAAATTGTATGCACAAAATGCCCTTAAAATAACGCTGAAGGTATCCCAGACACACTGTATACTTATATAAGATTGTATAAAATCTTTTTTACTTGGGTAGGTAGCCTTTATATGTGAAGATGTCTAAAAACAGGCACTAACGAATTTTGACGTAAATGATGCATTTGTAAAGCGACTGGACTTGTGTCTGATGGAGAAGAACGACTAGGAAATCTTGTACCAGTTACAGGTATTATAAGTAATCCTTTTGAAGTTCTAGCTCTAGAACATGCTACGTACAGCATTGATCTTTTAAAGTTAGAACTTAAATGGACCACAACTTTATCCATCGTAGATCCTTGACTCTTGTGAACGGTTATTGCCTCAGCTGGAACTAACGGAAACTGTGATCGGCGGATTTGTGAATTCGACGCTTTCCACTTTTTTATAATGTATGAAACAAATTCTTAAGGAGTCCAGCTATTCTGTAGCCTCCTTTGAAAATTTCTCATTTTATTTCTGCCCGCTTTTATATCATCAAGTTCTAACCAAAGTCTTAGTGGTTTTCTTTCTACCGTTGTTTTATTAATACCGTAGTCAATGGCTCTCAATCTGCCAGTAGTTCCGTTTACCAGGCCATCTTCTGTATCCATGTTTACAGTTATCATGTACCTACCTGATATTTTTAGATTCAATTAATTGTTTAGGTAATCCGTATGTTTGAGCGGTAGGCAAAGATAAATTGATTTCAAGGCGCGATTTTTAGCCGATTGATTTGGCTCTCCAAAAACTTCATCCAAGGCATCAACGACGGTGCCTTTAGTGATCATTCCATTTAAAACTCTTTCATTATGCGCGTCAACTAAAGCATTACTGCTAAATAAATGCACAGCACCTCTGGCGTCTGCAGGTAGCTCGTTGATTTTGAAACATCTCTCACTCATTAGGTCCAGGTCTGCAGACGTCATGCTCCCAGAAGCTAGATTGTTTAATGCAGTTGCAAACTTTAAGTCGTCTCTTTGCCGCATTATAATTTTTAACTCAAATAATTTAAACAAACTCCACAAAGACTAGTGATGTAATTCACCAGTTAAATTTTGAAAAATCCAATTATCTCCGACTGGAGGTAATTGATGCATATCACCAACAGCGGTAATTGATATACCTCCAAATACAGGAGTATTAGAAATATTTGCTGTAATCGGCGGTTGATTTGGTTAAGTAGTTTTGAACCAACCAAGATATTTCATCAATTATGAGTAGTTTCTAATACGCTAATTTGCATGCGAGTGTGTTTGATGTCGAAGCTGACAATACCGGCATGGTATGACCAACTTGATTTATAGGTAAAGAAAAAGTACTATGTAACGTTTGCCCACCAATGCCGAATGCAGCCTTTCCTGTTCGTGCAGTCAAAAATTTTTTGAATCTTAATTTTTTTTCCTTTTATTCCTTTTTTCTTTTTTTCTTAACGATTTTGAACGATGCTAACTGTCCACAATGGTCTGAATCTAGCTTATTTATAATACCCTTACTTTCTGGTAACATGTCGCTATATACATATATTATCTAGGCTTGTCGCTGTCGTATCACAGTATCTAGTAGGCTCCAGAAATAAGTTTGTGAGGTTATGTGATTTAAATAAATTCAAGTTATTATATGTCATTGGCATTTTAATAAGTATGTCAATATTAAAATCTCCGCATACTATGAGATGTTTATTTGATTTTGCAAGTTTGCTTAAGGCTTTGTCAATAACTTATTCAAATTCACAAAAGGGTGAGAATCCAGGTTTATAAACACATACTACTATGAATGACTCCAATTCTACACACGACAGTTCGACTTTACACTCTACAGAGTTACAGAGACAGAGAGAGACACAACATCTTTCCGTTCTTTAAACTTAAGTTTATTATTTAATAAAATCAACGAAACCCCCGCGTTGTGTTGACCCTGCAGAATGCACTACCAAGCCGGTGATTACTGAAACTAAACATGAGCTCACTCCCCTTACACATATGCTCTGTAATACACAAAATATCAATGTTATCTGAATTCATGAACAGTTCCATTTCTAACTCTTTGCCCTGTGTTAAACAATAAATATTTTGACGAACCAGCCTGATATTGTTTATGTTACAGTCAAAACTCTTAATCAGTCAAAAGTACTATTGACTAGCGAAATCAGTCAAAAGTACTTTTGACTAGACAAGTTGGTCAAAAGTGGTTTTGACGGAAAATTATTGGTTATTAGTACTTTTGACTGCAAATTTGCGGTTAAAAGTAAAGGTGTCTCAGAATGTTTTTCGTTTTTAGATGGTTAATAAAAAACAAAAATATCAATTAAAACTCGTTTTATTTATTGTTAAATTAAAGAGCAGTTCTTGAAGTTTATTTATGAAAAACAACCGTTGGCAAATGCGCACCATTCATTTGTTCACACTCATTTAACCTGGAGATAAAATTTTGAATCACTCGCTGGAGCATCGCTCTTGGAATTGAGTTGATTTCTTCAGTGATTCTTTGCTTCAAAACATTCAGGTTAGGTGGTAATGGATTGTACACTTTACTTTTTAGGTAGCCAGATAAGAAAAAATCAGCAGGTGTTAAATCAGGGCTCCTCGGTGGCCAGTTGATGTCTCCTCGGCGACTTATCACTCTTCCAGGGAATAAATCGTGAAGAGCAGCTAATGAGTCATTTGTAACATGAGAAGTGGCTCCATCTTGCTGGAAAAAGGTGTTGCGGTTGTAGCCAGACTGGTTTTGCATTTCTGTAGTCAAAAAAGTCCGGATCATATTGCAATATCGATCAGAATTAACGGTCTTAGTTCGACCTCGGTCATCCTCAAAAAAATAAGGACCGATAATTCCTTGACTTGATATGGCAGCCCATACAACAACTTTTGGCGAGTGCAAGGGCTTCTGATGCAATTTTAGTGGATTCTCGGGAGCCCAGAATCTGCAATTTTGTTTATTCACGTGACCGTTAATGTGAAAATTCGATTCGTCGGAGAACCAGATGTTATTGAAACTCCTAAAACGGTTTTTCATTGTCCTGCAGAATTCGACTCGTTTATCAGGATCATCAGGCTTCATTTCTTGAACAATAACAATTTTATAGGGGTGAAAATGTAAGTCTTTCGAAATAATGCGATGAACTGTAGACTTGTTCAAATTAAGAGAAGCTGCGCGCAATCTCAACGACTGTCGTGGGTCGTCCATAACAGACTGGGGAACGCGGTCGAGGTTCATGCTCGTTCTTGATGTCCTTTTGCGCCCAGACGATTTGTCCGGCATTGTATTCCCAGTCTCTTCAAACTTGCATACCCAATGCTTAATTAAATTGGCACTAGGCACATGTTTTAAGCTTGTTAAATTAAAATGTGTTTTGTAGAGACGACGAACAATAGTGTAAGAATCGTTGTTTTTATAAAACGCTCGCACGCAAAACGCGCGCTGCGGTCCCGTGAAACGATTCATGGCTACTAAACTTAACAAGCCGGCCAAGCGTTTGAGAACACTTCTCTCCCCCTGCTACCTGCGGTTGGCGCGTATTGGTTAATTCAAAAACGAAAAACATTCTGAGACACCCTTTACTTTTGACTGACGCTCTCCGTCAAAAGTAGTTTTAACTGAAAAAAGCGTCAGTCAAAAGCACTATTAACTCTTAAACTCTATTAACTCTATTAAATCTTAACTAGTTTAGTTTTAACTGCAAATTAGATAGGTTAGGGTTATTTTTTTTGTTTCTGTGACAAAAATATGCCGGTAAATAGTCTAATATTGAAATTAGATAGGTTAGGGTTATTTTTTTTTTGTTTCTGTGACAAAAATATGCCGATAAACAGTCTAATTTTATTTTTATTTTTATTTTATTTATTTCAGTTAACATTTATTGCACTTACAGTTAAAACCAATGCGTACAATAAACAAAAATAACAATATTACAACAAATACACAACAAACAATCAAATACATAATCAAAATACCAAACAATTAACAATTTAACTTATAATTATATACACACAAACACAGCAACACATACTTAACACGATTCCAAATACTTGCAACATAATTTGGCAAATTGAGTCGAATTAATAGTAAATATATCAACATTGCTATTGGAGGACAACATGCTATTCAATAAGCGAAGCGCTGACTGCGTTGGAGCGCTCCGAGCCGCCTGCGTCCGCACAAACTCCACCGCGAACAGCGGCTGGGAGCGCCTCATAACAGTACTGCGCGGAGCGCATATACCACATGCCCCCAATGTCGCAGGGTTATCTATTTTATTATTAAGTAAATGGTAATAGTGTAGCATAAGGGCACACTTTCGCCTTAGCTCAAGTGTGTCCAAGCCCACCATACCATTTACATAAAGAGAGGGATACAAGTATGGATAGTAACCATATAGTTTAAGAAATAAACAACGGGCAAACTTTTTTTGCACTCGCTCGACTAAGGTTGTATAAAGTTTTTCGTGTGGATTCCATATTAAGGCATTGTATTCCAATGTACTTCGAATAAAAGCAAAGTATAATATTAAAATCGAGTTTTTGTTAGAAAATCTGGCCGATTGTCTTATAACGAAACCAAGTGATCTGTACGCTTTTTGACACATTAATTTTATGTGGTGATTAAACGTTAACGACGAGTCAAAAATTATACCTAGATCACGTATTGTATCTACTCTAGACAAAGCTTCACCGTCGATGGTGTACGTGTGAGAGATCGGGGAACGGGACCGAGTATACGTTACAATTTTACATTTAGATATATTAAATGCTAATTGATTGTCTCTGCTCCAGGCACAGACATTATGTATGTCGTTTTGTAGCGCATCGCAATCAGTATTGCTTTCAATAGTTATAAATAACTTCAGGTCGTCAGCAAACATTAGACATTGGGTTTTTTTTAGCACTTCCGGAAGGTCATTAATCATAATGAGAAATTGGGTAGGACCTAAAGTACTACCCTGGCTTACACCAGAAAGTACAAAGTATGGATCCGATCGAACAAACCCAAGTTGGACATATTGAACGCGGTCTGTGAAATAATTTGCAAAATACTTTAAAAGTGTGGGTGTAAAACCTAATTTTGAAAACTTATTTAAAAGAATATCAATATTTACGCGGTCAAACGCCTTTTGAAAGTCAAAGTAGGCAACGTCAACTTGATTTCTTCTGTCTAAAGCCCTTGCACTGTAGTCGGTAAAATTAATAAGGTTCGTGGTAGTTGAGCGGCGGGCGCGAAAACCGTGCTGTGAATCTGACAGTCGGGACTGTATTTGAGCAGTGATATGACAATTTAAAACTGTTTCTAAAACTTTCGCAAATCCTGACAGAATAGCTATAGGTCTATAGTTATCTATTCTAGATTTATTGCCACTCTTAAGAACTGGTGTTACTCGTGATAATTTCCAAACAGTCGGATACTTTTCGGATGATAGTGAGAGATTAAAGATAAAGTGAAGTGGCCTCAGGAAAACAGAGAGACAGTCCTTTATAAGATATGGAGGAATACCATCCGGACCTACTGCCGAACGGGGCTTGAGGCGCCGAACTGAGGTACGGATGTCAGCCTCAGATATGTAATTTATGGAAACACACGCAGATGGAATACCAGGCACTGAACGAATTTCATCCATATCTAATCTAGGTTTTTCGGTTAGAAATACCGACTTAAAATAGGTTGCGAAAGCATTAGCAGCGTTCAATCCCGAAACTACATTTCCATCAATCTCATAGTCTGTATATAAACTATTATATGTACGCTGGTTTTTAACAAAGTTCCAGAATTTAGACGGATTATCTTTTAAGTTAATTTCCAATGTATGAACATAATTTGAAAAAGCTCTATTAATTAAAATTTTAGTCATTGTTCGATAAAACTTAAACATTTCTTTATTAAATTCCTGACCGCTGTGCTTATATTTTTTTAAATGAAAATATTTGTTTTTAATATTACGTATAATCTCAGGTGTGAACCATGTAGGGTAATTATAACGTGATGTATTTGGCGTTACTTTTTTTTTAGGTACACATCTATTAAAACAGTCATATAAAATATTATAAAATGCATCAACAGCATTATTAACATCCTGATTGTCATATACATCATTCCAATCTAATAATTCGAGATGCATATAAAGATTATTAAGGTCTGCCTTATGAAAATTCCACGCGTTACAATTTGCCGTTATTTCATTACCTAAACTTTTTTCTATATTCAATTCCCTATAATGATAGTCAAATTGCACTAGTAAAGGGGGGTGATATTTATCTATAGGGACAAGTGGTAATATATCACTCTTCAAATATATATTATCCTTGAAGTTACATAAAACTAAATCTAAAATACTTCCAGTAGCATTGGCGATGGTGTTAAGTTGAGTTAAATTACAAAACGATACCATGTTATTATAATTTACAATGACATTTTGACTTGCAGAGTTTAAATTAAAATCTCCAAATATTAAAATTTTATTTTCCGGGTATTTAGAACACAAGTCTTCTATTAAATCAAAACATTTACAAAAAATTTCATCTTTGGAACTAGGAGGTATATATAACACACAACATATTATAGTTACAGACTTTATTCTAACGAAGGCTGCAATCACCTCGAGGGTATCATAGTTATCACTTAAACAAATATTATTAACTTTATATTTATCCCGGACAGCTAACATAACACCTCCCCAGCCGGAGTCATTGGCCCGGTCTTTTCGCACTATTGTATATCCTTTTGGGAATAATTCGGAATCACCGATAGAACTGTTTAAAAAAGTTTCCGTTAAGGCATACACATCATAATATTCACTAATCACGGAGATTTTACATATGTCTAATTTCGATCGTAGCCCGCGCACATTTTGGTAAAAAATGGTTAGGTATTTTACATTACGACACTTGTGAGGTTTTTTCTTTACGAAATCCATTACGCCACGGTTTAATATGCACATTCTCAGCCCAGTGTTCGGGGGACATATAGATATTCATATGTTTGAATGGCACAGTTAACTTAAAAGACGCATAGTCACCACGGGACTTTAATTGTTCGACGAAGCAACTATCATTGGGACATATATTTAATAGATGCCTAATTACTTGTTCTACTGTTGTTCCAGATTTTAAATAGTATAGGTGAAGATTACATTTTCGTTCCGCGGCTTCCAGTTCGGTTGTACCCGGAGCGGCCGTACCACGAGCTACATTATTTAACGAACGGCGAACTCGCTTCGATCTCACAGTTACCCACTCATTATTGGTGTCCGCGTCGCGTTCGAAGCAATCTGTTGGCTTCGCATTCTCAGGTTCGTGCGAGGCGATATTCGAGTTGTTTGACACACTCATAGTAGGGGTCGCAGTGACGTCGCTTGTTTCAATGTTCATCACAGACGGCGCGGGCGACACATTCGACACCGCTCGCCCCTTACGTTTCGGAGCGGAGACAGCTGAGATAGCACGAAGTCGACATTCACGCATTGGTCGTTGTTTCGATTTACCCTCATCACCTTCTATATTCTGCACAGCTGATCCGTCCAACAGATTTTTAATTAATCTATTTTCCTCAGTTATGAGTACTTCCAAGGAATTCACTTTATTGTGGAGCACGGCAACAGTATTAATCAACTCGTGAACATAATTTTCCAAAGTTTTGGTTGACATTGTCGCAGATATCGATTTTTGAATACGGAGAACAAATGTATACGTACTAATCACTCACTCGCTAATATTGAAATAAGATAGGTTAGGGTTATTTTTTTTGTTTCTGTGACAAAAATATGCCGATAAACAGTCTAATATTGAAATTAGATAGGTTAGGGTTATTTTTTTTTATTGTTTCTGTGACAAAAATATGCCGCGACCACCTTACTTTTTAAGAGTTTTGACTGATACAACCAGTCAAAACCACTTTTGACTGAATCATTTAGTCAAAAGTACTTTTAACTAGCTCCATTGGGTAAAAGTACTTTTAACTGTTATTTTAGTCAAAAGTATTATTGACTAAAGCAAACGGGCAAAACTACTTTTGACTGATTTTGCTAGTCAATAGTGCTTTTGACTGGTTAAGAGTTTTGACTGTAACATATACACTAACTACAAAATATAAACTAAAACGAACTAAAATAATAACTATTTACACTAATTTACACCAATCTGAACCATAAGTTATTTTTACATTTTAAATTCCAAAAAAACACTCCCGCTCGTTCGACGTTTCCCGCACTTTTTCCCTTTCAATACCTTTATTTACCGTAAATTCGTAAATCTCGATAATTTTTTATGACTTTCGTTGTGGCTTAAGTCAGCAAGAGTGTTTAGAGACTGCAATTGGCATTTGGGGACGCAGCACCATGTCGTAGCTCTGTGTATTCGTGGTTTGGAGAATTTAGACGTGGTCGTGATCTTCTCCATGACGAGATACGTGAAGGTCGGCCGGTAACTGCGGTTACTGGATCAAATATTGATACCGTAAGACAACTAATTGAAGGGTTCAAAAAAATTACTTGTCAGCAAATTCGTACCTTATTAGGCATTGGAATGAGCCAAGTGCAAAATATTTTACATGTGCATCTGAAGGTTCGAAAGCTTTGCACTCGATGGATACCACATGATTTAACGGAAGACCAGAAAAGACCGGACCAATGGTGCCGTAAAATGATAAAAAAGTTTAACGGAGGACAGTCATTGGCTGTCTATAATATCGTGACAGGTGACGAAACCTGGGTGTACTGCTTTGAACCCGAAAGAAAAAGCCAGTCGGCAGAGTGGGTCTTCCCTTTTGAAGATTTAACTACGAAAGTTAAGAATAGTCGAAGTATTGGTAAACAAATGGTTCCTTCCTTTTTCGGAAAATCAGGACATTACGCGACAATATCGCTTGAAAATTAAAGAACAGTGACTGCAGATTGGTACGTTAACAGTTGCTTGCTTAGAGTCTTGGAAAAAGTTAGAGAAAAGCGTCCTCGAAGCAATGTCGTCCTTTACCACGATAACACGAGGCCTATTTGAAGGCTTTAAATGTGGAATTGATGACGCATCCGCCTTGCAGCGCGGACCTCGCACCCTGCGACTTCTTTTTATTTCCAAAAATTAAAGATAAACTGAGAGGTATACGTTTTACGAGCCCTGAATCAGCAGTGAATGCGTTCAAAGAACCCATCGAAGAGGTCCCTAAGGAAGACTGGTCCAACTGATTTGCACAATGGTTTCAGCGAATGCAAAAATGCATTAATTGCGGGGGAATATACTTCGAAAAACAATAAATAGAATCTTAAGTCGATATCTTGTCTTATTTATTAGAATCCAGAAACTTTCGGTGTGCCCTAAGTAATAATTGGCGTTTTAATGTGTTCATTGAGTTTGAATATTACTGCTTTTAAATGATAATGATATAATAAATCACAAAAGAATGTATACATGTAAATTCATTACTTATTTATTTAAAAAATGTCTTGAAGCTCCAAATAATGTGTTTTTTCACTTACTTTTTCACTTACTTATGTAATTTATTGTTTTAGGTTTTTGCAGCTGAGAAGAAAATTTATGTTCTTAGTGACATACAATTAAATGAACCATCTACATCGGAACCACCGAAAAAAAACCAGAAAATACAAGAAAAATTGGATAAATCACTTCAAACAGAAAATCTAATCACATCTCGAAAAAAAAAAAAAAAAATTAAAGAGAGAAATCAAAATTCTATCTCAACGCTTGATGAGGCGTAATACTACAATTAATAATTTGAAATCACTACTTTCATTGATAAAAAAGAAATGTAATAGTCACTCGGAGCTAAAAGACATGATTGAACTAAATTTTCAAAATATCCACGAAAAAATAAACGAAACAAAATCTAGCCGAGAAAATAAGTACAGATCCCTGTAGTTATTTCCTCGACGTGATTTTGTGCTCAGTGTGAAGTCCTTTGCTTTGATTTTGTACTATTAATTAGGAAAAACTCACATGTTTCTAAGAAATCACATCAGTCTTCCGCACCCTGCAACTTTACGAAGAAATCTACACATAACTGTAATGTAGGGTTCATGTCCGAAGTCTTTAATTTTGTTAAAGTTAAAGCAAACCAGTCTAAGGATATAGCTCATGTGGCCCTTATATTTGATTCCATGTCAATCTTACCTGGGTAAGAGATATGACAAAACAAAATGACAAATTGTGGGGTAAATTAGATATTGGTGGTATCGATTCCATTGATGCCGAGATGTTAGCCTCAGAAGTATTAGTATTTCAAATTGTTTCACTGAAAGAAAAATTTAAATATCCAATTGGATATTTTTTGTTGATAAGATATCTGCTGAAATTCAGGCACAATTGATTTCTACTGCGTTAAGAATGTTAGCAGACATTAATATAATTATTCGATGTTTGACTTCGGATGGTGCTGCTACAAATGTGAAAACATATAGAATACTGGGTTGTGATCTTGTTTATCCTAATATCCGATCTTTTTTTAAGCATCCAAGAAAATATGTTAATGTGCATTGTATTTTGGACCCTGTCCATTTGATAAAATTAGCGAGAAACGTATTCGCTGAAACATCTTTGGGTTCCGAAAAAGGGGAAAAAAAATTTGACTTTTTATAGAAACTTCAAAAATGACAAGAAGAGGAAGGGCTAAAATTCGCAAACAAAATTTCTAGGGCTCATATCAACTTTTTTGGTAGGAAAATGAATTTTAGATTAGCAGTCCAAGTCTTCAGTAGTTCGGTAGCCGATACACTCGATTTTTTAAGAATTTCTGGACATCCAGATTTTGCCGGTAGCGAAGCCACCGTTGAGTATATGATGTATTTAGACAGAATTTTTGACGCATTAGATTCAAAAAATCCTTTTGAAACTGGTTTTAAGTCTCACGATCACGATTCACGATTCAGCCTGTAATATCCCACTGTTGGGCATAGGCCTCATCCCCATGTAGGAGAAGGATCGGAGCTTAATCCACCACGCTGCTCCAATGCGGGTTGGCGAATATATTCCCTACTATGAGTAACGATCGTTATCAGGTGTAGAGGGAGGTCACCGAGAACCGGACACTTAAGGAATAATGAAAATGAAAAAAAAGGTGTTATAGATTAATTTGTTTATTTCTTTTAAATCGACTCTGTACTATATAATTAATCAACACATATATATATGATTAATCTCAAATTTTACTTCGAATGTACTAGATATTAGGAAATAACTAACATAGAACAATGGCCATTTTCAAAAAGGTCCCTTAATGACGGACAGTGAATTTTTCGTTCATTTTTAAACTAAAACGTATCTTTTATAAACGACTTTATATTAATAATTATTATAATAAAAGAAATCACTACGAAATGTGAAAATCAGTCATAATTATGATAAACTTTGGTAATAATCAGGAACATTCTCTATGAATCACAGAACCTCTATATTGAAGTGAACTACAACCTGCAAAAATCACAAATGTAACTCAATGAGCCCTCTTCAATATCAGCACACGCTTCATGAACCCACTCATTGCAAGATTGACAGCAAATCCAATCTTCATCATTATCTTTTTGGCAGATTAAACAATTTGTTTTTTCAGTCACCGATGTTGATGATGCTGAGGTTTGAGATTTGATTTTGATCTTTGGAGTTGCAGTTGTTTTTTTGGTCTTTTTTATTTTAGTCGGGTCGTTAGTTTTTTTGCCTTTGAATTCTAGCATTTTGACTACAGGAAGCTTATCTTTTATCGCCTTATTTTCAATAAGCGCATTTTTGTAGGGATACGATGTTAAAATTTCACTTTTCTCGGCTTTTCGTCGTCGACTCATGGCTCTGGATGGAAGCTGATGAACTACAGTGATAATATCTTTGCTTGTTGACGGTGTAATATCAAAATTCTCCTTTTCATTGACGTCAATAAGATTCTGAGCCGGATCATCGAGTGTACTTGTATTTGCATCATTCTCAATATTAATTTCAGTTGCTGCAATCTGGTACTGTAGTTCAGTATCAGACTGCATAGGTACTTCGGTTACAGCTGATGGTAGAAAATCTAAATCCGTGAAAATATTCGGACTGAGAGGCAGAATCCCTGTGCATTGAAATCCAGACGTACACGAGTGAAAGCTTGCGAAACCAAACCAGCCACTTCATATTCTGTTATTCTTGTACAGTTGTTTGCCCTCATCCACAACCCACATGCCTCATAATATGCATCTTTGAACGGCTTCATAAAAACCCTATCTAAGGGCTGCAGTTTGTGGGTCGTGTGTGGCGGGGTGCTTAACATGTGCCGTTATTTTCATTTGCGTAACATGACAGCAAGATCTTTATGACTACTATGACCATCTAGGATCAAAAGCACAGGCTTCTCTTCAGTTGGCTTAGGCGTACTGTCCACGGACGCGTCAAATGACGAATCCATGCAACCTACAAATGACGGCAGGCGTATTTTGCATATTTGTTATGTCCACGCTATCGTCATGCAATCGTCAATCACGCTACAAAACTTCTCATTTTTCTTTCAAGTAGCATCGCGAAAGCACGTCTTTTCGTTGGGAAAATGTCAAGTGATGATGAGGATGTGATTATAGCATACAACTTCATTAGAAGACGACGAAACAGGCGAAGAATGTACTGGCTTCATCCATACATCGAAAGAAATATAAATTGTAGATTATTTGTTGCTGCCAGAGAGCTATCAGAAGATGATTCTGTATTTCAATCATTTTACCGAATGACTAAAAATACGTACCAAAATTTAGTCTCTATTGTTGCACCACATATACAAAGACGAAATACTGCAATGCGAGAATGTGTCAGTCCAGAAGAAAGAATACTTATAACTTTGAGGTAAGTTATATTTTAAATACTAGCTGGTGCCCGCGACTTCGTCTGCGCAGGATTAGGGCTTTTTTGACATCTTCATATTTTGGACAATTCACACAATATCTTTATAAATTGTAGCCTATGTGTTACTCTGATTTAGAAGCAATATTATTGTAAAGTTTCATTAAAATCCATTCAGTAGTTTTTACGTGAAAGAGTAACAAACATCCATCCATCCGTACTTACAAACTTTCGCCTTTATTGGTAATATTAGTAGGATAATCATAACGTACTTGTCTAGTAAAAAAAATTATTGTAATAAAAATGTATTTTAATATTAGAAAAAAAATTAAAAAGAAACGTAGGTACTTTAAAGTACCGATTACAGGTTTTCAAAGTTCTCCAGTTGTGATAAGTCTTCAGAAAGATTTACATTTATTCGAGAATAATTAATTGGAGATACTGGAGGAGGCGATGAATTTGAAATAGAATCTACAGAAGATATTGGTGAATAGGTGTCCTTGTATTGTTGTGACTGCTGTATTGGATAATAGTGGTTGTCATGTTGCTGTGGCTGCTGTGATTGGTCTGACTGAATTTCTTCGAGTAATAATAAAACCTTGATTCTAAACTTTCTCATTTGCTCCTCTGATAAATTTTCTACGTCTGGCAACAAACTTAGTAAAAACATTTTTCTAGCACTGTCTGTCTTAATTTCTTTTTTTTTATCCAATCGACAAATGCTTTGTCAGCCTCGTTGGTAACTTTTCTTATTTTTGGCTTCTTAAATGTGTTTGAATCGACGGATCCAGAAGATGGCGTTTCCAATGTATTCGTAGTTGCTTGAGTACATGGGACTTCGTCAGTTGTAGAATTAGATTCAATATTTTCGGTGTTCACCTCAGGTGGCACAGGTATGTTCCCCGGTTCATCAGTGTGAACAATTGCTTTCACAAAAGGAAGAACAAACTGTAGTTCTTCATGTAGGTAGTATAATTTCTTTTGCTTTGTCGATGAACCACTAGGAGTTGGTTTCAGGCTGCGGACAAATCCATTCCTTATATTTCTCCACCTAGTTTGACAATCGGCCACTGAAAAGCAACGTGCAATTAATTCAATATGTCTTTTTTCAGATACCTATCAACTGGGTGTAGTTTTCGGGCACTTCAATTTTACTTTGCTCGAGGAGAATGCACTATATCTCGAGTTGTAGCAGAGACAACAGAAGTTATATGGGGCGTACTCAGAGACACCTACATGCCTGTGCCAACAACTGATGAATGGAAGGCTATTGCAACCAGGTACTACGCACTATGGAACCTTCCAAATTGTCTGGGATCTCTGGACGGAAAGCACATACGGATTCAAAAATATCCTAATACAGGATCTGCAAATTATAACTATAAAGGATACCATTCCATTATTTTGTTGGGATGTTGTGACGCAGATGGTTATTTTACGGCTATAGAATGTGGATTTGCTGGAAGAAATAGTGACGGTGGTGTGTTCCAGGCATCGGCTTTGGGAAGGTGGCTAGAAAGAGATGGTTTAAATATTTCTCAATTAGGATCACCTTTACCAAACGATGGAGAAACTGGAAATATATTTCCATATTACTTTGTCGGGGACAACGCATTCCCCTTGAAAAAATATTTAATGAGGCCATATTCAGTGCGAAACTTGGACAACGTTAAAAGAATATTTAACTACAGATTGAGTCGTGGACGAAAAACAATTGAATGTGTTTTCGGAATGATGTCACAAAAATTTCAAATTCTTTTGAAGTCTATTACATGTCGCAAATACTCCACTATAATTTCTATAATAAAATGCATATGTATTTTACATAACTACATACGTAAACATGAAGGAGTGCAGTACCAAATCAGTACATTCAATGAATCGACATCACAAAGACAACCGATTTTAATACCTAATATGACTTTTGTAAATACACCAAATGGTTTACGTAACTATTTATCAAATTATTTTTTGAAACCTGACTGTGCACTGCCTTGGCAGTGGAATCACTGTGTAATTGAATAAATATATATTATTACTTACCGGAAGCGTTTGTTTTTTGTGCAATTTCACTCCAAGCTCTATCCGTAATATCTTTTCTAGAGTATTCTGGTAATTTATTATTGTATAAACAAGGATATTGTTCAATAATATGAACGAAATTCACTGCTGAGCCCGCCATTTTGTAAAACAACAAAGCAAAACAACAGGTGTTTGCGTCTTACAAGTCGGTCGAGTAGTGACATGCTGCCACGCGCACCGCATGACGAACGCAAGACGAAAGGCGGACGCGACGTTGCCGCTCCGTGGACACAGATTTGATTGTTTCTACGCAAGATGCAAGCAATCGGCAATTGACGATAGCGTGCGTATGACGTGCGGTTTACGTGGACAGTACGCCTTAGAGAAATTTATAAAGTGTTTAAGCCACTTTAGAAAAAATTCTGTATTCATCCATCCGTTTGGCTGTGCCAAGGCTACATTTTCGGATGGAGTTTAGTTAGAGAGATTTAAGTTATTGGTACCAACTAATTTTACTTATAAATTTGTTTTAGAGCCCTACAGAGCATGTGAAGGATCCTCCATCAATGTGTGATGAGACACCACAAACTGTAAGTATTTATTTATGTCACATCACATTACACTAATATTATTAGGGCGAAAGTTTGTATGCAAGTGTGTGTATAATTGTTACTCCTTCACGCTGCAACTACTGAACCAATTTTGATGAAATTTGGAATGGAGATAGATTATACCCTGGATTAAAACATAGGTAAGCTATTTTTATCACAGTAAAGTCCATGGTTCCCACGGTATTTGTAAAAAAAACCGAAAATAATGCGGGCAGATCCATAGGCAAAAGCTAGTACCCTCTATACTCAATGACAAAATTCACTAAATAGATATTTAACAAAAATAAGGTTTGGTACGGATTTAAATGAACAAAAGCAATAGGAAGTATTGACCTATATCTGTAATTGTGTTTACAGGTGACTGAGCTATCAATGGAAACTGAAGTACAGTTTATAAACCATAACACAGAAACAGTAAGAAAATAAACCATATTTTGCTCCTTCTTTGTTGTGCATGATCCTACAATTTATGTGATTGATAAACTCTACTTAATTCTGATATCAAGAAGTAGTGATCTCATTCTTAAAGGGTAGAAATGGTCACAAATAACTCGACATCTTTTACACAAAAAGTACATACATTTTAAACTAAGCATACCTTATTTATCTATTAATATGGGTATTTTGTATTTCAGATTGACACAGAGACAGACAGTGCTAATATGTTGCCAGTGTTTGACAGTGGAGCTCCTGCATCACTACTGAGGCGTCCAATTTATTCTCCATTGAAACGTTTGTATATTCACTACTTTCACTTACCCATCTCAACCGATTGATATCCACTGCCAGGACCCTTGTAAGGATCACCAAAGAACACTATCTTATGCTACTTGTATCAAGTGGCTGCCAGCAACTCAACACCTAATCTTAGTTTTCCATTGCTGCATTAAAGCTCAAAGATATGATAGACATTGGGACCCCGTAGGGATGGCGGGTATCCTTATCGCTCAACTATCCTACACTGCCCCATTATTGGGTGTAAAGTATGGTTATTGATTTTATTTGTGTTATTGACTGTAAGCTATTACATTTAATTATTATGTGTATGTTTTAAGACCACGTGAAAGGAGCTGCAACACTACAATAGTCACTCCACAATGTCTCAGAAAGTCCTTCAAGGTGCTCAATGGCCAAAAATTGGGCTTAGCAGAACACAAAAAAAAAATATCATTGACCAAACGAATATTAGGGAAGAACAGGAGTTCCAACAAAGACTCAAACACAAAGACGAAATGCACATGCAAGCCTATCGGCACAACGAAGAACGGCATGTTGCTGAATTGCGTATATTAAATTTAAAAGCTCAGCTCCTTGAAATTGAAATTGAAAAGTTAAATAAATAAAAACATTAATTTTAAATCTTTTTTATTTTTTAAACTGTTTTTATTATGTTATTACTATTAAATATATACAACATTATATAAAATTATATCCTGCTAAAATATTCATCTACAAGTGTCCTTCTGTTGGTATCGTGTTAAAGTTGAATATATTAGAATTTTCATTTTCTATTTCACTAACCAATGGTACCAGGTTTGGTGGCTGAATTTCATTATATTTTTTACAAATATTATGCAGTACAGCAGTAGCCACAATAATTGGTTGTATTCTGTCAATTTTGGTTCTTAACTTAGAACCAATTGCAGGAAATCTTCTCTTCCAGCAGCCAAAGGTACGCTCTACAACATTTTTCGTCCGAATGTGGCTTTCATTGTAAAGTTTTTCACCTCTGGTTATTGGGTTAGTTAAAGGTGTTAACAAATACGGTTTTAATGCATTGCCTCTGTCTCCCAGTAGCCAGCAATTCCCAAATTCTCCATCTTCTAATCTCCCTTTAATATTACTACAATTAAATATATGACTATCATGACTGCCACCCGGCCATCTAGCAACAATATTCCGGATGTAGTTGTCTGCATCGCAAATTACCTGAACATTAATTGAAAAATAATCTTTCCTGTTTCGAAAATATTCAGCTTTATTGCCACCTGGCGATGCTATAGGTACATGCGTACAATCAATTGCACCAATAACTTTAGGAAATGAGCCTATTTTATGAAAATTTTCAATAACTGTATTTATTTCTTCATTTCTAGGCATATACATATGTATAATTAGATCTCAATTTTGCCAAGGCAATGCTTACATTTCTTATCGCTCTACAAACAGTAGATTTATGTACTCCTTTTGCATCACCTACACATCTTTGGAAAGATCCTGATGCATAAAATTGCAAGGCAATTAACAATTGATCAGCTACAGACATTGATTGGTTTCTGTAACAATAAAAATATTCATTAATCATTTTAATTATATGTCGCAGATCAGAAGTAGGTAGGAGAAGAACGGACGGATGACCGAACTGGTTTATTAACAATGTAATTTAACACAAGATAGTTACACAAAAACGGGGTGGAGACCGAACTACTAAATATTAAATGGACTCACCGAGCGGGTACCGTCTATCGCGTGGCAGAGGGACAACTCAAAGCAGTGCCCGGGAGTTGCGACCCGAGTCTAGGTTTAAGACGGCCGTCTTTAAAATGCGCATTAACGCTCGCCTCCACTGCCCGAGTTGCCCACAATATAAAGTAACAATTAATTCGTGTACACAAACTAACCCTTACAAGAGTTGAGGTTACGCTACTAGCAGGATACACAAGTGCACCGCGCCACGCCAGAGCCAAGACTGCCCTAGCTGCTTTTTTTTTTTCGAAATGATAGTTGCTGTTGGCCCTACTGGCCTTTACAGCGTCACCGGTGAGAGGGGCCGGGTACATAGACACCGGCCGCGAAGGAAGATGTGGGCCCTTTTGGAGGGCACGGGGGTGACGTTCGTCCTAAGGGTGTCTCCTAGCGAGATCGCACCTCGGCTTAGAACGTCGTCGGAATGGAGGAGGCGCTATGCGGAGCGCTGTGACGAGTTATAGACGGTCGATACGCCTAAGCGTGTTCGAACCGATCTAACGCGGGGGACCTCGTCTTCGCCGGCGAGGACGGTGTGTGTGGGTGTTTTCGAGGGTAATCCTATCGTCGGGGTCTGTCAGGACGTGCTTAGGACGTCTAAGTCTAGTCTGTAAGTTTCCTCTACCTACGTAGATGCAGGCCTCTGCTATAAGAGGGTTAGGGTGTCGACTTGCTCTCTCGAAATACTTTGTAGAAAGTATTTTGAGATGCTTGGAGATTGAATCGATCTTGAAGTCTTTGTGGAGATCTACGTTACGTACGTACCACGGTGAGGCCGTAGCCATACGTAGGAATCGATTCTGCATTGCTTGCAGGCGTTGGATGTAGGCGGGGCGACAGTGGGCAAAGACTGGACTCGCATAGGTCATGATAGGACGAACGCAGAGTTTGTATAATGTCGTCTTATTTCTAAGAGACATTTTACTCTTTCCGCATAGCATCATATATAACCTACTGAGTACGAAAGCGGCTCTGTTACGAACGCGGGTAATGTGGGATCTGAAATTTAATTTTCTGTCTAGAGTGACTCCGAGGTATTTGGCTTCTTTTTGCCATGGGATCGGTGTCCCGAAGAGTTTAATTATCTTTGGTCGCCCTTGTCTCCCAAGAATGAGCTTTGGGTTTCTGGTGAAGTGCACCGCTGAGCTTTTTTCGGCGTTGACCTCGATTCTCCACTTCCTGAACCACTCGCCTAGTGCGGTGGTTGCAGTTTGGAGGCGTCTGGACATCACGTCTACTGAGGTGGAGGTCGTGAAGATTGCAGTGTCGTCTGCGAAGAGAGCTAGCTTAGTAGCTGATCTGGGGTCGGGTATGGGAATGTCGTTCATGTATAGTGAGTACAGGAACGGAGAGAGTATAGATCCCTGGGGGACGCCGGCGCGTATCGGCCGAGGCGACGATAACGTGCCTTCGACTCGATAGCGGAATGTGCGATTCGACAAGTAGTCCCGTAAGATGAGCACGAGTCTGTCTGGTATTTTAAGTTGATACAGCTTGTATATTAAGCCGTTGTGCCAGACTTTGTCGAATGCTTTCGCTATATCGAAGAAGAGAGCACCCGTTGAGTGGGCTCTTGAAATGGCGAAACCGGATAGGATGTGTTCGGTGATGCGGTGCACTTGGTGAACTGAGGAATGTCCGCCTCGGAATCCGAACTGCTCGTTAATGAGCGGAGGTGTCATATTCTCCGTGGCTTTTTTAAGTCTGATTAGGATTATTTTCTCGTACACTTTGCCGAGTGTATTGAGAAGACTTATAGGACGATTGCTGGTAGGGAGGTTCCTGGGTTTACCAGGTTTATGAATACCTACTACGATTGCCTCTTTCCACTGATCGGGAAAGGAGCAGCTAGCCAGGAGGGAGTTGTAAATTATTACAAGTAGGGCGAGGAGCCGCTTAGGAAGACGCTTAATGGTCTTATTAGAAATCTGGTCGGGTCCCGGAGACTTTTTGGCGTGAAGACCTTTCAAGATCGATTCAACCTCCTCGACGGTCGTCGGAGGGAGTGGTTCGTGCGTAGGCGGTGAAGCCGCCTTGCGTTCTACTTCGAAGTCAACCTTTAGGAGGTGACTTTGATCGATCGGCTCAGTGCTTGGCGAGCATTGACTCTCCAAGCTACTAGCAAGACACTCGGCCTTATCCAGATCGTCGAGAGCTGGTGGGAGGTTCATTTGGTGTTCATTGTGGTGACAGTATCGCTTCGGAGATTTCGCGCTAGCGACCAGTAAGCGGTGTGCGAAGGCGTGAGCTCTCCGAGGCATCTACTGTGGCGGTCATCCCTGAGTTCGGCGAAGCGTGCTTTCACCTCCCTCTGTAGGGCACGGAGTCTCCTCCGGTTGTCGTCAGTCGGGTATGTGTCATGGGCTCTAGTCTGCGCGTTTTTGCGCCTAATCAGATCTTTTAACTCCTCCGGGAGTTCCCATCGCTCTCCAGGGCGATTAGGAATTTCCCTAGAGCAGTAATCGATCTTTTCTTTAATGAAAGAGGTGAGGTTTAACGCGGATGCTTTTGCAACATCTACGGAGTCAATTGTGTCGGGTATTCTATTTAAATTCTCGTTGGAATCGATGTTATTTAACTCTATATCGAGCTTTTTGAAATCTATTATGATTTTAGTGGGTTGGGGGAGATCTGTGTCTGGTCCTAGCTGGATTAGGACAGGGCGATGGTCGGAGTCTAACTCGGATAGCGTCTCTATGGTTCGTAACTGTAAGGTTACTCCCCTCAAGATCGCTATATCGAGTATGTCGGGTCTGTCTCCGGTGTCCCTAGTGGGGTAACGGGTGGGTGCTGTAGGGGCGATCACTTCGAAGTCGAAGGTCGGCAGTGAAGTCAGTCTGTCTAGTTCTCTACCTTTGGCATTCATTCTACGGGAATTCCAGCGGGGGTGCTTACAATTCAAGTCGCCGGCCAGAAGGACCGTGACATCCAACGAGAGGAGTGATCTGATGTCACTTTCTAAGAGGGGTTTGCTCGGAGAGGAGTAAGCTGAGATTATGGTTAGGGGCTGATGGCCCGTCAAGCTGACTCGACACATTGACACCTCGATGTTGCTAAGCGTGGGTGGGTCGAGCGGAATGCAGTGCAGGGAATTCTTATAGTAAATGACAGTGCCCCCGCGGGCGGAGACTCTGTCATTTCTAACTAGCCGATAATTAGCTATCCTAGGATCTCTAATTGAAGGCTTGAGGAAGGTTTCCTGCACTAACATGACGTCGACGGGGTGGTCCCTAAGAAATTGACGTACTAAGTCAATTTGTCGGATAAGGCCGTTTGCGTTGAAAGTAACAACGCTGAGCGATCGCGGTTTATTCCTACTAGCGGTAGCCATTAAAAGTTCTTAAGGGATTGCCCTATTAGAGCTGACATACTATCGAGGGTAGCCCGCACGCTGTTTAGGTAAGCCTGCATGTTGAGTAACTGGATTTGGGAGATTGGTTCCGACTTAGCCGGAGAAGGCGGTGTGCCGTTTATGACCAACGGTACAGACCAGGCTCCTAGGGGACTGTTGACCTGAGGGGTCAGTGAGGGGATCGAGGCGTTAGTTGCCGCCTGAGGAATTGTTTGCTCCGTGGGAGGGGCAGACGGGGTAGTTGTTTTTGCCGGTTGGGATTCGGCGGAAGTTGGGGAGGGTTTGGAACTCGTGTTCGAGTTCTTCTGGGGGTTTTTACCCCGTGGGCGTCTTCGCGGGGCCTCAGGGCAGCCGCGGTAGTTCGCTGGGTGTCCCTGTGTGTTACAGAGAACGCAGCTTGGGGGAACTAGTGGGTCTGGGACTTTACGAGGACAGTCCGTCGTGCTGTGGTCCCCTAGGCACTTTACGCACCTAGGCCTCGTGAAACAGTTACGGGCGGAATGCCCGTATTTCTGACAATTGTGGCATTGTCCGGGGATGCCACGCTTAAGGGGTTTTTCAACTGTGAGCCCGGATAGGTGACACACAGTTTTTAGGTTATAAATCTCTTTCCCTTGCGGGGAGATATCAAGGATGCACAGAACCATGTTATATGGTTCTTTGGTGCGAAGGTTGTACATCCTGTGTACTTCCTTGACGGGGAGGTCTTGGGCTTTGAGGTCCTCATGGATCGAAGCGACGTCGATCTCTTTGGGGAGCCCGTGGATGACAACACGCAGCTGACGTTCTTCGTCGAGTGCGTGTGTGTGATAGCCGATTTTCTCGGCTCTGAGAAGCTTAGATAGCTGGCGGTGGGATTCAGAGTCCGGAACGGTGACTCTTATACCCTGCGCTGTAGATTGCGCGTGGGTGAAGTGAATTTTTCTGGCCCTTATTCTGGCCGAAATGTCGTTCCAGGACCGTAAGTCCTGGATGTAGATGAGCGGGGGTTTCTTCGGCGATACCGACTTGGCGTTAGCCGGGGTGGCGGGGGTCGCGTTAGGCGCGGTGATAGCGTTAGGCGCGGGGGTTGCGTTAGGCGCGGGGGTAGGCGAAGCGGGGGGCGTGCGGCGGCTTTGCTAGTGGCGGGTCTCTTTGTGTCCGGCAGTGGACTCGTAGAGACAACCTTTCGCTTTTTCTTATTGGCTTTCTTGTTGATGACGGTCTCGAAACCGTCATTGGAGCTCTCGGTCGGTGAAGCCGACCTCGAGCGTGTCTCCGAACGTGAGTCGTCACTATCTGACTCACTTTCACTCTCGGTAATCATGTCTACCGAGTCGGGGGAAGCCGGTCCGTCGGGAATCAAACCCAAGACGGTGGCGGTGGGCGTTTCAGAGACCGCGTCCTGTTCGCTTAGTTCGCGATTCAGGGCTGCAAGGACCTCCGGGAACCGGGTAGCGAGCAACTTTAGGAGTCGCTCCATAATGAGATGTGTCCCTAGTGGACACGGGGGGGAGAGATAAAAAGATGTATCTCTCCTGCCGGTGGCAGGGGAGTTGTGTGCCTACGGTGTGAACCCTAATGAGCTCTGCCCGTAGGTGACAGAGGTGAGTCCTTACGACTAACCTGGTAATCCGGGTGTGTTGGTCGGCTCCGGGAGGAGCGGGCCCGCGTCCGCGGAAACACTGAACAATCCGTACACTATACAGTCCGAGTGCACTCACTTAACACAGTCCTTTGACTAGCACGATCACTGAACTACACTGACCTAGAACAAAAGTTCGTAGTGCGGAACTACAGCGGATGGCTCTAACATAGAGCGATACGGCGACCGGGTGGTCGCCACGTGGCGCGGTCGACGCTTCGGAGAAGCGGACGCGAGTGGTCGGCGGGCACAGGGGTGTGCGAGTGACGAGCGAGAGAGCAGCACAAACACGTCCGAACGGGTCGGAGCGCGGAGGCGGAATGCCCTAGCTGCAGTTGCATCGGTCTTTTATACACGACTGAATGACTCGAATAATAGAAGTGAGGGTAGGTGAATATCGACAATAGCGCAGGTACCGCCATACACGTCAGAAATACTCAAATAATACAATGAGTGAGGGTAGATGAATAATAATAACAACGTAGGTACCGACATTAATAACTATCTGCATTGACTCTCCGACATATATAATATTAAATATTAAATTATATAAAATAATATAATATTTATAATATTCAATAATATGAATGTCTCGTTAGTCTAGCCTCTAGCTCAAGTACGGTTTGCAAGGTCTAAAGCTACCAATGAACCCGGGACTCCTTGCAAATCTTGTTTGTCAGGAAACTTGTACTTAGATACCTTATAATTACAAAACAGGTATTTCATTTTCATTTATTAATCTCAACCCATCGCCGGCCCACGGCTGGGCACAGGTTTCCTTTACAACATAGAGAACATTGAATATTACACACTGCTATAGTCCACTCAACGAAGCAAAAATAGGGGAAATAATTCGTGTAAAAGGTGTTACAATAGGAGATGCTGTCAGGTGCGGATTGTATAAGGCTGCCGTTCATCCAACTGTTGTAATAGTTGGGGAGGATGTTGACTTGATAGTCCTCCTCATGGGATTGACTCAACCAAATATCAACGTGTTCTTTATGAAACCAGAGCGTGGAAAGGTGGAGACCAAATTGTTTTCAGTGCGACAACTTCAACAGCTTCCATTTGCCAAGACAATTCTTCTTCTCCACAACTTCTCCGGATGCGACACGACCTCCGCGATCCACGGAAAGAGTAAAGTGGAAACTGCTAAGCTGTTCACGGCTAAACCAGACCTGACCCAAAACATCTCAGACATTTTCAGTGAGCTTTCAACATCACCTGAGATTATTTAACAGGCCGACGAAAAACTGTTTCTGGCAATTTACCAAGCGCCTGCCCAGGAACAAAATCTCAATAAATACTGCTACTCAGCTTTTTTGAGAGCATCGATGAAGGCGAAATCAGATCTGGCCACTCTTCCTCCTACCGGGGGAGCTTCGAATCAGCACTCGTTGACCGCCTGGCCACGGGGAACGGCGGTGCGAACGACGGCGCGGCGGGCGAGGCGACCATTCGCGCGGCAAGATTTGCAGGCCACGCGGGTAGTCAAGTTCGCCGCCGCGACTAGTAAGGAAGTGCGACAGCGAAATGTCTATATCGAAATTATCTCGATATTGCTTAGAAAGTAATAGTTTGTAGTTTTCGCGTGAAAGAAAAAATATGACCAGCTAATTAAATGTCACTATATTAATATTTCATGAAATAAAAATACTTTTAAATAATTATGTTGTTTATTGAAAAAATCTAAATTATATGATATTAATTCTTCGTATAGTATTAAAAACAAAATACAACTTCTTGTTACTTTTGAACCAGTCTTTTACGTTCATTTCATTTCCAAAGAGCATATAAAGTTCATTTAACTAATAAAAGTCTCGGTATTCATTTTTCGCGGCGAAAACAACTAAACTCATTTAAAACTGCACTATTCGCCGCGAATATCGCTCGACTCCGTGGCGTGCGCCGTACTGATTCATGCGTTTGTTTTGCTCGCCCGTCGCGCCGCAAGTCGCCCGCGCGATTCGCCCGGTACATTTCGCCGGTCGCTTCGCCGGTCGCCGTTGCGCGTGGCTTGCTAAGTACATTACTATGCGTTTGTTTTAGTCGCTAGACGCTTCGCCATTCGCACCGCGCGGATATTCGCCTCGGCGAATGTCCCGTGGCCAGATACTGATAGTGTACCTACAGGTATCATTAATCACAAAAGTTGTCAAATACTGTAATATAAATATACGAGTATATTTGAGCTAAATACTTACGTTGACCTTATTACCTCTTTTACATGTACAACAATGGCTTGGCAACCACCTACTCAATAGGGCCAAAGGAGACGATGGCATCCTAAAGCATCATCATGTATCTTTCCGCTCTTTTCTTAACGCACTTGCCTTTGTTATTCCAATTATCCCTTTACTTCCGACCTTAGACAAGTCCGTTTCGACTATATCTTTACAAATTAAACACTTCTCCGACATGGTGTGGTGTGACGTAGAAAAAAAAATCATAACTCGGGACGCGGTGTACTCGTTTTATAACATCGGACCGATTTTGGTGCGTATCTCGGCGTGCGACGCTACAGGTGCGCGCTAGCACTAGCAGTAACATTTCCCCTTTAATATCTCGTTAAATATTGATCCAAGCGAAAAAGTGTATATTACCTTTTTTGTATAGAATTTTATGTAGATTACTTAAGTAGAAGAAATTTTTTTGCTATGAGCCACCGCTTACGAGTTGTTTAAGAAAAACTAAAAAAGGGACCTTTACACCCCCCTCCCCTATCCGTTAGCTTCACCCCCATCTATCAGTACTTTTAGTGTTTTGCTTCAGACACCATTCCCTACAACTATGCCAAAAATCGCTTTTACACGAATTATTTCCCCTATTAGGCAGTTTTTGGTCTTCGTTGAGTGGACTACTAGCCAAGTGCGGTTTCCTACACTTTTGAGAAAATTGTGAAGAACTCTCAGGCATGCCGGTTTCCTCAAGATGTTTCCCTCTACCACTAAAGCCAATGATGAAATTTAATGCTTACTTAAAACGCACTAGACTATCACTACTCACATAAGTAAGTACATACATACCTGTTTGTATTCCTTTTGAGCGTCGATTCCAAAATGGTAACTACATATTTTGCTACACGCTTGGACAATCTAAAACGTGCCACAAAGTCCACTTCATCCCAAAGAAAATGATCGGTTCTTTTTCTTAAAAAAGGTTTCTTTCTTCGGAGAATATATTCAACAATATTTTCTTTGTCAGTTGTAGTGTCGTCTTCAAGAAGAGTTTGGTGAAAGTTACTTTGCGACATTGCTTATATAATTTCGTAGGCTTGAAATTTGGAGTTATGATATTTATATTCAACAAATTATTCTGACACAATCTAGCAGTATACCTAGTTTTATTTTGAGGTTAACTTGTTACTTGACTATAACCGATCGCATTCGGTCGGTAACGGTTAAGGGTAAAGTCAAAGTCAAAAGATAACGAAACGTGACTCGTGCAACCCAGTTTGTTTGTATTGGCTGTCAAATTTAACTTTAAGGTTAACTTAACTGTAAGTAACTGCGTCTCAGGCAACCGACCCTAATTGTCTGAGAGTAATCAATCACAAGACGTTTTCTATGAGTTTCGCTTTTTGTTATTAGTACGAGTACATAGGCCCTCCACGGTGATTTACTTTCTTCAATCACGCCCTCTGCTATAACCCTTAAATGCACAAAGTCTGGTTTTAATACAGAAAAAACATATTTTATGGAGCTTAACTTATAGATTTAGAGAAAAATAGTAAAAAAATATTTTATTTATTTATTATTTATTTTTTTCAAAAAAACTGCATTGTGCCGTTTTCGGCACTACATGCATGTAACACTTAAATAAATACATTCACAATATGTTGTAAATGTAAAGTGTATTTGAAACAATCTTTTGATTATTTCAATGAGTTACATAGGAAGTAAAGTATTATTATTTTATTTCCTATGCAACTCATTGAAACAATCTTTTGATTTCTTAGCACATAAATGCACTTTACATTTACTGCACATTGTGACTGTTTTCAAATTACAGGATGGAAACATGCATCGCATCCTTTCAGGGGTTCTGATTTGTTCATGCCCCACTCCATCAAGTATGACATCTCTTGGAGGTAAAACTTGGCATGCCTCATGTACCACTTTCTACTTTTTATGCGGATTCTGTACCTGCCAAGATGGGAATCCATGAGGTCAACGCCTCCCATGTGGGCGTTGTACTCTTTCACCAACTTTGGGCACGGTATTCCAATCCTTCGTTTCGCCTTTTTATCGTAGCGTTCTATTGTTTCGGATGGTTCAGCGCCTACGTAGGTCGAAGTCAAAATGACTTGTTTGTTATCTTTCCATGAGACCGAAGTTATCTCCACATCATCGATATTTGTTACGTACTCCTCATATGTTCCTCTCGGTACTGAGCTCTTCATTACCTCCTTTTTAGATAGTTATTTACAGGATTTCCCTAGACGATTTCGTTGAATCGTACCCAGAGAATGGATTCCTTGTTTAGCCAAATAGTGCATCAGAGGTATGGATGTATAATAGTTATCGAAATACACTATGTGATTTCTTTGCCTTGGGACCACTCTGACCAGCTCTAAAACTGTATTTGCAACCACTCCTAGTTCGGGTTCGTCGGGGATTCTCTCTTCGTCTTGTTTTTTGCCCGAATATATAATAAATTTATAAGCATAGCCTAATAAACTGCAGAGGACAAATAATTTGAAGCCCCATTTGTGTGGCTTGTTAGGCATATATTGTTTCAAGAAGTGTCCGACTTTCGTGGCGCACATCTGTTCATCGATAGACAGCCTCTGGTCAATAGCCACACTGGAAAATCTTGTGTTCAGGTGTTCAATAAACGGTCGTAATTTGTGCAGTTTGTCATGCTCAGGATGATCTACGGGGCGGTGTTTAGAATTATCATTGAAATGTAAAAAATTTCTAATTTTTTCAAATTTATTGACTGGCATAGCTTCTTTTATATGACTAAAGCCAAATTTACCCCAGTATGACCTAATGTTAGGGTAATGATATACAGACATAAAAGTAAGTATACCCAAGTATTTGCGCAGATCCTGTATTGTAATTCTGTCAGTTCGATCAGGTTGTTGTTGTGTTGCATATAAGTTTGTTTCTTGGACAATCGATTCCATAAACTCAGTGTCAAAAAAATAGGAGAAGAACTGGAAAGGTGTTTGTAACTCCATAATATCAGAGGACAAGCGTTCAGAACCTAAAAATGTAATTTTGTCTTCTGAAAACGCCATATTTCTTTTCCTCCACAACAAATTCCTACTAGCTGGTATGTAACTTGGCTGAGAACTCGAATTGGGATTATTTTCTTCGAAATCGGTTATCAATGGAGGGTCTGGAGCTTCAATATGACTCAACTCGTCATAAGTATCATCACCAACATCATCTTCATAAGGGATTTGTAATGGGGAATCCTCCAATTCTTCTCTTAGTTCTTGTCGACTTGGATAATAATCTTCTAAGTCCTCACCATCAGACTCCATCTCATCGGACGAGATTTCGCCATTTTCTAGCATGCGTAGCATATCCTCTATTTTCCTTTCATCCATGTCTGTAATCCAATACAAAGCAAGTTGCCAAGCAAACCAAAGCGAACAAAACCAAAACCAAAAAAAGAGGGAAAAAATTACACCTGTAAGCATGTGGGGTCGTTTTCGGCACAAACATATTTATTTGATTTTAGGGGGTATTTAGTCAAAAAAATATAAAAATAATTATAAGAATACAAAATTGAAGAACATACCTGCAGGTTTTATATTTTTCTTTGTAATAAAACAGTAAAATAAACTAGATTTCTTTATATCTAACAAAGGTAACCTCACTTCTCAATAAAGACATCCACCTTTTGACAATTTTGACAGTTTAGGAAAACATGGCCGACTAGGTATAGAGAATTTTGTTTTTCTTTATTAATTCTTTAACTAAGGAATAGCTTTTTAAGGATTCCTATTAAGTCTGACAAATATCTTAAGTGAAATCTGAAAGCAAACTCATAGTTCCGTTTTCGGCACAAAATGCATTTAAGGGTATAAGGTTTCTGATCTCCTCTTTAATAAACTCACTATCCTCTTTGCTGTGCTTTCGAGACTTGATAGCAATAGGTTTGCAGTTACGAGATACATTAGCAAAAAGCGATACAGCTGGTACTGATGCTTCAGCCACATTACATAACTGAAGTGGAAGTTCTGATGTTTCAGCTATATTGCCTACTTGAAGTGTGATTAAGAGAGGCCATAGAAATAGCCTGCTTGCAGGATTTTCTTTTTAACCCGCATAGTCTTGCAAAGTTATCATTTATAAAACTGATGGAACTGCCGGTGTCGAGAAGTGCTTCTGCTCTTACTCCTCTAATATAAGCGGGTACAGTAGCTTTACGTAATGAAGAAGGTGACGCTGCTGTGATACAAGCGGAAAGATCTTCACTACCTACTACCACAGAATTTGTAGGCTTGGAAGAGCTTCTGCAAACAGTGGCAAAGTGCCCCTTCTTGTTGCAAAGCTGACAAGTCTTTTCGAATGCAGGGCAGTTCTTACGAGGATGTATTTGTCCTTCACAAAAGAAACATTTGCGTCGTCGAGGATTATTAACAGAAGAGCAGGTTTCGTCGTGCACAGTTTGTGGTTTCGGAGAGACTAATGTTGTTTTTTTTTTTGCGGCAACAGCATTTAAAGACACAGTATTGAAGCTTTGAGAGTTGATCTCTGCAGTTTCTAGAGAGAGTGCTTGGTTGTAAGCTTGATCAAGTGTTAGAGTTAAGTTTTCTAAAAGCCTTTGTCTTATTTTATGCGATGATATACCGGCTATGAAAGCATCACGCACGTTATCGTTTTTGTTTGTTTCTGCATCAACAGCCGCAAAGTCACAATCTTTAGAAAGTAGTTTCAAAGCTTTTAAATATGTGTCAATACTTTCTTCTAGTTGTTGTTTCCTTGTTCCTAACATGTGTCTAGCAAAAATCAGATTTTTTGGTTATATACAGTTTTTGCAGAATTGTGATCGCTTCTTCGTAGTTCGTGGCTTCGCTTATATATGTGTAAATATTAGGTGATATATGATTTACCAAAAGCTGAAACTTTATGCCGTCCCATTTTTCTGGTGGAGGAACCGACCGTGCATCTGTTCCTCGAGCGGTCGGTTTTTGCACGGAAATGAAGCTTTCGAAAGTCTTATGCCAGTGTATCCAGGCTCTCGTACCAGAGCTATCCGACGGGTCAATATCAAACCTTTCAGGGCGAAGATATTTTTATCCATGTTGCTTTTTTATTTTATTTTAGCTTATTAAATTGAAATAAGACAAAACCTTTAATGAATAGTTTTAATAAGCTTAAATTAACAGTAAAATTTTTATAAGTTACATTGGATACATTGGAAAAACAGATTGACAATGACATTAGCTTATAGCTGATAGTTTAAAGTAAGGAGTTTACATCAACAGTATTGATACTTTGGTGCAATTGATAGAGAACAAACGTTTCAGATTTCAAGAACAATAAATTGTATTATAAAGCGGGTTATATTGTAGGAAAAATTATAATCAAAATGCTATGTGAGTATTGCATATTTGCAGTATTAAAGCAGCCTTGCTAACAAAAAGAGATAAAAAGACCATAAATACGATATTTCTGACATTTGTAATTTTTCATCGTTTACTACATTCATCGACAGAGGTGGTCTTAAGTATGCTTCTAGAATAGCGTTTGATATTGTTAAATTCGCTGAAAAATTATCAACCAATGTGAACAAAATTTTACTAAGAATTATATGATGAACGTCATCATACATCTATTTTATCCTCACTTAAACGATATTCATCATCCAGTAGAATCTCTCACCACTGAATCACGTCATGAATTAGAACTAATTAGATGTATCGCGAACAGATATTTAAGCTTAACAATGAAAATGTACGCGAAAGAAGAGACTCTTAAAATAATGGGAAATCGCATTTCAATGCGACAACGGCTGCATAAAACAATTTTATTCAGTCATGTTTGAATTCTTAATAAAATTATGTCATTAATTTCTTGTTTTATTTGCTTTGCCAATCACATCGCGTACTAAAATCTAAATCGACTAATGATTAAAGTAGGTACAGTCATCGGCACCACTAGCACTGACTACTCTATTAAGCATACTTAATTTAACAAAATAGGATGGCCTGGCAGATGACTATATGTACATAAAATCAGTTTATGTATTATATTAATTATACCTAATAAAATCCCCAAATACAGTAAAACCTGTTTTAAATAGTTTTTAATCCAGTAAGTACTTATCGATCCTGTAAGTTTATTCGAGAAGATAATATTTTATAGATACCCTATTAGAAAAAGACGCGCATCTACTCTTGGACCTCTCTTTCGGCTCGTTTTTTTTTTAGATACTGCACAGGCCAGTTTATGTATAGGTTCATGGGCTCAAGTTCAAGTGTTATTAATTTTTCCTCTGTTAAATTCCAAATATAAACTTGGACTTGTTACAATAAAAATCTACAAACTAATTTATAACATGGCAACACACACTTGGAATGTCACGTCTTTGGCATTTCTACTTTGACATTTCAATTTTGACATTGTTTCAAATCGACATAGACATTTGAAAGTAAACAAATTCGTAATAACTAACCTAAATTAATACTTTAACTAGCAAAACCAAAACAAACTTTATACTGTAACAAAATACATAATAATTCTAAAACTAAATCACTTTTAAACTTCAAGTATTTTACACAAATAATGGTGTCTTGTTTTTGACAAAGACTTGGTAAGTAAATCTGCTTTGTTCTCATTACTAGGTATATATTTTAACACTAACAATCCTTTATTTACAATGTCATTAATAAAACGTACCTTTATGTCTATGTGCTTTGACCTTTTACTATTTTCATAACTTTTAATCATTTCAATAGTACTTTGATTATCAATTAATAGCAAACAACTTAAGTCTTTATCAAATTGCAAGTCTTTTGCTTTTAGACTACAATAATGAACACTGTTTCACTTACAGTTAATGCTGCTGAAACATACTCCGATTCATCTGTTGAAAGCGTAACAGTTGACTGCCTTTTCGAACTCCAGCTGACTAAATTTCCTCGGTGAAAGATAGCAGTTCCACTTACACTTTTGCGGTCCACACGGTTTCCTGCCCAGTCCGAATCTGAAAAAGCTTGTAAAAAATTACCATCTTCTTTTTTATAAACTAATCCTTTTTCTTTTGTCTGTTTCAGGTATCTCATCAGGAATTCTCTACCCTGCCTTCCATAATGTGGCGGTTGGACAATGCATATAACTACTTAGAAAACCTGTTGCATATTCAATGTCTAGCCTGCTGATTGTCGCTAAATACATAAGTGAGCCAACAAGTTCTCTATATGGAATGTTGGTCAGGATTTCTTCTTTTTCGTCAACGTTCAGGCCAACTTCCACCGGTGTACTGATACCTTTGCATTCTTGCATATTAAATTTTAATAAAAATTTCTCAACAATTTCGAATCTTTATTTAAGGAGGAATTAATTTAAAATGTAAAAGGCAAGATAGTGTTGAGGAACACTTTAACAAATTTGACAAGATTATTAGAGAGATAGAGTCGTACGGAACAAAAATGACAGAGAAAGATAAAGTATGTGAGTTATTTATTAGTATGGAAGGAGCATACCCATCCATAGTGACTGCTCTAGAAACTTCAAATATAGAACTTAAAATATAGTTTGTAAAAAGTAAGTTTTTAGATGCCGAGCTAAAAAAAAAGCAAAGTTCAGTAAGTAAAGTAAACAAGAATGTGTATTTGAAAGCAGCTCTATAAAATGTTTTTCATGTGGTGATCCGTATCACATAGCCAGAAATTGTACAAACAGAGCCAGGACAAGTAATCCACAAAAGTGAGGTAGAGGAAATTACAGAGGATTTAAAACAAGAGGAAAAAATAATAGACCCCGAGCATATTTAGGGGAAAAAAATGATAGGGAAAAAGCGACATCATTCATTGCTTCTCAAGCTTATACAGCAGCTACATATGAAAATGAGATAGAATATGAGAAATATATGACTGATATACAAGAGATACAAGAAAATAAAGTTTTAGTTGCAAATGGAAATATGATATCTAATGAAATTGTTAATTTTTGTTAAAAAACTTTTTACAAGTTTTCAATCATTTCATATGCTATTCCAAATTCTTTCACATACTCCAAATGTTTGTCTGAAAGTGCTATTACGATGATGTTGCGAGCCTTGGCGTCCGATTTCTTTAAATCTGCATCTTTCAAATCTGTTTTCTTACGTATTGCATCCACACACCCTTTTTCATCCATGGCAATCTATTGATTTAAATAATATGCTGGCTTCTTATTTACAATCAGTTTATTTCTTGACGACACAGTATTACATTAGTATACATTTCTGGAGCATTCATTACTTGACTAAAGACAAGAAGTCTATATCGGAAACGGATATGTACTATTGACAATTCAGAGTTGCCACACACTAAGTTTATAATAAACAACACTCCTCCTCAACTTTGAATTTTAACTAATAACAATCATATTTATTTATAATGTTACCTCAACATTTACTTGTACTTTCTGTGAATAGGTATAATCACATTAATCTTAGTATAACCACTTTTCTATTTATTCTACTTTTCAATTAAACTTTGACACATAAACAATATAACATTGAAAACATTGTAGGTAATCATTAAACTTACAAATGCACAATTAACACAAGGTACACTATAACACATAATAAACAAAATAATAACAGGTTTCTAAATCACCTATTTACTAACACTTCTTTGTAGTTAAAAGTCAATTTGAACTTTAATACCATACCATAAAGTTTAAGTGTTAGTGGAGGGGTTCCGGGAAGTATAAGTATAAAAAAAATTAAAAATTAAAGAATCGACTGTTAGGCGGTACGAAGTTCGCTGGGTCAGCTAGTATATAATGTAATTCTCGTGTCACAGTGTTAGATACAATACTCCTCCGAAAGGGCTGAACTGATTTTTATGAAATTTTGTGTGCATATTGGGTAGGTTTGAGAATAGGTCAACATCTATTTTTCATACCCCTAAGTTTAAGGGGGGGGGGGATTAAGCGGGATAATAACATGTATGGCAAAACAAAGTTTGCGGGGTCAGCTGCTCTTATACATCTCTATATATATAAAAATGAATCGCTGAATGTGTTGCTAAGCGCAAATCTCGAGATCAGCTGAACCGATTTCGCTAATTCTTTTTTTATAACATTCCGTGAAGTACGAGGATGGTTCTTACGGAGAGAAAAATTTAAAAAAATTGCCTGAAAAAGTCTAAAAACAACACTTTTCTATATTCCCATACAAAAGTTAAGACAGAACAACGTCTGTCGGGTCAGCTAGTATATATATAAAAATGAATCGCTGAATGTGTTGCTAAGCGCAAATCTCGAGAGCGCCTGAACCGATTTCGCTTATTCTTTTTTTATAACATTTCTTGAAGTACGAGGATGGTTCTTACGTAGAGAAAAATTTAAAAAATTCCCCGAAAAAGTCTAAAAACTACACTTTTCTATATTCCCATACAAAAGATTCGTAATAATACTTAAAAGTCAATTGATCTTTAATACCATGCCATAAAGTTTAAGTGTTAGTGGAGGGGTTACGGCAAGGATAGGTATAAAATCAAGGAATCGAACGTTTTTTCATAACAAGATCGTAGATAGGACAACCTCGAACAGGGCCGGACTGTTTTGAACGTATCTATAAATGTATTAATAACTAGGAAGAAATAAAAATAGGTAATAATATTTAAATAGGTTTTAATAATAATTTAACAACCGTGCCCGAACTTAGGGTTCCAGGATGGTTTTTTCGAATCAATCGGTTACAATTTCGTGTCAATCGGCTTATTGGATTAGTCGTAAAAGAGTAATAGACAGATAGATTGACTAAGTGATTTTCGTATTTACAATATTAATATTTTTTCTTAGTTTGCTATTGCTATTGCTTTCACGTATACTCAGTACTGATATTAATAATACTGGGGTAGCATATTACTTAAATTTAAACTTTTTAATCAGCATCGTAAAATAAGGAGATATTAGGTACCTACTTTGTGCATAGTTCAGCAATCAAATAGTGTAGCGGAATTTTAAACGGGCTACATATTCTTATTTATATTATAACTTTCTTGTGTTAATCAGATTTTATTTGTTTTTCTTACAGGTACTTGGCAAAATCTTTACCCAAAAAGCCCACATGTAAGCACATAAAAAAAGCAAATACAAATGTGAATATTTTACTTCCAATACAATTTTCTACTTCCATAAGAAGTTTTATAGCAGTTACAAAAAAATTGATCAAGGTAATTTTATTCTGAAATATACGTATATAAAGCCAGTACAATGAAAACGATCAAGAACAAATACCAGGACCCCAAAATCGTTTTCCAATCATTTTTTTATTCCCGACCACAAGTCTAAGGAACTTGTTCCAGTTTGCCTTCAAGCTTTTTGTGGTGTTTTAGATATAAAACCAGGGAAAATAAAAGGCGTCACTAAAACATTCACAGAAAATGGGACTAGTGCATCAGAGAGGAGGTGGTGACCGAAAAGAGTTTGCATTTCGATCAAAATTGGAATCGGTCCAGAAATTTACTATGAAATTTAAACCTTTGGATTCTCATTACTGTAGGGGAAAGATAAAACATAGAATTTATTTAGACCCAAGACTTAATATTACTAAAAATATTACTAAAATGTACAAAATGTACGAGGATCAAGTCACGCCCGGATTCTCGGTAACTAAATCTTATTTCAGAAAGGTGTTCAATACATCTTTTAACATAGGATTTGAAACACCACGACAGGATGTTTGCTCCGATTGTTATTTTTTTTACATGTTAACACGCAGATAATACGATGGAGTTCAAGAATAAGCTACTATTAATGTTTTTTTATTGACAATAGCCGTATTTGATACTAACCTCCAGAAATGGCCGGATTTGATACAAGAACTCTCTTCACAGATAGATATTTGATACTGACATGTGAATACAGATGGCGATAAATCCTAGGGCTGCCCAAAAATATATCAACAATAACTAAATCTTTGGAAATCAATAGGTAATAATTAAGTCTTTGAAAATCAATAAGTAATTTAATCTTTGGATTTTGGATTGGCAGATTTTAATTAATATAATAAATTAAAATATGCCTTTTAACTGCAACATTAATAAATTTGAAATTTAAATTCGCCAAATCATTCGATTCATCGAGCCTCTCTTCACAATAATCTTCTGGGCTGGATGTTGCCGTCAGTTGTTCTTGGACAAGTAATAAGTCTTTATAAAACAACAACGTAGGCAATTCACGCCAGTCAGCTCCAAAATGCTTTCCGAGTAACATATTAATATCAATTAGTTTATTTTTGTTGACTGCAACATTTGCGGTCATAGGGCTTGGATTTATCAACCCTCTATCAACCCAATATATTTTTTTTCGGCAAACATTTATTGGAGTTGCTAAGTCACTTTTATAAAATGGTTCTCCATGAATAAGGACATTATTAAGATTCTTAGACCGCTGCAAAACAAATCGTTTGCACTCTTTAAATGCCATCGGCCAAGCTGTTGTTGGTTTAACAATATCCTTAACAGCTTGTTTCCAATCACTGACTAAACAGTCTACCCCTAACTTAACTAATGTGGAATTTTCACTTATAATATTTCTTATTTCATCGGGGTGCAGGAATATTTCGTGCTTTTTTAGTTTTTTTTCGATTATACCAAACTGTCTATCTGCCGGCATAAATGAATGCCCGGTGACGGGAAATACTAATTCGATACTTTCGATGTTTTGTTTAAAAGAAGCCACTTTGAGCAAGCTCCAATCAAAATGCAATTTTTATTTTGCCCCCCCCCCCCCCCCCCCC
The DNA here is from genome assembly GCA_905220545.2 of Melitaea athalia. Classification (NCBI taxonomy): domain Eukaryota; kingdom Metazoa; phylum Arthropoda; class Insecta; order Lepidoptera; family Nymphalidae; genus Melitaea; species Melitaea athalia. Next base: position 16,169,859 of record HG992189.1, on the reverse strand, counting down.
GCCCAGGCCATCTGCCATCAGACCTTCAACCCTTGTAATTTGCACCTTTTTTAGTATTATTTATACTGCAAGAGTTATTGAGTCGTGATCCTTTTTATTTTTATAACTGTAAAGCTTTGTGTGTAAAGCCATCAAGTTTGCCATGTTAAGAGAATTGCACTGAAAAGAGTTTGTAGAATGATCACATACCCTTTCGGGTACACTTTTCGCTGAGTACCTGAACAATAACAGATAAAATATTACAATAATCTCTATAAAATGTATACCTACACACCAAAACTATTGGATTCTTGCATAATGAAAATATACAGATAAAAACTACTTACATGGTATTATTAAAAATACTTTAGATAAAAATATATTATGGTCAACCCTAACTAAAGTACTCGCCTCATTCTCTTAGCTACATTTCTTTTTCAGTTTTCTGGATTTCTCTGTCGTTTTCTTGCATAATTATAATGTACTTGTGTTAATTGACTTTCCATCTTATATAATTACCTTGATTTATGTCGCTTTTATTGTTTTATCACTTAAAAATCGTTAAAAACTGACTACAAAACTCAACGCCTTGTACTGAAATCACCCTTAAACTAACTATCGAATACGCGTCTGTGATTGGCTGGGACATTATGATAGCCATTTTTGAAAATCACATCCGTAAGATGGCCGTATTTGTTTCTGTAACGTAAGTTTGTATACGATTCACAAGTTAAATAGCCGTCTCTGATCATTCATTAACGAATTATGAAACGTTTTTGATTCAAACTTTGCTATGTTGCCACATAAATAACTTAATTTTGCCAATAATGGTAGATAGCCGCCTTTGATTCTTTACGACTCAATTACTTTTACAGTTGATTCTCAAATCAGATAAAAGTCCTTTAAACCAGATAGCTTCACAACAAGCAAGGCTGAGGGCCATGTATTCAGACTCTGCAGAAGACAAAGACACTGTCTTTTGCTTCCGAGTACACCAAGAAACAATATTGTCATATAACAAAACCCTGATATAGATTTCCTATCAATATTGTTAGTTCCCCAATCTGCATCACAGTACCCTAGAGTAATATTCTCATTATTATCTGTATTACATTCATATCATCATCATCATCATCATTTCAGCCTATTGCAGTCCACTGCTGTACAAAGGCCTCCACAAGTTCGCGCCAAAAATGGCGTGAATTCGTGTGCTTTTGCCCATAGTCACCACGCTGGGCAGGCGGGTTGGTGACCGCATATTACATTCATATACTAAACCATAATCAGATGTATAATTTAGGTATCTTAGCACTCTCTTTAAGTAGGTATAGTAATCATCACATGCATTGTTCTGAAATTGACTAAAATAGCTAACAGTATATGATATATCAGGCCTTGTACATATTACTAAATAAATTAAGCAGCCAATTAATTCACGGTAAGGATATTATTAGGAGTATTTCTCGTGTGGCTGTATCGAACTTTTCAAAACATTTCAATCGACAGCTAGTGTTAAAAGAAGGTTTCATTATTTTACCTACCTGCTCTTTGCCTGAACGAGAAATGTGACTTACCTGAAGGACAATGCTCATGAAGTATGAAAATAAAACCCAGGCCCGGCGCAAAAGAAATGTAACTCAAAATATAGGTAAAAATAAGTAATTAAATATAACATAGGGGGCATCATCGAAATCAGTGGCTATATGTGTGAAATTGCTATTCGAATTTTAACATCTGCGCCACATTGCTACTCGTGATTTTAGAGGTAACATAATGTATTAGTAAAAGGAACAGTAAACAGATACAGTTGTGGTTTAAGAGTGTATATAATGACATTTTTATGGCAACTTCTCTACTATTCCACCTACTTTTACAAGATAATAGGATGATAGAACTAAAAACACGATATGAATGTACTTGTCATTTTAATAATTACGCTTAAAAGTCATCGATTCTCTATGTCTAACACGACATGATCCAAAAATGATGCGGGATGCGCGAATTGTTCCTCATGTCTAGTAGTAGTAGTAGAAGGATTTAATTGATAACCAGTACGATCCGAGATTGTTTTCAAAATCTCCATTAGGTTTTCGTTTTTCCTCTCAGGTATACCATAAACTTCAATATTTGATCTACGTGACCATTGCTCTCGGCTATTATTTTCAGTTTCCAAAGTATCAATTCTCTTCTTTAAAGTATTCAGTTCAATAGACAGTGCGGATAAGGACTTTATTTCTTTTTCTAATCCAATGACTTTATTATTAAACTCATCATACTTCGAATTGATAAAAGACACAGATTCCCTCAAACTAATAATATCATCCTTAATAGGTTGAAGAAGTGTTGACACCATATTGCTTATCGATGCTTCTAAATCTACTTTCCACTTTGCTATTTCACTGGCTATAAATTCCTTAATACCCTCAAATTGAGTGGACATATCAAAATCGCTCGTCACAATCTCAGGTGACTGACTCAACACAGACGAACCGCATCTTTTTGTGTTTATATTCTCACTGGGAGATCTAGCGGAGGGTAAGCCACGTACAGGAGTATTATCTGAATTAAGGCGACGATCGCGAGCAGACACACATACAGGACATGCCCATTCCCTCATATACTCCGGTGACAATTGTTTATTTCTATCAGAAGGAAATAAACATTTAATACGATATGTAGTCAAGTATTTCCCTTTGGACAAGGGTTTTAAAACTATATTATATTTAAATTAGAGAAATAAAACAAGAAACTTGTTGCCAACTTGGAGGCTGATATATTTCTGATTCTCACACAGTATATTTTTACATTCATCTCTCTTCGAAAACAAGTCCAGGAATTATTATTTGATATATGAGATGTTTTGTCTAACAGAGTTAATTCTACGAGCTGACGGTCGTAATGCTATGTCAGCGAAACTGCACGTGCACTAATCTAACACGGAGGTCTCGGGTGCATGCATAACTCCTCCCTCCCCGAGAGCGAACTTATCGGGTTGTTCCTTTTTAATAACCTTCCGATGATTTCGCTTACATGTAAAAATTCTACTTCGTAACACATATAATAAGAATAAAACAATACAAGTTAAAACTAGAAAATTTCTAGTTATTTAATAATGTAATATAAACTATAACTACACTGATTTTAGAGTCCTTTTCATTAAAACTTTCACTCACTATTTCACTTTGCCTTAAAACTCTAGCCATATACTTCACTTCGTCTAGATTAATTCCTTGCATATTAAGTACGCGTGCACCGGATAATGTCGCATCTTTAGTGTGTACGGGCAACTGCGGTAGGTTTATGATAGAAATTGGTTCCACAGATTCATTCTCTATTAAAATAGGGGGATGATGAATTTTAATCCCTTGAATCTCCACATCACAAGGCTCATCGATGTTCATGATGTAAGTCCCGAAGACAGGATGTTTACTTATTTCATCGTTGCAGTCATTGTAAGGGTAGTTTTCAGCCTTGAGAATAATATCCAGCTTGTGGGTGCTATACGTTGTACTCTCACATCTTCAATGTTAATTTGGTGCTGCTTGCAACATGTGACATTGTCTCGGAATGTTATCAATTGTTCAAGGCATGTCGGTTCGGGATATGGCGCCAGATTATGATCAGCGCACAGGAACTCGTCTGCGTCAGTAAGCGGTTGACACGGTTTCACGATCGGTAAGTGTTTCATTCCTTTTGCCAATAGGTGGGGATATTTGGGGAAAATGGAAATAGTTATATTTTGTGGTACATGGAAAATCGGTAATGAGTAGATCTTATAGTAGATATAAGTAATGTTATCGGTAAGCGGAATCTCTAATATGAACGTGATCTGGTTGTGCTTAAGGTAAGACTTAACATTAATAGTTTCCTCTATTTTTATTAGGTTTTGCTCGACCGCTGCGTATATTAAATTCTCAGTTACAGATATAAATTTTAAATGGTGCAACAATTCGGTAGAGTTAATAATACTTTGGTGTAATATAGATATTCTGCTAAATGCAAGAGCGGTCTCGATTTCACCTAATTTAATAAAAATAGTACGGAAATTACTAGCAAATATATTGAACACAGTTATAATATATGTATTATACATCCAATCACTGTCCTGGGAAGCTAGTTGTTTTAATGCGGACTCAACAATTTCCAATCGTTTGTCTTAAATAGCGGAGTTTCCATTCAAATCTTCAGTGGTATTAATAAAGCTTTCGATAACTTGAGAAATCAGAGTCAATTTATTTTTAATGATAATCTGATTGTGAGCAAGTTCTGATGTAATTTTATCGTACCTTAATGCATCACTATAGTCAAGATTTCCGGTAACAACTTTAATCAAGGAACCCAAGGGATTAAGAATACCCCTTTTGAATCGTTGTTGTGGGATTAATTGTTTGTATTTCTGAATTGTAATATCACGTAAGTATTCTATATGTGTTTTCATAGTTATTATATAACCGCGGGAGTACTCGCTGATTTTAATTAGGTTATTAAATTCATTATATTTATTTATTACAAAATTTAAGTCGTCACATAGTCTATCTAAATTCACAACCTTGATAATAGTCCAGTGGTCTCTTTGCAGGTACGCTCGACCTTCTCTTACAGGAAGGATGCCTGGGTTTCCCTTAAGCGACTGCAGATGAAGGGCCAGCGCCGGCGTCACTATGATCGCTACGATCCACCTGCGGAGGACGTTTTACATTTTTAAGAGGAACTTTGGTTTGTCTTTGCCCTACCTGTATTGGCACTACGTTCCTAACAACCCTACCTGCTACTTTGGCTTTAACATAACGTGGTTTATCTTTACTCTTTCTTTTATTAACGTCTTTCGCGAAAACGGTTTTTCCTGCGGGAAAATGTATTTCACCTTCACCACCCTTCCTTTGCCTAACCCTTTCCTTATTTTCGGTAATTTTTTCCGTTAAATATTTGTATAAACATTTTGTACGTTTAGCATGATCTTTAACTAACTGTTGTACGTACTGTTTTTCAAAATCGACGTTAAATGGACTTCCCGAATCCGTATGACCGAATACAACCTCAAATGGGGTCAACCCAGTAACAGAGTGTATAGAATGATTATAAGATATAATGGAATACATCATTACAGATGCAGCATCGGTACATTTCTCTTCATATTTTGCACACCTGTAAATTTCGCTAATCGTGGAATGTAATCGTTCGATAACACCCATGGAGTTGGGGTTATTGGGTGTTCCGATATGCATTTCAACCTTATGTAAACTTAAGAATTCTTTCATCAATTCGTTGTTGAATTCACTTCCAGGATCTGAACAAATTTTCTTGGGAATACCATAAAATGAAAAATATTTCATTAGTGCACGTACTACCTCAGCGGTGGACCTGTTGGCAATCGGAATAGCTTGGCCTAGTTTGCTGAACGCGTCTATCAGCGTTAAAAAATAATGCCCTTCAATTTGGAAAAGATCGATAAATATTTCCTGGAACGGAGCGTCTTGCGTTTGGGTGAGTTGTAGAATAGGTTTAATTGGTCTACGGTCGTATTTCATTTGATGGCACACGTCACACGCGTTAATTATGGCTGAAACAGTTTCATGCATTTTATGCCAAAAGTAGATTCTTCGTATTTTCGCTAATGTTTCTTTAATGCCGCGGTGACAAGTCTTCCCTTTGTGATAATTAAGTACTATTTCCTTTTGTACGCTTTCATTTTCTACATACACTATCCGCTCTGTGCATTCATATAATAATACTGTATTTTTCCTAAACAATTCTATCACTGCTTTGCTAAATTGCTTGCGATGCTCTTTATCATTGAAGTATATAAAGTATTTAGTTTTAGGAGTAATGTATTCTTTCAAAAAGTTTTTTATTAAATCTGGGTTATTTGTGGGTAAGGTTACTTCTAAGATCCTTTGCTTTTCACGTGATTTGTCTCTAACCTGCATTTCGTTTCGTAACCATGTAAATATTAAAAGTTGATTAGGTTTCGTATCTATTGCCTCTTGAAGGATTGGTATGCCAGTCGAGTCAATGTCTATAGCAGAATGGATTGTGTCAGACCTACTTGTCTCGGATCTAATAGAGTGTTCGAGTGTTTTCGGAAGGTTTGAAATTGAAATAGTTTCAGAGTTTAAGTCGGGGTTAGAGCTCGCTGTTACTGTAGCACTTGTATCAGATATCGAGATTATGGATGAATCATTGCGTTCGGTCCTCTTCTTAGTCGTCCGTCTTTGTTCTTCATTGTCAACGTTCACTATCATTGAGTGGCCTTCGTCGTCGGAATTCGTGACATTAACCTTGATTCGAGAAAGTGCGTCGTTGCCTAAGGTAATTTCATTCAGCCTAAAACCCTGTTGAGGTGTCTGGGGCTGCGGCCTTGGGACAGCTGTTCTCATTGAAGCATCAGTTTCTTGAAAACGGGAGCCTACTTGCACTTGGGGTGGTTTATAATCAAACTGTTGAGTTTGAAACTGAGGTGGCTTATATCCAATATGTGGGGGGTTGTAGCCAAACTGCCGCTGTGGTTCCAGCTGCGGGTGGTACCCAAACTGTGTATTAGGGCCTAAATGAGGGCGGTACCCAGACTGTGGCAAACGGCTTCCAAACTGCTGCGATCTAAATGCAGAATTTTGCTGTTGTCCGAATTGAAATCTATTTGGTGGCGTCCCAAAATTAAATCTTTGTTGAGGCACGAAATTATTGGGCAACAAGGGTTTATATCCATTTTGATTCTGTGAAATCATAGAGGTGTTACCGAATTTAACCCCAACCGGAGTTATGTTAGCTGGTGGCCTAGGTGTCTGTAAGCCACCATGGATTCGATTTCGCGAAGTATATTGTTCGTGAAAGTTTACTTCCTCCATAACTATTGATAAGGCTTGCTCCAAGGTGGCAGGTGTATTCAACCTTACAACGCGTACTAAGTGTTACGGTAAATTATATAGAAATACATTTAACGCAGTATGATTATATATTGCGATTTTAGCCCGTTTGATGTCTGCGTTGGTTAATAAATTTACCTTTGAAATAAGCAGTGAGCGAATATTCTGAATTCTATTGCAAAAATCTAAGTAACTTTCACCCGTCCTAATTTTACACCTTTCTAATTCGATATTTATACACTCCTCACTGCGGGGATCACCGAAATGTTGTTCTAACAATTCCTTTAAGGCGGACCAATTAGTTATGTCCTCGCGTTCTGATAACAGCGCGGCTGCGTTATCGGTAAGACGGCTAGTAATCGCGTGGAAAACATATATATTCTGTTCCTCATGCCCTCTATATTTATTGATTACGTACTCGCACTTTCTAAGAAAAAGATTAAGATGCCTTTTATCACCACCGAAATAGGGGATAAGCCGTAACATTTCATTTGGAATAGGGATAACTAGTACTGGCTCTGGTAAAGGAATATCACTTGCTCCCGGCTCCATTTTAAAAGATTAATCTATATACGAGTACAAGATTTAAAATAATCACTGAAGTTTCCAATGAATATTAATGGCAAGAAAATTAAAATCACAGTATAAAGTACACAATAAAATAGACAGGGATACAATAATGGTATTAAAGTTACATAAGGTAAAATAGTAAAACAATATAAAATTATAACTTCTACTTTGATACTATACTTATACTCTTACTTCTAAGTTGATCGATTCTAAGACCAATACTTTATCTTTAAAAGCATTGAATAAAACACAATATAAATTATTAATAAATAATCTGGCACTTAATAGAATTTATCCTAAGTCGCCAGTTTATCTTTATAAATTTTTAATAACTAATCTGCCACTTAATATAATTTGTTACTAAGTCGCCTTAAATAAATCACAATATTAATTTTAAATAACTAATCTGCCACTTAATAGAATTTGATAATAAGTCGCCTTAAATAAAACACAATATTAATTTTAAATAACTAATCTGCCACTTAATAGAATTTTATATTAAGTCGCCTTAAATAAATCACAATATTAATTTTAAATAACTAATCTGCCACTTAATAGAATTTGATACTAAGTCGCCTTAAATAAAATACAATATTAATTTTAAAGAACTAATCTGGCACTTAATAGAATTTGATATTATGTAACCAGCATCCGGCACTTAATAGAGTTTGATACTAAGTAACCAGTCACGTTATAATGAGAGAGGTTCGATCCCAATAATAACAAAACTAGGTTTAATTTTATAATACGTAAAAAAAACCCTTTAATGAAAAATACGGGAGAGGTAATATGGTAAGGATGGCAAAGAATTTTACTTACCAACCGACCGCTACTCCCATACTCGATGTCCTTGGTAGAGCTCGACAAATTTTGTTGGTTCGTAGATCGCCTCACAGCTATTCGCGCCGCACTCACGTATTCCAGGCGAATTTGGACACCCGAAATTATAGACGAAAGACGGCACAGCTTTATCGAAGCGATCCTACCGGCTGCGCCAGTCAAGTATTTCCCTTTAGACGTTTGGGGTTTTAAAACTATATTATATTTAAATTAGAGAAATAAAACAAGAAACTTGTTGCCGACTTGGAGGCTGATATATTTCTGATTCTCACACAGTATATTTTTACATTCATCTCTCTTCGAAAACAAGTCCAGGAATTATTATTTGATATATGAGATGTTTTGTCTAACAGAGTTAATTCTACGAGCTGACGGTCGTAATGCTATGTCAGCGAAACTGCACGTGCACTAATCTAACACGGAGGTCTGGGGTGCATGCATAACTATGTATCCTTACACTGTTTACAATTGATACGACCAGTGGCGTCCACTGCCGTTGAGCGTATTTCATTTTAAAATTACAATAACTTCAAATAAACTAAAGATTAAATTAAATATACAAAAATTGTCTCGGTGTTAGACTTGGTTTGGAACTCGGGTTATATCGATTGAATAATTCTTTTATTCCGTCATACAAGCCGCTGCGCTAGCGTTGTATCGTTATTGATCAGCGAAAAACGTGTTCCTTATAATGTTTTGTGTAATTGAAGTTTATGAGGGTATCTCACAATAGTCATCAAGAAATCGGTACAGTAACGATGTAAAAACAATGTAAAACACCAACACAAAACGATGATTAAGCACTTAACTGGTGAAAGTACACACACTCAACTATGTAGATTCATAAATAAGTAAATTATTTCGACCTCTAGAAAACAAAGGGATTTATAAAATGAGAATAAAGGTTAATAATTGAATTTGTAATAAAAACACTTCCGCTATCTTCCGTAGTTCTGACAAGACATCCCAAAAGATGTCCGCCCCCAACAGCATCTGCACCTCTGACGGCATGGAGAAAATTGAATCCGCAAGGTGGATGTGAGAGGGAATAGATCCGTAAGTTACAATTTTTGTACCATTTGCCGCACACAATTCATAATTTGTTGCATGTCTATTACCCTTAACTAGATATTTAGGAATAACACAAAAATCACTACCAGTGTCTATTAGAAATTGAATCTTCGAGCGTTGGTCCGTGACGAAAAGGCGACCGGAACTAGGGCAGCCGTCCGCCGCCATCACTAGCGGCTGCCCGCAGCTTTTCCCTTAAAATCACAAGGTTTTATACAGTGGTTGGCCTTATCTCCAAATTTTGAGTAGTACCAACAGTTCGGGAACTTCCTGTAGTTGGACTGGGAACGGCATGACGCCGATCGGCCACGACGTCCTCTGGAAGAAGGGGCCCTTGACCTTGAACGCGACCCTCTCTAGTCTTGATGACAATGCGTGCACCTGTCGTGTTAGCTCTGCAATCTGGCTTTCTAAGGTTCCTGACGATGAAGGAGCGGATGTAGCTGATACCTGGTGGCTGACTGACATGACATCGTGAATTTGGTCAGCCAATTCTGCAACGTCGTCCAACGGCAGCCTCGCCTGCGAAGCTATGATGGTTTGTGTGCCACTGGGAAGTCGACTACTCCATATCGACCTTAGAAAATCATCCGGCACATCAGGTCCTGCCAACTGCTTGAGGTGGCGAAGAAATTGGGATGGTTTCCTATCACCAAGTTCTTCGCGGGTGAGTAGCTGATTTACCTTCTTCTGCCGTGATTCTGATAGGCGTTTAATCAGGTGCGTCTTCAGCTGCACATACTTGTCCTTAGCCGTCGCGAACGTCGATGCCGTAATAACGTCCTCCACTTCAGCTCCATATGTTGGATCCAGCTGCCCGAAGGCGTAATGGAATTTCGTCTCATCCGTAGTTATATTTGCTAGGGAAAACTGACTCTCCAGCTGTGCAAACAACAGATGCGGTTTTACCGGGTAAAATGGCGGTACCCGCACTCCAACGCGATGTAACTCGCCTCCAGATCCATCTTCACTGCTTTTACCGTGTGGCATGATCTTTATTTCACAAGGGGTCACCAATGCAGCGAATAATAAGTTTATTTACGAAAATATATAATCTTTATTTTCAATTCGTATCGCGTCACTGCGCGGGCGCAACAAACATGCACTCGGCGCGTAGATTAGTCTCAGACTGCAGGACAGAGCGGGCGAGTCATTACAAGAATGCTGTACGCATAGTTTAACGTAATTATGTATAATAAAAATCACGTCGCGCTGTCCGGCCGTTCGTAACAAATATTTTAAACATTTTAGGTAAGTATTTTGACGTAATATTATACCGTAGACGGTACTTATATTGGCACCCCCCTAGTGATTGGCACTTTCTTAAATTAAACTGAATATTAAGAATAATATTTTCAGTTTATGCTTTGGCAATACAAAAATTGGTAGAAAATACAATTCTTTATACTGGCAACTCTTCGTTTCGTCTCAAACGTCAACCATCTTTCTTTTACAGCTGTTTCAAAAATGTGTTGCGTTGAGTCTGCTATAAATTTAAGAAAAGTTAAGGTTTAGTGGCTAGATTTCGATGCAAAAAAGTTATTTTGATGTAAGTCTGGATGCAAGTTTTTATTTATCCATAATAAATACAGTTATTTCAAGGCTTTTTAATGTTTTTTAGCTTTTCCAAATAAAAACAACAGTTTTATTAGCAGTGCCAATAAATGATTTTTTTTTTGTATGATGACATAGTGATTGGCATAGGTGCCAATCACTATACTTTCTGATTCTTATATTTTAAGTGTAGAAATCTCAGGCAAAGGATATTTTAATAGATTTTGAACTTTATTTCATAGTCATTTAAGTTCTTTTTCATACAGAATCAATTCTTAGCACTGCCAATGACTATAGTTTTTGGATGGTGCCAATGACTGTACTGTGACTGTAATATATTGTTATATTTTAGATTTACGGAAAATGCCGAAGGTTAAGGAAAGAAAGATATATTCGAAGGGGTATTCAGAATCGGAGCTGGATAAAGCTTTGGAAGCTATAAAAAATGGCATGGGAAAATTGACTGCTGCGAAAAAATTTAATATTCCACGCGCAACTTTGCAGTTTCGGTTGTCCAAAGAATTCGTCAAAAGTCGACCTGGTCCTGACACAGTTTTATCCAGCCAGGAAGAAAATCAGCTGGTCCAATGGATAATTGAATCTTGTCGAAAAGGTTTCCCGCGGCGTAAAGAGGATGTCATACAAAGTGTGAAATTATTTTTGATTGCGAATCCTCGATCGAACAGCTTTATACAGGGTGGCCCGTTTACAGTGGTCCAAAAATTTTTTTCAGCTCGAGAGCATCATGAGTGATCATTTAAAACATACTTTAGTTAAGCGAAAAGTTATAGTTTAGAAATTATGATTTTTTTTCTAAATAATCCGAAGTTTCAATATTTTTGACATAAAACCAGTCTGTTATGAAAACTACTGAACCGAATTTAATGAAATTTTGTATAGGTATAGCGCAATAACCTAACTATCGCGCTATAGGCTCATTTAGTTTAAATAATTAGACTGAATTTTTTTATTTTAACTTTTTCTGTATTTTTTTTAAACTGTTCTGCAAAACATTGATTTTCGAAAAAATCCTGTGAAAAAAAAATGTACCGACGAGGTTTTGCTGGTACTGCTAAAAAGTACCTTAATATAGGGTTATTCTTCACAAAAAATCATAGTTGTCCTCCGATTGTAACATCTTCAAAAACAACATCATGTACATTAAAACATGAAAATCAAAAATTACGAAATGACATTGGGATATTTTTTCCCCACTTGTCGATACTAGCGGACACAAACGAAACTTTTATAAGTTTTTAGATAATATTACGGACTTTAAATCTGTGTATTTTTTATTTCCATAAGTAATGGGAAAGCTGAGATAATGATATTTTCATAATTAGTATTTTCTCTTATCATTTTATTAATAAATCATAATGTTTGTTTTTCTAAACGACTATAACACTTAAAAATTATTTGGCATGGCACTGAACTGCTTCCGAGGTGGGAGGGGAAGGTACTCAGGTAAGAAAAAACCGGTTTCGCTGCGTACCTACGCGCAGCGTTCGATCGCAGTTCTACGTCGTTTGTCGTCGCGATCTGTGCGTTATTTGAACCTTCCCGTTATCTTTTTGAATCATTACTACCTTGGCATCGTTTGTACTGGACTGTTACGATTTTGCATTTGATCGGACCTTCGTTGAAATGGAAAACCCGAATAGTTGTGTTGTTTGTGCTCGATCTGTGCTACGGCGCCGAAAACATAACCTTTCTCCAGCATTCTTCGAGAGAAATAGAGGTCAAGTGGAATCTATTGTATTGCTTCCATCGAGCAATACAACCAAAAGATGTTTCTCATGCCACCTCCATCGAGTAACGATAATAACATGTATTTCTTCCATCGAGCAATACAACCAAAAGATGTTTCTCATGCCACCTCCATCGAGTAACGATAATCACATGTATTTCTTCCATCGAGCAATACAACCAAAAGATGTTTCTCATGCCACCTCCATCGAGTGACAATAACCACATGTATTACCTCCATCGAGCAATACAACCAAAAGATGTTTCTCATGCCACCTCCATCGAGTAACGATAATCACATGTATTTCTTCCATCGAGCAATACAACCAAAAGATGTTTCTCATGCCACCTCCATCGAGTGACAATAACCACATGTATTACCTCCATCGAGCAATACAACCAAAAGATGTTTCTCATGCCACCTCCATCGAGTAACGATAACCACATGTATTGCCTCCATCGAGCAATACAACCAAAACATGTTTCTCATGCCACCTCCATCGAGTGACGATAACCACATGTATTGCCTCCATCGAGCAATACAACCAAAACATGTTTCTCATGCCACCTCCATCGAGTGACGATAACCACATGTATTGCCTCCATCGAGCAATACAACCAAAACATGTTTCTCATGCCACCTCCATCGAGTGACGATAACCACATGTATTGCCTCCATCGAGCAATACAACCAAAACATGTTTCTCATGCCACCTCCATCGAGTGACGATAACCACGTGTATTGCCTCCATCGAGAAATACAACCAAAACATGTTTCTCATGCCACCTCCATCGAGTGACGATAACCACATGTATTGCCTCCATCGAGAAATACAACCAAAACATGTTTCAGCAATGGATACTTCAATCAAGAATTTTACAATAATCAGAATCATAATTGTCATTAAACATATTATTGTAACTAATCACTTTACACAAATACCACAGCCATGTACCATCGACGTCATCACAATCGAAACTATAGACTTCGACAACAAGTTACAACCAAGCATGGAAAAATCCTCGAGTAATAATAATAACCGCCAACCCGCGCATAGGAGCAGCGTGGTGGATTAAGCTCCGATCCTTCTCCTACATGGGGAAGAGGCCTATGTCCAACAGTGGGATATTACAGGCTGAATCGTGATCGTGAATAATAATAACTATCTGCATTGACTCTCCGACATATACATACAGTACTAAACATTTACATACAGTACAAAACACAAAAATAATATGATTACCATAACTGAATTATTATTATTATGAACTAGCTGACCCGACGCACTTCGTACCGCCTATCGATTCTTTAATTTTTTACTTTTTTTTTAATACTTATCCTTCCCGGAACCCCTCCACTAACATTTAAACTTTATGGTATGGTATTAAAGTTCAAATTGACTTTTAGATATTATTATGAATCTTTTGTATGGGAATATAGAAAAGTGTTGTTTTTAGATTTTTTCAGGCAATTTTTTTTAAATTTTTCTCTCCGTAAGAACCATCCTCGTACTTCAAGGAATATTATAAAAAAAGAATTAGCGAAATCGGTTCAGCTGATCTCGATATTTGCGCTTAGCAACACATTCAGAGATTCATTTATATATATAGAGATGTAATTATATTTCGATATTCCCATGCGCCACAATAATGCCCCTTTGCTAAGCAAAACTAGAGGTTAATAGCTTTCAATTGAGATATGTTTCATCTTTGTCCGCCGTGGGGTATTTTTCCATAGTAAAGTGCCCATTGTCATTTACCATAGTTTTAATTTCAATCATTTGGAACGGCCAATTTTTGATTAAAGAATCATTCATTGCGATAAAAATCGTTACAAATCAGTATTCACATGGCTATAAAATGAATGAAATAAAATTTTAACCTGCCAGCCAAGAAAACTTTATTTTTTATGTCAATTTATTGAGTTTTTTTGTTGTTATTTAGTTTTTAAGTTTAAATCTTAATAAAAGGTTTAGAGAATTAATAAAAAAACATAAATAATTAACATATTATTTATTTTTCACAAAAGGTTTTCAAAATGCCGTCCGCCTTTCGCTAAACATAATCTACATCTGCGTAAAAAAATTCTTCGCAGCCTATTAAATGGCTGCCGGTTTTGTTTAATGGCTGTTATAGCCACATGAATTTTTCTTCTTAATTCTTGCTCCGATGTGCTCTCCCGTGCGTACACAATCTCCTTAAAATATCCCCAAATAAAAAAATCAACGGGGTTCAAGTCAGGTGAACGGGCTGGCCAGTGGATGGTGCCACCGCGACCGATCCACCTCTCCGGATACGCAACGTTTAAATGATTTCTTACCTGCAGAGCAAAGTGACAGGTAGCTCCGTCGTGTTGTAGCCACATGCGCTGCCTTAAATTGTCTGGCAGATGACTCAACAGGCCGGGTAATTCATTTTGAACGAAATTAAGGTAAATGTCAGCATTCAACCTTGACGGTAACTCGAACGGGCCCACAAACTCTCTGTTGATAATTCCACTCCACAAATTAACGCTATAGCGTTCCTGGAAATTCGACTCTCTCACTAAGTTGGGATTGGTCACTGCATAATAATGCGTGTTATGTGTATTAAATAATCCAACTCGCTCAAACCGACTTTCATCGGTCCACAAAACGTTATCAAAAAAATTTGGGTCCTCCCGATCTCTCTGCAACATTTCTCTACAGAATGCCATTCTTCTAGGATAATCTTCGGGTTTTAAGGCTTGTACTTTTTGATAATGGTAGGGATGAAGTCGGTTAGCTCGAATGGTTCTATGAATTCTAATCCTGGGTATACCCGTAAGTCTTGCCAGTTGTCTTTGACTTGTAGTTGGATCACGACGCAACTGCTCCAGGATAACATCTTCATCATCTCTGTTTACGAGTCCAGGTTCACGACCACGGAAGCCAGGGAAAACTCCTTGTAGGAGAGAATTATGCAGCCTCACGAAAACGCGATGGTCCGGAAAGCGCTGCACAGCCGGGCCTGGCTGGCGTTCAGCAAATTGCCGATAAAGCCTGGCCGCTTCTCGCGCGACACCTTGTGCGACACCATAAAAATAATGCATCATCGCGTATTCACGCGGTGAGTAGGGTGCACGTCTGGAACGATTTCCATCCATTGTCAACAAAATGTCCAAATCACGAGCACAATCAATAAGTCCAATTCACGTAAGCCAAGTAGTCAGATGAGCGATCAGATACGAGTCAATAAACAAAGCCAAAACGTTAAAATACAACAAAGTCGAGAATAGTAGCAGTGATCGCGAGCGACAAACGACAACTGTAGAATTGTAGATCGTACGAACTTAATAACAATAGGGTAGCGTCTATCTTTTTAACAAACGCACGACATAATTAACGTTCTTTGTCGTCGAATACCGGCCCGCTTTACCTGCTTTTTTATGACCGTGTTTTGAATACTTGCGTGATGATTCACATAAGTATCACTAATGAATGGGTTTTAAAAACGAGTTACAAGATCATTTGGAGTTTAAATAATGTTATTTATGAAGAATTACAAACGGATAGGTTTAAATTAAAATTATGGTAAATTTCGTAATTTTTGATTTTCATGTGTTAATGTACATGTTGTTTTTGAAGATGTTACAATCGGAGGACAACTATGATTTTTTGTGTAAAGAATAATCCTATATTAAGGTACTTTTTAGCAGTACCAGCAAAACCTCGTCGGTACATTTTTTTTTCACAGGATTTTTTCGAAAATCAATGTTTTGCCGAACAGTTCAAAAAAAATACAGAAAAAGTTAAAATAAAAAAATGCAGTCTAATTATTTAAACTAAATGAGCCTATAGCGCGATAGTTAGGTTATTGCGCTATACCTATACAAAATTTCATTAAATTCGGTTCAGTAGTTTTCATAACAGACTGGTTTTATGTCAAAAATATTGAAACTTCGGATTATTTAGAAAAAAAATCATAATTTCTAAACTATAACTTTTCGCTTAACTAAAGTATGTTTTAAATGATCACTCATGATGCTCTCGAGCTGAAAAAAATTTTTGGACCACTGTAAACGGGCCACCCTGTAGAAAACACTCCAGGTGAGGGATGGTATAAGTTGTTTTTAAAAAGGCACCCTGAGGTTGCTTTAAGAACATCTGAAGCTGTAACTTCCGCTAGTTCAAAAGTCTCAGAAAGCAATATTCGAAGCTGGTTCACACAGATAGAAAATTATTTGAAAGAAAATAATCTTTTTCATATTCTTAGCGACCCGTCTAGAGTATACAATGGAGACGAAACTAACTTTATTTTGTGTCCAAAAAATACAAAAGTAATAGCTCCAAAGGGGAAAAAAATGTTTATGAGGTAGACCATGCCCCATCAAAGTCCTGCATCACGGTCATGTTTACCTTTGGAGCTGATGGGGATACAACACCACCTATGATTATTTTTCCGCTGAAAAGGATGCGACCAGAGATTCGAAAGTCTGTGCCTAAAGAGTGGGGTATTGGATTGTCAGACAATGGGTGGATGAAAGCAGAGGTTTTTATTCAATACATAAAGAACGTTTTGCATCCCGCCCTGCAAAAAAAGAATGTTACTTTTCCAGTTATTCTTTTTGTAGATGGCCATAAAAGCCACACTACTCTTGAGCTGTCACAACTTTGCCAAAGCCTAGGCATAATACTCATAGCTCTATATCCAAATGCAACCCGACTTTTGCAACCAGCTGACGTAGCTGCATTTCGGCCCATCAAAGTAATGTGGCGCAAAGCTGTTCTTGAATGGCGGGCAAATAACCTGACGAAAACATTGCTTAAAACTGATGTTGGGTCCATCTTAGATAATGTTTTACCAAAATTAAAAAAATCGACGCTAATAAATGGTTTCAAGGCGTGTGGGTTGTGCCCATTTAATCCGGACGCAGTAGATTACACAAAATGTCTGATGCCCGCCAAATCCCAGCGTGCCATTCTAGATGATAATAGTTCTGTGAATATGAATTACCAAATATTTCAAGAAATAGTCGGACCTCAGCTAATCAGGAAAATGAAGGCTCAGGTAGTGGCTAAATCCGTTGAAGCGAAAAAGCTATTTGAAATTTACAAATATTTAGCACCAAAACATTCGGCGCAAAATTCATTTTCACTGGCGGAACCATCAACCAATTCTGACGAGATACCCATTGATTGCAGTATGGATGTCTCAGATATCGTGATACATGAAGATTATGAAGTATTCAACCAAAATATATCATTTGCGCCTGAAATGGAAATATCTGCATCAGAACCTACAATAACCCCTGAGGCTATTTTTGAGTATCAAAAGGAAAATTTACCTAATGACGCCTCAGTAAATAATTTAGATAATATCTTAATAAAGACTACTGAACCACAAATACCTGTATCAAATTTACCTTATGCACTTTCGACAACTAATGATTCATCAATGGATAGAACTACAAAAACACCTGAAGTTATTTTTGAGAATCAAAAGGAAAACAAACCAGATGAAGACGCTTCAATCACACCTGCATATTGTATTCCATCGACTAGCCGACAAAATGTAGAGTTTGTTGGAGGCGAATGGGTGCTCGTGGACATCACACCAAACGAAAATCTTGAAACGCAACAAATACAAACTAAATTGAAAGACTTTCTGCCTATCCCAAAAACACCTATTAAAAAGCACAGGCAACAGGTAAGTAAACAACACCAAACTTTTGTATTGACAAGTAAAGAGTGGGAAGATATGGAACTAAAAAAACAACAGAAAAAGATAGAAGAAAATCAAGAAAAAGAGGATAAAAGAAAAGCTAGGCTAGAAAAAGCAGAATTAACGCGTTTAGCCAAAGCCAAGAAAGCAATTGACAAACAAAATAAAAAGTACAGACCCAAAACTGATAAACAAAATAAAAACCTAATTCAAACAGACAGCCAAACTAAGACAGATCAAGCTAAGAAGTCAAGTAATATAAAAATTCTCTCAAATGTTGTAATAAAAACAGCAAACACTACTTATTCGGAAAAAAATGAAGGATTAATTAGTGTAGAAAAGAATAAAGAGAAAGAATGCAACAAAGAAATTATGGAACAGGAAAAACTACTGCCTTTAACTACTAAATATCAAGATAAAACAAAACATTTAACTAAAAATGAAGAATTTACAGAGGAAATAGAAGATCGTCAGCCCATTGAACTTATTAAAACAGAATCAGAAAGTAAAGCAACAAAAGAAACGAAACGTCTTATGAAAAATAAACATACAAATAAAACAAACAAACCTATTACGGACGAAGATCTTCTTAAAATTTTATTAGAAGATTAGGTATGTAGATTAAGAGTTTAAAGATTTAAGTAGGGACCTAGGTAGGTGTTAGAAAATATTTCAAAAAGTGCCAATGATTATAAGACTGCCAATAAGTGCCAATGATTATATATAATTTATAGTGCCAATCTCTATGCTCAAGTGCCAATGACTATAACATTTCGTAAAAATAAGTTAAATTATATTTTTAAGTTAATAAAACATATTATTTTAGATTCAATGTGGTATTTTATTGATCCCTATATTTCTTACTTCCCGTTAAAACAATCAAATATAAAGAAACTATCGTTTATTCACGAGAATTAAGCTTTAATTTGTTGAGGTCAGCTTAGAGTGCCAATCATTGTACTGTTTACCCTAATTAATTAATTAATACATATACAGGCTGAAAGTTAAGATACTATGATTATTTAATGAGCATGTTCAGTGCGTGGTTCTCATTCGAATTATGTAAAAAAAAAAATAATTAATATTAGTAAACTTCTAAGTAAAGTTAACCAACAGTTATCTCTTTAATTTTGCGTCACCTGGATGCCCTACCTGCGCAGTCGACACGAAACAGGTGTATAGGTATAGGTTTAGTTTTTGCGCGGTCGTTTACCTACAACTTGTAGGAATTAACTTGAGACCCGAGCCTATGACGTAATTTTTTTATAATATTACTTTTATTTTTTTGTAGTAATAAACTTTGGTTTCAATTATTGATCATTACCGACAAAGAAACTATTCACACACTTTCAATAATTCAACTACTATTTTACTACAATATTAAAATCATCAACGCAATAACGAGTGTTGTTTACGTAAACAAGTGACTAGTCCACGAGTGGGGAGTTGCCGGGGGCCGCAATGCGGGGGCGCAGTGGGGTTTGTTGCCATGGAAATGGAAATTGTTTAATTTAAAAATGCAATCATATTTACATATTTATAACGATTGTCAATCATTAAACTACATATTTACCTACATAACTACACTTACCTTCTCGTGTTTACGCATATTGTCTTTCACATGATTTAACACGAACGTGTAACTTTTAAGTACTTTGCATTTGTGTATTGATACCACACACCACACCACACACCATGCCTAATTACTAATGACAGATCACTTTCACACACGACATAATTATTAGTAAGCGTAAGATTAATCCACGATAATTCGCATACTGACCCAGTAACCTACTAATCGAATAGTGGGGTCATGGTCATGGCGGTTGTTGCGGTGCGGGGGGTGGCAAGCGGCACAGCACGCGCCGCCCGCGCCGCGCGCCGGTATGGCAACATAAATTATTATTTATTTAGGAAATATATCGAAATTTTTTTCAAAAATTAAGTACCTACCTATTTTTTTACATAATTCGAATGAGTATCATGGACTGAACACCCTCCTTTAATAATCATAGTATATTAACTTTCAGCCTGTATATATATAATTAAGTAATGTTTTTAATATAATTATAGTCTATTATAAATTATAAGTGGCGAGTGATTCGCTACAACGTCACAAAGTTAACCATGCATTGTCATCCAAATTGAACCTGCATACAAAACTTCAGCTCGGCGGATATATTCCCTGCTATGAGTAACGATTGCTATTAGGTGTACATGATAACAACCGGGACCGACGGCTTAACGTGCTCTCCGAGGCACGGTGGGGAGATCCACAAGGACTGCACAAACACCCAGACCACAGCAAACATCTGTATGGCCAATACAAATGTTGCCATGTGCGGGAATCGAACCCACAACCGCCCGCGCAACATCCAATCGCAATCCAGCGCTGTGACCGCTGCGCCAACGCGGCGTCACATACATACATTCATTTAAGTTCGAAGAAATAACGTCGTCTGACATTAAAAGACACGCATCAGCCATCTCATCGGATGCCATTGGCTCTGACGGCATAAGTAGAAAAATGGCTATGTTGGTATTGGAAGAGATTATGCCTATAATATGTCATATCCTTATTGACGTTGATTACGACATACTCCTAGCTATCTTAGAGTCAATTAATGTATCAGCTGAAGTCATAGAGTGGTTCCATTCTTATCTGTCTGGGCGTCGACAGCGTGTATGTGCTGGTGATAGTCATTCCTCGTATTGCCGCCTCAGTGCTGGGGTTCCCCAGGGTAGCGTGCTCTCTCCACTCCTATTCTCTATCTTTATAAATACTGTTACTGAAATTCTTACCATCTCTTTCCATCTTTACGCTGATGACTTGCAAGTTTATTTGACAACACCGGTTGAGAACATTGTAGAAGCTATAAACACCCTAAATTCTAACCTGAGCGCTATCACCAACTGGAGTCGGTCGTTTGGATTATCTGTCAATTCTGGCAAGTCACAATTTTCTATTTTAGGCACCTCTAAACAACTAGCAAAGTTAGCTTGCTATAACCTTCCTAACGTTATATTCGATGGCTCCGTTAAATGTTACTCCTACGTGTTAAAAAATCTAGGGGTTATTGTTGACAGCTCTCTTTCCTGGCGTCCGCAAATCGCTGAAATTAGTCGCAAATTTTTTGCAACTTTTCATTCACTCAAAAGATGGAAACATTTTCTACCGATTAAGACTAAAATATCGCTAGTCAACAGTCTTATGTTGCCAATCTTGGACTATGCAGATGCATGCTATCCAGACTTATCGGAGGAACTGATTAACAAACTCAACCGTCTGCAAAACCTCGGCATAAGATATATATTCAATTTGAAGAAGTTTGACCATGTATCACAGTATCGCTCAAGGCTCGGATGGCTTCCAATAAAACATCGGCGTAACCTACATATTCTGTCCCTCCTCTACGCAACCCTTTTCTGTCCTACTTCACCGCTATACCTGAAAGAACGTTTTTCTTTCCTTGGCAACCCTTCTCTTCACATGTGCCTTCGCTCTCAAAACGACAACAAATTGAGTGTGCCAATTCGTAACTCGAGTTCGTATGCTAAATCTTTCACGTCAAAGGCTGTTGAATTATGGAATGCACTACCTTTGGTAATTCGTCAATCTCCTTCTATCTTTGTCTTTAAAAACCGCGTAAAGCACTTCTACCTAACTATGACTTAAATAACATATCTTTTGCGTACGTTTATTCATTCGCTTTTGTATGTGTATTTATATGTGTATGTATGTATTTGTGTATATATATGTATATATATATTTATATATAATATATTTATTATATATTTGTATGTATGTATGAATTTGAATAATATGCTTTTTTTTGTGAACTTTATTACCGATGCGCAAGCCCGTTACAATGCTAGCTCCTTTCTGTTGGGTAGTCTGGAAGAGATCGCTATTTAGTGATAAGACCGCCCATTGCACTAAATGTATTATTTTAATATTAAGGTTTGCTATGTAAACTAGTTTTAGTTGCAATAAAGATGTTTATTATTATTATTATTATACATGCATATATACAAAGCATGCATTGTCATCCAAATTGAACCTGCATACAAAATTTCAGCTCAATTGGTTGCTTCAAAATTGAGTTGCAAGATTTCACCCGAACAAACATACATACATACATGCATACATACAAACCATGCATTGTCATCCAAATTGAACCTGTATACAAATTTTCAGCTAAATTGGTTGAAAATATCTGCTTCAAAATTGAGTTGCAAGATTTCACCCGAACAAACATTCATTAAAGTTACATACATACATACATACATACTTCGGATTAAGCGACATCCAAGCCTGGCGAACAGATCTGTACTTGGGAGGTAGTGTACTCAAAATTTTAGTTATGATTGTAGTTTCACTAATAACTTCTCCAATTTCTTTAAGTTGCTTAGCTAAACTTTGTACTTTAGCTATATGCTGATCTATACTGTCTGCTGGTGACATTTTATACTGATAGAAACGCTCGTGTATCATCATTTTAGTCATCTCGGATTTTCTCGGATTATGAGTATACAAGATCTCCTCTGAAGCTAGGAAACCAGGAAGCTATAGAAGTAGTTGGGCAAGGAAATGTATTAATAAATGTGTAAATGGACAGTGGGAGACAAGTATCCTGAAAAATGTTCTTTATGTACCAAAGTTGAGAAGAAACCTATTTTCTGCAGGAGTCGTGACAAGACAAGGTTAGAAAAATAGAGATGCTTTAATTTACAAAGACAATGAAATAGCGCTGTGTGCATCTTTGCAAAGCAACAATCTATATGAGTTAAAGATGAAAACGCTTCAAAATCCAGTGTGTAATGTAGTTCAAAAATTAGACCTTACAACGTGGCATGAACGTCTAGGACATTTAAATGTTAAAGAAATACAGAAAATGTGTAAAAAACATGTGATTACTGGTGTGGACTTATCGGACTGTGACAAGTTTGTGTGTGAGGGTTGTGCTTATGGTAAGCATGCTCGTCAACCATTCAAGAAATCAAGCAGAGGACCACAGCAACAAGGTGATGTTGTATACAGTGATGTCTGTGGACCATTCAGTGAGCCTTCTGTGCAAGGTATGAAATATTTTGTTATTTTTAAAGACGCTGCTACAAGTTTTAGATATGTGTACTTTTTAAAGAATAAATGTGATGTGTTAAACTGTTTCAAGAAATATAACTCAATGATTAAAAACAAGTTCTCACATAGTGTACACATATTGCACACTGACTATGGTAGAGAGTACTTAAGCAATGACTTTAAAGAATATCTTGACTGTGAGGGTATTTCTCATGAGCTCACTGCCCCTTACACGCCTGAACAAAATGGCCGGGCAGAACGAGAAATTAGAACAATTGTTGAAATGGCTAGATCTATGCTTTATGCCCGTAACGTACCACTCAATCTATGGGCAGAAGCAGTAAATTGTGCTGTTTATTTGTTAAATCACACATCTTCAAGTCAGACACCGAATATTACCCCTATGGAGTTGTGGAGTGGTGTTAAACCTAGTCTAGATCATGTCAGAGTGTTTGGTTGCGAAGGATATGTTCACGTGCCAGATGAGTTAAGAAAGAAGCTTGATAGTAAAAGTCGTAAGATGATGTTAGTTGGATATGATAATTCAAACTACAAAATGTATGATCCAATCACAAAAAGAATTACAATATCAAGGAATGTTATTTTCAATGAACAGAAAAGTCCTGAAGTAAAACGGAATGAAGCCCAAATTTTTATAGGGGATGACATAGAACAAAATGCTGAAGAGGAGATAGATAACACTGAGTCGACTGAAAGTGATTACAGCACACATACTGCCATTGATGAACAAGATGAAACCTATGAACCTTCACAAGAAATTAACCTTGCGGACATAGATCGTTCAAACATTACTTTGCGACCACGTCGAAATAATGTTTTTGAGGTAAACTTAATGGAATTGGATGTACCTGTGAGTTACAATGAAGAAATTAATAGCGAAGAGAGTGAGTTATGGCTAGAGGTAATAAATGAGGAATTAGAAGCTCATCGTACTAATAACACCTGGAGTCTTGTGGATAATGAAAACCAGAGAACTATAACATCCAAATGGGTTTTTAATATTAAAAGAACCAAAGATGGTAAAGTAGAAAGATATAAAGCTCGACTTTGTGCCCGTGGTTTCACACAGATTGAAGGGATAGATTATAATGAAATATTTTCACCTACTACGAGATATGAATCAATAAGGATACTGATATCAATCTCTTCTGAATATAATTTTGGAACCTAAGACAATTAGATGATGGAGAGTTAGAAGAGGATATTTTTATGGTAGTTCCAGATGGAGTGAAAGCACCAGCAAATAAAGTATGTAAATTGAATAAATCCCTGTATGGCCTAAAACAGGCATCTCGTTGCTGGAATCAAAAGTTTACTAATTTTCTATTAAAGTTTGGTTTTGTTCAGTCACAAGCAGACAACTGTGTATTTCTTGGTAACTTTAATGGTATTAAAGCTTTGTTAATATTGTATGTAGATGATGCTCTAATAATGTCACAATCTAATTTAGTATTAGATTAAATTGTTTGTTATTTAAAACAGGGATTTAATGTCAAAGAGTTAATTTTAAATCGGTTTGTTGGTTTAGAAATCTTAAAGAACGATAATTCTGTTTGTATCAGTCAGAGACAATATATTGAACAGTTAATAAGTAAATTTAATATGAGTACTGCACACTCAAGCAGTACACCAATTGATGTAAATGTTCAGTTAACTAAAAATATTGACAATAAGCACATTGATTTTTCTCACAGAGAAGCTATAGGGTCTTTACTGTTTTTAACTACAGCAACTAGGCCAGATATTTCATATGGAGTAAATTTGTTTCGTAGATATATCAATAACCCTAGTATACATCATGTTAATCAGCTTAAGAGGATTATTAGATATCTTATAAAAACTGAAAATGTATGTATAGTATCAAGGTCGTGAAAGTTTAATTGGATATTCACATTCAGATTTTGCTGGGGACTAAGATACAAGAAAATCAACCAGTGGTTATATTTTTGTGTTAAATGGTGGACCGATATCTTGGTCTAGTCAAAAACAACCTTGTGTAGCTTTATCAACAACTGAGGCTGAATTTGTGGCTGCTTGTGAAGCCGCTAAGAATCTTTTAGTCTAAGAGTCCGACATACGGTCTAGGACTGCCTACCCGGGCGTCCCGGATATCACCCGTAAATGGGTTACCCTGCGATATATAAAAAAAAAGATTTTGCTGGGGACTAAGATACAAGAAAATCAACCAGTGGTTATATTTTTATGTTAAATGGTGGACCGATATCTTGATCTAGTCAAAAACAACCTTGTGTAGCTTTATCAACAACTGAGGCTGAATTTGTGGCTGCTTGTGAAGCCGCTAAGAATCTTTTATGGTTAAGACAGTTTTTCAAAGAAATTGATATAATTCAAAATTGTACAACTTTGTGTATTGATAATCAAAGTGCAATCAAACTAATAAATAATCCTGTTTATCATAAAAAGATAAAACATATTGATGTTAAATTCCATTTCATATAAGAAAAAGTTAAAATAAAATTAATTGTTATTAAGTATCTGCAAAGTTCAGATCAACTGGCTGATATTTTTACCAAGGCACTACCTGCTGTTAAATTTGAACATATAAGAGATGAAATTTTGTCAGTTTTGTAAGTTAAGTTTAATTTCTATTAAAAGCAGGCAAATATGAGAGATTTTTGTTTATAAAATTTAGTGGGAGTATTGGATGAAATTTTATAAAACTTAATATTAATTTTAGGCTGTATGCTAGTTGTCCTTTGCCTGCTTATTTTTCCTTTAATATATGTAGTAACGCCTGATGGCGCCACTTTGTATACGTCTGTCATTCTAGAACTTTTACTGTGCATTGTGTGGAATTCAAATAAAGTTTTAATGAAGTTAAACGTAAAGAAATCTTGTTTATTTACCAAATCTCAATAAATTGAAACAATAAAAATAAAGAATAAGCAAGTAGTCATTTGATTTTACATAGATCTGATTCCTTAGCAATATGTATGAATTTAGACGTGTCATTTTTCCTCATCATTATTTTACAATCCCTAACCCATAAGTATGAGTAATTAAATTGTGATTTCGGTTCCCGGGCGCGCCTAAGAAGCATCTTGTTCGCTGGAGTTAGGTGGTCGTTTAGGTATAGCGGGGCTGGCTCGCCGCCGATTCCTATGTCGCTCGTAGATAAGGACTTGCGGACGCGCGCCGCGGCTAGTGGCTCATCTTTGCGACACCGTTGGGTGAAATGTACGATTATGGCCGGCGGGCGAGCATCTCCCGTGCCTTTATCCTTTGACGTAGTGACATTAAAGCGACGAACCCGATGGATGATATCAACGTCTGTGTTCATCAAATTAAATCAGACCTTAATACAAATATTTTGAAGAATAATAATTTTCGCTCTTCGTGACGGGTACTCCCGATATTTCAATGTTGTTCAATCTCGAAAATTGCTCACCAGCGTTGTTATCATCTTTTAGTTCTGTAATCACTTTATTTGCATCAAGTAAATCTTGTTGGACTAGATTTAATTCATCTTGCATTGCGGGTAAGGACGAAATTTGGTTTTCGATGGATTCAATATTGGAAGTGATCCCGATGACTGCTTGAGAAGTATTGTGAACATCACATTTCACTGCGTTGAGGCTATCTTGCATTAAGGAGAATTCAGACCTAAATGCTTTAATTTCTCGAAATACATCTAATAAAGTTGGTTCAGCGGCTGCTCCTGCGGCGGCGGTAGTTGTCAAAACATTTCCGCCGCAGCACTGCAAGCACCGCCACGCCTGTTTCTTTTCCGGTCCCATCCTACTGTATGTTTTTTCGGTAACTCTAGCACAACCGAAATGCAATATGGCTTGACATAGCTCACATGTGACTTTAAGCGAAAAAGAAGCGGAAAAAGGAGATTATCCATTCAATGTGTATGTATGTAATGTTGTTAAAATTGTTCCATTTTTAAGGTTCCGACAATAAAATTGTAAGAAAGGAACCCTTATATTAATTTTAATTTCAGATCCCCACAACAACAGAAGAATGGCTATCCAAAGCTAGAAGATTCAAGTTCCCTCATCGCCTCGGTGCTATAGATAGCAAGCATGTGACAATAATACCACCACCTCGTAGCGGAGCTGAATATTATAATTGAGGTTAGGATCAAAACCACAACATATCTGTTTTTCTTAATATGGCAGAAATCTTTTGTTAGGACTTTGGAAGGAAACACAGCTTTAACTTCTTTAATATGCTCATTTATTCTGTTTTAATTATCGTTGATCGCAGCACACACAACAAGAGAAAACAGCCATTACACATCTATAGCGACTCAGCACAGACTACTATATTAGATAGAACAATATTGCCAATATAAAATATTTAATTGCACTTAACACCTCCCCTCAATAAAATATTTTTAACAACATTATGATTTCTTATTTACTAAACAACCTATCCCTTAATTTTCTGAACAAAGTTCCCCCCAATGCTTTAGTTAATATGTCTGCGAGTTGGTCACTGGTATTTATGTATCTCAATTCAATAATATCTTTATCTAACTTTTCTTTTACAAATGAAAGCTTTATCTCTAAGTGTTTAACTCTAGAATTACCAGTGGCCATCTGTGCCATCTTGATAGTAGACTGGTTATCTTCAAAAATTACAATTTTAATATCAAACCCAAAAGTGAATAAAATATCTTTTAACCAACAAGCTTCACTGGTTGCCGAACACAAAGCAATAAATTCAGCCTCTGTAGAGGACAATGAAACCGTCGCCTGCTTCTTTGAAAACCACATTACAGAACTTCCAAAAACTTTAAAAATACACCCTGTTGTTGACTTACGATCATTACACCCACCCCAGTCACTATCAACATAGCCTATAACCTCATCAACATTAGAATCTCTATAGTATATAAGACACAAATCAAGTGTTCCCTTTAAATATCTCAAAATGTTTAACAATAGTTTATACAAAAGTGTTGATGCACTGTTTTGATACTGACTTAGAATATTAACAACTGCACATATATCTGGCCTAGTGCCCATTGCCGCATACATTAAACTTTCTATCAATTTTCTACATTTATTTTCAATAAGAACGCTCTCTGAATTTTCCCTCTTTAGAATATGAAAATTAAAATTCTTATCAATAGGCAATGACAATGTTTTACAATCTGACATATTATATTCTGACAAAATGTTTCTTAAATAGTCCTTTTGTGAAATTATAGTAACCCCTGAATTTAAATCTTGCTTTACATCAATACCCAGAAATTTACTTATTGCCCCCAATTCTTTCATTTTAAATGTTTGACATAGCATATTTCTTAATTTACTCAGCTCAAGTTTGTTATTCCCAAAATACAATATATCATCCACATACAACAATAAAAATGTTTTATTTTTCCCTTCACATTTTGAATATAGACAATAATCCTTATCAGACTGTTTATAACCTTTAGATAACATTACATTATTAAATGTTTCGTTCCAATATTTGGGAGACCTTTTCAAACCATAGATTGATTTATTTAGTCTTACAATCTTTACCTCAGTATTCTCTGGCAATGACAAATATAACTCCTCATCAAGCCTAGCGTTTAAAAAAGCCCCACAAACATCCATTTGACTAATATTTAAATTTAGCTTTGTAGCTACAGATACAAAAATTCTAAAAGTATTAAGTTTTGCTACAGGCGCATATAAATCTTAATTACAGTTTTGTTGGAAACCTCTAGCTACTAACCTCGCCTTGTAGTCATTTCCTTTTCTTTTTAAAACCCACTTAGAGCTGATTACTTCTTTTCCTTCCGGTACTGTCTCTATCTCTGTCCATGTGTTATTTTCCTTTAGTTGATTAAGCTCTTTTCTCATGGCCTCTTTCCAGTTTTCAGCTTCCGGTGATGCCATTGCTTCTCTATAGTTTCTAGGTTCTACAGTAACATACAGACAGTAGTCTTCTAATTTCTTTGGCTTTATTATTTTTCTTTTGCTTCTTTGTCCTTGATTCTGATCCTCCGTTGCTGAATTTTGACTTCCTATCCCTGTAGATTGATTTTCTGTCTCATTTTTATTTCTCCCTTCCTCAGTCCTCTCCGATGTCTTATTCTGTTCTTCCCCTTCATCTGTATTTGTGTCATAGAACTCTTCTTCACTTTCCTTATGTTGCTCTATTCCTTCGTCCTCAGATGACATGTCCAGCAAAACCACTTCCTCCATCATCTCCTTCTGGTCACGTTTTGATTTCTCTATTCTCTTGCCTTCCAGACATGAAACACACTTGAAATTGTCTCCTGTGTACTTGTTGTTATTCTTGGTAAGCACTTGTTTCACTTGCTCAACATTTTGATGACAAAGTCTTTCATGCCAGTTTGACAACGTGGCAACCGCCGCGACACTGTTGTTACAAACATCGTTCATCACATTTAGTATGTAGTTTTCACCTTCGCGATTACCTACAGCACACAGTATATTGTTTTTCCATAGTAAACACTGACCACACGTCATTTCAACTTTGTGACCTTTTTTGGTAACAGTCGACAAAGAAAACAAGCTCACTCGTAAGTCCGGCACGTGCAATGCGTTATGGAGTGTTGATTGCACATAACTTTCACCGTTATATATATTTAGTTCCACTTTTCCAGTCCCAGCAACGCGTAAATGCCGTCCATCTCCGACAATAACAAACCGATTTGACACTGACGTATAATCCGTAAACAGTTCTCGTTCACCGGTCATGTGCGCACTAGCGCCGCTGTCCATCAACCATTTCTTTTTGAACTGATTCACTGAACGATTGTCTATGTCACTCGAGTCACTCAAATATTCACAACCGGTCCCTGTTATCATTCCTATCACTGTAAATGCGTTTCCCTTTGAATGTCCGCCACCATATTGACTACTAATTTTGTATTGTTTTCCCTTTTTGCACTGACCTTTTAAATGTCCGATTTTTCCACAAGAAAAACAACGACGATTTTTTACTTTACTGTTACAGTCTTTCGCAAGATGACCAGGAACATAACACCGATTGCAGCGCTTGACAAAGCCTCTTTTCTTTACAAACAGCGCCGTATTTTCACTCTCATGGCCCTTAGACTTAATTCTCTGCTCCTCGACGAGCAGCCGCGCCACTAAATCATTGAAGTTTTGCTTGTCCGTGTCGACAGATTCCCAAGCTGAAACAAAGTGGCTGTATGACTCTGGTAATGACATTAGGACCTTAGTCATTAAAAACTTTTCAGACACTGTTTCACCAGCTTGTTTTAGTTGACAAGCCATTTCTTGAAGCTTGGATAGGTATATAGAAAGCTCTCCTTCTTCAAACTTGCACTGAAGAAAACGTTGTTGCAACATCAATGTACTCATAGCCGACTTAGCCTCAAAAACGCTATGCAACTTTTTCCACATTTCAGCCGCCGTCTCACATGTTAGAACATGAATCATGGCCTCCTCACTCAGTCTAGACACGATGATACTCTGCGCCTTGACATCTTTTTTTACCCAGGCTGTTTTATCGCCAGTTTCTGGTCTTACCAACGTTCCATCAATCACTGAAAACACATCAACCCCTTTCAGAGTGACTGTCACTTGGAACTTCCACACGCTCCAATTGCGCTGGCCCTCCAGTTTGATGACCGAGGGTGACGCCACCGCCATGATGCTAGGGTCTGTCTCCGACATTTGCTAACTGCACCCCGCGGAAATCTGATGCCGTGATTGCCTTGCTTGCACTCCACACGACCTCCTTCAGACGCCGCTATCAACAACAACACAGCCCCGTGTTGTTCGCCAGACAGCCAAACACGACGCACACCGCTCGCGCCGTCACCGCGCAATCGTACCAAAAAATATCTCTGCGATCTTCACCTAAAACAGAATTATGAGCACTGGGCCCATAACCTGTTAGGACTTTGGAAGGAAACACAGCTTTTACTTCTTTAATATGCTCATTTATTCTGTTTTAATTATCGTTGATCGCAGCACACACAACAAGAGAAAACAGCCATTACACATCTATAGCGACTCACCACAGACTACTATATTAGATAGAACAATGTTGCCAATATAAAATATTTAATTGCACTTAACATCTTTAAAAAACTTAATATATTGTGAGAACATGGTTTTGTATTTAAAAAAAAATACCATATTATTGTGGAGGTAAATCGGCAATTAAAACATTTTTTTGCTATTTGATTGCTCGCGCTTTTGTTGACTATTGGGCAAAGTTATTTTGGATAAGTGATGCTTTGAGGAGACACATAAGGATATATGTTGTTTTGTACCTGCTGCATGGATAAGGGTCGGTTGCCTGAGACGCGGTTATAGTTACGTTACAGTTAAGTTAACGTTAAAGTTAAATTTGACAGCCAAAACAAACAAACTGGGTTGCACGAGTCAGGTTTCGTTATCTTTGACTTTGACTTTACCCTTAACCGTTACCGACCGGATGCGATCGGTTATAGTCAAGTAACAAGTTAACCTCAAAATAAAACTAGGTATACTGCTAGATTGTGTCAGAATAATTGGTTGAATATAAATATCATAATTCCAAATTTCAAGCCTAAGAAATTATTGCAATGTCGCAAAGTATCTTTCTCCAAACTTTTCTTGAAGACGACACTACAACTGACGAAGAAAATGTTGTTGAATATATTCTCGGAAGAAAGAAACCTTTTTTAAGAAAAATAACCGATCATTTTCTTTGGGATGAAGTGGACTTTGTGGCACGTTTTAGATTGTCCAAGCGTGTAGCCAAATATGTAGTTACCATTTTGGAATCGACGCTCAAAAGGAATACAAACAGGTATGTATGTACTTGTGAGTAGTGATAGTCTAGTGCGTTTTAAGTAAGCATTAAATTTCATCATTGGCTTTAGTGGTAGAGGGAAACATCGTGAGGAAACCGGCATGCCTGAGAGTTCTTCACAATTTTCTCAAAAGTGTAGGAAACCGCACTTTGCTAGCAGTGTGTAATATTCAATGTTCTCTATGTTGTAAAGGAAACCTGTGCCCAGCCGTGGGCCGGCGATGAGTTGAGATTAATAAATGAAAATGAAATACTTGTTTTGTAATTATAAGGTATCTAAGTACAAGTTTCCTGACAAACAAGATTTGCAAGGAGTCCCGGGTTCATTGGTAGCTTTAGACCTTGCAAACCGTACTTGAGCTAGAGGCTAGACTAACGAAACATTCAATATTATTGAATATTATATATACTGCTCAAAACAAAATAAGGGCCACCCGAGTATTTTTGTTTTGAGTCCATTTTTTGCTGACCTTCGCTGCTTGATTTATTTTTTAAGAATGCCACTATGTTCTCAAGTGCCAAGTTAACGAGGATAACAATGAAGCACTAGGGATATTGGTAATGACGGTATGGTAGAGAATTTTAATGTCTCACTTGATTGTGAAGTGAGTAGAGCTTTTCGGATTTGTTTTCGGGTTTGTTTATGAAAGTCTACTGACAATTACGGATGTTTTCGGAAGTTAAACGTGTAATTTGATAATTTATTCGTAAAATGACGTAAATTCGACGCCATTTGGACAATGTTTCTGCTACCAGAGCCGTAACGATGATAGAGGCTGGTCGGTCTCAACGTTCCGTGGCCTTACAGCTGGGATATTCGCGAAGGGCTATTCAAAACTTTTGGAAAAGGTATCAGGAGACCGGGAGTGTATCCCGGCGTAGTGGCTCTGGAAGAATTCGTGCTACCACTGCCCAGGAAGACCGGTACGTGCAACTTACTGCGCGACGTGATCGTAATGTGACAGCACGCGCATTACAAAACCGATTACGCCAGACTAATGGTACCCTTGTCAGCGACCAGACCATTAGGAATCGTTCGCACAAAGACCAGCAATGTTCAGGAAGACCTGTAACCCGCACTAAACTGACGGGGACTCATCGTGCAAATCGATTAAGGTTTGCACGTCAACATCTTGAATGGGGCATGGAGGAATGGCGTAAGGGCTTTTTACGGATGAGTGCAAGGTAAAGTTTTCTAGTGAAGATCGACGTATGCGAGTGTGGCGAAGAAGCGGAGAAAGGTTTTCTGATCCTTGCATTCACGAACGTGACAGGTATGGTGGTCCAAATGTTATGGTCTAGGGCGGGATTAGCTTACAAGGTAAAACTGACCTTGTTTTTCTGAATGAGGGCACTGTCACATCTCAGAGTTACATCGAACAGATTGTCAGGCCATATGTCATTCCATTTTCACAACAAGCGGTGGACGTTTTCATTCTGATGCCGGATAATGCACGACCGCACAGAGCCTGGGCGACCATCTCTTTACTGGAGGAAGCCAATATTCAGGTTTTGGCATGGCCTGCGAACAGCTCTGACCTGAATCCAATTAAAGACCTTTGGGACCAATAAAAACGCCGTATGCAGGCAGCTGAAGAGGATGTGCACAACCAGCAACAGTTAATTCAATCGTTGAAAAGGTGCTGGGAGGAGATCCCAGAGGAAAACATTCACCATCTTATTAAAAGCATGCCATCGAAGGTTAAAGAATGTGTTTTGAAAAGGGGAGGACATAGCCGTTATTAAACAACGCAAAAGTAAACAATTCAGCTGTGCGTTTAGTCTACAATTTAATGCCAATGTTAAGTGTAAACGGCCATAAAAATGATAAAAATCAAAAACAGTCCTAAGATTTCGTAATTTTTATTTAATTGCATTAGAATTTATTTAATTTCATTTAAAAAACATTGTTTTATTTAATTTAAAACAATCAGAGCAAAAAATCTTGACCAAAAAACAGTAATCGTAAAAATTAGTGGTGGCCCTTATTTTGTTTTGAGTAGTACATAAATCTACTGTTTGTAGAGCGATAAGAAATGTAAGCATTGCCTTGGCAAGATTGAGCTCTAATTATATATATATGCCTAGAAATGAAGAAATAAATCAGTTATTGAAAATTTTCATAAAATAGGCTCATTTCCTAAAGTTATTGGTGCAATTGATTGTACGCATGTACCTATAGCATCGCCAGGTGGCAATGAAGCTGAATATTTTCGAAACAGGAAAGATTATTTTTCAATTAATGTTCAGGTAATTTGCGATGCAGACAACTACATCCGGAATATTGTTGCTAGATGGCCGGGTGGCAGTCATGATAGCCATATATTTAATTCTAGTAATATTAAAGGGAGATTAGAAGATGGAGAATTTGGGAATTGCTGGCTATTGGGAGACAGAGGCTATGCATTAAAACCGTATTTGTTAACACCTTTAACTAACCCAATAACCAGAGGTGAAAAACTTTACAATGAAAGCCACATTCGGACAAGAAATGTTGTAGAGCGTACCTTTGGCTGCTGGAAGAGAAGATTTCCTGCAATTGGTTCTAAGTTAAGAACCACAATTGACAGAATACAACCAATTATTGTGGCTACTGCTGTACTGCATAATATTTGTAAAAAATATAATGAAATTCAGCCACCAGACCTGGTACCATTGGTTAGTGAAATAGAAAATGAAAATTCTAATATATTCAACTTTAACACGATACCAACAGAAGGACACTTGTAGATGAATATTTTAGCAGGATATAATTTTATATAATGTTGTATATATTTAATAGTAATAACATAATAAAACAGTTTAAAAAATAAAAAAGATTTAAAATTAATATGTTTTTATTTATTTCACTTTTCAATTTCAATTTCAAGGAGCTGAGCTTTTAAATTTAATATTCTTAATTCAGCAACATGCCGTTCTTCGTTGTGCCGATAGTCTTGCATGTGCATTTCGTCTTTGTGTTTGAGTCTTTGTTGGAACTCCTGCTCTTCCCTAATATTCGTTTGGTCAATGATATTTTTTTTGTGTTCTGCTAAGCCCAATTTTTGGTCATTGAGCACCTTGAAGGACTTTCTGAGACTTTGTGGAGTGACCATTGTGGTGTTGCAGCTCCTTTCACGTGGTCCTAAAACATATACATAATAATGAAATGTAATAGCTTACAGTCAATAACACAAATAAAATCAATAACCATACTTTACACCCAATAATGGAGCAGTGTAGGATAGTTGAGCGATAAGGATCCCCGTCATCCCCATGGGGTCCCAATGTCTATCTTATCTTTGAGCTGTAATGCAGCAATGGAAAACCAAGATTAGGTGTTGAGTTGCTGGCAGCCACTTGATACAAGTAGCATAAGATAGTGTTCTTTGGTGATCCTTACAAGGGTCCTAGCAGTGGATATCAATCGGTTGAGATGGGAAAGTGAAATTAGTGAATATACAAACGTTTCAATGGAGAAGAAATTGGACGCCTCAGTAGTGATGCAGGAGCTCCACTGTCAAACACTGGCAACATATTAGCACTGTCTGTCTCTGTGTCAATCTGAAATACAAAATACCCATATTAATAGATAAATAAGGTATGGTTAGGAGTTCCTGCGGCAATCAAAAAACCTTAATCTACGCAGACAAAGTCGCAGGCATCATCTAGTTTATAATATAGGTATGAATACAACTTTACCTTAGGTGTTTTAATGACATCATCATCATATTTTGCCTCCATTCCATCAGACGAAAAAACAATGATTGATCTCATCCAGTCTGTATTTAGGGAAGCAGGAGGTAGTTCAGGTCTTCCCCCACCTGTGCGCCGTCTCTCTTGGCGTTCTTTGCTTGCATCCTAACCATAATATTATATGAATATACATAATTTAATAAATATGTACATAGTGACTTTAATTAAATTAACTTCATACATACTTTACGTGCCATCTTTTTTAAATTATCAAATTTATATTTTAATTGCTTAATTGACCGATGTACAGTGGCATTTGCATTAAAAACTACCAAGCAGATTCTTTCAAATTGAAAGATACCCCATCAGTTTTTTTGCAGAAAAGGATATCCCGGTGCTTCTCAATTAGGTTTTTTAATTTTTCCACTTCCTCCGATGAAAAATTGGATGACCGTTCTCTGAAAAATGTAAAATAGAAACAAAAAATAACGTTGGAACCGTCGTAAACATGTTCTATGCCGTGAAATACCTTGTTATTACAATTAGATAAATCCAACACTTTACTGTCTTTTCTGTGCCTGGCCTAACTGGCCTATGTGAAATAAAGACCTTTGAACTTGCAAATGAGTACTTGAAACAATGAAATGAGTACAATGAAATACTTACTTTGCAGAAATATCCATATTATTTTCTTAAAAGTATTTAATATGTATCGATAAAAACAACTTTGTTTAATATATTTCTTAGTAATGCTAATGACAAATAAATTTTGACAACCGAAACATACACAGATGACAAGACAACCACCACAGGCCAGGTGATATTTTAGCAAAATGTTGCAAGTTGATAAAATTAAAAAGACTAAAAAACCGGGAAGGGAGTGATAATATTCCTGGCAGCTCCATTAGCTGAGGTTACTTTTGACGAGGGTTAAAATTTACATCGTTCAACGCCGTACGCAGTTTAACTGTGGGTCAGAGCTCGGTAGCGGTTAAAGTTAGGTTAAAATTAGCTACGGTTACAACCTCAGCTAAAATGTACCGGCAACCCACCCTTAGTGTGGTTTTGAATGTTACCTGTCTGGATATGTAGTGTTTTGTTTTAATTGTTATGGAAATGTGTAATAATAATAAATCACACAAAATCAACACTTTTATTATTTTAAAAAATCAAGTCTTTAATATCGTCTCTATATCACACTCTTAGGGCCTATGCAAACCACGTTTTTTAAACGCGCCGTCGACGCACATTTGTAGCGATACAAACGCGATACACACACGAGTTAGACGCAGCTTGTAGATCTTTGCACACCTGTACAATAAAAGCGCGCCGTCGACGCGCGTTTTTAAAACGCGCCGTTGACGCGCAGCGATACAGACACAATGCAAATGCGCGTGTGTATCGATACAGACGCGCCGGTGCCGCGCGTTTATATCGATACAAACGACAACAAAATGCTCTGTAGGATAAAAGCGCGCCGTCGACGCGCGTGCGAAAAACGTGATTTGGATTGGCCCTTACTGTATCCGTGTCCGGTTCAATACAATCACATTCTTCATCATTATCATTTTCTTCTTTATTTTGTGATAATGTAGGTACTGTTTCACAGAAAAGTCTTTTGTACCACTCTAATTCAGGCAGCGATTCCCAGTTTTCTCCAAATTGTTCGATAAGTAAATTTTTGACATCTTTTTTTTGCTGCAGAAATAGGATGGTCCAAACTGCATTGTATCAACATTCTGGGGTGTTGTTTCTGTCTCTTAAGCAGGCAAGAGCTTGTTTCATTGCCCTCAAACTTAAAATGCTTATAACAAGTTACTAAGTTTTTTTTAACTCCTCTCCGAGTTTGAGAGATAGTTTTTTTATATAAGTCCGTTTCATGTCCCTGATTTCATCTACTTTTTTGTAATAATCAGACAGTTTTTTTATATCATATAAACGCCAGTTTTCATAATAACAGGGTATTTCTTTATTTCTTTTTCAATCCTCCCGAACACCCTACCTGCTGGTAGGAATGAATGTCCTCTTACAGCCGGTTCACACATGTCTCCGTTTTACTGTTCCGTTTTATCGTGTACGTTTTTTTTCGTCGATGGCGTATGTAGTTGTGTGAGCGACTTCACACATGGCACAGTATTCTGTATACAGTAAAAAATATCGTTCTTCATGTTTGATGGGAGTAGCACCTTCTAGCATGGACTAGAGCTTAAATAATATCGTTCAACGTTTCTGGGAAATCGATACCGTTCCACAGTCTACTCGATTAACGCCGGATGAGCAAGTTTGTGAAAATAGTTTCACTCATAACCATTACCGTGACGAGACCGGAAGGTATAACGTCGTTCTTTCTTTCAAGAACAACGCGGAGCCCCTGTTTGAAGGCTCGCGAGCGATAGCCTTACGGCGCTTCCATGCCATTGAGAAGCGGTTGTCTCGTGATCAATCGTTAAAACAACAGTACACCGACTTCATGACTGACTACATCGAAAGTGGTCACATGACTCTGGCACCTGCTAAGCACATGGGTCTTGGCAAGTACTACATACCGCACCACTGTGTCTTGCGTCCCGAGAACTCCACGACGAAACTCCGCGTGGTGTTCGATGCCTCGGCTAAGGACGCGAACTCAAAATCGCTTAACGATACGCAACTTATAGGTCCGAAGTTGCAATCCAACATCGTGGAGATTCTTCTCCATTACCAGGACACAGTTTCTACCAAATGCTGGAGGCATGTGCCTTCTGCGACCAATCCGGCTGACATTTGCTCCCGAGGACAGCTGCCAGCGGAACTATTCACCAACGCGCTATGGTGGGCGGGCCCCAAGTGGCTCTCTCAATCGGAGTCTGAGTGGCCAACAGACATACCTAAATGCCAGACGAAGGAGGACGTCGTGATTCCCGAGCAACGCAGTACCTTTCTCATCGCTGATCAAACCAAGACCACTCCGAAAACGTCAATAATTGATCACCTGTTCGAGAAGTATTCATCCCTCGATAAAATTTGTCGTATCTTATCGTATATCCGTCGATTTCGCATTAACTCGGGTGATGCTGGTCCGCGACCTGAGAGTCTTGTTGTGACGGACGTTGAGTGTCATCGTGCTCTTCTGATGATCGTCAAACATTTCCAGAACCGTTTTTTCTTTAATGTTATTTCAAATCTGAGGTTGCGAAAACAATTGCCTCGCAACCTGCGTAAGCTAAATCCGTTCCTGGATGACCAAGGTATTCTAAGAGTGGGCGGACGGCTGGCTCGCTCTGGTCTTGAATTCGAACACAAGTACCCGGCATTGCTGCCAAGGAAATGTGTGCTTACCACCGCAATAATCGAATCCATTCATCGGAAGAATCTTCATCCCGGTCTGAACACTACGCACTACCTGATCTTGCAGCACTTCTGGATTCTGGCGGCTAAGCGTGCCGTGCGTCAGCATCTCTCGAAGTGTATACGATGCTATCGTCTCCATCCTCAACCATTGCAACCGTTTATGAGCGACCTTCCCGCCTTCCGCGTTAACCAGGCAAAACCGTTCTCTCAGGTTGGGGTGGGTTTCGCGGGTCCCTTCCGGATCAAACTGGGTAGCCATCGCGGTGCTAAAACCGATAAGGCTTACTTATGTTTATTCGTCTGCCTGCGCACCAAAGCAGTACATCTTGAAGTGGTGTCCACTTTGTCGACTGACGGTTTTATCGCTGCGTTACGTCGTTTCGTCTCGCGTCGTGGCCGTTGTAACGTCATCCATTCAGATTGCGGCACAAACTTCGTCGGTGCAGCCTCGCAACTCGCATCATGCATGGAGCAAGCAACGAACTCAGAACGGATTGCATTTAAACGTAACCCCCCATCTTCTCCACATTTCGGTGGAGTATGGGAAATTCAAGTGAAAGCCGCGAAAAGCCATTTATATCGGATTGTTGGTGATCAAACTCTAACCTTCGAAGAGCTTACCACGCTCTTTACTCAAATCGAATCGATTTTGAACTCTAGACCTTTGTGTCCATTAAGCTCTGACCCTAACGACTTGAACGCTCTTACACCTGGTCATTGCTTGACGCTGGAACCTCTCACGGCGGTTCCCGATCCAGATTACACTAAGGTTAATCTTAATCGTCTAAACCGGTGGCAACTGATCCAATCTTTCTAACAGCAATTTTGGAGACGTTGGAAACACGAATATCTACATGGTTTAACTCAGCGGGCAAAATGGACCAAGAACTCAACACGGTTAAACGTAAATTCGATCGTGCTTATTAAGGACGATAATCAACCTCCACTCCAATGGGCATTAGGACGAGTAGTCTCCTTACACCCTGGGCCTGATGGAGTGATTCGAGTGGCTACTTTAAAAACTAGAGATCACGTAATTAAGAGACCTTTAGTTAAACTGTACCCTCTGCCAATCGAATAACAATCTTCTTATAATACGAGTAGTTTAGTTTCTTAGTTTTAAAATTAGTATCGTAAGTTCGTAGTAGTTTCTTAATTTTAAAATTAGTATCGTAAGTCCAACGTAGTTTAATTTACCAGCGTTTTTTCAGTCTTTAGGGAAAATCCCATTGGTATTTTGGTGGGCGGAATGTACCGTTTTCAACGATATTCTATAATTTCTAACTTCCGCGCGCGTATTATCCAACCAATGCAATGCAATGTCAACTGTCGTATCAGACGATGCACGCTTACATATTTTGACCAATGAGAGCGCCCGAATCACCGGCGCGCATGCAACACAAGCCTAGCGAAGCAGCGCCCGCGGTGCAAGACACTTCTATCACCTTACCGCATGCGTCGCCATTGCAGCCGTTGCAAATCGAAATCAAAACGAATAATTGAGTGAAGTTTTGTGTGTGGCGGAATCATAAGGACATTAATTCATCTTAAAACGTGGCCGGCCGGCATATATCTTAAAGTCGTAATAATAATCTTCAAGAACCACTTCGTCCCGCTGTCCCCGCTGACTGCTGAGCAAGGTGAGTGGCATGATATCTCATGATCAATATATTCAATTCGTGTATCGTTTGTTTACCGGCGAGTGTGGACTCATGCTCGATCCAGATTGTACGCAGATTGATATTGCATTGCGAGGATTATAACAGAACCGCGTCCGTTTGCGTACATAATATATTTGATAATGAGAAACACGTTATGCCATGATTTTATAAAATGAAAAATATTTCTGGACATCTACTAAAACG
Source organism: Melitaea athalia (assembly GCA_905220545.2). NCBI lineage: Eukaryota > Metazoa > Arthropoda > Insecta > Lepidoptera > Nymphalidae > Melitaea > Melitaea athalia. The sequence continues at coordinate 16,128,817 of HG992189.1, read as the reverse complement.
TTTCCAGCCTAGGCCTAGTAGGATCTATATCGGACAGTAGTGTGCGTTGTAATCAAATAGTATTCCATACGCGTCATGGCTTTTCTTCATTGCCACAACGCGTTGAGATCGAATAGCATGTAAGCCACGACACGAATTTCACTATTTGGTCTTTCTTTGATTGCCACAACGCGTCGTGCGCGTTTTCATTAGAGCCATAACACGAATTTCGCTATGTGGATGTTTTACTGTGTTACTTACCACATCGCGTTGTGAGCTATTTTTCCGCTCAATGAGCGTTTTCGATCTTTGAGCGTAACATATACATAGCTTAACTCTTGGCTGCCTCCAGCAGTTTTAATTTCAACGTCTTGTAACAGGTTTTTGAAAAATAACAATTCTTGGTTTTGGTTCCAATCGTTTCCCCAAAGGCTTATTTATAGTGTCAAAGTGTCTTTTTTCTTTTCATCGTATAACCTACAGGTAGGTTTTATTTTTGAGGGATTAAGCATGAAGCTTGATTTTCCTTTTTTGCAGACTCCATCGTCAGTTTTATAGTGGAGATGTCCTCTAATTAAAAACATTTCCTGCCCTCTTAGAACGTCTTAAAAGAAAACGTTTGTATAATTTGAATTGTAAGTGCCAGTTACCTACTGGTTTAAATATTTGTTGTGCAGCTGTCTTCCAGTCAAGAACATCACATTCAGCTCCTAATGTATTAACAGTGCTGAACCTTAAAATAATTTCCAAGTATTTTTGACGGCTATTTATGACTTCATATTTTCTGACTTTTTTTTCAGTATAATAGGTTCTTCGGTTACTTTTGTATTATTATTTAGTATTTCCTGACTTGTAGTTGTATGGTTTGTTAATTTTACATTGTCATTGACATTATTCACTGTAGATACACAACATTCTAAAATAATTGTTTGTTCAAATGTTGGTGATTCAACAAAAGGATTCTCTATTGCGGTTTGTTTATTTCCTTATAGAACAGGCACTAATTCTGTTAAATTGTGAGTTGATATCTCTTCTAATGTATCAAAACTATCGCCAATCAATTCTGGTAACACAAAAGGTTCTTCATTAACGTGTACTTCAGTTAAATTAACATTGTTATTGTCATTATTTATCACAGGCAACAACTCATCAAAAGGCTGAATGTCGGACAAAAATTCTTCAACAGGAGACAAAGTATTAATCTGCTTATTAGTTTTACAAGTAATTGACGTAATCGTATTACTCTCATTCATGGTATTTTCTTTTAATAACACCTTTCTCTGTTGGTGACAGTTTTGGTTAATTTGTGAATCACATTGAAGAGCCATCAGTAGAATCTTTTTATTTCTTTTATTTTTCGAAGTCAACATCGTGTGTGACTGTGGACGAAAGAAATGATGTTGTATTGGTAAAAGTATTAAATCAGTGTATTAACTACGTTGTTGCTGTTCGTTTATAAATAAGATTCGTTCCCAGATATAATGAGTAACTCAAACAAAACCAATTTAGGTATAACAACCGAAAAGCAAAAAAGTAAGAACAACTTGAACATACTTTTCATAAAATTCAGCTGTATGATTACTATATTATCGTATAGTCTATTTTTTGTTTTAAAATAACAACATTTACGTAAGTATAATCTAATGTTTCTTTTTGAAATTTAACGCAATAACTTCTAACTTTTAAGACTTTTTTAAAATACCTAATGCATTACCTTCTAAGTACACCGCAAAACCAAACTAAAATACACTATTTATTTGTTCATACCAATTTTCGTAAATCATAGGCGTTTCAAACAGTCACAATGTTATATTATGTCATCAATATAATAACTTATTAAATATATTACTTACATGTCCTTTTTTATGCTGGAACTACAATAAAAACAAAACTTCACACTCTTCTAACTAACGAATTGTTTTAAATTCCTGTATATTCAATGTACTCTGTGAACTGCAGTTACAAGGTGCTGCACTAATATTTTTGAATTGTCATTTAGAAATTAGAAGGTACTAGATTGTACTGCTTTACCGACCAAGCGTGCTTACAACCTAGTTTATCGTTTCATCACTAGATGGCGGGATACTTAATTTAATCATTTTGACGAAAAAAATGTTTTCACCAAAACATGTAGTTATAATCCATTTCACATAATATATATTCCAATACACTCTCACTATTTTCAGCAAATCAGATAAATATAAATGTTTAAATATCACCAATTAACTTCTAAGGCAAATCATAATGCTTGATTAGTTGAATTGTATTTAATAATACGCAATATATTGCGTTTTTACATTTTAAACAAATTACAAAAGGCACAGAAAAAATAATAACTTAAAATTAGAGGCATGAGACGAAACGTTTAATGTTGGTATATGGATTGACACGTAACATAAACGTAGTAATCGGCAAAAACAAATAATCGATACGGCCATCTTGTTAATCGAGTCAACTCACTTATTGTTAGAGTTGTATTTGTAGCTGTTTTATTGTTGTTATATTTGAATTTGTTGCTGATTTATTCTTGTTAAGTTCTGTTATTCTGTTGTTCTATTTTTTGTTACTTATTCCATTGTGTGTGTTCTGTTCTGTAAAATGCCGAAAAGAACAAAGAAGACCATTTTAAACAGTCAAGCCCGGGAGTTGGTTGTCCTCTTTCGGGAATACGAAAATAAATTTTTAATAAGCAGTTAAAAATAATTTTTTTTATAATCGATTAAAGGTTAACCGCAATTGTACTCGATAATCGAATCACAGAAATTAATTATGCATGGTCACGTCACTATAGAGTTAATTTGACATGTGTCACCGTACCTTTCTTAGGTGAAGTGCGGTATAACCCTTTACCAGGCAAAGTACTATAAAGGACCACTTAAGTTTTGGATCATTTTATAAGGCAAGGTGTACTCAAGGACCACAATATGTCAAACAGTCATAGACAATAAACATTTTTATGATTTGAACGCAGTCTTCGTATTCAGGAACGCGTAGAAAAAAAAAAAATATTTGACAGTTCTCATTTTTGAACATCAAACGAGTGTTTTTGTGTATTAGTTGCAGAAAATCGCAGAAAATGCCTAAAAAAAATCCGGTAAGTATTGTTTGTTTTTTAAAAATGAATATTTGGGAGTTTTTACACGATGTGAACATATTTTCTTTATCGTAAGCATTGTTTTTATTCTTGTAACGATTGCTTTAATTATGTGGTCCATATATGATCATTGCCCGTTACGCATATCGATTTGCAAGATTTATTTGGATGAGTTTTCTTGTTTTTCAGCCCCGACTGCTGAAAGACAAAGATATTGAAGCTCATCTTCAAAGAATGCTGTCATCAGAAGGTGAAGATAGTGAAGATGAGGAAATAAATGAAGATTTTTCGGACATCATGAACATAAGACTAGACACGATACAGAATATCACTACTGAAGAGCTCCTAGATATACTTGGTAATAAAAACGAAGGCCCTGTGGTACCATCTCTTTCCAATGCTGATGCTGACCAAGAAAGTCAGCTAATACAACCCGAGGACCTAGGAATTGAAGGATGTAGTTCTCAAAGTGGCACAGTTCCCAATATTCTTGTTGCACCATCATCTCCAGTTCGACCACTATCTCCAGTTCGACCACCATCTCCAGTTCGACCACCATCTCCAATTCGACCACCATCTCCAGTTCAACCATCATCCCCAATGCGACCATTATCTCCTCCAGTAAGTGATACTGTCACATATACTCAACTGATTCAAAAAGAAAGATCTTGGTCAACCAATATTGAAAATCAAGCATTTCCAGTCTTTGAAACTAAAGCTAGACCTACTATTTCTTACAATAACAGACATTTGCCTATAGATTACTTTGAACATATGTTTACATCAAACATAATTGATATTCTGGTGGAAAACACTAATCTATATGCCATCAAGAATCAGTCAAAAAACTGGGTAGAAACTAACAATGAAGAAATACGTGCATTGTTGGGTTTGATTATAATGATGGGCTTAAATCCATTGACTGATGTTGAGCTTTTCTGGTCCACTGATGACTTTTATAACAACCCAGGAATCAGTCAAGTAATGACCCTAAAACGCTACAAAAAACTAATAGAAAACTTTCATGTGAACAACCCAAACACTGAATTGGAACGCAGTGATCCAAATTACGATAAACTGGCTAAAATCCGACCATTGATAGGAATTCTCAACAATAACTTCTCAAGCTTGTGCAGTCAATCTTCATCGCAAAGCATTGATGAAAGTATGGTAAAATTTAAGGGTCGAAGTAGCATGAAACAGTACATGCCAAACAAACCCATTAAAAGAGGATACAAAATTTGGGCACGCTGTGACTCCGAGTCTGGATACCTGTACTCGTTTGACATTTACACCGGTAAAGCCACTTCAACAGATGAAAATTCTGGAGGTCTTGGATACAGAGTGGTAATGGATCTATGTAGAAATGTTCAACCATACACATTGATGGCATTCGATAATTTTTTTACTAGTTTGCCTCTTCTGGAGATGCTGCATCACAAAAATATTTATGCTGTGGGTACAATCAGAGTCAATCGAAAAGGTCTTCCGGGTGAAATAACTGCAAAGAGGGGAACAAGAGACCCAATGTGTTTAAAGCCAGGAGAATTTATGTATCAACATGCTGCCCCTACATCAGTAATCAAATGGATGGATACTAAGGACGTCTACGTTGCTACTACTGCATTTGACCCAAGAAAGGTACAAACCATTGAACGTAAACAAAAAGATGGATCAAGAAAACCCATGTTTTGTCCTTTGGCCATTGTAGAATATACAAAAAACATGGGTGGAGTTGATCGCTTTGACCACTTCAGGAGCTCCTACTCTATAGGCCGCAAGTCAAAGAAAAATTGGTTTCGCCTGTTTTGGTTCCTCTTTGAAGCTGCTCTTATAAATGCCTACATTCTCTACAGCCGGGGACATGTTATGCGCAATAATAGCCATCGCCAGTTTCGTTTACGCGTTGCCAGGGGTCTAATCAACAACTTTAGTTCCCGCAAGGCATGTTCAACCATATTGAAAAATAAAAAAGGAGGTGTATACAGTATCTCGGATGAGGTGCGACTGGCCAATGTTGGTGTACACATGCCACGTGCAGGAACTAAACGCCGGTGCCGTTTCTGCAGCACTCGAACGAATCCCAAGCGGTCTAAAATAGAGTGCAAATTATGCAAAGTTCCACTATGCATATCGCCATGTTTTGAAAGGTTTCATTTGCCTTATGTGCCTCATAATTTGTAATGATAAATTGTTATAATAAATATCATTTTACTGTTTGTTCAGGACAAGGTACCAATAGAGACCACAATACTATTGCCACACTGCACAAGGTACTTATATGGACCACAGGGTTTTTTTTTATAAAAAAATAAAAATAAAAATAGTAAAAAATCATGGTTTTGTTTCTTCTTCTCTATTTAAACAAATTCCTTAATTTCATAAATATCACTCAATAAAATCCTTGTTGCCTGGTTAAGGGATAATAGGTCCTGCACTGATGCCGACGATATGGATCTGTATATGGAAATGTCCCACTACGGGGAAAACGATTTCAATTTCTTTGCCATTTTGTGGTGCTTCGGTTAACCATTTCGATTTTCGATAACATTGCCAACATAATGGTATTTTTATTTTGACCAACACATCCATTTGCAATAAGTCGTAATTTTTTACGGTAGTCATGTCCGTATTTTTCAGCCTGTAATATACACCTGAAGCTATTTCGTTGGCAGCTTTGGGGTAACTTTCTTCAGTCCAGCAGTGTGCGAAAACGTTCTTTGGAAGTAATTTACTTTTTGATGAGCCTACCGTGATTGTGAAATTGTATAGGTACATTTCTCAAGTAATACTCTACCTGGTCTGGAACTTTAAGCACTTCAATTTTTTTTACAGTCAAAAGAAAATTTTAGAAGGTCTGAGTGTTTTTTTTTAACTTTTTCGAAAAATGTCTTCGCTTTTAATTTGTGTAACCTTTTTAGGTGAACTTTGTCGTCTCTTTCTTTTTTTATTTCTTCAGAAAATCGTAAACAAGTACGTCCTTGAAGTGCCAAATGAAAGATTGTATTTTGTGTTGAAAATACCTCGAAAGTAGGACTTTTTTACCTTTAAGTCATCAGCAGCATCTGAATTATACATCTTATATAACCTGTTGATTGATAGTTTAGAAAGATAGTACCTTTTTGTGTTTCCTCTAGAATGTTAATTCTTTACACGGAATCTTATTGATAAAGCTCATGACTTCTTCCCGTTTTGCTGTATATTTCATAGAAACATGATCGTTTTTAGACAACAGTTTTCCAGCTTGGTAATATTCCTTCATAACACTTTGGACTCTGTACTTCGTTATTTGCAAAACTGTCAAAAAAGCGTTGACAAACTTGCACTTTCACAATTATTATCCACGGGGGTAGGGTAGCAGTCCATCTCACTTTATTTTCGAAATTTTTGTAGAAAACAGTACTCTTTATAGTTTAAATCACTAATCCAAATTACACGCACTAGTAATAGATAAACAAAACCGCCATGTTTAGTGATACGCGCAGTCGTGCCGACCCGGCTAACTATAAATATTATAGACTTATCGCGATCACCTCCATACTGTGTAAAAGTTTGGAGCGTATACTAAACGATAAGCTCCTGGCATAGCTTGAGTTAAATGATCTCCTGTCGGACCAGCAATACGGTTTCCGCCGTAACAGGTCCACGGGGAATCTTTTAGTGTATGCCTCGCACATCTGGGGCGAAGCCTTAGATAAGCACGGAGAAGCGCTAGCCATCTCACTTGATGTATCGAAGGCATTTGACCGGGTCTGGCACGAGAGACTATTGAGCAAGCTTTCAGCTAATGGAATATATTAGCCTCTGTAACTGGATATCAGATTTCCTGAGTAGCCAATCATTTCGAGTGGTCATAGATGGCTCCTCGTCTGTCCTGATGGCGGTTAATGCCGGTGTCCCTCAGGGATCAGTTCTCTCTGCAACCCTCTTCTTACTACACATTAATGACCTACTCAGGCCCGGTATCTTTGAGTACGCAGATGACAGCACTGTTACAGAGAGATACATATCCAATCCCCGAGCTAGTGCGGCTGAAACTCTTGAGCTGAAAATCAATTTAACACTATTCTACAGCTAACACCATCTTCATAGCAGAACTGATAGGCCTGCTACGACTTTCGGTATGTACCTCACAAAAATTAGGACTGGTGAACCGGATGAAAGGTTAGCTACGAAATTCCAAATGTCCAGAAGAACGTTAGAAAGAAAAATAAGATTAGCAAGAGAATGCTTAACTCAAGATTTCGTCCCGCATTTTCTAGGCTTAGATCACATAACCAGAGAAGAGGCGGTTGCTCGAAATCTTTGTATACCATCTCATATTTTCGGAGGCGACCAGAATACAGTCATTTTAGTGCTTGCCGGCACATACCTATGTGTGCAAAAGAGTTCCAATGTTTTGTTTCAAAGAATTACATACAGCTTACATAAATTCAGGAACCTGGTAAAACCGTTCCTGATAGTTTGCACAGATAATTATATCTTAGATGTCTTAGGACCTTACGCAGCAACAACATCGGATGCAACAATTATGCGTACCATAATGGAACATGAAGACTCGCCTTGGCATTGGTTTCTACGGACTAACGATCTCTTCATACTAGACCGCGGCTTTCGGGACTCAATCTCCTGGATACAAGAATTTGGTTACAATCCTCAGATGCCACCATCCAGATCCAGAGGAGAGCAACTCACAATCGAAGATGCAAACAAGTCTAGACTCATAACAATGACCCGGTGGGTTGTCGAGACAATGAACGGTCGTTTCAAAAAAGATTTTAAGATTTTTCGAACACCTATTTCAATGTTTCTTTGCCTAATATGATGGCGGATTTCCGAATTACTGCAGCGCTCATCAATACTACTCGGCGACCATACGAGGATAGCATTTACGCCGAGCGATTCATTAATATAATTAATGAAAATATTAATAGAAGGAACGAGCTGGTGGAATATGTGAGTGAGCACAATTTTAATAGGCAAAGGGTAGCCTTCACTCCAATTGATGGCAATGATGCAGCGTTCGATTTACCGCAATTGACGTACGATATTTGATTTATTTACGCTGGGCAGCTATCACCTCAGGATCGCCAGATCATATGTCCATGAGCAGTTACGACCAAATGGCCTATATATCGTCGAACTCTACCGGCACCAAGAATCGGTAAATAACAGAACGTTGATACGCAGTAGAATTCAGTCCCGACAAATCAGGAGTAAAAAATATTACACTTACATATTGGTAAACCCTACAACAGAGGGCAGAGAGAGTATAGAAGATTATTACTGTTCTTGTATCCACGGCCGCCGAACTATCGGATGCTGCGCACATATAGCCAGCATGGTGTATTTTTTGTCATGGGCCAGACACTAAGAACAAATAGATATGCCAGCAAAGTTCTTGGACGACACTATCGTGCCTGTTGACATTGATCATGTTGAATAAAAATGATATAATTCTATATCTTTATTTCCTTTAAAAATACATCAGGTTATTCCTATTGTATTAGTGAGGGAGAATAAGTTTTTGTCCAACAGACTTGTATTATTAGAGCCAGCAGACGAACACGACGACTTCAGGTGTTCCAGCGTATAATCATGACACCCAATCAATGCAAATAGTCGAACAATGTCTTATCACTAGAGGATATAACTTAAGACTTTATTTTTTAATTTTTGGGCTGATTCCCATACTCTACATTGATGCGACATATATTTTCGTAAACTAGGGATGTTTATCTAAACATACACACCAATTTTGTTTCTGTAGGTCGTGGGTAGATTTTCCATACTAAGTACCGGTTAATTTTTTATGTACAATCAACTACAACAATTTTGTAGGAGTTACCGTAGCCTGTGTAATCTTGCTTTTTTCAAATATAAAAAAATATATATAATATAATAAGCATATTTATAAAATTTAGGTACCTCTCAATTGTATTCCTGGTTTTAATATGTGCTTCATTATATGTTCTCCCCTTACGGTTCCTAAATTCTTCACCTACTACATGACCTAAAAACAACATAAGTAATGTAGGTAAATACAGACTTAAGTCTTTATTTAGAAAATAATTTCACATTAATATACCTATGTTATGAAATAATTACATGGATATTGGATTCGTATATGAGTGCAATCAATTGCGTCAAGAACTCGGAGAAATCCAGCAATTTTGTAAAAAATTTCTGGACTTTGTTGGTGAACAATAATATATTCATCATACATATTGGCGATTACTGATGATATGTCACGCACTATTCTTCCTGCTGTAGATATGGATACCCCCAATAAAGCCAGCTACCGAAATCAACATAGTGCCCAATGCATAAAACTGCAGTGTCAATATAGTAGTTGATGTTTCAAGCTTAATTGCATAATTAGTTATATTTACCTTGCGGAGGTTACACGGACGAACGGCATCAATTGGGTTAATAGAGATTGAACGGTGGATTTATTTAACCTAAATCTAAAGGTGAACTCTGCGTCATCCAAACTGCATAAAGTTAATTCTTTTATTTCCCCGTGAAAGCGCACGATTTTCTCCATCAGAGTCGCTGTCAGTATTACTTTCCCAATCGGATAACTGTTGTAAAACCTCCCAATCAATTTCGCTATCACTAGAAAACATTGTTAATGCCAGTATCTTTTAACAAATCTTATCAGTAGACACAAATATTTACTGATCCCAGGAATCTCTTGGATTGCAATCTCCGATTGTTACGACTGATCGAACAAGATGTCAAAACGTGCAGATAGGTAATCACAATCTATCATTTTCGAACAGATGCCAATCTTTAATCTTTGATCTGTCCTCCCATGGATAGCACGATTCTATAAATTGCAAATACAATATAGGGATTGAATCAATATCCAATGAATTAAAATGGCACCAAAAAATGGATTATAATTTCCATCTTAGATAGCAAAAATTGTATGAGGATTATTATTAACTAGCTATCCCCGCAAACGTTGTTTTGCCATATATGTTACTAGCTGACCCCGCAAACGTTGTTTTACCATATATGTTATTAACCCCCGCAACACCCTCTTGTGGGTGGAATTTCGTAAAACCCGTTCTTAGCTGACCTCTACTCGGTGAAAGAACTATTCCTACCAAATTTCAAGTCTCTACGCCTTATGGTTCCAGAGATATCGTAATGAGTCAATGGGTGGAAATCTCTTTTATACTCGTATATATAGATTTTGGGTGAAAGATAACAAGTCTTTGTACGATTCTTCAGACATTCTCAGATAATTTTTGTAATGAAGTGGCTCTGCTGCCAATTCTTGAATTAAATGGGTATTATTATATCTGTAATTATTAATTGTAAAACTTCTAAATGGCTTTTTGTTTTTTAATTATATATCTAATTTGTTATGTATAGCTGTAAGTTTTTCTGAATAAATAAAATAAAATAAAATAAGCTTGTCTTTTTTCAATCCAACTTTTAACCCACACTTTAGGGCGTTTTCTTCTTTTTTTAAAGACATGTCTGCGTCTGTTTAACTCGCTAGTCAATCAGCACCAACGAGCCGCGAGCCAGGTTCTTCGGTAATTAAAACCGCGATCATACTCGCCCGTCGATCAGAGATTTACGCATCCAAACATGAAGACGTTCAAAACTTTATTAAAAAATTTAAACCACTGGAGATCCGCTACTCTACTACTACTGTTTTCAAGCAGTGTTGTGTTCCTGTTGGTGAGTAAGGTGACCAGAGCTCCTGGGTGGATTGGGGATAGGGTCGGCAACGCGCTTGCGATGCTTCAGGTGTTGCAGGCGTCTATAGGCTACGGTCTTACCATCAGGTGAGCCGTACGCTTGCTTGCCAACCTAGTTACTTAAAAAAAAAAAAAAAAACATGCTGATTAAGTCAGTACATAAAATGTGGGTGATGTATAGTGACCAAGCACAGCCTGATTTCGGTATCACTCTAGGCTTTTTCAGACTTGTAATTCAATACTAGTTTCAATATAGGCTTTGGTAGTCTAAGACAAGATGTGTGTTCCACATTTTTACAGTTTTCAGAAACTTTGAAAATAGAAAAGGATTCAGCAAAAAAATTACATTATAACCCAAACAAGGATACACAAATTGCGAGGAGCTGCATTTTTTGACAATTTAAAAGAAGAGCGCGACGATTCATTGGTATTAATCTTTGACTGCCAGAAAAATCTTTCGTTACCTAAGGCAGCGTTCGCACTACGCCGGACCGGCAGATATGCCGGAAACCGGACACCGGACAGAGTGTTCACATTACATCGGATCCCGGAAGAAATTCACAGTCAAGTACTTACCTCAGTTGAATTTGGACCTGCGCGCACAATGGACGACGAAATTGTTGTGTTGTGGTGGTATCTTAATAGAAGGCAAAATAAAAGAAAACATTGGGTACACCCTATTTTACGGGAAAGATTTTCACTTCGAACATTTGAAACATTAATGGGTGAACTTAGAAGAGACGAATCAAAGTTCTTCAATTATTTTCGAATGACAGCAACCACTTTTGACGATTTACTGGGACGACCTACAATAGACATAAAGAGATACAAGATACAAGTTTCAGAGAATGTATTTGCCCAGAACAAAGATTAGCCATATGTCTAAGGTAAGATTATTTTATGCACTAGATTACGTAATAATAGTTTTGACGTAGGTATAGCTACTTAAGATTGAATGAATGAATAAATGTTTGCTATGTATGTTTGTTTGATGAATGTGAATATATATAATGTGTGTGTATGGGAGGGTGTATGTATTGATAATCATTAAGAATTAAAAATGCAAATAACTTATTTAAGTATTTATTTGTGAGTACATTTTAAAGGAATTTAAGTTTGAGTAAACTTAAATCCCTTCAAAATCTAAGTAATCTGAGTCTTGGGAATGTATGGAATGATTACTAGATGCTGATGGCGTAGCTGGAATCGGATTCGATGTCTAAGATGAAGTTGATGGTATAGATGTTGTTGCCTGTTGATTGCTACTATTATATTGCGTAGAGTATCCAAGGTGGTGTTGATCTTGCGTAGGTGTTGCCTGTTGATTGACGCTATTATGTGTGTAGTATCCAGAATACTGATCTGGTCCGGTCATCTGATTATATGAATCACGCCAATGTCCGTAATTTGGTCTCTCATAATTCCTACTTTTAATTTTTTGCAACATTGTCATGACGCTAGCTTGAAATTCTAAAGTCTCTTCGATAGTTAAAGTGTTCAAGATTGGTATAATGCCTTTGAAGAAAGACAGATGATGGTTTTCCTTTTCTGGGTTTATTCTGGAGTCCAAAAACTTTACCATCCTGTCAGTTACCACTTTATTATCAATTTTTCTTTTATCTTTAATTAAAGGTGAACGAAAATCTGATTCCATGCTTACTTCAGTCTCGGTTCTTGCTTTTTTTGAAACTGACTCATGTGGTGGTCGAGGTTCGGAGACTTTTTTCAAAAACATTAATTGCTCGTGATATAAATAATTTCGTGTCTTTTTGGCCGAAGATCCAGATTTAGACTCATTTTTTTATTTATTTACTGTCTTAAGCCACGAATCTCGTATATTATTCCATTTAGTTGAAACCTGTTTTCTTGAAATCAATAAAAATATCATAAAACAATACAATTTGTTTCTTGGTGACGTATAAAGTAATAATGTATTAACAAAAAATACTTTTTTTCAGATATTTAGCTTCAGGATGTTCATTCAAAGAAATACATTACATCGCTTCAGGATTCGAAAGAAAAGCCAACTTTCCTCACTGTCTTGGAGCAGTAGATGGCAAACATATCAGAATTTTGAAACCAGCCAAGAGTGGTTCTATATTCTTTAATTACAAGGAGTATTATTCTTTTGTATTAATGGCAGTTGTTGATTCAGAGAACCGATTTATTTTTATTAGTGTGGGCTCATATGGCAAGGAATGCGATTCTACTATATTAAAGGATAGTACATTTTGATTCACACAGAGGCGGAACCCGGCGCTCAAGAATTCTCCTACCGCCTATTCGTCACAGACAAGAAAACAGGAATTTCTTTCTTAGTAGACACGGGAGCTAACATATCCGTCCTACCTAGAAAGAAAACTCACTTCACTACACCGCTGCCATTCAAACTCTATGCCGCTAACAACACTACTATATCAGCATACGGTGAAAAAACACTTGAACTCGACCTCAGCCTTCGCCGTCCATACAAGTGGAAGTTCATAGTCGCTGACGTGTCAAAACCTATACTAGGAGCCGATTTTCTGAAGCATCATCAACTCATCGTGGATCTCAAAAACAAGAAACTTATCGACAACGTCACTAACTTAACAGTCAAAGCATCCGTTCGAGCTACCATCTATACCTACAGTACGAAGCATAGACTGTAATAATGTTTACCACGACATACTCTCAGAATTCCCCGGCATAACAAGACTGACTTCAATGGACATCAACGACAGCAAGATCAACGTCCAGCACTACATCGAAACCGAAGGCCCGCCCGTACATTGTCGTGCACGTCCCATACCGCCACACCGCTACAAAAAAGTAAAGAAAGAGTTTCAAAACATGATCGAATAAGGATTATGTCGACCCAGCAAAAGCCCATGGGCGTCACCTCTCCACGTCGTACCGAAGAAGAACGGAGATATTATACGAGTCTGTGGTGATTATCGCCGTCTCAACGAAATCACCAAGGCCGATCGATACCCGGTATCACGCGTCAAATACTTCACATATCAACTCGCAGGAAAAACAATATTTTCAACAAAAGATCTCAACAGAGCTGATCAACAACTCCGCGTCCGCGACGAGGATATTGAAAAAACAGCTATAATAATACCAACGGGATTATTCAAATTCCCGAGAATGTATCCAGGTTTAAAAAACGCAGGCCAGACATTCCAGCGATTCATACATCAAGTGTTGAGCGGACTGCCCTACATATTTCCATTACTTGCATCTGAAAACGAAGATCTTCACAAATAACATTTAAGAACCGTGCTACGAAGACTTGAAGAACACGGAATTACAATAAATCCTTCGAAATGTCACTTCGGTCAAACAGAAGTTCAATTCTTAGGATATCACGTTTCAAAAGACGGTATTAAACCCCCAGCTCAGAAGATCGACATCATCATGAAGTATCCGAAGCCTACTAACATCGAAGAGCTACGTCGTTTCCTCGGTATGTTAAATTTTTATCGCGATCACATACCCAATGCCGCATCTATACAAGCGCCACTCAATGCATACCTACACAACGTAAAAAAGCGAGACAAGACCGTCATACAGTAGACAGAAGAGTCGACACAAGCATTCGAAGCATGTAAAAACAGCATTAGCAACGCCGCTTTACTTGCTCATCCATCTCATCAAGCTATATACGCATTATTCTGTGACGCATCCGACAAGCTGCTCAGCAAGCCGATCAGCTGGCGCCGTCCTACAACAATACGTAAACAAATCATGGCAACCTCTCGGCTATTGTTCAAAAAAATTCTCCGACGCGCAATCGAGATACTCAACATACGACAGAGAACTTCTATCTACATGGCTGTGAAACACATCCGCAAGATGTTTGAAGGTCGACCACTCATTATATTTACCGATCACAAGCCTCTCACATTCGCAATGAATAAGATTAATTCATCTACAGAAACACCGAGACGTACGAGACAATTATTATTTATTAGCGAATTTACAATCGATATACGACATAAGAGCGGTAAACAAAACATTGTTGCCGACGCTCTAAGCCGCATAGAAACCATTACATGTCCTTCAACAATAAATTACGAAGAAATCGCATCCGCACAGCAACAAGATCTTACGATACAACAGTTATTACTTCAAGATAACATCAACTTAAAGAAAATTATCATCCCGAACACCGACATCGAATTATATTCTGAGACTTCAACTTCGAATATACGACCCTATATACCTGAACAATATCGACAACAAGTTTTTAATAATTATGTTTGCTCGCAAACGAAAAAAAACCGACTTCAATTACATCGACAAGTAATACAACGTAATAAGACGAAAAAAAAGTCAAGTAAATACGCGCTATTAAAGATTACTCAAAAAGTTGTAATCAGTTTTCGATCTAATTTAAACAAGACTACAAGACAAGTATTAGCTTTCGATTAAAGTAAGAATCATCGAAATCGGTACACCGAGTAAAAAGTTATGCGGTATAATATAACGTAGGTCGACGAAAAAGTAGTCACGTAAATACGCATTATTAGATATAACTCTAAAAGTACTTGTCAGATCTCAATTAAATTAAAATGGGACCACATGACACGCAACACCTTTCAATTAAAACAAAATTGATCGAAATCGGTCCACCCAGTCAAAAGTTCTGAGCTAACATACATAAAAAAAAAACATACGTGTCGAATTGATAACCTCCTCCTTTTTTGGAAGTCGGTTAAAAACGTACATAACATAAGTCATCCTGAAACGCGTACGACTCGAAAGATGACGTCACAGAAATATTTTTGGCCGTCAATGAATAGCGATGTATCAAATTGGACAAGGAGCTGTATTGACTGTCAAATAATTGTGTTTGCTCGCAAACGAAAAAAAAGCGACTTCAATTACATCGACAAGTAATACAACGTAATAAGACGAAAAAATAGTCAAGTAAATACGCGCTATTAAAGATTACTTAAAAAGTTGTAATCAGTTTTCGATCTAATTTAAACAAGACTACAAGACAAGTATTAGCTTTCGACTAAAGTAAGAATCATCGAAATCGGTACACCGAGTAAAAAGTTATGCGGTATAATATAACGTAGGTCGACGAAAAAGTAGTCACGTAAATACGCATTATTAGATATAACTGTAAAAGTACTTGTCAGATCTCAATTAAATTAAAATGGGACCACATGACACGCAACACCTTTCAACTAAAACAAAAGTGATCGAAATCGGTCCACCCAGTCAAAAGTTCTGAGCTAACATACATAAAAAAAAAAACATACGTGTCGAATTGAGAACCTTCTCCTTTTTTGGAAGTCGCTTAAAAAATAAGATACAACGTCATACATACAGCGCGACATCTAAATTCCCGCCAACGGAACGCTTTCATCATATTCACGTCGATATCGTAGGCCCATTACCTACGACAACTCAAGGTTACCGCTATCTCGTAACAATGATCGACAGAGAAACGAAATGGCCGGAAGCAATACCTAGCGACGACATAACAGCGGAGACAGTCGCCGAAACTATATACAAACATTGGATCGTAAGATTCGGCTGTCCGTCGATACTAACTAGCGACCAAGGTAGACAATTCGAAAGTCAGCTGTTTAATAATTTAATGAAAATCATGGGAATTACGAAAAATCGAACTACTCCATATCACCAGATTAGCAACGGTATTGTGGAACGATGGCATCGCACACTAAAAACCGCGCTACGCGCGAAGCTATCGAGTTCAAGGTCATGGATCGACGAACTACCTACTGTATTACTCGGATTACGAGCGACCCTACGCACAGACGCCGGAGTTAGTCCAGCCGAACTCACATACGGCTATAACCTACGTCTACCAGGTGATTTCTTTAATACATCGATGCCTACAACTACGAGCGACTATAGTTACATAAACAAAATAAAAGAGGCAATAGAACTAAACAGACCGCAAACCGCTACGACTCATCATAACAGCAAACAACCTCTCTTCATACATAAAGATCTAAGCGACTGCAGTCACGTATTCGTTCGAGTCGACGCAATTAAAAAACCCTTACAACCACCGTATGAAGGCCCGTATCGTGTAATAAAGAGAACAGACAATGTATATACGATACAATTACAAAATCGAGAAACTAACATATCGATAGATAGACTCAAGCCTGCATACTTACTACAAGAAAATATACCTAACGATACGTCATCGCTACAAGATACCTCGCCACAGAACCCAGTTCCTGCCAAAACGAATAGCAACGTGACGTCACAAGCGATCGAGAAGAAAATCACAACACGAGTCGGCCGTCCCGTCAAGCTGCCAGTACGTTTTACTTGAGGGGGAGCTCTGTGGCTACCACATCGAACTATTATTACGTAAATAGTAATAGTAACTCGATGTGCTAGCACAATATTACTTACCTGATTAGATTACCTCTTAACTTACCTATAAAACCGTAGCTTGAACAATACCGTACCTTTAAAGTACCTTACCTTCAAAATACCAGTTTACCTTGAAAACCTTTACCAAGAAACATGACGTCTGCTAGAAACAGGGAGTAAGTAGCCCTGAAAAGGACTGTTTTAATGTTTAGAAACAAGAATTGTTAATGACGTCGTTAGCTCTGAAAAGAGCTGTTTGTAAATAGATTTATAACAGCTTGCAGCAATCACGATTCACATAACTTCACAAATCTTCAAGCAAGTTTCTTTCTTCGTGTGTATCTTCAAGAATTGTAGTCACGCCGCGCCGCCGAGTGTCGAGCGCGTAGTACGTCCACCCGCCGCGTCGATTGCCGCCGAATGAGGAAGCCGCGGGGAGCGCCTCTGGTATTAATAGAGTTTCACCCGCGCCGCCGTTCTACACGACGCACGAGTAATTCCGACAGAAGCACGAATCACGCACGGTGAGAGAGACGGAAATACGTGCGGGAAAGAAACGCAGAGCACTAGTTAGAATAGTTTTCTATTTGGTTAAAATACTAATTATTTTATTGGTTTATGTAATTTTCTAGGGGGGGTAGGCGCAACAGTGCTGCGGTAAACATCAGCTCCGTAAATATTCCTCGTTTTTAAAATAATTAAAGTGGAAACTTTGCTATATAATAGTAAAATAGTGATAAAAAACTGACAAGATAGGTGAAACATAAATAACCATTTGGATTAAGTGCAGTGTTTTGTAGATAAGTGAAAAATAAAGAAAACAAAGACTAAGTGCTAATTGACAATTTAATAACATACTAAAACTAAATTTCAAACAGTGCTCGAAATATTTTTGGATAACTAGAAAAACAGAACCCATCGTAAGTAAAATAGCAAAATTTGTAAATAAAGTAAAATCGAATAAAAGCAAAAATAAAACACGATTCATTTTAACAACCAGCGACATCTATTTGTCGGTACTTATACTAAGCCATCAAACAAAATTCCGAAAGTTGAAACACAACAATAACAGAGGGCGTTAACAATACCTAAAAATGGATGAACTTATAAAGATGATGCAGGAATTAAAAACTGATATGAATAAGAAATTTGCCTCCGTCGACTCTCAATTCTTGCAAATGGAAAAAAATATCACAACGAAAATTACCGAACATTTTGATACGAAGTTCCAGGAAATGAATAATGACTTAGGAAAACTACGTAACAAGCTGGAAGAACAGGAAAGAAGGCTATATGCTTTAGAGAAGAATAATGTTCAGAGAAACTTAGTTTTCTTCGGTATAGATGAGGAAGAAAAACACTATATACAGCTTCAAAAACAAATATTCGAGATTATTACCAATATTGTTCAAGTAGAAATACAGGAAACAGAACTTCAATCAATTCGGAGAATGGGAAAAAAAGGCGACCGCCCTAGGCCTGTATCTGTCACCCTATCTACATTGGGTAAGAAAATCCAAATATTAAAAAATAAGAAAAACCTATCGAATACAAATATATATATAAAAGAAGAATTTCCTCCAAATATTTTAAAAATGAGAACAGCATTAAAAATTGAACAGCAAAAAGAAATTGAAAAAGGAAATATAGCTTTTTTAAAATATGATAAGCTTATAATAAAGAACAAAAAGGAACACACTACCAACAAAAGACAGCTTTCAACAACACCTCCTCAACTAACAGAAAATTCAGAACTATTGAAAACTAATAAAGAGAAAAAAACACAGATACAAACAAATAAAAAATATAAAACAAACAGTAACTCAATGCTGTCTTTCATTTCAAAAAATAACGATGCATGAAGATCAGAGCCCCCTCTAAAACCAAACTCAAGCTTTACAATACTTAATATAAAAAAACAAACTCCCCCAGAACGGCTCGTCACCGCGGGGGTTTTAGACGAAAACCCTTCAAACCAATTAAAATATTATATTGCAACATTCAATCTTCGGTCACTAGCAAATGAGACGAGAATAATTGAATTAGAATACGCTATATCACAAATTAAATGGGACATCATTGGATTAGCAGAAGTTAGAAGAGAGGGATATAGAATAGAAGATAGGGGCAGCTACCTACTTTATTATTTTGGTAAAACAAAAGGCGAAAAAGGAGTGGGATTTTTAGTAAAAAAACAACGAGGGACAGAAGTACATGAGTTTATCGCTTTATCGGAGAGAGTTGCTCTACTTCAAGTTAATATCTACGGAACTATGTTTAGTCTTATTCAAGCCTACGCCCCCACTACTGCAGCTTCCGAAGCAGAGATAGAGAATATGTACAATGATCTAGATGAAGCCATCAGTAAATGCACTAAAAATATAATATTTATGGGAGACATGAATGCTAAAATAGGAAAACCAGAGTGCAACGAGCGTTTAGTAATGGGAGACTATGGCTACGGTAATAGGAACTGTAGAGGTAAAATGTTTATACACTTCTGTCTTCAGAACAAATTAAAAATTGTTAATACAATGTTTAAAAAGCCAAAAAAACTGAGATGGACCTGGATGTCACCGGACGAAAAATCAAAGAACGAGATAGACTTTATAGCTACGAACATACCAAAAAATGTACTAAATCTAAACGTCATAAGTAAATTACATCATCCAAGTGATCACAGAATGGTTCGCATTACTCTAAATGTACAAAATAACAAACAATCCCGCGCTCACTATAAAAGTATTCAAAACATAAAGTCAAAAGCTATTAATAACAATATTTCTTTCGCGAATTTAGAAGACGAAGATGACATACAAAAGTTGAATAGTAAACTACACTCGAGAGCAAAGAAATCGCACACCCCCTACATTTTCATTTTGATCGCAAATATTTTTTAAATTTAATATTGTTTGCGAATGCAACTTAAATTAAAATAAAGTACACATTATTAGCTTTCTAAAAACCCATTATGTGTAGCCTTGACCTTCGAAATCATTACAATAACAACAAAACAACAGAATGACCCAAATTCACTCGTTACATGTAGCACCGTTTGTGAGACTTTGAGCAGGTATAAAAGGTTAAGGGATGATTGAAATGATATCATTTGCATACCAACTGGCAGTTAGAAAGGTCATTTACCGAATACGTTATTACTCCGAACAAGAAAATGGATACCACACCGAAAGCAGCGTCTCAAGTGGTTGCACTAATTGAAGCTGGATAGAACCAAAGTCAAGTGGCTCGTCAGTTAAATTTGAGCAGATATGCCGTTCGACGTGTATACCAGCGTTATCAACAAACCGGTAGCTTTACCAGGCGACCAGGAACAGGCCGAAAACGTGCGACAACTTAGCGCGATGATCGTTTTCTTGTGACGGCCTCACTACGAAATCGCTGGTTGAATGCAGTTCAACTCGGACAGCAGCTACAGGAAGTTAGAGAAGTGGAAGTTAGTCGGTGGACGGTTAGGAGAAGACTAGCCGAAGGAGGCCTAACAGCGCACAGACCAGCAACTGGCCCAAAATTGACCCCAGTGCACAGACAAGCGCGCCTTCAGTTTGCACGAAATCACGTAAATTGGACAGTGGATCAATGGAAGACAGTACTGTTCTCTGACGAAACCAGGATGTGTCTCCATGGTAACGACGGACGGAGTAGAGTCTATCGAAGATCTGGTGAGCATTTTGCTCAGTGTTGCATCTCCGAACGGGTCTCATACGGCGGTGGTTCGTGCATGTTCTGGGGAGGCATATCACTGGAAGCGAAAACCGAACTTGTGTTCATCACAGGGACCGATAGCGACCGTCGATCGGGAGGATTGACTTCCCGACGTTACATCGAGTAAATCCTGGAAGAACATGGAAAGCCTTTTTCCGGATTTATCGACGAAAATTTTGTTTTAATGCAAAATAACGCAAGACCATACACCGCCGCTATAGTACGCCAGTACTTGGAGGAGGTTGAAATACCCGTTATGGCGTGGCCTGCTCGGAGCCCAGATCTCAATCCTATTGAGCACTTATGGGACGAACTAAAAAAAAAGGGTAAGGGCCAGAAACGCACCGCCTACGAGTCTAAGAGAGCTCCAAACCGCAATTAAGGAAGAATGGGAAAGCATATCGCAAGTTTGTAAAAAAAAAATATTTGTACAATGAAACATCGAATGGGAACTGTTTTTCAGGCTAGGGGGAGCAATACCTCGTATTAATAAACCATCATCTTCAAAAGAATATTGTTTTTTAGCCTTTTATACCTGCTTAAAGTCTCACAAACCGTGCTACCTGTAACGAGTGAATTTGGGTAATTCTATTGTTTTGTTGTTATTGTAATGATTTCGAAGGTCAAGGCTACACATAATGGGTTTTTAGAAAGCTAATAATGTGTACTTTATTTTAATTTAAGCTGTATTCGCAAACAACATTAAATTTTAAAAATATTTGCTGTCAAAATGAAAATGTAGGGGGTGTGCGATTTCTTTGCTCTCAAGTGTAGAAACAATACTGCATAGTTACCAGAGGAACCCCGAAAAAACTAGATCTAACTTAAAAAACCCAAATATCATTACACAAGAAATTAAAGACTTAAATATAGAGAAATATACTCTCAAAAATAAGAAAAATAAAACTAAACAAGAAAAAATAGCCCTGAGTAAGTTATACAGATTAATACATAAGAAAATAAATCAAAACTTAAAAAACTACAGAATACACAAAATAAGTGAACTATTAGAAAAAACTGGCGGTATAAAAAAGGCCTATAGAGAGATAGATAATACAAAACAGCTAATGGCACAGCTCTTTGACAGCTCCGGAACTATTGTCACGCATAGACGCCACTTGATGAAGGTGACTACCAATTTCTACAAAGATCTCTATAGAAACGCAAACAAGACTGAAGAAATCCCTCTACACAAGATACACAATAATGAGTCGGTACCACAAATTCTAGAAAGTGAGGTGGATTTATCTATAAAAAACTTAAAATTGGGAAAAAGTCCAGGTCCAGATGGAGTGACGAATGAGATGATCAAAGCTGGAAAAGAAACTTTAATAAAACCAATTACAAAGCTATTTAATCTAGTTCTATATAAAAAAGAACTACCAGAATCTTGGACTTTTTCCGAAATAGCTTTACTATACAAAAAAGGAGACCCAAAATTAGTATCAAATTATAGGCCCATCAGTCTCATCTCATGCTTATACAAAGTATTCGCGTCTACAATATTAAGGCGTCTAACAAAAAAAATTGATGAAAATCAATCTATAGTGCAGGCTGGTTTCATGAAAAATTACTCCACAATAGATCACATACTTACTCTGAAACTAATATTGGAAAAATACACAGAATATAACTTACCTCTTTATATTGCATTTGTTGACTATTCAAAAGCATTCGACTCTATATCACACAACTCTATCTGGAACGCATTAAACGAGCAAGGAATCGAAGGTGAATACATAGAGCTTATAAAAAAGATCTACATGAATAGTATGGCACGGGTACGGTTAGAAAAACCAGGACCTAAATTTCGAATAGAACGAGGAGTAAAGCAAGGTGACCCGCTATCTCCAAAACTATTTATATCTGTCTTAGAATCTGTTTTTAGAAATCTCAACTGGGACAATCTGGGCATCAACATAAATGGTAGGTACCTGTCACACCTTAGATTCGCAGATGACATCGTTCTACTTTCAGAAAACTCAACACAGCTAGAGTATATGCTAGAATCTCTAAACTACTACAGCGAAAAGGTCGGATTACAAATAAACAGAGAAAAAACTAAGGTCATGACAAATAGAAACGAAAACCCCATATTGATGCAAACAGTTCAAATTGACTATGTAGAAGAATATGTGTACCTGGGACATCTTATAGCGTTCAAGTCATGTGAAGACAAGGAAGTCGACCGAAGAATAAAATGCACGTGGAATAAATACTGGGCTATGAAAGAAATATTTAAAGGTTCCTTACCCATCAAATTAAAAACAAAAGCCATGAACATCTGCCTAGCCCCTACCTTAACATACGGATGTCAAACCTGGACACTGAAAAAAACACACTTACATAAAATTAGAACATGTCAAAGAGCATTAGAAAGAAGTTACATGAATATAAAATTAAAAGATCGAATAAATAACACAATAATCAGGAAAAAATCTAAAGCCATGGACATCGTAAGGCGGATTATGACACTGAAATGGAGGTGGGCTGGTCACATTCTGAGAGTAACTGAAACGAGATGGTTACAAAGTATAATAGATTGGTACCCACGAGATAAGAAAAGAAGACGAGGTAGACCATACAAGCGATGGAGTGATGACTTGGTCGAAGCGGCTGGAACACTGTGGACCAGACTGGCTCGGGACAGAGCTTACTGGAGTGGTTTGGAGGAGGCTTTTACCGCCATCGGCGGCCCTTACGACTAATCTTACACTAATTTAGGAATTAAGATATACATACTAACCGTACTAATAAATATTTTTATTTTTTTAACTGTAATTATTATGTATAAATATGTAAAACGTAAGGGATAAATAAAGCTTTATTATTATTATTATTATGTAATTTTCTATTGTAAATAATTTTGTATAAATATTGCGATTTTTGCCCAATAAAATCATTCGATTCGATCGACACCTTCTGAAGAAGTCTTTAATTTAATACTCTCCGAAGTCTCCAACTTATTATTCCATTCAGGCATACGATACCACAAAAGGGACAAATGCATTTACATTTTATCAATAAAACATTAAAAACTCACCGTACTGTTTTCTTTCTTTTTCATACAGTTCATCGAAGTTTGGTTTCAGTATTAAACATACTTCACGCCATGCTGCTAACTTTAAGTTTTTGTCTTTATAGACGTCTTGGGTCTTATCCCACAGAACAGGTCTCTCTTGGACAACCGTAATTAAAGTTTCTGCTTGGATATCCATGCTAAACGTCTACTTTTACCAGAAAATGCGAGCCGAATGACGTGAGTGGAACACGGGCGGGGCGAGGGGAGCACGAGCGGGGCGAGCGGGGGACAGATACCGGCACAAACTCGTTCATATTACTCCGAGCCCGGTCGTTCTACCGGCAATTCGTAGTGACAAAACGCTCGGTAAAAATGCCGGGCTCGGCAAAAATGCCTGACCCGGGATAATGTGAATAGCTTCATATAAATTGTACAGCCACTAGCCCTTCCGCCAGATTTACCGGCGCGGCAGATCTGCCGGTCCGGCGTAGTGGGAACCTGCTTTAAGATACCCGATCAGGCAACCTATTATGCAAGACAGCTGTACGGTGAATGACCGTACATTTGCGCAAAAGGACTCGTACTTACCCATGACTCAAGCAGACATTCAAAAATGCCTTCAATTTTAATAAATTAAAAGTAAAAAACCTTTTTAAAAAACAAGCTTTTATTTGAATGCACGAAAACGAAAAAAATAAATTTTTACTTTAAAACTTTTACTATCTACTTATAAAGTAATTACACATAATCTATATGATAGAAAAGCTTGATTCACAGGATTTCTACGCAGGATTCACATGTGTTTATTAATGCCGTAATTGTTTCCTGCATATTATTCCAAAAATAATTTCGCTTAATTCTAATCATCGTTTCTTTAATACCGCGGTGACAAGTTTTTCCCTTATGATATTTCATAACTATAGCCTTTTGTTCATTCTCGTTTTTAATAAAAATTATACGTTCGGTACATTCTTTTACATTTATAGTGCCTTTCTTGAATAAAGAAATTATTATACATATTTGCGAAATTTTTCCTATGTTCCTGGTGTTCGAAATGACGTATAAAATATTTAACTTTGGGGCGGACATACTCTTTAAGAAATTGTTTTATTAGTTCTAAATTGTGCAAGGGTAAGAAAACTTCAAGGACTTTTTGTTTTGACCTTGATAAATCTTTAACCTGAATTTCGTTTTTAAGCCACGAAAATACTAATATCTGATTAGGTTTAGTATCGATAGCTTCACGTAAAATTGGAATACTACAAGAATCAAACTCTACATTTGAGTGGACTGTCTCAATACTAGTACTAGAATGAGAATGATCCACAGGTTCGATTTCAGATAAATCTCTAGGACTTGATGATATTGTCGCCTCGGAGTCATTTACAGTTAAAGTTCTAGAATCGTCTGTATTACGTCTTGGGGATAGTTGTAAAATTTGGTCTGTCACGTCACGTAAGTGTTCTTTGTGTTGAGATTCTCTATTGTCAACATTTACTGACAAAGAAGTATTATCATCTGACCCTATTGCATTTAATTTTATATGTGAAAGAGCATTCGAGGGAAATATGGAAAAATTTTCTTCATTATTATCCTCATCAAGGTCACTAGGATTTCCTTCGTCAGACTGCTCGTATGTTTGTTCTACATAATTCGTCATGTCATAATTGTTATAATTATAATCATGAATAATTGTTTTATTAATCGGGATACTCATTTTATTATTATTACTTACAGTTCGCATGGAAACGTCATTTTGTCCTTGTCCGTTTAGTGTAAAATTAGGCTTATAACCAAATTGTGTCATGGGTTTATAATTATTATTATTAAATGGAGGACGATACCCTAATTGTTGTACAGGACGGTACCCTAATTGTTGGACAGGGCGATACCCTAATGGTTGTGCAGGACGATACCGTAATTGTTGTACAGGACGATGTCCGTAATGAGGATTAACTCTTGGTGGTGGTATTTGTGGTCCCTTTGGAATCTCATTTTTGAACTGAGAAAAATTTGGTTTAAAACCTGTGGGCTTATTCGCCAAATCAAATTTTGAGTTTGATAAATTTGAAAATTTATTACGCTGATTATACTGTTCGTGAAAGTTTACTTCTAAAACAATGCTCAACGCAGATTCTAATGATGTCGGTGATTTTAATCTAACTATTCTAACCATATTTTCGGGTAAATTATAAAGAAAAACGTTAAGGGATGTATTATTGTAAATAACTATTTTACTTTGTTTAATTTCCTCATTTAATATTTGATTAACCTTAGATAATAAAACAGAACGCACTGACTGTATTCTATTACAAAAATCAAGGTAACTTTCTCCCGATTTTATTTTTAAATGTTCTAATTCTATTGCGATACATTCTTCGCTTCGCGGATCTCCAAAATGTTGTATTAACAAAGCTTTAAATTCACTCCATGAAACAATATCCTCACGCTCACTGATAAGCGAGGCAGCCTTATCGACTAAGCGACTCGTGATGCTATGCAGTATATAGATATTTTGCGCATTACTGCCTTGAAACATACTAATTACATATTCACATTTTCTTATAAATAAGTTTAATTGACGTTTATCGCCACCAAAAAGAGGAATTAATTTTAATATTTCGTTTGGAATCAAATTTATTTGTTCCATTTTATTTTTATTTTAATTATTAATAAAAAAAATTAAAAACTTTAATTATTAATTTTCACACAAGTTATGTTAATAATATTTCAACGATTTTGAGTTAAAATATTACACTAATATATTAAACAATTGATTCAAATTCTAATTTGTTTAAAAAAAAAAATTTTTTTTTTTTAAATAAAAGTTTTAACACTAAAATTATTAATTTTACACACAATTTATATTAATAATATTCCAATGATTTTGAATTGAAATATTAAATTAATACCTATATTAAACAATTCATTCAAATTATTTTTATTAAAGTATAATTTTTAATATTTAAATTAATTTTTAACAAAATACGTAAGAAAACCAGAAAACGTTATAATAGGAGAAGTCTTATCCCAAAATAACAAAGGAATAACAGGAAGGTGAAAAGTTCTGTTTGGGATTTTTGTATTTATTTATACTTTAATTACACTGCGGCACTCAGGGCAATCACTATTTACTATTAAATTGTCGATCCCTTGCTTTTATCCTGTGATATATAATTAAAACAGCAGAACCACTTTAACACGTCTTTATTACACAGTATCCATACAGAGAGAGAGAGAGAATGCAACAGATAATACAATTGATTAGATATGCGATACAGATAATTAAATTTAGAATGAAATACTAAACATTCTCGCCCCTAGGTAAGTAATAAATAAGTAATAATAAGTAATCTGGTAGCAGAAGGCTATTTATTACAATTCAAAAGTACTTTAAAAGGTTGCAAACACTATAGGTAATTATGGTAAGTATTATGAGTAGGTACAATATTTATTATGATAATTTTACAAAATATATATATGTAGTTTTATATTTATTCCAATATTTATTAAAGTTTTACACAGGAATTTAATTTAGTTTTAGTAAATAGGTCTATTACAGTAATTATTAAAGTTTTACAAAGAAATCTAATTTAATTTTAGTAAATATGTCTATTACAATATTATTAAAGTTTTGCAAAGAAAATTAATTTAATTTTAGTAAATATGTCTATTACAATTTGCTATACACAAATGAAGCTAAGTTGTAGCAATAAATAAACTTACATAGACTAAATACTTTGAATTTGCGTTTTAAGTTAATTATTAAATAGTTTTTATAGCAAATTGTATAAACATTGTAGAACAAACAGTTGCTTAAAAGTTAAATTCTTAGTATCTAGACAGTTATAATTAAATCAAATTTGTAGACAGAACGTAACCATTAGCATATTACATAGCAAATAATATGTGTTTTATTTTACTTACATTGCTCTACTTCTGTATCAGTTTTTAATAATTTAATTAATTTGTGGATCGGTCTCACGTGCTCCTTTCCAGAGGTACGCACAACCACAGACCTGACTAAACCATCAGTTTTATTTGTGTTTACAGAAATTACTCTAGCAAGAGGCCAACATGTAGGAGGAGTAATATCCTCTTTAATAATAACTAAATCCCCTATCTGTAAATTAGCCTTAGGTTCTAACCATTTATTTCTAGTTTGAAGTTCAGACAAGTAATTACAATAAAATTCTTTCCAAAATCTTTGTTTTATTTGTATAATTCTTTGGTAGACATTAAGCCTAGATTCCTTATAATCTAACATGTTAGGCTCTGGTAGATCCGTTATGGGAGCACCCACAAGGAAATGAGCAGGAGTTAAGCAAGTAACATCATTAGGAATATCTGTTATTGGACTGAGGGGTCTGGAGTTCAGTATCCCTTCAATCTGAACTAGAAGTACTAGAACAGTGTATAACAATTCATATGTCAGTTTAGTGCTAGAAAGATGCCTTTTTAATAACATTTTTACTGATTTTATCCCGCTTTCATATATTCCTCCCATGTGGCTGGCTAATGGTATAGTAAACTTATGATCTATACTATTTGAAGTATAAAAATCTACAATTTTATTATAGGAAACATCATTTTTAAACATCTTATAAAGGTCATGAAGTTCTGACCTAGAACCCCTAAAATTTGAAGCATTATCTGAGTACAGACAAATTGGAATTGAACGTCTAAAAATTAAACGTCTTAGAGCACTAATATAAGCATGAGCACTGAGATCCGTTACAAGTTCTAAGTGTATGGCTCGAGTAGCCAAACATATAAATAGACATATGTATCCCTTTGAATATTTACAATTTCTACCCATTGAACTGCGTATAGATATAGCACCACTGAAGTCTACACCTACATGCTGGAAAGCACGAGTCAAGGTGACTCTGGGAGGAGGCAGGCTCGCCATTTGCTGCCCACAAACTCGCCCCCCAAACCTAATGCACCTGACACAAGTGTGTATTACCTTTTTGACCTCATTCCTACCATTAATGGGCCAGTATTTCAGTCTGATGTTATGTAACGTGCTTTGAATGCCAGAATGTAACATTTTTAAGTGATAATGCTGTACTATGAGTGTTGTAATGTGATCTTTAGCTGGGAGAATAATAGGATGTGCATTGTTGTATGGTATATCTGAATGTTGTATGCGACCCCCTACACGGATCAGCTGATTTTCATCTATGAAGGGATTTAATTTTCGAATAGGACTTGACTTTAATGCATGAGATATGTAGTGTGATTTTGATGTATTTGA
Organism: Melitaea athalia; assembly: GCA_905220545.2. NCBI lineage: Eukaryota > Metazoa > Arthropoda > Insecta > Lepidoptera > Nymphalidae > Melitaea > Melitaea athalia. The sequence goes on along the minus strand of HG992189.1, from coordinate 16,099,664 downwards.
CTGTTTGATGTTATTTGAATGTTGTATACTATTGTTGGTGTGAGCGGACTGTAAGTAAAGGGTCTCTTTATGAAAGGAATGTAATTGTGTTATATTGATGACAAAGTTATGCGCTTTTTCAAGCTCGGAGACACTTAAGTGTGATGTAATTTTATTGCGTTTGTTCCTTGTGTTGTGAATAAATCTAAACATGTATGCAATTGTTCTTATTAACCTTGTGAAATTTGAATGTTTGCAGAATAAATCATAAAAATAAGAAGAGCTACTAGGATTCGAATCTTTGTGAGCGGTGTGAACTACCTTTTCTTGTTTGCTTTGTTTAGATGTATCAACCTCAGGTATAGATGTAGATATAGGCCAGGTATCTTGATCCTGAGCTAGCCATGGTGTTCCTTGCCACCACAATGAACAGCTAGGAAGGTGTTTTGGCATGACTCCGCGAGTAATGAGATCAGCAGGATTTTGCTTTGTGTTTATGTAATACCAACTTTCACTTTGAGTTATGTCAATTATTTGCATAAGGCGGTGTGATGTGTAGCTATCATGAGTGTGCTTGTATGGAGACTTTATCCAACAAAGAATAATATTTGAATCAGAGAATAGATAGACTTTATCGATATTAGTCTTATTTTGTATTGCTTCAGTAAATTTTTTGAAATTTTTGACAACATTACTGCTCCAGCAAGCTCTAATTTAGGGATTGACAGTTTTCTTTTAATGGGAGCAACTTTTGATTTAGCCATGATGAGTGTACATGTAGATGGTTTTTGATTGTATGTAGCTTTTAAATAAAGACAAGCTCCGTAAGCTTTATTTGAAGCATCACAGAAACCAATTAAGTATATGTTGACAGGTAAGTCTGTGAAATACCATCTAGGTATTTGAATAACTTGCAAGTGGTGTAATTGAGTTATAAATTCGATCCAATAAGATTCCAATTTCGGTAAAATTACAGAATCCCAATCTTTGTTCTCTTTCCATATGTCTTGCATCAGTATTTTAGCAAGAATAGTAGTAGGTGCTAAAATACCTATAGGATCAAATATTTGTGATATTTGTGAAAGTATGTGTCTTTTTGTACTTTTTCCTTGGATTCGCGTAGGTAAAGATAATTGAAGAGTGTCTTGTGTAGGAGTCCATTTTAATCCTAGTGTTTTTACTGTATCTGAAGTAAAACTATAGCTAGCATCTGATGTGTCTGTATGTTCTAGCTTCTCAGAGCTTTGTGTAGCTGTATCAGTAGGTAATACAAATTTTAGTATTTGTGAATTGTTAGAGGTCCACTTGTGTAGTGAAAACCCAGCTTTCTTAAGCAAATTTATTAATTGAGAGCATAATTCTAAGCATTCATCTACGGACTGAGCCCCCGACAAGTAATCATCCATGTAACTATTGTATTTTATACATTGTGCAGCTAGAGGGTGTGTGTGTGAATGTTTTTCAGCTAGATGAAGCATAGTGCGACAGGCTAAGTATGGTGCACACTTGGTGCCATACGTAACAGTGGTTAGTTCTAAACATTTGACAGGTTCTGTACTTGTTTCTCGCCAGAGTACTCTCTTCAGTTGTTCAGGGTTTATAGAGATACCTCTGAACATCTTTATGATGTCGCAAGAGAACACAAATTGATTTAGCCTAAACCTTAGTATGATATCTAAGAGATCGTTATATATATTTGGACCCTCATAAAGTATGCTGTTGAGTGATAAACCTGTAGAAGATTCTGAACTTGCATGAAATACAGTTCTTAACTTAGTGCTTCGTGCCTCAGGTTTGACAATAGGAAAATGTGGAAGATAGTATGCGTTTAAATCTGTAGGTGAGAATTTATTTATATAGCAAGCATGTCCTAGTTCAACAAACTCATTTATGAATGCCTTATATTGAGAATGTAAGATGGTATCCTTTTGTAACCTTGCCTCGAGTTGCATCAAGTATCGATATGCTGTATTGAATGAATTACCTAGCTCCGGTAATCTTTCCTTTTGTATAGGTAGGTTAACTATGTAGCGACCTGTTTGGTCTTGTGTAGTGGTAGATTGATATAAATCTTCGCAATATTTGTCTTCTGGGGAGAGTAGCTTGTTAGTATTAGATATTTCTTCTTGTTCCCAGAATGCCTTTAGAAGAGTATCTGTAGTCTGTGTGGTAACATGCAAGCTAGTGTGTAAAGTATTGTTGTGATGAGTCAGTCTGTCTGTGCTGTCTGTGCTGACTGCGCCTGACACAATCCAACCAAATGTAGTTTGTATTAGAAAAGGTAAGTTAGGACCTAGTTTAATCCGTCCCGTCTGTAAGATGTTGTAAAACATTTCAGCTCCTATGAGAAGTTCAATATTGCTAGGTTTGAAAAAGGTAGGATCTGCAAGTGTCTGCACTAATTTGTTAGGTATATTCCAAGTCTGTGTATTTATGAATGACTGTGGTAGTGGCACTGTAATGTTGTCTATAACTAAAAATGTAAGTTTAGTTGTGTAGTTATTGTGTCTTGATGAGATATTTGTAGTAACACTCACTTGTGATTGATTATTGCTGTTGCCTACACCCTGTATGGTGCATGGATGGTAGTTATTCTTAAGTTGTAGTAGAGATGCGAGTTTGCGGGTAACAATATTGATTTCACTTCCGGAATCAAGCAGACAGCGAGCATTCACCCAGTTCCCAGAGGCATCTTGGATTCTTATTATCGCTGTGGAAAGTAAAATTTGTTGGCTTTGGTTATTGGTAGATGTAAGTACAGCCGCAGGCGTTACATGTGGCTGTTGTGATGAACTATCGTTAGTATTGAGAACACTTTTATTAGTACTAGTAGGCAGCGTAGATAGTTCTGAATTAATTACCGAGTGCTTTTGCCTTGAGCTATCATGAATCAAGGAATGGTGAAAGCCGCGACAGAGTCGGCACCTAAACTTTGAGCATTTATGCTTATTTCTATATAACTTGAAACGATTGAAACAAAGAGATTTACTTCTAACAAATTGTATGCGATCAGGCACTGATAATTCAAGAAAGGTAGGACAATTCTGTAAAAAATGATCTTTTTGACACATAACACATGAAAGGTTAGATTTTACATTAGAGATATGTGAACTTTTGACTGTGGTTTGTTTGACACCTATTAATTCGAATGCAGTCCTTCTCAAATTTAGAAACTCAAGAAGTTCACTCAACGTAGCAAAAGTATTGTCTTTACGATTCAATTCCCAAGCAGCACGCAATGAATTATCAAGTTTTTGAGAAATTAAAAACACTAGCAGGGCATCCCAACTGTCAACTGGCAATTGAACAGCTTGCAGGGAATCTATACTTTGCTGGAATGTGTTTAGAAAGTCTTTAAGGTTAAGCTTGGTTATTGTATCGTAGTTTACAATGGATTTTAAATGGTGATTTACAATAATTGTTTTATTCTCATACCTTTGACACAGTGTGGTTAACGCTTTTGAATAATTTTCTTCTGTAATTAATAACGATGAGATTAATCCAGCAGCTTCCCCATGGAGCGTGGACTTTAAGTACTGCAGTTTACTCACTGTTGGTATATCCGCTTTGTCCACCGTTGCATAGAATATGTTCTTGTATGCAGGCCACTGTCGAATGTCTCCACCGAATTTAGGCAATTCTAATTTAGGTAACCTAACACCTGGAACTTGTGTTTCGCACTGTGGTTTTGTATCCTCACTTGTCGACCGCGTGTCTAGGATGGCTTTCATCCGCGCCTTTGCCGAATAATATTTTGATTCAAATGAACATCTTTCTTCGTCGTCCTCATCATCATCCTTGAGTTCTTCTATTTGGGTTTGGATATCCTCAAAGTTCGACCAGATTGTATCGATGTCATTGTAGCGTAGCTGTACCTCGTGCTTCAATTGCGTAACATTTTCTAATTCTAAAAATTTATGTATCCTTGTTAATTTTGCTTTTAAGTTATTCCTCTGCCTTAATAACTTCGTAATTTGAGCCATGGTATCCCGTATTGGAAGTGTTTTGATGGTAAAACTATTACTATGTAGTCGCTGTAATGGCGTCTGCGCCGTGTTGGATTTTATATTTTTTCGAGAGAACAATAAGTCAATGACGTGTAGCGGAAGTTCGTATCAATATCTTGCACCTGTCTGTAGCTACTCACCGCTAGACGGCTCTGCTTTGTATGGAAGTTATATCGCGTGTCGATAAAGTAGTCCCAGAGTGTTGTAGTTCCTTTATTCGCCGCTGTGATGACTTGGCGCTAGTGGTATTCAGCCGATAGTTTCTTCTTCCGTGAACGTAGCAAAATGGCGTCTTCAAATTATTATCCGGCTCGAAGGACCAGAATGTTTGGGATTTTTGTATTTATTTATACTTTAATTACACAGCGGCACTCAGGGCAATCACTATTTACTATTAAATTGTCGATCCCTTGCTTTTATCCTGTGATATATAATTAAAACAGCAGAACCACTTTAACACGTCTTTATTACACAGTATCCATACAGAGAGAGAGAGGGAGAATGCAACAGATAATACAATTGATTAGATATGCGATACAGATAATTAAATTTAGAATGAAATACTAAACAAGTTCTACTCACCAACCGGTCACCAGCATCGTCAGCTCTTGGACTCCTCAATCACTGTCTTATTTATTTGGTTCTGGATTGTTTCTTACAGACCTTCGAAAGCCCAATTATTCGCTGATTTTGAAGACGAATTCTTAAGAACGAAGGCTGTATTATTTTGAAACAATCCTACCGGCTGCGCCAGACAAGTTTACGGGAGCGCGAAGGGCTTTTTTAAAAAAATATTATTTTAATTACACTGAAATTATTTATTAAAAATTATTAAAAAAATATGTGACACGTCCTAGCAGAATTACATGCTCCGGATTAATGTGTATTATCCTATTCTAAAAACGTTCTCAAGGCATACGATACCCAAAGCATGAGACAATGTGAGATATAGCTATTTAGCTGATGAAGCATTTATTTCTATTGTTCTCATGCTTCGGCTTAACATAGCTAGCTTGACCTTTGTTTGATTGATTTGGTGTTTTTGTCACCGGCTTCTGAAGCTAAAGTTATTTTTCACTTTTTTGTGTTTTTCTTTTTTTGCTTTTTTGTTTGTTTTTTTGAAGTCGGTTTTATTTTTTGCAAAAAAAGTTTTTTTTATTTTTAGATTTTTAGTTGTAATATCCTACATAAATATTTGCTATGCATTTATTTTACATTGTTAACAATACATATCATGGTAAAAGGCTTATCCCCAAACAAATGGAAAGTAACATACCTAACTGTCGAAATCTGGTTGTACTGTACACATCTGCGTACCCCCTCAGAGCATACAGGCGTGATGTTATGTCATGTTGTTGTATAAACAATAAACTTTCAAGCGATTGCAACAATCACGACAGATTTACTGTCTATTATTGAAGAGTTCCATTGTATATCTCCGAAGATCAGCATCACATCTTCACCAAAGTAATTTTTTGTCTGTGGTGGACATATTGGCGTTTGATATTTATCAACTCATATAACCTCCTCCTTTTTGGAAGTCGGTTAAAATAGTTATAATTAAATTAAATGTTCTGTTTTATTACAGGATGCCAATTACACCAGAACAAAATTCTTGTTTTCCAGTGGAAGGAGAAATACTCGTAGACAGTCATATGACTTACTCACATAGAGAAAATATTACCATGAAGTAAGTCCGATATTGATTATTAAATTGGGCCATTTTTTATCACTACCCTACTTTTCACAGGGTGTTCTACCCATGAATAATATTCATTACACCTCGCTGGCTACTTTAGCAGCCCGCTCCTCATAGGCATAAGCATAACCATAATCAGCCTACAATGTTCCCACAGCTGGGACATAGGCCTACTCTCGGTGACAGGGAGTGGGCCGTAATCCACCACGAGGGCCCAGTGCGGTGCGGTGGATGTCACATGTCTACTAATTTTTGGTTCTAGGACATGCCGGTTTCCTCACAATGTTTCCTTCACCGTTTTAAGAGCAGTGGTGATGAAATAATTTACACAAAGTAAAGCGCCTGTTTGGGTGCGAACCTACGCCTTACAACTCGTAAGTCGCGGCCGTTACCACTGGGCCACCACTGCTCTCTCCTCACAGGGCGCCCTCTATTTTATTTTATAAATCCTTACAAAAATATTGATTGCTAACACAAATCTTCTTTTATTTTCATTTTAGTCTTCCGTTTGATGAAATACAGAAATTACAGACGCTTGCTGCTGTAACTAGGACGCAAGACAATCCCAATGTAAGTAGTATTAGGTATAAATTTATCAACGTATCCTGAACCTAGTGAGAAAAATAGGATATTTGTTTATTTGATTTAAATTATTTTTATTACCTTTTAGTTTTCTTCACATCATTCGCCAGCTGATTCAGATTCAGAAGAAGATTATTATACAATAGAACCAGAAGAAAAATTGGAAGAGATGAGAATAAGTGGAAATAGAGTTGTAGATTTTATGTATTTATTAGAACAGTTGCAAGAACTTTCACACCATAACTCTCCATTAGGTTGTAACTTCAATTGTTTGAAATTAGTCAGTGAAAAAAAAAAGGATTTGTGTCAAAATTCCAGTTTGTTTGCAAAATGTGCAACACTAAATTGAGCTTACAGAATTTTAAAAAATCCAACGATATAAAAGAACTTGATCTCAACGAAAACGTGGTAAGTAGTTTCATGTCTATAGGTTCAGGATACGCGGGTTTAGAGCAAGTGTCTGCTTCACTGGAAATCCCTTCTATGTCGGATCATTATTATGCCAAGTGTCATGCAAAAGTCTGTGAACTTTGGGAAACGGAAAAAGAAAAATGTATGGCAGAAGCAGCAAAAGAAGAATACGATTTAGCAGTTCGAGATGGTTAATGTTAATGCAGATGGAGTACCTATGATAACCGTGGTCGCTGATGGATGTTGGTCGAAAAGATCATATAAAAAGAATTATAACGCTTCTTCGGGTGCTGCGGTAATTATTGGATACAAAACAAAAAAAGTTCTTTACATGGCAGTAAAAAACAAGTATTGCATGATTTGTGCACGTTCAGAGAACAAAAATATCTTAGCTCCCGATCACACGTGTTATAAAAATTACAATGGTTCCTCAAGTGGTATGGAATCCGTTGCAATAGTCGAAGGCTTCAAACATTCTTTTCCAAATCAGGGCTTGATTTACTCGAAGTTAATTGCTGATGGGGACTCCAGCACATATAAGAGCATATTAGAAGCAAAACCTTATGGAAACTTGTTGGTGGAAAAAATTGAATGTACAAATCACCTGTTGAGAAACTTTTGCATGAAACTTGAAGAATTAACCAAGAACACTTGCTATCCTATAAAATATCGCAAACTTCTTGGAAAAAATATACTGATCTTACGTAGATCAGTTAAAGGGGCTGTCAAACATATCAATTCCAAAGATTCAAATTTCAACCAAAAAATAATCAACCTAAAACAAGATCTAATTAATGCACCAAATCATGTTTTCGGAGATCACAAATTATGCAAACCTTATTTTTGCCAAAATATTGATCAAAATGAACCTACACAAAATTTTGTTGCTGAACTGAAGTCTAGCAATATTTTTGCAGCTATCATGAACATTATGTCCAGATTGGTAAACAATGCTAAAAGCCTAATATATGATGTAAATAGTAATATTGCAGAAGTATTCAACAGCGTTGTTGCGAAATTTGTGGGTGGTAAACGAATTAATTATTCAAGTCGCCAGTCTTATACAGCTCGCTGTGCTGGCTCAGTTGTGTCATTCAACGCTAAAGAATCGCAATCGTATATTTGCAGAAAGATTTTGATGCGAAGTCCTAACCCTATTGTAAAGAACTTAGAGATGAAACGCAATAAAAAAAGAATCGCAGATTTAAGACGAAGATTATCAAAATCTTTTGTAACAAAAAAGTGTACAAACAATATCAATGATAAATATTATGGCGACTCTTGTCAAAAGCCAGATCTAGAACAAGATGACTTTGATTTTGCTAAATCAGAACACATAAAGAAAATTCAACTTTCTGATGAGGATCGCCAGTCTCTTGAAAAAAGAACTGTTTTGCAAGCAGATTCGATAGAATGGCACCAAGAGAGAAAAATACGTCTCACTGCGTCTGCCTTCGGAAAGGTATGCAAAAGAGGCCTTATAAAATGTGCACCACTAGTAAAAACTCTTCTTAATGTGACTGGTGATTTAAGCCACGTAAAATCAGTTCGTTATGGCAAGGAACACGAACATATTGCATTAGAACAATTGGCTGAAGTACTAAAACTCGATGAAGAAGCAAACTTCAACAGTATACAGAAATGTGGCCTATTCGTCGACCCTGAACTGCCGTTTTTGGCGGCAAGTCCAGACGGACTAATAGGTGATAAAATTATTGAAGTTAAGTGTCCGTATTCGGCTAAGGACATAACAGTCAGGGAAGGTATAGCACAAAAAAAAATTAGATTCTGGAAACTGGAGAAGAATGGGAACTTGACAATAAATAAACAACACGATTGGTTCTACCAGGTGCAGGGTCAGCTCCACATTACTAGGAAAGAATTATGTTTATTTGTTATGTGGACAGAAAAAGATATGAAAATAGAAACAATAAAAAGAGATAACGAATTCTGGAAGAACAGGATGGAAACAAAATTAAAAACATTTTACTTTGATTGTCTTCTACCAGAAATAATTGATTCAAGGCTGAACAGAAAAATGGAAATTCGTGAGCCACAATATATTTTAGACGCAATAGACGAGAAAGAGTCAGCAAAACGAAAAAAAGCTATGCCTTCCGCGACTGTTATGCCAGAAGAGAAGCGGATAAAGTTATAAAATAGTTGATACACGTGTAAAATAAACTTTTACGTCTTGCCATGACGAACAAAGTACTTACCATGTAACTTCATTATCAGGAATTCAATAAAATCTGCTTGCAAAAACTTACTACGTACTAACAAAAGTATTTTATTGAATCTACTTGGAAGAATAAATAATTTGAAATAGAAAATAAAGGGTCGATTATGGGTCGACCGACTACTGGGACTTTTACCCTACTTATTTAGCCGATAAGTTATTTTACGTTATTTTCATTTTTAAGTTTCTATTGTACTTAGAATATTATCATAAAAGGTAATTAATTGAGTATTATTCGACTGTAAATTATACCTAATAAGTATTCATTTTTCATTGATCATAGATACCTACATAACGACGGTAAATCATAAATTTAAAAAATTGTGTCAAATCTGAAAAAGGTTTCTTATTGTGAATATTTTTCCAATAAAAGTATTTCAAATCGTTTTTTTATTTTTTTGTAAATATTGGTAGCACCTCGCTAGTCGATCGGCGACACGATCGATCTTCACGGTTGACGCGCGCGGCGCGCGATTGGCGCAGTGCTCTTATCTGTTAGCCGTTCGCTCTCTTGCCTGTGTGCCCCACGCACACATACACGGAGCGCATAGAATACCTAGAATCGATTAGCGCTAGAAGCTCGGTGTGCCCTTAATTAGATGAAACAATTTTTTATAGGCTGATTTCAATATTGTGAATTTATAAAAACAACCTCTGCAGTAACCTAACTAAGTAAACGACGTGGAAAGACGAACGACGACGACAGACCGGCGGCGTGGCGTGCCTACGATTCAAGATGGCAGAGAACAACGGCGAGGCTGGCGCGGCAGTGGGTCAGTTCCATTTCGACGGCACCTGCACATTTAACGGTGAGGATAAGACGTACTCCTCAGTGAAATGGGCGCAGGACATCGAGGACAACGCGGATGTTTTCGGTAGGACGGAGCGGCAAAAGCTTGTTATCACCCGCAGATCTCTATGTGGTACGGCAGGCCTGTGGTTAAAAACCAAAAAGGTATTCAAGTCATACGAGGAACTAAAAAATGCAGTTATTAAAGAATTCCCAGAGTCAATAAATTCGAAAGAAATGCACGAGATGATGGCGGCGAGAAAAAAAGAAAAAGCGAAAGCTATTTTCAGTACATATTAATCATGAAAGAGCTGGGTAAGAGAGCGAAATTCCCTGATTACGTCGCTATTCATCATATATTATAGATGGCATCGAGGACTCTAATATAAATAAAATGATTTTATGCGGCGTAACCTCTTACAGCGTGTTAAAGGAAAAACTAGCTATTTACGAGAAGATAAAATACGAGACTAAGAAAGAGGCGAGAGTTGAAATAGCTGGAAATAAAAAGTTTGAAGCATCAACATCAAGTCGGCGTTGCTATAATTGCGGCGAAAATACTCATATCTGCGCAGTGTCAAAACGGCATTCGTTGCAACGAGTTCGGCCATATTGGTGTTCGGTGCCCTGCGATTCGTCAACGGAGCTACGAAACGAAGTCGGATATCGATGCGACGGTAAAGCAGTCGCAAATCCGGCGTCGACGCGAGCCAATGGCACCGGTGCACCTCGGTCGGTAAAGCAGCGATCCCGATCGGCAATGTTCGGAACAAAGACGGAAATGACAGCGACCAATGAGAATTATTCTACATTCCATAATAATGAAAATGAATGTAGCTATAGCGGCCATGACAGCGAAATGTCAACTTCAAACTGCGATAATCTGGAGGTTATGTAGATTGTAAACAACGATTAGAATTCTATTAAAAGTGTTTAAAAGCCGGTAAAGACTCTGAAAATTGCGAGTTGTTTCAGTTCCCTTGCGCTAATAGACTCTGGTAGCGATGTCAACATTATCTCGGCGGACTTGTGTAACAAATTATTTAAAGATAAGTGTTATGATGCCAGTAGTTTAACATTAACCGGACTGGGACGTTCACAAGTGAAATCGTTGCGCAAGGTTACGACGCAAATTACAATAGACGAACAGGTTTACGACAGGGTAGTGTTCTATATTATACCTAGAGACTGTATGCCTTATGATATAACATTAGGTCATAATTTTTTTCTAGATGTGACAGTGGTTATGAGTAACGGAAGCGTTAATATATTTAGGGACCAGGGGGAATGGCTACGCAAGGTGAATGGTGTTACAGGGGAGGCAGAATCTCTGGTGGAGCACATGAAGTTGCCACAGGTTAAGCAGGAGGCTTATGACTGCCACAATAGTATCATTGCACGATCAGATCAAGCAACCCAAGAGCAAGATGATGGATTGAAAGCGGTTAAAGAAATACTAAGAGACAAACCATATAAAGATTATTCCCTGGATGGCGACATCTTCTATATATATAAAAATCAATGACAATTTTCGTTGTAATTTTATAACTCAAGAACGGGTTCACATATTCAAACCAAATATTTAGGCTTTGTTCGGACTATTTAGTAGATGGTTTATGTGAAGTTTGGACAAAATCGGTCGAGCGGTTCTTCATTTATCACATTTTTTGTAACAAAGGAGGATCATTTTGTTAATGGGGATTTTGCTGTCAAATTGAAACTTTTTTTCAGTGTTGACAGTACAAGCATGCATGTTTATGTCATTCATTTCATTTTGGACGTGCTTCGATTAAAGCAAATTATGACAAAAAACCCAGGGATATAGTACATCACAAACATAAAATTAACGCCCAACGAAGTGGGCACGGGACGGCTAGTACTATATAAAAGACCTGAACGACTGTTGGTAATACCTAAACACTTTGAAAAGGAGATTATAAGAAGAGTTTATAGTAACGGTCATTTTTTTTAAGAGAAAAATGAAAGAAATAATAGTGCGATTACATAAAAGATTTAGACCGAAAATTAGACGAATTTTTAATAGGTTGAAGATCGATATTATATGAGGCTACGTAAGGTAATATTTGTATAATAATAAATAAGTAAGTAATGACGCCGCGTTGGCGCAGCGGTCACAGCAATGGATTGCGATTGGCTGTTGCGCGAGCGGTTGCGGGTTCGATTCCCGCACACGGCAACATTTGTATTGGCCATACAGATGTTTGCCGTGGTCTGGATGTTTGTGCAGTCCTTGTGGGTCTCCCCACCGTGCCTCGGAGAGCACGTTAAGCCGTCGGTCCCGGTTGTTATCATGTACACCTGATAGCGATCGTTACTTATAGTAAGAAATATAAAATTATATTTGGGTTGTCTGGAAGAAATGGCTAAATAGCCATAAGTCCGCCCATTGTACTTCACAGTCTGTAAATGATATTTGTAGTTGTGATGTACAATAAAGTATAAATAAATAAATAAATAAGATAATAATTAGTTGTTAAAACAGATAAAACAGTTTTGTACTATTGTTTAATTTAAGAGTTCGGAATTGTAAAGAAATAAAAAAGTTTTGTATAATGTTTAATTTAAGATTTCGGAATTGTAACTAAATGAATAATAAAAAAAATTATAATTTAAGTTGATAAAATAAATCAGTTTTGTATATCTTTAATTTAAGAGTTCAAAATTGTAACTAAATTATGCACAGAAAGTAAAATAAGATTTGATTGTATACCCAGTATGTTGTATTTAGAAATAATGTAAGAAGGAATAATTGTCATTTTATGGTAGCGTGTGGTAGTAGGGCAGACGAGTGAGCAGAATGGAAAACTTTACTATATATTGCATAACAAAAATAATTAACGCCCAACGAAGTGGGCACAGGGGGGGACTACCCCCAGTACCACTGCCACACTTTGAAAATCCATGGTTATGGAGATAACTATGGTTAAAATTTTACTCACTTTTCTCTCTCATGGTTACTCATGCTCCGTTCCGTAGCTATTAAAAAGTAATTTTTGACATATTTAGGCTATGTTCCGATATGCACTGCGAGCACTGCATAGTACTATCACTGTAGAAAAATTCGTTCCGTTATGAACTGCCAGTATACTGCCGCAGTAGTGGCAGTACCCTAGGAAAATATATGACGTCATAAATCGCCGCCATATTGTACTGTGAACACTGGCGATTGGCGATTTCGAGGTAAGGTACTCCCACTACTTTGTCTAGGAAAATATATGACGTCATAAATCGCCGCCATATTCTACTGTGAGCACTGGCGTTTTCGAGGTAAGGCAATCGCAGTACTTTGACTACTTTGATCACGTGATCAGTCAAAAGTTCAAATTTTCAAAACCAGTCGAGCGAGTGCCTAACCGCTAACGTCAAGTAACGTCAAACGTCTTATAAATATAAACAATTAAACGTGAATTAAACAATACAATTCAATAGTTTCAATACATATTACATGCAGACTACAGTTTAATCACATCTGTTATTAGTTTGGGGTTGGATTAATTATGGAAGAATTGCAAAAATTAACCATATTAGACTGTACTGAAAACGTTCAATACGAGCTGAAAGTTACGCTAGAATTTTTTTTTTATGCGATAGGGGGCAAACGGACAGTCGGCTCACCTGATGGTAAGTGAAACCAACATCCATAGACACCAGCTACATCAGAGGATTAGCGGGCGCGTTGCCGGCCTTTCAAGTGGGAGTATGCTCTTTTTTTGAAGGTCCCCAAGTCGTATCGGATCGGAAACACCGTAGGTGGCAGCTGGTTCCATATAGTGGTCGTGCGCGGCAGAAAATGGCGTAAAAATCGAGTTGTTGTAGATTTATTATTATTATTATTATTTAGATTGCTAGAAATTTTTGATCGCGCAAAGACAGGTAAATTTGCCATTGTTTAAAATGTTTAAATTAATATTTCAAAAGAAAATACATAACCTTATTTTCCTCTCCTTTAGAAACCTCTAGAGGAATCATCTGCTAGAAAATCTACAGCCCCTTTTGTATCTATGTTCACAATAGGAATTTTATTGGCTACATGAGGAACTAGATTTACTCTCAATTCTTTAAGGACTCCTTTCTTTGTTTTCATTTTAATTTCTGCTGATGGACTATGTATCATTTTAGGAAAATCAGAGGCAAATGTATACACTATACATAGTAAGAAAATCATCTGTATCTGGACTAATACCTATTTCATTTGCCATGGAATTCTTAACCCTAGAGTGCTCGCGCTATGAGAATTTTGCCGCCCGCGGCACAATATTTGTATTATTTCATACACGATGCATTTGTCAAGGCCAAGCGTCCTAGAAGCTGCCCCCCCGTTCCTCACGTTTGTTTTAGAAATTAGAGTATACTCAGTGCGCGGGTGACCGCAGGAAACAAAGGTTGTTGCAGGTGTGTCGCGTTCGTCGGCGAATTGCTCACTGCGCGACTACTCACGTAAGTAAAATTTGTGGATCTGGTTTTTAACTATAGTTGAAATATTATTAGTTTTCATTGCGAATAGTATTGTTTTGATGTAAATATTGTATTAAAATTAATTTTTAGATTGTTTTATTAATTATTGGGCGTTGTTTTTTTGTTTTGTTTTGCTTAGTTTATTTTATATCTTTTTAGATTATTACCGCGTGAAATGAATGAACAAGACAAACAAATACTTGCGTAGTTGGAAGAGGAGAGGAAAGACGAAGAAGATGATGCGCATAGTTCATCGCATACATATAGTGTCGGAAAGTGACCGGGAAAGTGAACATAGTGATCATAATACTGACACGGAGCAATCAGCGGTAGAATCTGACAAGGATGTGCCATCAACTTCTCGCGTAAAGCCTGCAGTATCCCCTGTGCTTGTCCAGGAGTCATTACGACGCAGTCGCGGACGTGGTCGCCGCCGTGGTCGTGGACGTGGTCGAAGACGTGGTCGCGGAGGTGGAGCCACAGTACACCACTCACGGTCACCAACTAGATCTCGTTCACGATCGTCTAGTAACGAACCTCTGGCTCGGCTGATTGACAGACGAAGCACCTCTGCAGCTGCTACTACTGAAGCAAGTTCAGAGCGACGGCTTTCAAGAGTGCCTATGTATGAAGGAAAAGATGGAACTAAGTGGCTAGTACATCCTTCTTCAAGACCTAATATACGAACTAGGCGAGAAAATATTGTCATAAATTCCCCCGGAGTGAAAGGCGAAGATGCAAAAAATTCTCGAACTCCATTGGAATGTTTTAGAAGACATCGTCCTATCCACAAATATACACATACGTGACTATAAGGAGAAGTTTTTGAGGGAGCGCGATACCAAAGAAACCGACTTGACTGAGATAGAAGCTCTAGTCGGACTTTTGGGATGAAAAAAATGCATCATTTGAACATTCATGAAATGTGGATTGATGATGGGACTGCGCCTGATATATTCAGGGCAACCATGTCAAAGACAAGATTCTTTTTTCTGCTAAGAAATATTCGTTTTGACGATGTGCACACTAGAGCAGAACGCGCTCAATATGATAATATGGCAGCAATGAGGAATATATTTGAAATCTTTGTCACCAACTGTCAGAAACATTACCAGATTGATATATATTGAGACTCGACAGGCAAGTCACGGTCGCAGGTTTCAATAGGCTCTGGAGCTGTTGATGAAGACGACGGTTGTGACGCCGACGAACAGGATGGTTGCTGCAAGTTAACATAGTCAACAGGTAATTCGTCATTAAGTGCAGGTGTTGCCGATGAACAAGATTGTTGTTGATTTAATATCTTCTCAAGATCTTCTTCAGTTCTTAGCTTACTAAGCAAATCAGCAGGCACTTGTGATAACAAACCAATTTGAGGATCCACTCCAAAAAGAGCTTTGTATGGTGTTCTTTTTATAGTTCGATGAAAAGAGCAGTTTTTTTGGTACTGTACAAAGCGTATTCCAATGGACCAATTAGTACAATTATTATCTTATAGCCAAGCCTGTAACATGTTCTCCACATCTTGGTTCGCTCGCTCCACAGATCCTTGACTCGCTGGATGTCTAGGTCTTCCGTTAATTATTTTACAATTTGGCCACATTTCAACCAATTCCTTTATAATTGACGCTGTGAATTCTCGGCCGTTATCACTCTGAAGTATCTCAGGGCATCCAATATCCAAAAAAAATTTCAATAATTCCAATGCGACCTCTGCGGCGCGCTTGGAGGTTAAAGGTCGAAGAAATGAAAACTTTGTGGTGTGGTCTTGGTAATGAAGTATCCATTTATATTCTCTATCTGGAGTTGACTGTAGGTCTATTAAATCTACTTGCCCCCGATTGTTAAATGAGTTCGAAATTATAGGTCGGACTACAATACCTTTCTTTGGAAACACCTTCTTATTTTTTCACGTTACACACTGTTTAACGAAACTGATAACCACCGGCGTAGGTATAAAATATTGAGATTTCAAAGTATGTAACATTTTATCACGGCCACCATGTCCTGTGTTTTTATGAATTTCTGACAACACATTGTAATATTCTTCGGAGGGCAAAATTTTTATAATAGGATCAGCAGTCGACTTTCGTTTCAAAGCTAAGTACTTTTCTCCTCCTACCTGCATTACGTCATAATGGTTGGCATAAAAACGATGGTTAGGATTCCTCTTTACGTTAAGCCGAGGCGCCGCTTCATACCCCTCTATGTAATTTATTACTTCAATTATTCTCTGCCGCGTCCACTCTGGTTTTTTGCATCTCGCATTGTAAAATAGACGAAGTTCCTGTTCAAAACATCGCCTTGCATTAATTTCTTCATCTTTTTCCATAGCTGGCACGACTAAATAGCAATGATAAAACGAATACACAATAAATATTAAGGAAACGTCGCGATAATTACTTGAACATGTATGAAAAATAGACGTGAACGCTCAACAACTGTTATCGGCCGACTGCGGACTAGGGAGCGCGTAAATACAACGAGCCCCTCCCCCGCCGCGGGGCAGGCAGCGCGCCGCCAGCGCCGCACACTCTGATAGCTATTTCACTAAACTTAATCTAGTAATATAATTATATCACTAAACTTGGACCGTTTTATAACTATATTCCTAGTGAGATAGTAATGAATCGCTTTCGTTTAACTATGTTACGGTACATAATTATATCCCTAGGGATATAACTATATTACGGCTATATCTATCTTACTGCGATATATACATGGCAAACAAACCCGCAAAATAATAAAAATATATGCTCTTGTTGATTCAAAATCATTTTATACCAGCAACTTGGAAGTGTATGCCGGTAAACAACCAGAGGGACAGTTCAACTTTGATAATAGTCCAAGCGCTTTGGTAAAAAGATTATCCAAAAATATTTTGAATACTGGCCGAAATATACGATTGATAATTACTTTACGTCTATTCCTCTTGCTGATGACCTGCTTGATAACCACCGTACAACTATAGTGGGCACTGTGCGAAGAAACAAAAAAAAATCCCACCTTGCTTTCTATATACCAAAGACAGAGGCCAGCTAAGTAAATTTTTTTTTTTTTTTTATGTAACTAGGTTGGCAAACAAGCGTACGGCTCACCTGATGGTAAGACCGTAGCCTATAGACGCCTGCAACACCAGAAGCATCGCAAGCGCGTTGCCGACCCTATCCCCAATCCCTCCCAGGAGCTCTGGTCACCTTACTCACCGACAGGAACACAATACTGCTTGAAAACGGTATTATTTAGCTGTGGTCTTCTGTAAGGTCGAGGTACTACCCCAGTCGGGCTGCTCCAATTTTGAGCAGGAAATTTCCTGCTGTGCCCTACCTCAGTTCGCAATGTTCGCATTTGGTGAGAAGAAGGTTCTAATATCATATGTGCCTAATGAAAACAAAAAAAAAGTGGTTCTACTATTGTCAACTTTACACGATGACAACACGATCGACGAAACTACCGGTGCTGCTCAAAAACCAGAAATCATTACATACTACAATGGGACTAAAGGAGGAGTTGACGTCGTTGATCAAATGAAGGAAGAATATTCTGTGGGTACAATGACTCGCAGATGGCCAATGAGATTATTTTTCTCGATTCTGAACATTGCTGGCATAAATAGCCAGATAATATACAAAGAAAATACTGACCAGTTATTATTACGAAGAACATTTCTGAAAGAAATTGCCCTGGCGATGACTAGACCACATATAATTACAAGATCCAACGTAAATACATTGCACAAACAACTAAGAAACCAAATCGCCCGATTTGTGCCATCGGATCATCAAAATATACCCTTAGGTAGGGAAGGTATATGCGCAGTATGTCCGTCCAAGAAAAATAGAAGGACGAAAAAAGGGTGCAATAGATGTGCAAAGTTACTGTGCAACGAACATTGTATGCACATGTGTCAGGATTGTTTTGCTGAAATAACAGGCTGTAGATGATGAAAATGTGTAATTTAGCTATTAAGTTTTAATTTTTTTTTTTATATAAATAATTGTAAAGAGGTTGCCAAAATCCAAAAAAAAAATACCGAAGATTTCCCATAGCATTATTTTCTTAATTTTATTTATAAAACTTTAATAAATATTTCTTATTCTGATAATTTATGTTTTATTCTATCCTTTAAACATAAACATAGAAACATATAACTCCAATTTCCAAAAAAAAAAACCTATTAAGTATGGGCGGCGAAATGCTCCCCACGCGATCACTCGCGTTTCACGGAAAGGCACGATTACTCTAGGGTTAAGGTAGCTTCGTTGCGATCCACTATCCATAATGAGCCTGCAGGACATCTCCTTATGATTGTGCTGGATTTTCACCACTGCCGTCTGTAAAAATGTATTGTTTTTAGTATTGGTGTTCAAAACTATCACGTCAGATAATTTTGGATCATTTTTCTGAAAACTCTCACCACTTTCTATGTTATTTGATGTAGGTTTGTCTTTTCCTGGTGGTTTTGGACAAAGAGCACTATTATGTCCACCCTTGCAGAAGAAGCATCTCTTCTTTGTCTTGCAATTTGCCGCATTATGACCTTTCGCAAAGCAAACAACCTTCCAATTAAATTTTTCTTTCTTTCCTTCAGGGTTGTCACTTTTTTGCATTCGTTACTGAAATGTGACTCCTCACAAAAAATGCAACTCCTTCGAGCCTTCTTGAATGATCGGTTTACTCCCTTTTTTTGAGCCGCAGTAAATCTTCTTTTCATTCCTGATCTTGCTGATCCTACAAGTGACGCAGTTGATGTGGATGGAAGAGAAGTGGCGGTTGACATCCCTGGGTCTTGAACAGTGGCATTCTGACCCGATTTTTCCATGGCAGTTATAAATTGTTGAAGACCCATCCGGAGCTTCTCGACGCCTTGGTCCTCCGGAGATAAAAGATGTACTTGGTACATTACACTTTCCGGGAACTTATCACTTAATAAAACTCGAAGGTGGTTACTGTTGATGTTTTCTCCGATGTTGTGTAAGACACGTAAATGTCTTTCTATTGAGTTTAATGTAGATCGACAACTTGAAGCATCATTGTTACATCTTCCAATCTTCATTAGTTCTTTGTAGTGAGCATCCACTAGTTTTTCACTACATCCGACTCTCATTTAGCATATCAATAGCTAGTTTATAACTGTCGTTTGTGATAGGTAAATCTTGGGACTGTGGCAAGTGCTGTTCCTCGTAGTGAACTTAGTAGATATGATAATTTATCTACGTCTTTTAAATTTCTCGAATCAACATTGGCCTCAAAATGGTCCCAAAACTCCATAAATTTTAGACTGTCTCCACTGTATTTTTGCAAATCTAGTTTAGGTAATCTTGTTACCTGTTGAGCTTTTTCACCTTGAGTGTTTAACTCAATCACCGAAGTTAAACGGGATAGAGTTCCCTCTGCCTTTATTTGATCCTCTTTATATTCGGTAGGTACAGATATATTAGAGCTGCAACAATCTATAAACTTGTAGGTAGGTCTTGTTGCAGCATGTCAATGGCCAGCCTGATGTGTGTTTTCAAATATGAAATTTCAGATAGTTGAATTTCTGGCCCTTCCAGTGTATTCATAGCCTTCATATTCATTTCCTATAAGTGTTTATGTCGGCTTTTCAGCCTCGCCTTTAACGCTTCTTCCATGTTGTTACTGTCTGCCTCGAACTAAAGTGCCTAGAAATGTCAAAATATCTAATGGGTTTCTTACTAGTAGCAGTGTTTACGATCTCATAAGATAAGTTTACTCTATTTATTGCAGTCCTGATAGTTCAGAAACAATACACAGTGCCTACTTTATCGGACCAACCTAAGGCGAGTCTTCAGGAAGATTAAGTATCTTCATCTATACAAATACAAAAGTTCTCGGAGTTTTATCACTTCTAATACTAAATAGTCGCTGTTTATACACTTTAATGTACAAAGTATCCGGAAAATTATAACTATAGTTTCGAATGGGTGCCGTCCGTGCCAAGGGTTATCTTTTCCGTCAATCCTTTCTTCGATCAGCCTTTACCTTGTACAACAACTTCCTTGCACTGCACTTTCATGTAACTGATACACAATTTCCACAATATTACCACTTTTCTTATCAAAACAAGACACTAAACTTCCGTAAATAAACTTATAACTGACTCCAATGAAGGTGTCTTGTCAAAGTGAATTTTTTTTATTTTATTTGACAACTAAAAACGCGGTAAATCGGAATACTTAGCGATTTATAAATAATCGATACACTCAGCTGTCAAACGATAAACCATCCTAAATGAAAAAGTAAAATTGTTTTACTTCTTTAATACGCATTAATATATTTTGATATTATTATAGGTATATTTTAATGATATACCTGACGAAAATAAACCTTGACCACATTCGATTATTCGAACATCATTCAAACGAATCGATTCACAGCTTCATTCGTAGTCGATTAAAAAGATCTTATCGTTGCTTTAATAACACACGCTCGAACCTACGAGCGGACATAAACAGACTTGTTAAAACGAGAGACACGTATATCTGCACCATTCTAGTTCGTATTCATAAAGAACGTAAATGCAATTCAGGATACTTTAAACAATTTTAATGAAAATAATACGATTAATAAGTACTTAATCACTAAAATAAAACAAATCTGTAGATTTAAACATTTATTTCTGTGTGTGCGGGGTCTTATTCAAAGATTTTTTTTCTGAAATATGTTTTTCACTATGCAATCAGTATGCCATAGGATAAAAACAAACAAACTGGGTCACTTTGTGCAGCTATGTAGGTTGGGGTTGATTTAATTAGTCATTTGACTCCTTGATACAGCTTTTTATTGTTTGACTATTACGGACTTTATTGTTCAGAGTCACGTTGTTTTACGGTCCTTGTTGGACCAACATGACACCCAGCTAACTCATTGACTTGGAGCCACTACTGGGCCTCCAACATTGTTGCTTGCAGCTGATGTCTTTTTTTTTAATCAAATATAAGGGCTTTGTCGCAAGAGCGATTATGTCGCCCTGGTTAGGAGACTAAGATTAATTATTACATATACTTAACTAAGTTCTCTTATCCACTAACTTATATAACATTCGGGCCAAGTCTGAGAGTGGGTCAGCCAGAATACTATTACATCTTCCCAACTCATTAATAATAGAACATCTATCTCTGATATCCTTGTTCCGGGCACATTCCATCAATATGTGGTAGAAGTCATCAACAACATTACAGACGGGGCAATTTGGAGATGTAATTTTCCGCATTAGAAATGAGAATTTATTGCATGGAATGTGTCCGGAACGAAGCCTCAGTGCTGTTACAGTTTCTGTTCTACTTAAACATGATTTTTCTATCCACGGGGGTCGTGCAGGGTATGGTTGGATCGTGCGATACCATATACCTTTCTCCTTAGATCTTTGGTTAAAATATTCTTTAAATAGTCATCACATTGAACTGTAAGCGCATATACATATATAAGTGGTAAAAGAAG
The DNA here is from genome assembly GCA_905220545.2 of Melitaea athalia. Lineage (NCBI taxonomy): Eukaryota > Metazoa > Arthropoda > Insecta > Lepidoptera > Nymphalidae > Melitaea > Melitaea athalia. The sequence continues at coordinate 16,078,020 of HG992189.1, read as the reverse complement.
GTAAAAGGTTAATAGGGATACCCTCAGTGGAAGCTTCTTTAGCTAAAGCATCGACTATCTCGTTGCCCGCTAGACCAATGTGAGATGGGATCCATTGTAAGATAACAGTTTTCCCACTCTCTTTGATTTGTGTAATTGTATCTAGAATGGAGTAGGCAATCGTTTTATGGTCCTTGTTAGACCAACATGACACCCAGCTAAATCATTGACTTGGAGCCACTACTGGGCCTCCAACATTTTTACGTTTGGGAGTCGACTCTTACCATAATTAATTAATAGGGACACTGAAAATGAATTCAGCTCCACTCTTAAAGTTCCCATATATCAAACACAAAGTATCCCAGCACCTCCACCAAATATTCCTGTCGCCACGATTATAAAGGGGGATGTAATTAAATGGACGACAGGAATAGGTTAATGAAAATACTTAATGTAAACTTGGTTTTGAGACTCGGCTGTATGCATAATGACATTGATTATATCTATTAGCTTTGTAAATAGATTCGAGTGACCCGTGGCTTATGCGCGGCTACGGTTTAGCCTCGCCTAGGCGAGCTCATGACGTCACGGGAACAACCATTACCACAATACTGGATTGTGGTAATGCATGCAATCTATACACCTTTATTGCTTGAATCTAAATCCCAACTCAAATCACATTGTGTCGAGGCCTTGTGGCCTCATAAGGCCTCCACCTCCCCTAATAGCCTTACCCTGCCTGAATTGCCACACTTGAAACATTGAGTCTTAAACTCCTGGTAGTCTTTCATACTGCCGTGTACCACAACCGTCCCTTATGGACTTGAATACTTGGGACTATTGTTAGCTTGAAAGCAATTACTATAAAAGACTCACCAACTCGATGATCTTGTATATTATCACCACTTGTAATAGATTCCCGCCATTCTTGTGACTGACAGGTAGAGCATCTTTTTTTTTACTGCCCACCGACGGAGAGTCCGCCTCTATGTGTCCTATAGACAATTGTATATTCGTGTTGCCAGTGAGTAAAAACATCAATACAAATATTGAACTGATTGGTCGTGTAACTTACCGATTGTTTGACACTCGCGTTACTCCGCGACAATCCTTGTGCTCAAATTTAAACCCAACCTTGCAAATCGATCTTATCGACGCTCTCCAAACATATCTTAACGATCATAATATTGTATATTCAAAGTTTTAAATACAATCTCGAAAATAAACCAACGAATGATTTTGAAGTTATTATTCATGCTGATGTGAAACATCCTAACGAGCATCGAGGTCGGCATAGTGCGCCAACAGTAGATTATGTAGCTGTTCTTTTGATAGATTAAGACAAAGGTTCCCGAGAAATTGTGTTGAATGCGAGAGATGGTCGACTTCAACGAGTTTCTTAAATTCATAGATCTTATGACCCACTTCAATATCCTTTACTGTATTCCTATAAAAATGACGGACACTGCATAAATATTCCACAGCAGAATACTGCTGCTAGATCTAAAACTGTATCATGTATGCAGTTTTATGCATTTAGACTCATGGTGATAATAAATGAATTTAACAGCATACTATTATTATTTTAAAGGATTATTTAACCAATATTGTGTTGATATGGCGGCAAAAATGATTTCTGAGAGGCTTGACTTCATCTAAAAACATAAAATAAAAAGTTGAGAGCAGAAGAGTACATTCATTTAAGAGATGCCGTGGTTAATGGTGGCAATATAGACGCTTCTATTATTGGCCAGCATGTAATATTGCCTTCATCATTTACAGGACACTTTTTATCTATGACTCTTTACCAATGAGACGCATCATGTATCACGCCATAAGGGCCCATCCCATCACAGGACGCGTCAAATATCACCCCATATTGCCCAGCCAATGGCAAGCGTCCACACCTAACGGCGATCGTTCTAGAAGCGAAGAGCCACTACGCCACTGGCCACGATAACGTGCCGAAGCAACTTGCATACTTTCAATTTCCTTTGTCTAATTGTAACAAAAATGAAAGGCCTACTAATTAATACTTTTCAAGCTTCTTTGTTTAACTAGTAATTAACAATTTAAAGTTTAATGTTTTTTCCCTAAAAGTCTAAAAAATGTTTTCTAAATTGTTTAACTAGCTTCTGTTCCTCAAGAAATACATGTATTTTAAGAAGAAGATGAACTTTTCATTTCTCTTTGCTCCGGAAAGAGAACAATACTTATTGATTTTAGTAATGCTTTCAATTCTATCGACTTCGACATCCTTCTTGGCGTACTAAATTCTATTAATACTTCTTTATCCGCGTTAGCGTGTTTTTAATCTTACCTTCGGAATCGTTCACAGCGTGTTCAAGTAAATACATCCTATTCCAACTGGTACAATCTTACTGTGGGAGTTCCCCAAGGTGGCGTACTTTCCCCTTTATTAATTATTACCTTTTTCTATTTGTAATTATTTACATATTTATTTTCATATAAACTGCTTAAAATTCATTAAATAACGGACTGTCTATTGACACGCTCCTTGGATGAAATAAGGGTCACGGAACATACATTAAACACGGAAGGAAGATTATTTGCACCCGTGGATGTAACTACAATCACGGAAATAAGTTTACGCTCGTGAACAAAATCATAATTACAAAATATAATATAATAACTATTATATTAATCCATATAATAACTATTATATTAATAAATATAATAACTATTATATCAATAAATATTATATTATATAATATAATTACAAAATCTCCGTGATTTAAAAAAATTCCAATATTGGCAATAAATAAATTTATCTATTAGAGATTTTATATAATGACCTTCAGAATATCGACCAGGATAATTCTGAATATGAAAGTATTAATATTGATTCAGTTGTAGTTATTCCTGATGTCTCAATGACAGTAGTAAGGACGTAGGATGGTCAAACGGTTGACATCAATACTTTGCCAATAGTTTTGGTGAATGAGGATTTAAATTCAACGGAAGACTTGATAAATTTTGAGCCAAGTATGAGCCGAGGTAGATGAAAATCCAGGAGACCTTCAGTGGGTTTTTAGCATTTAAAAAGATTAAAAAATTTAATGATTAATCGTACTGAACTTGACGCGCACAATAATTCAGGTAAAAAACGCCTTCGAATGATCCTCCATTGACTAATACTCCTGAAAATTCATCAGCTCTGCAAGAAAATACTGCAACCTCAGTGGACAATACTGCAACCTCAGTGAACAATACTGCAACTCCAGTGGACACTGTTGCTGCTAAAATTGATTTAGTTGCTATTCCAACTCAAACTGAAGTTGACGAGCAAAATAATTCAGGTCAAACGACGTCTTCGATTGATCCTCCGTTAACTGATACTCCTGAAGAACCTCAGTGGACAATACTGCAACTCTAGTGGACACTGTTGCTGCTAAAATTGATTTAGTAGGTATGGACTGACTGGAAAAAAAATTAAGCTTAAGGCTTCAAGCAAGTCGCACTGGTGGTGGTCCAAGCAGGCGAATACATTTGAATGCCTTAGAGGAAAGAGTGGTGGCGGTTATTGGAGTTTCTGCGGTAGTTGGTCAAGTTGGGGTTCAAGAGCAAGGCTTTCTTGTTAGTTTAAACCCTTCGGTATTTACTAGCTGCTTCTTAGTATCTGCACCAGAATCTCTATAACATAACCTATTAAACCTTAGGTACCACCTAAAGTTAATATATGTTTAAAATTACCATCTGTTTTAAGCTTGAAAGTGCTATGGACCTTCCGTTGGAGCATGCACAATATGCACTTAATAGTATGTTGGAGGACCACAACAGCCAGAATAGTAAATTAATTATGCAATCTTTGGTTAAAACAAAATATGCATAATATGTATTTATACTAAATTAATAAGTAGGTAGTAAGGTTGTTGTTGCTCGCTTCTACTCTTCGCTACTTCGTGACCGAAACCGGCATATACTAATGCGAGCCTATTTGGAAGACAATCCAAGCTTCACCGAGTACGTCGTGGAACGGATTAACATAAATGAGGTCAGTATAAACTATAAACATAACTTTAGTTCATCGTGTTGGTGTCTTTGTCCTCACTTACTTGCCCATACGGCTCTATTATAGATATATGTGGACCATACGCTGCAACAAAAACCGATGCTCAAATCATGAGTGCGATAACGAATGATCAAACGTCCCCAGTGCATATAATATTACAAACAGATGAAGTTTTTATATTAAATGGAGGTTTTAGAGACTCTAAACCAGATATAGAAAGTGCTGGTTATGTTGCCCATATGCCGCCAAGCAAAGATAGGCATGTTACACAACGCGCAGATATTATAGACATCATTCTATTCAGTTTGGAAACATACCACTTAAAGCTCTCCAGATCATATGTTGCCGAACATTTGCGAGGTGGAGATGGTATATATGATATTGAAGTATACCTATAGTAATAGTGATTGAAAAGTGCTCGTTAGTGAGAGGCCGCATATTATCGAGGCACGTATCGAATAAAATATATTACATATTATATAATCTGATCGAAATGAATGTCCAGGGCAGAGAAGCCATCGAAGCCTATTATTGCTCCTGCATGACGGGCATGAGAACTCTAGGTGCCTGTGCCCACACTGTTACTTGATAACTTCGTAGGTCCGGCAAGAGCCTGGGATGATATAATCATTGAGAGTAACAACTCAATTTAAAAATGGTGTTGCTGTGTTTTGTAATAAAACTGTGCTTTTTAAGATTGATGGTCTTTTTTCCATTATTCTGTACCAAAAACGAATAGTAGGAAGGAAGCTATGTCGGTCTCTCCTTAGACAGAAAAGCCGACTGGTATTTTATTTGGTCTACAGAACGGAAAAAGGTGCGATTGTTATAACAATTGGCGATTAAAATGTATATGATAACTTCCGTCTCCCATTCGTTCATGCATTCTTTTATTTTTGAGTTAGTAAATTTAACCTCTTCTAAATGACAAGATGCTACAAAGGTGGGTACGGGTACAAAGGTAGAAACGGGTAAAGGTCTGTACAAAATTACCCATTGTTCTTTCTCAAACAGTCGTTACTCAAGTAGTCGTTAATAGATAACTGACATTTAATTAAATCGTGTATTTCAACCGAGAATTTTTTATTTTTTATTTGAAGTCAAAATCTTGATTATTGACGATAAAATTCACTATATTTGTAATCTAATTCGTTTAATATCTTATATAAATAAAAATCAATAAATCCTCAATAAAACTAATCGATTGAGATATTTGTTTGAACAAAGGGTCGACTATGTTTACATATTATGGTCCATCTCTTGAAATTAGTGATTATAGTATATGTTCTTTTGATAAGTCACAGAATAGTTCAGATAGAGTAAAAAGTTTGTTTTGTTTATTAAAATTAACTGATCTTAATAGTGAGAAGTCATAGAGTAAAAAAAAGATTTGTGCCAAATATGCCGACATTTTTACTTACCAGTATTTAACTTTAAATAAATATGTGAGTATTATTTTGTGGGTAGTATATATGTATACTGCACCACTATCAGGCCCGTAGTCACCTATGCCTGCGAAACGTGGACGCTAACGCAGAGAGATGAGCGAAGACTGGCAATATTTGAAAGAAAACTGCTGCGACAAATAATCGGAACCGTCAAAGATGACAATGGGACATATAGACATCTTATGAACCATGAAATATACGCGCGCATAAAAGGTGAGAATATTGTCCGATTTTGCAAGTCTCAAAGACTGAGGTGGGCAGGCCACTTAGAAAGAATACCGGAAACTAGGTCAGCCAAAATAATATCTGAGTGGACACAACAGCAGAAGAGACCGAGAGGAAGATCCAGGAAGAGATGGAAGGACTGCATAGAGGAGGATCTGATAACGATGCCCAAGTTTACGACCTGGAGGAGGGTCGCCAGAGATTGTGACTAGTGGACGTAAATCGTGAAAGAGGCCGAGACCCACAAAGGGCTGTAGCGCCACTGGAAGTAAAGCAAGAAATAATTTTGTGGGTAGAAATGAGATTGTTAAAAAAAATGGACTGTGGACTGAGGAGGGTAACATGATTGTGATAAGAGACAAGACGAAATAAGTAGTAAAAAGTTAGTTCTCTTAAAAAGAATAAATAAAAAAGTGATGATTGATACGTGAGTATTATTTGCAAAGCCTTCAACAATAGTCTTCGACGATTATCTCTGCTAACGGTTTACTTCATCAAACCGAAAGAATATAGATAATAAAACTAATGCAGCGCCGGTTCAAACAGATTTAGATAAAGCCTTAATAGAAGCACTGAATAATGATCATACTATAGATAAAGATAAGAACTTTGTTTTATCTCTTGTACCCTTATTGAAGAATTTAACCGCAGATGACAAACTTGACGCTAAGATTGCTATTCTTAACATTTTTAAACAAATAAGATAAGCCAAGCGCCAGGCTACGTCTCAATCAACCAGTAGTTACAACATATTACAGCAAGCTCTGTCCTTTTTTCCTTGGATCAACGATCGTAACCATTACAGACTTATGTAGCCAGTCTCCAATTCAATATGTTCAATCGCCAGGCAATTCCAATGATACAGTGCAGTCTTATCTTTTTAACTTTTCTGATGCTTCGTAGATTTATGATTTATAAATAATTTCTTGCAAGTTGCAATACTCAAGTAATTGTAATTTTAGTTGCACCTAATAAAAGTTAATTACTTAATAGCAATAAATTGTTTTACTTACTGTATCGTAACGCTCATTCTCTCCTCTGCAAGTATTGAAAGTTTTAAATATGTATCCTTCTTCGCTATTGAAGGTCCAATTAATTTGATAAATGTATTGAAACTGGTTATGCTCATTCGATAATAGGAGGCCTACGACAGCGTGATCCTGGAATACCTAGACAAAAGATATATCACCCGCGCACCCCCGGACACGGAGACAACGCAGATTTTGCCCTCGTACACGATTTCGCATTATGGGGTCATAAGGGAAGACAAGGTGACCTCTAAATTGCGCGTGGTTATAGACGCTAGTTCCAAGACAACCACACAAGTTTCCCTCAGTGATGTTCTGTACAACGCGCAACGGTCAGAATCTGCAGGGCAACTTATTCAATATTATCGCTCTTTCCGCTGACATTCGTCAAATGTTCCTTTGCATTGGAATTCGTCCATGCTATCGAAGGTTCAAACGCAACGTCGCTTACGTAGACTCTATGTACAAAAAATGATGATTTCTTCCAAAGTAGTGGGTCGATTACTTTAAAATAAAATAAAATATTACGCCACGTACTTGGCGGTAAGTGTTTCGGCCACTTTCTATTTTTAACGCTTGGGCGAAAGTACTAAATGATGTATGAAGGGCAACACCGGATCGCACTCTGTCAATAGACAAGTGCATACGCAATAGACAAGTGCAGAAGCAATACGCAACGCGGCGCGACCAGACGCCATTCTAATTCGCAAGAAATCACCGCTTCTAACCGCATCGCTAAAGGGTTAAATTAGTTCGCGTGTGAATCGAGTACAGCCACTGGACTGGTTCTGCCGTGGAATCATCCCGATCCTTGGAGTCACCAGGCGCCTGGAGCGTACAGGAGGAGAAGACCAGGTGAGTTCCTTTTACACATTACGTACGGAAGCCTTCGGTAGGAATAGAAAAGTGGCTTATATTTAAACCCTCGTGCTCTAGGAACGCGTGAGCTACCCCTGGTAACTTAATTTACACCCGCATATACATATTTCTCTAAAACCGCTCATACATTTTCTGGTCTTCTACGCAGGAAATGACTTACTTATATAACTTACGACTATAATTCCTTAACCCGCACAAACACATATTTTGGTCCTTCTTCGCAGGATATCATAAAACCTGCACCCAGCGCCTATAGAAAACATTCCCTTTTTCTATTTTTTCGCAATTATACTATTGTGTCACCGCCATTACAAACACGTGATTACGTGACCTTTGTACTTGACCGCTGCATATTAACGCTTAATATACTTTAATAGTATTATTTCATATATTTCATTTTACAGACTTTAATAAAGCTGTAATTTAAGATTTATATTTGCCCCGCTATTTTTATAATTAGTATATTATATATATTAATTTTCGCTTATACTAAAACTGCAATATCACATTATTTTGTGAATTTACATACTTATTTATATTCGCTACAATAATACATTTTAGTGTACCATTTAGTTTCTGCGTTATTTAATATTGGAATATAAAATTGACCTTGAATCGTATCGCTTAGTTTTGAATGCATTTCTGGCTCGCATCATTAGTTCACTCGAACGTATTTTTATTATCCTACCTACTTTACGTATAATTAATTGCCGCTGCGCGTAATTATTTAATTATTCAAACTTTGCGCATATTTTTTCTATATTACATACTCATAATTAATTAATTATTACGCGTGATTATTTAATTATTATTCAAAATGAGTCGATCGCAATCTAAGATAAGTGCCGAAGTTTCTATAACGATTAAATTAATAGAATCTCGTATGCAAGCATATTTTGGTAGGTTACAAGTTATTTATGACGCGTCTAATAATATAAGTACTTCTCAGTTAAAGGATAAATTTTTACGTTCTGCTTATAATGTCGATCAACTAAGAGCAGACTATCTCAAGTCGATAGATGAATTAAATTTACTCAAAATGCAAAATGACCCTGAATTTTCCCCGGACTATAATACTTTTTCCGCGTTCGAGGAAATTTATTGTATAGTAAAGTCTGTCGTTCAAGAGCTTAAAGATCAAAATACACCGCTGTCTACTGAGAAATCTAGATTAAATTTACCTCCTATTAATTTAAAAACGTTTGATGGAAACTTAAAAAATTGGCCATCATTTTTTGAGTGTTTTAATAACGCGGTACATAATAATACAAAATTAAATAACTCTGATAAAGTATTTTATCTGTCGGGTATTCTGACAGATTCTGCATTAACTGCTATTTCAGGCATACCGCCTACCGCAGATAATTACGATTTAATATATACTACGCTGGTTGATAAATACCAAGATATTCGCAAACTCGGAAGTAATTATTTACAACAATTACAATTCAGGCAAGTAATATTGTACGATTGTGTGCTGCACATTTCACAGAAGAGGATTATTATGGGAAAAGCAAATATACAGGTGATCCATCACAGTAATTCTATGCAATTCAATCAATACCCGTAATTGACAAATATGAGTAATAGCAGAAAAATATTGTGATTCTTTCATCATTTTAGGTAATGAACCACTCGCCAAATTTCTTAAAAAGACAGCTGTACCATTGGTTTTCTGCTTCACTAAAGTAAAACCAGAAAATCCAGCTGCCCTTGAACGACAGCATCGTCTTGAGAGAAGATGTATAAAGAAACTATTTCAAGAATCGCGTACTAGTGTCACTATAGAAACTGAAAGAGACCTTACACTGGCCCTAGGTCGTGAAAAAGAAGTGAACACTAAAACCACTTCAGCATCATGTTCACATAGTGTACCTGAATTTGATATAAAAACTACTAAAGTTGACCATGAACACACATATGGGTCTTTTAATAGGAATAAGAATAATGATACCTGTATTAAGTTTCCCACATGATTTGAATCATATACAAAATTTCAGTTAGTTTACTCAACTCTGAGCCCAATGGTTCACAAAATTAGGTATTATGGCAGCTCTGTGATAAATCTGAGTGCAGAAGATCAGTTTTTTTTAACATTGATGAAATTAAGACAAAACAAATGTAATTTTGAACTTCGCATGTTTTTTAATGTCAGCCAAAGTACTGTATCAAATATTTTTATCACATGGGTAAACTTTATTTATCAATTGTGGATGAAATTAGATATTTGGCCCAGAAAAGAATTTGTCCAATATTATATGCCCAGAAGTTTCAAAAATTATCATTCAAATCTCAGAATAATATTAGATGGAACCGAAACAAAAGTTCAAAAATCAAAGAACCCAAAGTCTCAGCAAGCATCTTGGAGTAGCTACAAACTTGCAAACACGTTGAAAATATCAGTTGGGGCAACACCTGGTGGGCTTCTATCCTATTGCTCCCAAGCTTATGCATGATCAATAAGTGACCGGCAGGCAGTGGAACGAAGCGAACTTCTTAAAAAATGCGAAAGCGGCGATAGTTTATTGGCTGACAGAGGTTTCACTATACAGGACATGTTCGCAGACAAAAATGTGTCTGTTAGGATTCCAACATTTTTGAAAGGAAAATCTCAGTTGCCTGGTCTGAGAGTAATAAAAGATAGAGAGTTGGCAAATAAAAGAGTTCATATAGAAAGAATTATAGGGTTAACAAAAACATACAAAATTTTAAAAAATGAACTAGACCATAGCTATGTTCCAATAGCAAGTAAAACCTTTTTTGTATGTTTTATGTGCTGTAATTTTAGAGAAAATATTATGAATAATATTAAATAAAATTCTACATATTGACTCATTTTTTTATTAATTGTAAGTAGTCTTTATAGAAGTATTTATTTATAATAGCAGGTTCTAAGCTATATACATAAAAGTTAATCAAATTAGTTAAAATTTCATTAATAAATGGATCATCTCTGTTAATAAATACTACCTGCAAGTCTTCAAAAGTATAAACGTACTTGTCCTCATATTTCGCTATAGCAATTGGTTCATGGATCTTACCATGACCCATTGCTCGAGTATGTATGCACAGCCTTCGGTGTTAAAATTTTATCTAGTAAACTTTTAGTGCAAGTTTTACTGTGGCACACTACATAAAACATACTAGCAGTAATCCGGCATGATCTCATTTCATGCCACTCGGCAGAGGCATTTTGAGCCATGGTATTCTTCTCCAATGCTTGAATTTTTTCGCCGCGTTTGACGCCGCGTTGGCGCAGCGGTTACAGCGCTGGATTGCAATTGGCTGTTGCGCGGGCGGTTGCGGGTTCGATTCCCGCACACGACAGCATTTGTATTGGCCATACAGATGTTTGCCGTGGTCTGGGTGTTTGTGTAGTCCTTGTGGGTCTCACCACCGTGCCTCGGAGAGCACGTTAAGCCGTCGGTCCCGGTTGTTATCATATACACCTGATAGCGATCGTTACTCATAGATCGTAGGGAATATATCCGCCAACCCGCATTGGAGCAGCGTGGTGGATTAAGCTCCGATCCTTCTCCTACATGGAGAAGAGGCCTATGCCCAACAGTGGGTTATTACAGGCTGAATCGTGATCGTCGTGATCGCTTGAATTTTTTCAGTGGTGATATTCTTCAGTAGGAGCTTTTCAAGCAAATTATCTTGGGGAGTCTTTGCTAAATATGGGAAGTGATCCTATTCAATCCCATGTGGATTTGCAGGCTCATATGTCTGCAGTAGAGGTATTGAGCTTTCATTTGGCAAAATTCTGAAACAACAAACAAAAACGGACGAAGTCGCGGACCGGTGCACGCTGGTGGTACTAGTTATTGCTAGTAATTAAATAAGGGTACTACTTCACAAAATATTCTTGTATTGCCTGTCTACTGATCATTGGCAGAAGAGTATCTACATTTATGTCTCTGAATGTATCAGAAGGTGGACATAGGTATGCAGGGTCCTCTTGGATATCGCAGTCAGCACCAAAATTTTGGTATTGTTCATACGTTCGTAATCTGTAACAAAAATTGGAAAGTTAGTCCATTATAGCAAAAAAAGGCTTACAAACCATCATAACCTCAAAAATTTCAAGCGTTTACTTTTCAATCAAATCAGCTTTTTTACCGGCAGTTGTTGCATTCCTTTTACGAATCTCGGCTTTGAGTTGAGGCACAGTCATAAACGAGTATATTTTAAAAATAATACACACTTCAAATCTCTTTATTAGCCAAACGCTTTAATCCTTTATTGCCGCGAAAAGCAAGCGAAAAGTAAACAAGGTACAGTTGCCTAAAGCGATATCTTTAATCAGCTTTGAGTGAGCCTCCTCATTGATTGTACACATAATAAGGATTGCAAAGACAAAAAAATGGGCAATGTGTATCTAAAAAAAACTGCTACAGTTACCAGCTTCCTGTTGATGTGATTGCCGTTATAGGAACAAATACTAAATATTCTTATAAAGCAGAAAAACCTAATTTGTCTCATCCATCTACATTTGCAAGACCATGTGTAACAAACAAAGATGAATACGAAATACCCGATGAAATATTTAATATTCAGTTTTAATTTAAAACATATGTAAAATTTTATTTCTCAAGTTCTAGTTTCTTAAAATATATGTATTTTTCATTAATTTTTTATTTATTTAGTGATTACTAGAAATTCTTTTTGTAACCACAAATCCGAAATCTAGTCTTTAATAAACAAAGTTAGTGATTTCATTATTCGCAATGTGGCAACACTGCTCTCATTGGTGCCTCAGTGGTGAACAGTCGTTTCCATGTGATAAAATTAATATTAAATATTAAAGAAACATTGTTGTACTTGAAATATCTAAAAATAATGTACACTAAAGACCCTAACCGTGTTTTAATTTAATAAAGGAAACAGTGAGGAACAATACAGTGAGGTACCCACAACGCAACCGCTTCGTTCAATTCGATGCTTTCTACTGACTTAATTTATTCGTCCCCAAATGCTCGCGCGTTGGTTCCTTCGTTGCGTCCAACGGTCGCGTGTAATACGCACGACAGAATCGCAGCGTTTTCGTCCCTTCTGGAAAAGGTCTTACCTTACCCCTATCTACTGTAATATTAATGAGTTCGTTTTAAATATAGCCCTACGGAAAGAGCAGCACATTCTTCATCGGCTCAAGTTCAAGATCTTCTCAAATTTTTGGAGAAGAATCCAAGCCTTGCAAAAGGGAGACAGTTCGTAAATCCTAGGAGAAACTGGCTGTTCAAAACTGAACAGTTTAGGGTGTTAGTGTTATAACATGGAAACAGTGGACTAAAGTTTGTATTTCTGGCATTTACTATATAATTTATAAATTTGCTTAGAATTGGGCTGATAAAAAAAGTTCTGTTAAGAAGAAGGGTGCATTACGCTACCAAACTCGAAATAAGATTGGTGGTGGTAATTAAATGGTGGAGCTTTCAGAAATTGAAGAGAGGATACTAGCCTTAAAGGGTGATGAAACTTTTGCAACTGGTGAGAGGCATTTAGAAATTAGTCCATTTTTGAAGTATGTTGAAGAAAGTAAGCAGTACTTTTTGAATTTGAGGCCCAGGCTAGATCTGCAAATAGTCCATCTTTGCTGGCTCACATCCAGTTAACAGACCAAAATCCAAATGCACTACCATAATTACTAAGGGTAAGTTATATTGTCTAACACAAAGACCAAATTACTACTTCTGTTACTATACAAAACTAATTAGTCTTATATTTTATTGATTCAGTATCTGAAATGAAATCATGTGGTATTGTTTTAAAAATTTCTAGTTTTATATTGATGCAAACCTTTTAAATATAGTCATCATATTAGACTTTGATAATTATAATATGAAATTAACTATTATAATGACAGTAATTAGTCCTGGCATGATTTGTTTAATGTAATTTTTGTTAAGTGTAAACTTAATGTTCTTATTTAACATATTGTTGTCGCACTGGCAACATTCGTGTTCCCGCGCTAATCGCTACTCGTGATTCGTCGGCTTTTGGCGGGAAACGTGACGTCATACTCGCGTTCCCACCCAGAGGCGAGAACGAAGACTTCGCGGTAATGGTGAGAACGCGAGTCCTGCACTTCGCTAGCGAGAGTCTCCGAGAAAGCATCACCAGAAGAACAGTATAACGTAGTATAACAGTGTAACGTAGTGCTAGTATCCACGCCGGAATAAATACCACAGTATTTATTCGAGGCGTCGAAGGTGATAATGTTGAGTGTGTTTAATGATGTTTGATTAAGTAGTAAAATTAATGTATTTGTTGGAATGTGATTTAGGTGTAGAATGTATAAAATATTGATATGTAAAATCCTATAGTGCGATAACTAAAATAAATGTATATTCTTGTAAAGTAGGGTAATTGAAAATGTAGTGAGGAATCTATACAATGGATATATTAAACATGATTATAACCTTTGTTTTCTTTTAATATTAATTATACAATTAACATGCAAATATGATATTGATGTATGTATGTTTAAAGGAAAACGAATCAACACCAAGTTATGTTGAAGATTTGCTACATGAAAATGTTCCTATTGTAGAGGCATGCCGTCGGGGATAGTGCAAATCCGCGAAACTAGCATTGGTTAATTCCACATATTTGAAACATTTAATTATACAATATGTCTCGCATCTTATAAAAATTGAAGTATACGATTTAAAGAAGATTTCAAAGATTCCAAGTAATTAACATTGGAAAAATACGTAGACAAGGCTAAAATTAAACACATCGCAAACAATCAAAAACTTCGAACACATTCAGAAATTAATATTTAATTTGACAAAAGTTATTTGCACAACTGACAATTGCAAAAAATATCTTTTCAACAAATAACATTAAGAAGACTGAAGACTCTATTGTTCTAATCTTATTTATTATTTAGTTGCTAATAGGTCATTTTAAATGACCATAAGCTAAAAAAACTTTTATTAATGTATTTGTACATGTGTTTTCCCTACAAATACTTCGTAAATTGCATAAATCTCATCAGTTGGACTACGATCTTTTAAAGTATTAGATCTGACTATTTTTACTTCCAAAAAAGATGGATACATGCACGAACATATTCTTTACTTCGCGAATAGATGAAATTCTGGAAGACATAGAATCAGTCCGATTGTGTAAGAGTTGTTTTGTTAGCACATTGTTTCCTTGAAGATTATGTTGTTAGTCAACATGAAGCTGTTGAAAATCAGAGTAAGTAAACCTCAATAAAAGTATCTTTATAATGTTATCTTTATATTATTATAAAATTTATATTTATATTACAAAAGTATCTTTATAATTTTATTGTAACTAACAAATTTTCTACCTTGTTTTAGTCAACCGCAACTTCAAGCTGGAGGGGGAGTCCCTAAAAAGGAAGTCGGAAAGTGTCAACAACCCAGAACATCTTAAACGTCAAAATAAAGATGAAGAAGCATCAACTACGTCTAACATAACTGAAGGATCGTGCACTGGAGCAGCATCAACTTCAGGTATTACAACCCAAAGATCTTGTTTCATTCCGGAATTCAGATACCGTGTTTTGTAGCGCTTGTCAAGAAGAAATGCGTACACGGTATTAGACAAATCATTTAAAAAGTAATGTCCACAAAAACAATGTTCTTAGAATGGAATGTTTTCTAAAAATGTTTCCGTAATTGAATCGTCAATGAATTATCACTTATATAATTAATTTATAATAAATCTAACCAAACTCCAATAACAACTTTCCAAACGCCAGAAATAGAAATTCTAAGAAAGAAGATATACATATATCAATTAATTGAACATTCAATTGTAAGTTTTATAGTAATTTTCTTTATTATTATAAAACACTAGCTTCTGCGCGCGACTTTGTCGGCGTGGACTCCGCTCCTATTGGTCTTAGCGTGATGATACATAGCCTATAGCCTTCCTCGATAAATAGGCTATCTAACACTGAAAGAATTTTTCAAATCGGCCCAGTAGTTCCAGATATTACCGCGTTCAAACAAACAAACAAACAACCAAACAAACAAACTCTTCAGCTTTATATATTAGTATAGATTATATATATGATTATTTATTATATATTTAATAAAGAAAATTATTTATTTTAATATTTATTATTTTTTATTGAAAGTTATAATATGTTTAAAGTAAATTTTATTTTACATGCTAAATTCATACAAAAAAGCATAAATTATACACATAACACTTTTCAAACTAGTCATTTTATAAAAAAAAATTCGGAGATGACATACATATCTTTTATGTCTCGCTGAGTAACACTAACGAATAAAGTAAATAGCTTTAAGAAAAAAGACAACGGATGGAGTCTCAAACAAATTATAAGCTCGGACATGAATGTTAATATGTTTAATCCCCTTCGTGGCACTTCTTATATTGATTTACCTTCGGATATTAGAGCAAAGGAGGCTGCTATTAATGTTCAAAATGTTGAGTATATGTGTTTTAAGTGGGCGTTGCTCTCTGCATTATACCCAGTCAATGCTGGACGGGTATCTTCATACAGCATGCACGCACATGAAGTTATTTTAATGGTTTATCTTTTGTAATGAAATTACCCGATATCCACAAAGTTGAAAATTTAAATAACATATGTATCAACTTGAATTGGAATTCAATGGAGAAACTAAACGAAATAGCGTCGTAGGCAAATTGTATTTTACCCAAAGTTGCAAAGTCATACACATCAATTTGTTCTTAACAAATGGTACAAATAGTCACTATTGTTATATAAATAATTAATCACGTTTGGTAAGCAAACAACTTTTAAATCAACATCATACGGTTTACACTTGTGATGGGCGTTTGTTATACTTTCCTACAAATTTTGTTCGAATAAAAAAAGGTGTTTATCCTTATGAATTCATGACATCTAATGAAAATTTACAACTAACACCCTTACCCAGTCAGCAACATTTCTATAGCACTAATTGATTCAAAAGTATCTGATGATGATTACCATCATACACAAGATGTTTGGAATCACTTTCAGTGTTCAAACATGCTAGTTTATACTAATTTGTGCAAAAAAAAACTAACGTATTACTTTTAACAGACATATTTGAAAATTTTATGGATCTTTGTATCAGTACTTACAATTTAGATCCAACATTATTCAAGTCATCTTTGCGCACGGCGCTATGTGTGCGTGCGCTTGTAATTATACAGCTTTAAACTGTGTTGCCAGAAGGTTACATTTTTTACATTTTACGTTACTTTTGATCAGTTCATGTAACATGTATGTAAGAAACAATTTTAGTAACTTTTCAAAAATTACAAAACAGGTAAAAATAAAAATATATCTTTAAAAAAAACGAACAAACATTGCAGGCAGCATTCGAAAATTTAAAAAACCCGCTGAACTGTTTTCAACAATCTATTAGTGATTGTCACATAAAAGAGATGGCACTCCTGATAACATATTGATTTATGTATATTTTTATAAGACTAAACCACACGTAGTAAAGTTAGTGCTCAGTGTATATTTATATGTCCCAAGTGAAAAGTTTCAAATTATAACCTGAAGAAATAATTGCAAATAAACAATTTTTACGGCTCAAAGTTTATAGTATAAGTTTATGTATATTCATTAAAGATTATCTTTTCATTATGATCATTATCTGTCACAAGTAACATTTAAAATACAAAAATAATAATATTTCTTCGTTATTTAAAGTAAGTGAATGACGTTTTAAATACATTATTTTTTTACATGATGTAGTTATTTAAAATAATTCGAAACAAACTTTAATAGATATTTTATTTTATGTTTAATATTCTTTTTCTTTATTTTACATTATTTATTATATACGTTTCTTTATATTACAGTTGATAGATAAATATGTAACCGATCGTTTTTAACAGATTTTAAACAAGATGAAGAGATTTTTAATAGCTCCATCGTCTACCTCATGTGTTGATAGTTATAATAGTAGTCCTCGCAATAACAAAAATAAAATATCAAATTCTGATGATACAGATTAGACACCACCTAAATTATCTAAAAAAACTATATACAAGTTTAATGACAAATGGTTTGAAAATTCACTGTTCAACAAGTGGTTACTAAAAAAGGTCGTAAACAATGAAACTAATCACAAACCAGCACTAGAAGAGCATTTAAAAACAAATAAACACAAAGCAATAATAGCAAATGTTAATGCAACATCAAAGATAAAACCAATCGAAAAATTATTGGTCTTGACGGAGGACGATCAGCTGATAAAAAGAGCAGAAATTAAAGTTTGTGCTTTTCTCGCTCAACACAACCTTCCATTTTCTTTGGCCGATAGCTTGATACTTTTTATGGCTGATATATATCCAGATTCAAATATTGCACGAAAAGTAACTTTAGGTCGAACAAAAGCTACAAATACAGTAACCAAATTATTAGGACCAGACTGTGCTAATAATTTAATAAACAAATTAAAAATACCTGGGACTTTTTTTGGGTAATATAATTTGTGTGGCAGTGACGCGACCGCCGTCGCACATAGGGGTATTTTGCTGATCTAGCCGGTCAAAATTATTTATTTAGTTTTTTTACTCCAGGAACTTACCCTGGTTAACTATAAGCTACATTTTTCTTTTTAATGAATAATGACTTATAATATTGGGGGGGAAATAATAATAAAAATATATTTTAGGAATTTATATCTTCGATTTTTATTATTTTCTGAAACAAAATGGTCTAAAATTTATGTAACTATAATGATGATGAGTCCCATAGTTCTTCATCATCCTTATTACTTTCAGTGCGTCCAGAAACCTCCTCTAAATCAGAATCTGAGTCTGTGTCAGAGTCAGGTACAGCAGGAATCATCAAAGCAATTGCTTCTTTCGTGAATGGTAAAGTTCTTTTTTTGCGGCTTGGTCTCATTCCAGTAATCAGTGGGTCAGAACTGAGTAATAATCTATTTAGAATATCAGTGTTACACTTGACTCTTGAAAATTTTCTCGCGAAATTCTGCCTGTACAGCCGGAAATGTTTATTCCGTGCCTCAGCGGCTTCTTCCGAGAGCAACCCAATTGGCAACAATGCCTTGTCTATGATAGTAGCACCATGCACCAGGATCTTGTTCATCGTAGGTGTCATAGGATGCCACGGATACAAACATATATAAAGTTTTGCCGTGTCTATGCAATAATCTGCAAACTTGTCCAAATGAACTTTGTGACCACTTGATATGACTTCAAGGATGATTTTGAGTCGGTAAATGAAATTATAATCAACTCCAGTTATTTCTGCAGCTAATTCAGGATTAGAAAAAAATCTTCTACTTGTGTTACCATCATTGGTATTTCCAAACCCAGCTTTTGGTACATCCACTATTAGACCAGTTTCACGTCTAAATTTCTCTTGAATGATTTTTAGTTATGTGTTAGCTCTTTTTCTTTGTTATCTTGTGCACAAGTGCACACTTGTGGTCTGCACAAACCCAGCACACCAACGTATGTCTTAGTTGACATAGCCCAAAAAAGGGTCATAACGTCATAAGACTGCCTCCATATCACTGCCAGTATAATCCGATCGAGCTTATCTGGGCCCAAGTAAAAGGTTTGTTTGCTCGAATTTCAGTTAGACAGGTTCTTTATGTATTAACTACTGTATAATTTATGATATTAAAATATGTTTTTCTTTTAAGGTTAGGCTGCTAGATATAACACAACACCGCATTTCACGGCAAATAAAATGTTGCAGTTACTAAACACTGCGGTTGAAAATGTATCTGCAGAAGATTGGAAAAAGGTAGTTGCCAAATGCAAAAAATTAATGGAAGAAGATTGGGAGCGGGACGTTCGATTTGATAATATTTGCGAACAAGAGTAAAATAAAATATATATAGTAGAAACTGTAGAACTCCAACCGTTAACGAGTACAGTTCAAAAGATGCCAAAAGCTAAACCAAAGAAACATAACGATTCGCGGCTATCTGGAAATGTATCTACACGATTTACGATTAACGACGACAAAACCCTCGAGAGTAATCGTGAAGGCACTAATAACCTCATCAGTGTAGAACTGAAACGACTACAGTTCAGAGGATGCCAACGCCTAAACCAAAGAAAAAGAGAACTACCGAACTACCTAATAATGTAACTAATTTTGTAAGAAAGAATTAATCTCAACGAAGACCGAAGCCAGCTCATTCCGGAGTACCGGTACGTGAAAAAATGAAACAAATTATACAGAAAAACAAAGACAAAGATTGTTGTATAATGTAAGAGTAGGTATGTAGAATTTTTTTTTATCATATAAAAATAAATAAAATAAAACATGACTTCCACTAATTTTAGTTTATAGTAAAGTATTATGACATTTTTTATTAAAAGTTAGTTTGTAGTAAGTTTTAGATTTTAAATTAATTTGTATTCTGTATTTTTATTCTTCAAAGAAATTCTAAAAATATTGTAAGTTCACGCATCTAGTAAAAATAATTATAAATTAAAAATAAGTTTAAATTTTAAATAATAAAATATTTGAAAATAAAAAAAAATAAAAAATTAGGTACCCATTATAATTATGGCATCGATAAGTAAGAAACGCCGAAAATTAATATCGATATTTTTTCTGTATCATAATAACCCTAGGAATGTCAGTTTAACAAATCGCAGAGACCAAGCTATGTTTTTTCAAGTATAATTTGCAAAGATACACAGATGTGAACTTTTGACGTCTTAAACAATAATAATAATAATAACAAATTCTTTATTGGATCAAAATTAGTATTTTACAATTTCTAAACCCGCCAAACTGCGTAACAGTTTATTGGCGGAATTAACGCTTATTAACCTACATTACACAATTTTCAATTAACATATTTTTTAATTCTTTACTATACACATAAAATTTTATCTAACATAACTTACGTGTGTGTTTATTAAATAGTGTTTATTAAATTATTACAATTGATCCTACAATTTTAACAATTGTGTGATAGGACACTGTTTTTATTTTAGTTATATTAATTTAGTTAGTTAGTTTATATTAATTTATAAGTGGAGCAAAAAGGACGTAATAACAATATTCTGTTTAGTACTTGTGAAAATTCAAGATGCCAAAATTGTCAAAAGTGAAACGATATCGGCAAGAAAAGCTCAAGAAAATAAAAATCGAAGTGTAAGTACTGCTTTTTTATCGTAATTTTATATTGTATTGTAAGTTTGCTATTACAATACTATAGAACATATTAGAAAAACAAATTTGAAATGAACATTTGATGTAGGTTATACTGTTTGCGTTTTACTAAATTGAGTCGAACAGATGATCATAATCGTAATTTTATATTGTATTGTAAGTTTATTACAAAACTATGGAACATATTAGAAAAACAAATAAAATTTGACAAATGACTATATATTGTATTGTAAGTTTCATATTAGAAAAACATATATAGAAGTATAGATTTACGAATATTGTCGTGATGGTTAGTTACGATTCCCAGGTCTGGGAGTGTCCGAAAACTTTGTTTTTTTTTTTTTGAAGTGAGACTGATAAATAATCATGTTATTATTTTATTTACAGAGCTCAAAGAAAAGGACAGGCACTACAACAACTCGATGGAAATATCGAATAAACCACACGTAGTATAGTTAGTGCTCAGTGTATATTTATATATCCCAAGTGAAAAGTTTCAAATTATAACCTGAAGAAATAATTGCAAATAAACAATTTTTACGGTACTGATTAATTTTAACTATACAACTCAAAGTTTATAGTATAAGTTTATGTATATTGATTAAAGATTATCTTTTCATTATGATCATTATCTGTCACAAGTAACATTTAAAATACAAAAATAATAATATTTCTTCGTTATTTAAAGTAAGTGAATGACGTTTTAAATACATTATTTTTTTACATGATGTAGTTGTTTAAAATAATTCGAAACAAACTTTAATAGATATTTTATTTTATGTTTAATATTCTTTTTCTTTATTTTACATTATTTATTATATATGTTTCTTTATATTACAGTTGATAGATAAATATGTAACCGATCGTTTTCAACAGATTTTAAACAAGATGAAGAGATTTTTAATAGCTCCATCGTTTACCTCATGTGTTGATAGTTATAATAGTAGTCCTCGCAATAACAAAAATAAAATATCAAATTCTGATGATACAGATTAGACACCACCTAAATTATCTAAAAAAAACTATATACAAGTTTAATGACAAATGGTTTGAAAATTCACTGTTCAACAAGTGGTTACTAAAAAAGGTCGTAACCAATGAAACTAATCACAAACCAGCACTAGAAGAGCATTTAAAAACAAATAAACACAAAGCAATAATAGCAAATGTTAATGCAACATCAAAGATAAAACCAATCGAAAATTATTGGTCTTGACGGAGGACGATCAGCTGATAAAAAGAGCAGAAAATTAAAGTTTGTGCTTTTCTCGCTCAACACAACCTTCCATTTTCTTTGGCCGATAGCTTGATACTTTTTATGGCTGATATATATCCAGATTCAAATATTGCACGAAAAGTAACTTTAGGTCGAACAAAAGCTACAAATACAGTAACCAAATTATTAGGACCAGACTGTGCCTAATAATTTAATAAACAAATTAAAAATAACCTGGGATTTTTTTGGGTAATATAATTTGTGTGGC